>CM076570.1:1233626259-1233767424 GCA_034641835.2 Pinus albicaulis | reverse complement strand
TAGGGAAGGGGCATTTTAGGGAGGGAGCATGTTTTTTAGAGGGAGCATTTTCGGGAGCGTTTTTTTTGCTTAAAGACTTGGTCCTAAATCAAATTACTTGCTCTCCATTTGCTTATATTATCCATTTGCCAACCTAACTATACTGTCAATATAATATGTATATCAACTATTTTTTAACATATTATGTTACAATTCTATTTGGTAATGGCCTTTATTTTATTGTAAACTCAAGAAAGGTATATCCTTTAACAATCTTGAGACAAAATTTCCTACCATAAAGTGGAATGTATTTTTTTCAAACTAGTTGAAAAGCATACATCATATTCGTTTTATGCAAGGATCAACTGCCAAGATATGGGTAAAAGCTAATTTTCATTAAGGAATTAAAAAAAAAGCTTAGCTTTAAGACTCATTATGTTGTAGTTATTATAAGCAGAATATATGACCCTTTGAAACTCAGTATTTAATTCAACAACAATTTCTCTCTGCTATAAAAAGGACCTAAATATTATGAAATCATTCTTTGTACTATTGTTAACGCCTTACACCTACTCCTTTCTCACATTGAAACCAAGTTGATAGTTCTTTGTAATCAAGATATGCCATCTTATTGTTGACAGTGATGGATGACCGAAATATTTGTCGATGTTTCATCAATGCCTTTACCCTTTTAGGTCATGGCTATATTGCTTGCATGATATGGGGGCTTGTGTATTTTCCCATCTACTGTTTCTTAGAGATTTTACGACCTTAATGGCAAAGTGGGTAACAAGTTGATGGAAATGCAATTACTTAAACTTTGGATAATTAATGATATGCCTTCTAGGTTGAATTTCCCATTTCCTTAAAAGAAATTATTTTATTCCTTAGCAACACATTCTACGTGTTCTCCACCTGTTGGACATGACGAATGCCTAAGCGGTCAGCTAAAGTGAAGATCCCATTCTCCCCTTGGGGACTGTTAATTTTGGACAACTAGGTCAAACTCCATGTTGTGATGCGCAGATGAAGATACCAATATTTTTATTGGGTTCCTCTTTCGGAGAGTTGCAAGATCGATCTAAAGATCATCTTGATCCGATGAGCAGAATATTTATTTTGAATTTATTTTTAATCTATTCAAAATATGTGCAGGTCGATTTTAAGGTTTTGTACCCCAGCAAGATGTGTCACACACCTCAATGATGGATATAAATAAGGTCAACGTTGGAGGACATTTCACTCATCTCATCCTCACACGTCTCTCTCTCCTCATCTGACTGGTTTGATCACTTGGAGTCTCTTCTCTCTCCACACGTGGGAAATTTGGCAGCAACAATATTTTGAATTCGGTCTAGGGTTTCTGCAACAAGTTTGACTAGCATTGACTTTGGTCAACACAAGGTCAATTTGACCTGAAATTCTCCTAGAACTTCGATTTCCCTAATCCGCATTTTTTGGCACTATTTTCGAGGCAAGACGTTGACTTTGACTTTTTAGCATTGACCTAGCTGCTGCTGCTGTTTGTGTTGACCATTGACTAACAACATAGACTTTTCTGGGGTTGACTTTTGAGTTGACCATTTGGCTATCCTGAGGGTTGTGTGACATTGCTGGTTAGTTGACCATATTGAGATTTTGCTGGTTGAAGCATCTGGTTGACCGCCGTAACGCACCAACAGACTTACATATTTCTGGCTTGTCTTTTGTCGATCTACTGGTATGTTCTATCAGCGTTTTACTTTATTGTTTATGTGATTGCTATCTAATATTGAAGAGAAAGTAAAGTTGCATCAAGCATAGAACATCTACATAAATTTACAGGGATTGACTTACGACTCTAGGATTTTAACTCTATTATATTTTATTTGGCAAGATCTCATTTTTTTTTTCTTAAGTGGCCATCACATAAAAAAGCATGTGGCGTCTTGCACAATGATATCAAAATCAAAGCCCCAGTTTAAGCTACCTATTGTGATGTAATATCCCTGTTTAGGGCAGCCTCCCTGTTGAGGGTCCAGTGGGCCTCTTGACACGCTGCCGAGGTCTGCGAGGCTGTTTAGCTGTGGGGTTGTTTAGCTGCCGTCCTCGAGATGCTCTGATGGGCTGTTGAGCTCACCCTTAACACCCTGGGATGCCGCCCTCACTAACAGTTCGGGCTTTTGGTGTAGTGGTTGGGCCTTTGTGGTATCAGAGCCGAGGTCTCGAGGTCGAGACTCGCGGAGCGTGGTGGGCTGTAATATCCCTGTTTAGGGCAGCCTCCTTGTTGAGGGTCCGGTGGGCCTTGACACGCTGCCGGGGTCTGCGAGGCTGTTTAGCTGCGGGGCTGTTTAGCTGCTGTCCTCGAGATGCTCCGATGGGCTGTTGAGCTCACCCTTAACACCTTGGGATGCCGCCCTCACTAACAGTTCGGGCTTTTGGTGTAGTGGTTGGGCCTTTGACTGTAATGTTCCCATTTTTGGTATCACTCGTGACAGGGCTAGGAGGGACTTCCAGAGTTAGGAGCAGACAGGTCACATGTACAGATTGGTGCTGTCAGTGGGCTCAGGAACTTTTCGGAGGAGTTTTGAGGAGTTTTCATGGTGTTCGGAGGCATTTGCTTGATATACTCCACCGTCCGAGCAGTTTGGCTTTCGTTCCAATGCATTCTGATAACTTTCGGAATTTTGAGTTATTTATGGGCTTAACTCAGCTGATTATGCTCAAGGTGGCATTCCGGGAGGAATACACGATGGAACACCTTAGTGTGATAGCTCATCGGAACCGGGATGAGGAGACCTACACGATGGGATAGTTAGACAGAGATTTCAGTGACCAGAGGAGGCGTGGTAGCCGATATACCCTTTTCTGCATTAAAAAGGAATATTTTATAATATTTTAATAAAAGGGAAAAGTGCTCCATAAATAAAATAGCCACTGAAGCACGTTTCAGAAGGCCTGGGTGATCTATGGTGCAGTGGGACGAGGCCATTGGGAGATATCTTTGGAGTAGATCATTTTACTTGTGTATGAGAGGTTTGAGGACGTGATTCTCTACTTCAGTTGTAGCCCTAGGACGGAAACCCTCGGGTGATTTGTGAGTGTTGGACGGAAACCCAATACTCTTGAGGAGACTTCACTTAGAAGTTTCACAGAGCTTCAGAGATTGGCGTGAGGATCATCCAGATCTTCAACTTGGGCTTCATCATCTTCTGCAAGTCGTGTCGCCTGCCTGAGGGAGTGCAACAGCTTGGGCCAGGCTGCACATTGCTCCAAAGATATCTTGGTGTCAGCTTGATCTCACTTCTCTCAGTCGTATCTATATGTAAACCCCTGTTTATTATCTATAATAAAAGCTGACATTTTTCTTCTGTTCTATATGGTAATGGATTGCAGTGTTTCTTGTCTTTTAATTTTACATGGCAATCTTCTGTTGAATGAACGATTATTTTACGGCAAATTTTGGTATTCAGTATTTTTCTGCATTTTTAGTTAAAATATCCCATCCGGGATATTACACGTGACCCCAACATTACAATATTTTACCGTATCTTTTAAGATGATATTCTGTTAGATGTGTTCCAGAAACTAGATGTATCATGTGATTTTCTCAATATGTGTTCAGTGTTTATTAATACGCCATTGTTTTTAAGATTTTTAAATCTTTACAACCATCTAGATTTCTATGGTTGACAATTTGCACATTATTTAATCCAAGACACACCATAGGTTAGGGCTTTTTCATTTTCTTCTGGGTTACATCTTGGGAATTTGTGTAACTATTTTATTGGATCATTATCTTTAAGTGGCTTTCTGACATAAAGTATCTTCTCTTCATTCTTACATCTTTACAAATACCCTTTAACGTTTCTAGAGAAATTATTCTTCATTCTTACATCTTTACAAATACCCTTTAACATTTCTAGAGAAATTATTCATATTTTTTAATTATATTTTCTGAGGGAAGACAATGTCAACAAGCATTAAGGCCAAGCCTTAGAAGACTACAATTACCACGATCTGCTCAAATTTCAAAAATTAGACATTTCTCGTGGCAAGAGGCCAAACAATAGATAAAATAAATTTACTAGTCTTTTCTAGTTTCTAGTAGTTTTTAACTTTTTATAACAGTTGAAACTTGACTATTTCATATTTATTTTGATATTTTTTGTAAACAATATATGATAATTTAAGTTTGAAGTTTGAAACTTTGAAGTTGGCAGTTATAAGTTTATAACTCATTATGAATTATGAATATGATGCTTCATGATATTTGAAAGTTGTTTCATTTCGTTTCATTTTATAACATTTCATTTCATGTTAAATACTCTTTTTTGCAAATGTTACACTTAGCTTACAAGTACAACTATGGTGATCAATGAATCGATGATGATAAACGTTATATATTGAATTTTGAAAGCTTCAAACTTTAAGAATGATGAATCATGAGACTAAAGAGTCGATATGTTGAATGTTTCTAACTTCTAGATTAGAAACATAATCTTCTAGATTAGAAAATTATAACTTCTAGATGATTGATGTTATATGTTTCAATCTATGTTTTTATGTTTTTTATGTCTAATTCATCATTCTACATGCTTTTGTTGACATATATATATATATATATATATATATATATATATATATATATATTACAAAAAAACGCTCCCCGAAATGCTCCTAGACCGGGAGCTTCTGAAAATGGTGCTCTCGCTCCCCATTTTCGCTCCTGCTCCCAAGTAAAATTGTTCTGCAATCTAATCTCTAATCGACGGCTAAGATTAGAAGCTGCGTGATCCGCATCACTTAAGTCATTCTCATCACATGTTTAATTTAATTCACACTAATCTTTTAATTTTCCTAAGTTAGACTTAGGGTCCTTAATTAAAAAGATTAATTATTTGAATATCTCTTAAACCTGATGGAATTCTTCTATACGCTTTTTGGGTCTTGGAGATCTCATGTACTCCAGCTCCTCCACAAAATTTGGGAGCTATAGCACATCCGATGCTACCCCAAAATCTCAACACCCTTCTCGCCAAGGACCGTAGATCCGAGTTTCTGTTGAGGGTAGCAACAGAAACAGGGAGAAGAGGATCTGTTCCGACAGATTATTTCTGAGTAGATGGTGCCACACTACTGCGTGATCAGGATAGGTTGGACGGCTTGTCCAACTTTGCTATCTGGAAGGCCAGAATCCTGACAGTTCCAGAGGCATACAATATACGTGAGCATGTAGAGAGTGTCTTGGCTACACCAACTGATGCTACTCTTTTTGCGAAGCATAATGACGCAGCGACACATGCCATGCGCTTCATCATGGACGGGGTTAAGGATCATGTTGTACCACACGTAGCCGAGAAGAAGACAACTAATGAAATGTGGAAAGCTTTAACCACACTGTATCAAGGGAAATCTGTGCAGAAGAAGATGCTTCTGGGGAACGAAATGAGGTTGTTTATGATGACTAAGGGAGAGGAAATCTATCATTTCCTCTTCAAGTTGTAGGTGATTCGAGATCAGCTGACTGCCATGGGGGTCAAGGTGGAAGATGATGTCATGGTGAGGACTTCTCTAAATGTAGTGACAGAGGATTGGGAAACGTTTGTCCAAAACATCTTGGGCAGACAGGACCTTCCAAACTAGGACGAAATGTGGGCTATCCCCTGACAAGAGGAAATCCGCCAAATGACCAAGAGACAAGCCAGCACCAGATCAAGAAAAGTGAAGGAGGAAGAGGAAGATGCAGCCCTAGCATCTAAGAAGCAGCAAGGGAAAAGGAAGTGTGATCTATCTAAGATCAAATGTTTCCAGTGTGGTGAACTTGGACACTTTGCTAGCAATTGTCCTCTAAGGAAGAAGGACAAGGAAGCTTCTAGTTCCAAGGCTGTGGCACCTAAAGAAGACAATGACTCCAACGTTGACGTAGCTGTGAGCGCTTATGTACCTCGAGAGAAGAGGTGAGCGATATTGATCTGTAGAGCAACTACAGAGTGGTGGCGAGATCCTTGAGTAGCCCAACTCTTGGATCACATCCGTGATATGGGAGCCTTAATATAGTAGCAGGAATGACTAGAGAAGTGGGTGCAAAAGATCACGGATGGAGCAGAGGCAGAGCTGGACACTGTATAGGGAGCAGCGTAGTGCAGAGGCAGCAACAATGCAAAGGGGTTGATGGGACTTCAGCAGTGCAAAGGAGGCATGCTTATGCAGTGCAGAGCTGTAGCAACGTAGTGGGTTCAGGAGGACAACGCAGAGCAGCAGCCTAAGGGGCTTCAGTGATGAGATGTAGTGCGACTGACTTGTCTGTCAGTGTTTGGGCAAGGGTCCTTCAGTTGCTTACTCTCAGCAACTGAGTTGTAGTGCAACAGTCGGCAGCACGATGCAACAATTTGAGAGGGAGCTGCAGTATAGATGTAGCAGTGATGGTGGTAGAGTCATGGGGAGTAGTACAGAGAGCAGCAGCAACGCTGTGATGAATGGCAGCAAGCCAAGCATCAACACGGGATCGATGCCAAAGATCAGAGCAGTACTTCGAGGTTGATGTATTGCTAGAGCACATTCCTCGCTAAGAGGGAGTGTTGAGATTTTGGGGTAGCATTAGATGTGCTCTAGCTCCCAAATTTTGTGGAGGAGTTGGAGTACATGAGATCTCCAAGACCTAGAAAGCGTTTAGAAGAATTCCTTTAGGTTTAAGAGATATTCAAATAATTAACCTTTTTAATTAAGGACCGTAAGTTTAACTTAGGAAAGTTAAAAGATTAAAGTGAATTAAATTAAACATGTGATGATAATGACTTAAGTGATGCGGATCAAGTAGCTTCTAATCTTAGACGTTGATTAGAGATTAGATCACGGCCGTTGGTTTCCCAACAAGAAAAGTATAAGAGAAGCGCTTGGGGTCAGTTGGAGAACACACACATTAGCGGAGCACTGAAGCTAAGATGAAATTCTAGGTCGTGGTTTGCTAAGAATTTCAAGAGGAGTTTGCAGTGCAGCGAGTGGCAGTATTGGCAAGGGGATGATATGATCCCAGGTCAAGAGTACAACAACGACAGAGAGGTAGCATACCGAGCAACGCAAAGGAAACTTAGAGCCACGTAGTCCATCAGTGGCAACAGGAGCCACGCAGGGCTAGCGCAGGCCTAGTCAGGGTAGCACAGGGATAGCTTAAGCCCTTCAGGGGTGACGCAAGCCCTTCCAGAGCACCACAGAGGATGACACATGCCACGAAGGCTGACGCAGATGGCTGAGGAGCAGCGTTGGGGTTTCTGGTGGGCCAAAAAGGGCTTGAGTTTTGTAAATCCCGTTTGAGGGTGTGAATCAGCCATATTTTCCATCTTCGAGTTAAGGAGGTATTGTTGCCATGTTTTTCTTTGTAGGGCCAACCATGTCTGGTGCCCATAAATTGTTGTATTCAGAATCCGCTTAATAATAAAACCCTCCAAATCTAACTGCACCGATTTCCCGCATTTGTTTTTTTGGGGACTTTTGTCCAAAAAATCTGTCACTTTGTCATATGAGCGTGCTATTCAGTAAATGATCTGTATCTGTAGGTTTTTATTTGTATTTAGTTCGTTGTTATTTTGAATATTCAGATTAATAACTTGTGTATTAAATCAAGTAGGAGAAGTAAATCAAGAATTAACAATAGGGTTTCTTAGATTAAGAAATTTTCACACCTTCTTGTACTGAAAACTGTGATTTGTCTCATAATGGACATTCCTCTTCTAAACAAGTAGGAAAAAATGCATTCAAAGATTCCATGCAGGCAATTCCACAGCCTCCTGAACAGGATAAAGAAAGAGCAGAAAATGGTTGTGATTTGTTGTTGGTTAGAAATGATAGCACTTTGCAGATCTTATCTGATACTGTTATCTGAAACGATGACAGTGATAGTCAAGAGAGGGCGGAAGATGGCCTGCTGCAAGAAGGTGATAGAAGTTGTCACACTGAAGCTACACCTTCCCTTGTTGATCAGAGTAATTCAAACATGTTGATAGAGCCTTCTATGTTGACCACATCAGAAGAGAACACTCAGAGTGAATATGTAGGCACAAAACGTCCTAAGCCAGACAGTTGTTAGGATGAACCTACTCCTGTTTCACAAGAACCAACTATCAAGTTTGATCCTCCAAGAGGGAATCCTTCAAGAAATCACACTCTAGGAGTCCTAGGTACCATATTGTTTTGCAGCTCTATAGCCCACAATTTTTCCTACAAGGCTGTGACTATTGGTGATATTGATGCTTGTGTAAAAGATATAAACGGCACTAAGGAAATTCCTGGAAGCACCAAACATGGATTAGACAAGCAATCTACAAAGGATTCTATAGAAATCACCCATGGTGGGGAATCGGAATTTGATGGTTATGATGAATATGTTTCCAATCTGGAAAGAGAGGTTGAAAGTAAGTATCAAGCCGAAGAAGGGAAACAAAGGGGGCAACAGGGAAGCTTTCCATTGCTTGAAGACAAGCAATGTCAGAAAGGGGGGACTGTAATGTTTCAGGGAAATTGGTTGCCTCGGGATGAAATAGCCTATCAATCCCTCTAGGCTATAGTCCATCATAAAGGGGAAAAACTCCAAAATTCCCACTGTTGGGAAAGTTTTGGGACTACTGGGTGAAGAAGCCAAAAATTTGGGTTTGGAGTAAAGTTTACCCAATCATTTTAGATGAAGAGACCCCTCTAGGAAATCTATAAATATGAGAGGGATGAATTGATTTCGGATCATGAATTGTGGATCAATTCATCTGATTTCTTGAGCAATAGCTTTGAGGGTTTTAAGACCCCTTCTTTCTTATCAATTTTGGTGGTGAAGGATTCCACCCTAGTTGATAAACCTTTTTTTAATCTTTTTATCTTTCTTACCTTGTTCTCACACAGGAATTGTTGTGGGAAGTACTGGTTTGACGAGATTTATCAAGACAACCAAATTTCATTCTATAGCAAGCCCTTATGTAGCAATGCGCTCCCTCTTCTGCATCTGGATCATCTGGAGCTTTTGCTCCAAGTACATCTTCCGCTGTTCAGAAGTTCCTTCGTATAGCACGGACAAGGCATCCCATATCTCCCTAGCTGTGTTCTTGCTAGCTATATGAGAAACTGTGAAAATTTCTGAACATAGAAACCCTACTGCAGAATATTGATTTACTTCTCCTACTTGTTTTATTATACACAAGTTATTTAACTGAGATATTTAGAAAAACATCAAAGTAAACACAATTTGCAACCTACATATATACAGATCATTTACTGAAACATAACGCACATATGACAAAGGACACACATGATTTTTCGGAGAAATGTCCCCGGTAAAACCCAATGCAGGAAAACCAGTGCAACAACTCTTAGAGGGTTTTATTATTAAGCAAATCTGAATAGATCAAGGGCACTAGTAGTGGCTTGCCCGACAGAGAATTTCACGACAATTGTATCTTATCACTCGAAGACAGAAAATATGGCTGATTCAAACCCTTTAGGAATTACTGAATATGAGCCCTTTCTGGCCCACTGGAACCGCAACGTAGCTCTTCCAGCCTCTGTGTCAGCCTCTCTTGCCCAGTGCAACCTCTTCGCAACACAGGCTGCCCCTGCGTCACCCTCTGCACTGTGTCTGCTCCAGCCTGGCTGGGCTGCATCCCTCCTGCTAGCCTCTGTGCTGCCTGGTATGTTTTTGCCTCTCTGATGTATGTATTCTCAGCCTTAGATCAGCGTAATCCATCGTCGATCTGCCCCTGTCCAGCACTGCAAGCTCACTCGAGAATTCTCAACAAACTACACCCCAGAATTTCGAGTTAGCTCAAGTGCTACTGGCATGTGTGCGTTTCTCCAACTGACCCCAAGCCTTCCTTTAATACTTTTCTTGTTGAGAAATCAACGACCGTGATCTAATCACTAATCAATGACTAAGATTAGAGAAAGCTTGGTCCACGTCACTTAAAACATTCTCACATGTGTAAATTAATTCAATTTAATTTTTCAATTTCCTTAAGTTAGACTTAGGGTCCCCATTGTAAAAATTAATTATTTGAATGTCTTTTACATCGGGTGGAATTTCTCCGAACAATTTCTGGGTCTTGGAGATCTCATGTGTTCTAGCCCCTCCACAAAGTTTCTGAGATAGAGCACATACGATGCTACCCGAAATCTCAGCACTCCCTCTTAGCAAAGAATGTGCTCTAGCAACACTTCACTCTAGAAGCGTTAATCTGATCTCTGGCATTGGTCCCCTGCGCTACTGATGCTTGGCTTGCTGCCCTCCATCCACTACGTTGCTGCTTTCTACACTACTGCCCGTGAATCTTCCACAGTCACTGCTACATCTGTACTGCAACTCCCTCTTAAATTGTTGCATCATGCTGCCTATAGCACTGCCATTGCTAACTGTTGCACTGCAACTCAATTGCTGAGAAGTAAGCAACTGAAGGATAATCACCCAATCAACTGATAGACAAGTCAGTATGGCTGCATCTCATCATTGAAGCACCCTCTGCTGCTGCTCTACACTGTCCCTCTAGAGCCTCTGCGCTGCTGGTGCTTTGCGCTGTCCCTCTAGAGCCTCTGCGCTGCTGCTGCTCTACACTGCTGAAGTCCCATCAACCTCTGTGCTGCTGCTTCCATGCTACTGCTGCCACTGCACTGCGTTGCTCCACTCTTCAGCGTCCTAGCTCTGCTTCCGCTTCTCCATGATCTTCTGCACCCACTAACTCCAGTCTTCTTGCTACTGTCTTAAGGCTCCCGTAGCTCGTATGTGATCCAAGAGTTTGGGCACCTTAAGGATCCTGCCATCACCTCTGTAGCTCAATCTACAGATGTATGTCGCCCCACCTCTTCCCACGAGGTACATGAGAACTCATGGCCACATAATCTTCGCTGCCATCGTCCCCTTTCGTTGCTGCTGCCTTGGAATCCAAATCTTCCTTGCCCTTCCTCTTAGGACAAGTATTGGCGAAGTGTCCCAATTCGCCACATCTGAAGTGTCGAACCTTGGATAGGTTCTTCTTCTTCTTCCCTTGTCGCCATTGTCCCTTAAATGCTACGAGTGCGTCTTCCTCCTCCTCTTTATTTATCTTGACTCCTCTGCTGCTGAATTCCCTCTTGGTTATTCTTCAGATCTCCTCCCGACGAAGGATTGTCCACATTTCTCCCCAATTTGGGAGTTGTGCTCTGCCCAAGATACTTTGGACAAAGGTCTCCCACTCATCGGTGACTGTATTTAGGGCAATCCTCACCATGAGTCCATCATCCGGAGTTGCCCCTGTGGTAATCAGCTGGTCTTGGATAGTCTGCAATCTGAAGAGGAAGGGATCAATCTCCTCTCCCTTGTGTATTTAGAAGATCCACATCTGATTCTCTAGAAGCATCTTCCTTTAGACGGAGCTACCTTGATACAGTGTGGTCAATGTTGTCCACACCTCGTTTGTCATCCTCTTCTCAGCAATGTGCAGGACCACGTTATCTTTCACTCCATCCATGATCAAGCGCTTAGCTCGCGCCTGATTTTCATTGAACTTCTTCAGAGCATTAGCATCAGTTAGCACAACCAGGACGTTCTCAGCGTGATCTCTGATGCCGTACTCCTCTAGGATTGTCAGGATTATGCTAGATAGTAAAGTTAGACACACCGTCTAAACTATCCTGATCTCTAAGTCCGTACGGGGCCATCTTTGCTCAGACAAGTCGAAGCAAGTGCTCTTCTTCCTTCTGCTGCTGCTACACTCAGCAAAAGACCAGATCTGGGTTTCTTGGCAATAGAAACCCTCTAGAGAATCTTCTTCCTCTGACAAATAATTTCTCTCCAGGAAATCCTTCGCCAATTCTGTCGAATCAACCCTCTACGATCACCCTCCTTATCATATCTCAGATTTCTTGGCGAGAAAATCTGCTAAGGGACTGTTTTCCCTTTGTCAACTTTGCTATCACTGTTAGTATCGATAGAACAGATGCCCCGCCAACAAATTTGAAGATTAGAAGCTGCACTTCCAGCCCCAGCAACCAGCACAACGTCACTCCAACTTGGATTGCGTCACCCTTTAGGGCCCGCGTTAGCCACTGCGTTAGCCCAACGTGAGCCTATAGGCTCTCCGTCACCCACTAGGGCTCTCCATTCCTCTGGTTGTTGTTGTTGTCATCATCCTCAGGAGAATCCTTCTTGAAAGGGCATTCTCTAGCATAGTGACCTGGCTTGTGACAAGTGTAACATTTACCTTTCTTCCCTTGGGCACCTGCTCTTCCTTTGTTCTTCAAACCACCAAAGTTCTTCTTCTTAGCACGAGCAATGAAGGCAACATTTCCTTCATTTTCATATTCCTTCATCCTTGTCTCTTCTTGTACGCATCTCGATAGTACTTCATCAAAGTCAGGTATGACATTGTTATTGAGAATGGTAGCGTTGAATACATGCCATTTGGATGAGAGACCTCCAAGTGCGGTGAGAACCATCTCTCGATCAGTTATTGTCTCCCCAATAGTTAGAAGATTCTTCCTGATTTCGGTTAGCTTCAAAAAATATGATTGAACAGACTCATCCTTGCCTTTCTTTAGATTCTTCAATTGGTTCTTGAAGAATAGGACTTGATTTGCATTGTTGGCCTTGAACATGTTGACCAACTTATCATACATCTCTTTGGATGTGCTCAGCTCAGAGATGTAGGCAACCAGACTCTTATGAATTGAGTCCCTGATCATCAGCTTTGCTTTGATTTCCCCCTTCTTGTACTTTGATTTGGTAGCAGCAGTTGCAATGGATGGAGGCTGTTGGATTTTACCCTGCACATAGTCCATGATGTCTTGGTCTTCCAACATAAGATCCAATGTCATCTTCCAGGCATGGACGTCTTCCTTCCTAGTCAATTTGTCATCAGCTTTAAAGCCATAGTAGTTTGAGGGACCCATCCTCTTCTTCGGTGATTGCTACAAACTAGGGCTTTGTCTTCACCTCAGCTTTGAAACCATGTAAATTTTGTAGATGTTCTATGCTTGATGCAACTTTACTTTTGTCAACAATATCAGTCAGCAATCACATAAACAAGAAAGTAAAATGCAGATAGAACATACCAGTAGATCGACAAAAGACAAGCCAAAAATTATATATGTGTGTTGGTGCGTTACGGTGGTCAATAGGATGCTTCAACCAATTAAGTCTCAATATGGTCAGCGAACTAGAAGTGTCACACAACCCTCTAGGATAGCTAGATCAGTCAACCCCAAAAGTCAATGAAAGTCAACGATGTTAGTCAACGGTCAACGCAAACAACAGCGACAGCAAGGTCAACATAGCCAAGTCAAAGTCAACGTTCAACCTCGGGAATAGTGCCAAAACATGCGGATTGAGGAAATCGAAAGATTGGGAGAGTTTCAGGTCAATTTGACCATGCGTTGACCAAAGACAACGTTGGTCAATGCTGCGGTAGAAACCCCAGGCTGAAAACATAATTTTCTCCTTGCTGAAATTTCCCACCTGTGAAGAGAAGAGCCTCCAAGGTGATCGAACCAATCAGATGATGAGAGAGAAAATGTGTGAGGATGTGATGAGTGAAAATGTCCTCCAACGTTGACCAATTTATATCCATCAATGAGGGTGTGTGACACAACTGCTGGGGCTCCAAACCTTCAGGCCGACCTGCACATATTTTGAATAAATTCAAAATAAATGTTCTGCTCATCGGATCAAGTTGATCTTTAGATCGATCTTGCACATCTCTGAAAGAGGAGTCCAATAAAAATATTGGTATCTTCATCTGAGCATCACAACATGGAGTTTGGACCTAGTTGTCCAAAGTTAACATTTCTGCTGCAAAATCTGATATGAAGACCTATTCTTTCCAACCATGCTCTGCGAGTCCATCACCTCAGTAATAAGTTCCATGTACCCGTGTATCTTGGTGGCTGCTTACTTTTCTTGAAGGTGGTACTGGGAGGTCCAACTCTCTTCTGATCCTCCCTAAACAACTTGTCTTCCCACTTGGCTCGAACTCTCCCTATACTAGGAGTCATTGACGGAGTGGCTCACTCCACTCCCTTGGGCTCTGCTCCTCATCTTCTTGCTGGTAGATTCAACTGCCAACTAGTCGAGACTCAAACTGAGATACTGACTGAGGCTCCATCTTGAGTAGCTTCTTCTCAGGTACCCTAATTTTCTCTTGCTCCAAGGACTCCCTCAGAGCTTTGCTCTCCTCAACCATCACTTCTCTACTCAGCGCACTTCCTGCCTTGCTGCCCAAGGCTGCACCTGTCTCTACCTCGAACTTGTAGAGATTCTTCATCTTCACACCTATCTGCTTCACACATCCAGAAGTTAAGTGCTTGATGGAAGCCTTACATCTGTTGAAGATGAAATCATAACCCTTTTCCTCAAGGGTAGCTACCGAACTAAGATTCTGCTTCAGTTTTGGAACATCGAGGACATCTCTGAGATGCAGAGAGCTACCTGACTCCCTCTCAAAACTGACAGTACTAAGTACCCTAGTTGCATACTTGCCAAAATCTCCTAGCTCTATCTGAAACTGCATGTCCTTCTCCTTCAGGTAGCTGAAATACTTCTTGTTCCCGATCTGGCTAGGATTTCCATGCAAGCTATCAATGAGAAATCTTTCTCGCACTGAGCAGAAAACGTATGTACCTCTGCTGATGCAGCCCCATGAACTTAGTGGCATAGTGCCCAAACTCATGGCAATGGAAGCACTTGATCTTGTTCGAATCCTTCTTCTTCTTCTCGCCCTTCTGACTGGACTCGGCCTCTCCTTGGCCCTCCTTGCCCTTAGCTCTGCTACCTTTTCTTGCCAGGGAAAGGTTCTCATCGTCCTCTGCTGTAGCTTCTCTACCAGTTCTTGTTCCTCTCCAGATTTCTTCTTGAACACAGTCACTCCATAACCTTTCCCAACTGGGAATATTCTCTCTTATAATTCTAGAATTTAATGTGTGGTCTACCTCATTACAAAGCAATCATATAATTTTAGACATTATTCACGTTTCAGAAGTAGGAGTTAATCCTTCACATTTAAGTTCAACTATGCTGCGTCTGACCTCTATGAAGCACCCTAAATCTCTTGTGATCTTTTTTTGGACTAGGAAGCAATGTCTTTGAAGTTAAGGAACATTCTGTTACTGAGGAGGCAGAACTTGTGTTACATCTCCAGCAAGAACATCAAGGAAACATCTCGAGGACTTGCCATTTGACACAAAACTAAGATTCAAAGTGCATGAACCAAGAGTTAATCAACACCTGGTTCATAGGTTTCTCAGGGAAGAGCCCTTACAATTGTCAATATCTAAATGAGCAGCACCAAAATCAAGTGTAAATCCCTGTTGAGATGTAACCACATCTGGAAACTTTTGAACTGACAATCCTTTGGAACATTTTAGGTTAAATAGGAGACCACACTAGAAAGCAACACTTAGTAGAAATATTTGATCTCATAATTCTACTTGGTAGAAAAATTTGATGTCATAATTCTACTTGCTGCACCGGAGACACAATAAGGATGGGAGAAAAATCAAAATTCTATTAAGAGAATTTTGCTCTTGGCTGGCTATTTGTATGTACCTCATGTTCTGTTCCATGTGGTTTGTTTTTGTTTCAGTAACTTATTATATATGTATTTCCACCTCGGAGTGATGTCATGAAGTTGATTGAGAACAATCAAGATTTTACTTGAATAAGAAACTAAACGGAGTTTGGTGTTGGTTTAATACAGGTGGGTACGGGCCGTAAAGGAATTTCTCTCTGTACTTCATTCAAGTTCTCTTATGCATACCCAGAAAAAGGTATGGCATCACCTCTCTCTGATTTTCAGGGTTGTGTATGTTTTCCAGTTCCAGATTCTGAATATCCATTATTCTTTCTTCAAGGTGGAAAACATTAAATGCACTTTTTTGTCTAGTTTTTGTCTAGTTTTAGCATCTTTTAGAACAAGGCCATTTTTAGTCCTTTTCATCTGAGAAACTATTTTGCATAAGCTAGTTTATTATGTTAGATTTATAAAAATCCAAAGATCTATTTTTGTTTTTAATCTTCTGCCACAATTTGTTATGTACCGTTGACTAACAAAGAGTGAATTTATAGTCACCTCCCCAAATTCCTGGCTTTCATTTTGCATGTATTAGTTAGTATCAGAACCTCGTTTCAGGTTCTCACCCTGGTTCTTTTGGAGCCCACCTGTGCCCTCAAGTTGTCTGAATAAGAGGTTGAGGTCGGGTCTCCTGTAATTACAAATTCTGGTCTTCTTTGGTTCTCTTTGTACACACCCAAGATCTGCTTCTCATCTTTCAATCTAGAGTGCTTGTATTAGATTGTGTTCAGCTCTTTGCAAATCCTGCTCCACAATCAAGTTTGATATGCAGGATGGCTCTTTTTGATGATAACTCATATTCAAAGATAGAAAAAGTGTTTATAAATATATTGTATTATCTCATTTTATATTTCTTTATATTCTCATTCTATTTTCCCGATTTACAGGAGACATAGTTAGATAGCTAAGTGTGCAATCTATCCATGACACTTGATAATTTATGTAGTATTTTTCAACAACTGTGTCCTTTGAGTATTCATATAAATAGATATTGCACATCATGGACATTTTTTGTGAAAAAAACATGCCACTAAGCAGCCACCACTAGCTAGTCCAAAACTAGGAAGACCCCACTAACAAAATCATCTAAGAGCCAAAAAGTGCCACTTGGGCTACAATAGAGCTAATAAAAGTCCATCTCACATATAAAGACAAAAATCATAATGTCTAGCCTATTGACACACAAAATGTCATGTCCCCAATTAATAATTTTGCTAAGGGAATTCTCAATTTTGCAATTTTTGGTAGTTAATAAATATTTGGCATATAAACTTAGGAAAATTGGGTGGATGAGAATTTTAGTGGAATGTGGGGGCCACTCACCCACAAATTGTGAAAATTTCATCTCGAAATCCTATTGCATTATCTGATGTTATTTCTTCTACTTATTATTTAGAATTAAGTTATTTGCAGAAATCTCTTCAGTAAATATCGAAATAAATACAAATGCAAACTTCACCATATATTTACTGAGCAAACAATAAGGAAAATACTAGCACACAAATGACATAGATATTTTGGACAATTGTCCTAGGAAAAACCAAATGTGGGAAAACCAGTGCAGCAAATGAGGGTTTCGATTATTCAGCAGTAATCTTCTTGTACAATTTACAATCAGCGGTAACAAAGAGACTTTCTATGATAACACTAGGGACGTGGCAATTGCGTAGAACACCCTTCTGCGTTGTTCCCTTCTTGCCCCTGCATTGTCTCTTCCTGCCATTGCATCGCCTGCTCTTGCACCCCAGACTGCTAAACTTTCTCTGCCTCTCTTCCACCTGCAACTCTCCCTCTAGATCAACTTTCTCTTGCTAAACTTTAGCCACTAAGAAAATCGATTTACTCGAGCAACTGAGTATCTACACTGGTGTGTTTTCCAAATGACCCTCAAGTCTTCTTTTATAATCTTCTCGTTGAGATATCAACAACCGAGATTAGATATTTAATCAACGTCTAAGATCATAAATTGACTTGCTCTGTGTTTTCTAGAGGACTCACACCCTGTTTTATTAATGGCCTTTAATTGATTAATTTCCCTAAGTTTAGACTTAGGTTCTCCATTAAAATAATTAATTGTTTTAATAAAACATGTTTCGAGTGGAATTTCCACAAATGATTTCTGGGTTCTTTGGAATACATGTGTCTAAGCCTCTCCACAATTTTTGAGACTTAGAGCACTTATGATGCTACCAAAAATCAACACTCCCTCTTAGCGAGGAAGGTGCTTTAACAATATCCTTGTTGCATACTGCTCTGATCGTGAAGCATGCTCTACGCTGTTGATATCTGATAATCTGTCCAACAACCACTACGTTGTTGTTGCCACTGTACTACTTCCCATGACACTATCACTGCCATTGCTGCATTCGTACTACAAATCCCTCTTAAGTGTTGTTTCATCCATTACTGAAACAAATTCTCAATCATCCCCATCTTTTCTCTGAAGTGAACAAACTTTGTTCTCCCTAGGGCCTTGGTGAGATGTCTGCTACCTGCTCTCCCGTGGAAATATATTGCTCCTGTACAGCTTCTCGCTAAACACAATCTCTGATAAAATGACACTTGATGTCGATGTGTTTCGATCGATCATGAAAAACAAGATTCTCAGAGAGCTTGATGCAACTATGATTATCACATAGAATACGGGTCGCCTCCATCTTCCTTCTGAATAAATTCACGAGCAGTGTTCTAAGCCATATGGCCTGACACGAAGCTGTGTTGGCTGCCATATACTCTTCTTCAGCTGTGCTCAGTGCTACGAACTTCTGCTTCTTGCTGCACCAGGAGGTCATACCTGATCCAATGTTGAAGCAGTATCTTGTGGTACTTTTCCGATCTACTGAACTTTCTGCCCAATCTGCATCTGTGAATCCACACAGAATGATGTCATCGCCTTGGGTGTATTTTAATCCATATCCGACTGTTCCTCGCACATATCGGAGAACATGCTTAGCGGCTGCCCAGTGCGCCCTCTTCCGTTCTACCATGAACTGACTGAGGGAGCTAATAACGTAGCAAGTGTCTGGCTTGGTGTTGACCAGATACATGATAGACCCTATGAGTTGGCGGTACAATGCGAGGTCCACTTCCTTATCTTCAGATGCATCAATTTTCTTCCAATTGGTGATCATTGGAGTAGCCATGGGTCTATAGTCCTGCATTCTAAATCTCTTTAGAATTTATGTAGCGTATCTCCCTTGGCCAAGGAAGATTTCTCCCTTCTGCCGCCTGTTATCACTCCAATAATTTCTAGGGTTGTTATGCTTTTTGTTTAAAGAAATATTAGAAGTAACCAAAAACTTACTTTTGAGATCAGGATCTAGCCTTCCTAATGCTCAGAGAGGGCTCTCTCTTTATGATTTAACTTTGTTGTTTTTTAGTTGATTGTAGGGTAGTTATGTAAGATTGATTGGGTTTTGATTTGAGTTGGTGGTGGAATCACTGATTTAGATGGATAGAAAACTGTCTATTTAACATTGGGCTATGGAGTCAAGTGACAAGAAAACAGGACTGAATCAAGGTCTAAAGGAAGTGTTCACGGGGCAAGGTAGCTGAGTAAATTCAAATCTTTAGGCTGGAAAGTGAAATGGTTTCAATCGGGATCAAGGAGCAATTAAGGGTTCCTCAAACCGGATAATGAAGGAAATGAAAGAGGTCAATCGAAACTAAGGAGCAATGAAGAATTCTTTAATCTGCATATCAGAAGAAAACATGAAAATGAATAACAGTGCAAAATAGAGTGTACTTAAACAATTTTTGCAATAATATTCCTGTTATAACATTTAAATTGGAAAACATGCATGTGAAATACTTAAGAAAATAAAAATTGAACAATAGAAAGATACTTCATTGAAGCAGCTCAACACATGAACCCTGTAATGCAATGCCTTTATTACTCAGTCCAGTCTACTGACTGGAAAATGTAACAATAAACCCTAAGGTTTCAAATCAGTACAACTATAGAAATGTTCAGAAATCCACACTCAATACTTCAAATTATGAAGTATTTATACAAAAACTAATACAAAATATCCTAAAATTGATTTAGGAATTATTCAAGGAATACAAAATATCTTCATGTAAGAAGATAGAGACAACTATGTAACTAATGCAATCTGTCCATGCTTATTTGGTTTTTTTTTTTGCTTTCTTTGATCTTTTGCTGCTTTATCTCATTAACTGTTGCTTTACACCGACTGTCTCTTTTTCTTCTTTAAACTTTGTTACTGCTCTTTAAACTATGATTTTCACTTTAACCTGTTAATGCTCTTTAAACTTTGATTTTCACTTTAACTTGTTACTACTTTACATGACTGTTTTAACCTGCATGCTTTGTTTTAACTTTGACTGCTCTTTAAACTGCACTGGTTCTTTACTTGTGACCTTTGCACTTTCATAGTAAATCATTCAATTTCTCCCAAGCTTCTGCATCTGGTAATTTAATTTTTACCATTCTTCTGAAAATTTCATCAGCTTCTGTGTACTTTGCAAATGTAGGCTTGTTGATAAATAGATGATTTACCTCATGCTGGAGGTAAAAGAGATTCTCAAAACTCTGATAGAGTACTTTTCCTGTAGGCATTCCTTTCATGGAGGAATTGTTGGCTTGTTCTTTGGCTACTTCTCTAATTTTCTTGTCATAGTCTTCATGTTTCATCAATCTGTCATTGATAACCAAAGGGTTAGGCAAACCTTTCTGCCTCAAAACATTAAATTTCACCATGAATCTAGTTATTGCAATCTCCATGTTTTGACACTTGTCTTGAAGTTGTACCATTAAGTTTCTCTTGGAAATTACCTTTCTTACCTCAAGGATTGTTTCAGTTTCGTCACTAATACCAATTTCTTCCAATTCCTGTTTGTTCTTGGAATTAAGAAACTTAGTGATCTAAGTGGCCACTTCTGGCTTTTTACCAAGTTTTTCCTTGACTTTTTGAATGGCTCCACTTGCTGACTTGATCAAATCCTTCTGCTCAAAGATAACTTGGATAGATGGCCAAATATCAATGATATTGGCCCACAACTGTTGCTTTGCTTGGGCAAGTGGTTCTTTACGTGTCAATTCTTTCTCTAACTTTAGTACTTTCTCAGTCAATCTGTTTGACTTCTGTGTTTCATTTTTATGCATGATTTGAACTAGCTTCTTTTCATCCTCTAGAATTTTTATTTGTTCTTTAAGTCCATTTATTTCATTTGTCTATATGGACATATCCTGGATGGCTTTAATCAGTTTACTTGCTTCATCACTAGGATGAGTTGCTGTTGTAGATGATTCTGTAGCTGATGTAGTTGCTGATATAGTGGGAAGTGTTGTAGCTACTGGAAGTGCTGAAGTAGAAGGAAGTGTCGTAGTAACTATGGGAATAACAGTTACAGGGATTGCTTCCATGCTGGCCTTTTTCTCCTGTACCAAGTTATCCATCTCATTCTCCATCTCTTTCAATTGAGCTGTCAACTGAATGATGAGATTCATCATTTCATCTTTTTGGCTTTCATTATCCAAAACTTCTTTAGCCTATGGATGTTCATTAGGAGGCAATTTCAGTTGTTTTTTCAATGCAGCAATGTCTGCATTCTTCTTTTTAATTAACTCTTCTTCTACTTTGATGTTCTGGGGATCATATCCTACTTCTATGACCAGTTCTTCCAGTGTTTTTATTCTGTTGTCTTTGGCTTGTGAGGAAGCCTTCTCTAGCTTTAACCATCCTTTGATGTTTTCTAGACTATTTTGAAGTTTTTGGACACTCATGGCTTTGTTGGTCATAGTAGAATATAGCATTTCTCCACCTTGCTTATGAAATTCTATTTGGTCTATAGGATGAACATCTTTGGCTTGAACTTCAAATGTTGTCTTTCTGTAATCAGCTGATGACTTTGGACGCTGTACTGTTGGCTGCAAGAAGGTCATTTGCATCTTCCTGGTCTTGTAATCAAATGCAGAAAGCAACCTGTTCTGGTCACTAGGTGTCTGCTTCCAATATTGGGCATAAGTGACTGCTTCTAATGCCTCATTCCTGAGTTTGATTTCCTTCTACTTCTCCATGATACCTTGTTCTTTATCTACTGGTTTACTTGCTGAAGACACTCCAACACTATGTTGCATTTGAATGATTTGAGTATTAGATGTTGAAGGCTGGTGAGTTTCCTCTGAAACTATTGGAGGGGCATTGTCTTTAACCACTGTGTCTATATCAATGATCTCAATTGTCTCAACTTGTTCATTTACAGGATTTAGCTTGGGCTTCTTCCTGTACATTAGCTTAAACTTAGTTTCAATAATGGTTTGGGTTGAATATGATCCTTCTTCTCTTACTCTCTTGGAGTTCCTATCTTGTGGGGCTAGAGTTTGCAAGACAGAACTAGTCTCAACAATTTTTTCTACTTCTTTCAAAGTATTATCCAACCACTCTGACTGGTTGGAGTACTTTTCTATCTTTGGTTTGGACTCATGGACAAAAGGAGTTAATTTGAATTTTATTCTTAGTTTGCTGATAACTCCTAAAGGATCATGATGCCATTTGAAACTTTCACTGAAATTTAATTTTTGTAAGTACTTCTCTGCTTGTTGACCAGCAGTCCTGTTATTGCAAATGAAAGGACCAATATGGTTTTTGATTTTAAACTGTGTTTTCTTTTTTGCTGACAGAAAATTCACTTCATTAGAGTTTAGGATCTGCCTGATTTATTCAAGTGCAAATAACCTCATTGGGAGGTATTTGGGCAGCTTCTATGGAGTGAATTGACATCCATATACTCTAATCTCAGTGTGATTCTGGTACAAGTACCAGTGTCCTGTTCTATTGTGTTGAGATAACTGCAATACTTTCTTGATTTCTTCATTGACTCTTGGTTGATTGCTATTGCTTAGCATATTGACAATTGGATGAATAAATGCATCAATGAAGTTGCTGTAGGTAAACTCGTGAAATCTTTCCTGCTTAAGGAAGTCCACAAGACAACTGATTGGGGATTTCGCTCAATGTCCAGTTTTTGGAGGTTTACTGCAAACCTTTCAGATTGGAAGTATAGGAACATAGGAAACAACATAGATGAATACTTAAAGACTCCTTCCTCAGGTAATTTAACTAATTGCTCATGGATAGCATTTGATAAATATCGAGCAAAGTTAAATGTGAAAGCTGGAGGCTGTCCTGGGAAGAAAATAGACATAAAACCTACAAGTGAAGCATCGACATATTCATTTGTAAAATAACCTAGAATGCAAGACAACATTGTGACAATCTGTCTTGCTCTTTCTGAGAAAATTAAGGCTGAATAAGGAGGGTTACTCTTTGGGGTTTCAACTGATGAAGGCAAAAAGGTTTGGAAGATCTGAAACCTTTTTGGAAAGTCAAGTTTAAGATATAATTCAGTGGGGATTTCTATTGATAGAGGGGCTTCATAAGGCTTGGGTTGAATTTGAAGCATTTGGTTTATGGATTCAGCAGTAATGGTGAACAAAATTTCTTTGTTGTGGGTTACTAGGGCTCTTTCATTGGGCAGATAATTAACTTGACAGAGCCTGATGATCTCTGGGAATCGGAAAGTCTGTGGGAGGATGTACTTGGGTAAATTTGATTCCCAAAGGAGGATATCATCAGCTTGATCTGTAAATTTATCATGGCTCCAGCAGTGGAGCTCAAGGAGGTTGAAATCAGTGACAGTGTCACTGATTTTGAAGTCTTTGTCTGCAAGGGGGGTATGCTCAACATCAACAATAAGAGATTGCAGGGGATTAACAATTACAATACCCTTTGAGGCCATTTAATTGTTTATTTTAATCAAGTAATTACTCTCTCGCTTACAAAATAGGCTCAGGCCCTTAGGAATACTGTAAAAGATGATTAAGGTCTGTAGAAAGGGTTTTGGAGGCAACAATGGCTTTCCTTTGGTTTGCAAAGGTTTTAAATTGGTTCAATTGATTAACTTATTACTTTCTTGCTTAAGTACAGGCCTCAGTACTTAGGAATACGTGGAAGGGGTAATTTCTGTTTGCAGAGAAGGTTCTGGAGGCAGCAAAGGCTTTCTGGCAGCGAAGTAGGCTTCGATGGTCTTTATAAGTCTTCAAACTAGTTCTGCACCAGCTTTAGCAACAAAAGGCTTGAGTTTTGATGTAATTTGATCTCAAAATAGTCGGCAATGGTTTCTTTTGCTTAAAAACAGGTCAGTAGAAGCTTTATTCTCGCAGTGTTTAACAAACAAATGGTGAAAAAGGCTTTTTAGGGTGGTCTTATTGTTTTAACCAATAGTGATTAAACTTTGGGCGCGGGGTTAAATTCAAATGGCAGGGTGGTATCATAGTAACGGGTGGAAAGAGGATGAGTGGTTTTCGCATGTCAAAAAGCAGGTATATGGTTTTTGGCTTGGGAGTGTGATGAGTCGTGGAGCTGCCACGCAGCAAGGGAGTGGGGTTGCGAAACTGCTTATTTCGCAACCCTCCAGTGGTGTTAATGGTCAGGCAATCGGGGGTGTGAAAGTAGCTATTGGCCATTGGATCTGAGGAATGGAAATCTAACAGATGACGGGTGTCGAGGGATGACTCGGGGATTTGATAGGTGGGGCCCGGGGATAATGTTATGCGGGATTATATATGCAAAGGGATATGTAAAGTGGCGCTGGGGAATATTATAAAGCGAGGTTATAATTAAAACTATATAAAAGGGGTTTAATAAGATATGGGAGCCGGGATAGATATACTTCGGGGTTTTTAATAAAACTATATGTTATAATAAAATACGGGGTTGAGGAAATATATGTGCGGGAGCTAATATAATAAAGTTTAAACAAGGGATTAATATAAAATGGGGTGTTAATGAATATAATGCGGGATGTATAAAATACACTAAGAATTAGTGTTAAAACTGATATCGGATAGGGATTGTACAGTGGGGCTCGACATATCATTTTAACCATTTAGACTTAGGATAAGGGGGTTTTAGTGTGTTTAAATGGAAAAAAGGGAAATCAGTAAGGGGAAATTACTTTTTCAAAGGAAAATGTATTTTTAACTAGGGAAAGGTTGTTAGGAAGGGGAAAGGGTTAAAATGAGGGAAAAGGAATATTTTACAAGGGGAAATGAGTTTAGAAGGAAGTTAGTTATATGAAATGAGCCAATTGATGCTTCTCTTGCCTTGTGAAACTGCTTCTGCCTATCCATCATTTATCTTAACATTTTTTCTTCATTTATTGGGTGCATTTGAGCTTGTTGACCCTTTTTATTTTTCTTTTATAAGCAAACTATCTAATTCTAACCTTATAACTTCCAATGGCTCAGATTAAACTGATGAGATCATTATTATTCTCTACCTAACTACTGATCTGCCAAGATTAAATGGTTTGGCTAGATCTTTATTCTTTAACTATCAGCATGAATGATTCAAGATTAAACTGTTTGACCATCATGGATTGTGGCATTTTTGATAAGTTGCACATAATCTTATTTTGCAAAATAAAGTAAAAAGTAGTGGCATTTGAATTTGCATCACTTTCATAATCTATTTTTTATCTCTTTTTGGTGGGGTTCATACTTTATATTCTTTTTTGATGTTTTTCTTTTAGTCCTTTGATTTTTCTTTTAGGACTTACCTTCTTTACATTTTTTAATATGGGAAAAATTTTGCAGAAAGCAAAGTATGTACAATATTACAAGACTAAAACATAGTCAATTCAAAATTATGAACCCTATTATTATAGGACCCTAATAGTGGCTCCACATGGGGATGGCATCTCCTGGTGAGATGTCAAGAACTTTAAAATCGGTAGCCTTGGAACTTTGATTGTGCTTGCTTTGAAACTGTTTTCTGAGCTATGCTTTATTCATACATATGATGTTATACCTTTCAAAGCTTAGGGCCTTCTCTTCGTGCTTCAACTTTGCAAGAAAAACATTCAATCCAATCTAAACTTTGCAATGTTATGTACAATGAGCAAAGTAAACAAATGAACTAATATTAATCTGGGGAAAAGTAATGCTTCAACATCCTACCATTGATTGGTTCTCCTGGTAGATCTGATCCATGTATTTCCTTCAAAAAGAATGCATTGTTACCTCTATAACCATAAATGATATAGGGGCCTCTCCAAAGAAAATCAAATTTACCATGTTTCCCTTTATCCTTTCTTTTAGAATCCCATTTGAGTGCTTTGTCACCTATGTAAAAATCATCTTCCTTTGTTTTCTTGTCAAAAATCCTTTTGATTTTATCTTAGATAAATTGTGATTTGACATAGACTTCTTCCCTGGTTTGCTGCGAATGTATTGTTTGATTTATCATTCTCTGGATATTATTGGGTTCTACTTGTAGCTCCTGAATTAGTTTTATCACTGGCACTCCCAATGAGAATGGAAAAACAACATCCATCCCATATACTAGTTGATAGGGAGATGTACCAATGGAATTCTTTGTAGTTAGTTGGTTTGCCCATAAGGCATTGACTAACCTTTTGTTTGAGTATTCTGCAAGTCCATTACCTTGAGGGTAATAGGCAGTGGAATGGCCAAGGGTAATGTGATATTTGTTACAGAAGTAAATCATCTTCTTAGATTTGAAGGAAGTTGCATTATCAGTAATGAGCTTTTGTGGGCATCCAAATCTAGAAGGGATATTATTTTCAAGGAATGAGATAATGACAGAATCAGTGGCTTGTCTAGAAGGAATGGCTTCTATCCACTTGGTGAATTAATCTGTGGCTGTCAAAATCCATTTATGCTGAGCTGAGGAGGGTGGATAAGTTTCACCAATGAAGTCTAAACCCCATTGCTAAAATGGTATTTCTGTGGAGATGGGTTTGAGGGGTAAAGGTAATAATGTTTTCTTCCCTTCAAAGATCTGGCATTTGTGACAGGAGGTCACATACTTTCTAACGTCTGCAAAAAGAGTGGGCCAGTAAAAACCTGCCCTCAAGATTTTATCAGCAGTTGATTTCCAGTAAAGGTGTCCTCCAGTCACCTGCATGAAATTCTTACATAACTTTATCAGCTTCATCTTTCAATAAACGGTTCAATAAAATAACACCATGATATTTCCAAAACAAAACATTATCTATGATACAATATTTCATTGCTTTTAATTTTAAAAATCTACCTTTAGTTCTAGACAAACCAGGAGGAGCTTGTAGGTTAAGTAAAACAAATATGATATCTGCATACCATGGTGAATCTAAAAAAGTTTCACTGATATGTGGAGTCGCGATATCTTTCTGATCATCTAATTGAGCAATAAAATTTATATCTAAGGCCTGACAATTTGATTTAGCCATGAGTTTGGCTAAACCTTGGCCTTTAATCAATTTGGTGGTCTTAATTTCAATATCATATTCCAAAATAGTGGCAATCCATTTGCCTCTCTTTCCATCAAGCCCATTGTGAGTGAGAATGTCCTTTACTACTGAATTTGGAACATATGCAATAATGTGCGAGCATAAAATGTACACTCTAAAATCTTTAATAGCCTTCACTAAAGCAAGTGCTTGTTTTTCCATTATGTTGTACTTTAGTGTTGCATCTCTTAAGGATTTGCTGAAAAAAGAAATTGGCTGTTCATAACCCTGATCATTCTTTTGCAACAAGACTGTTGCAATGGTATGTTCTGAAGCAAAAGAAGAAATTATAAAATCTTTTTGGAAATTAAGACTTATTAGGACATGTGTTCTTGTAAGGGCTTGTTTGATTGATTCAAAAGATTGTTTGGCCTCTACTGTCCATTTTAAGTGTTGAATCTCTTTTTAACATGTTATTCAATTCTCTAATTAGTTCTTCTAAATTAGAAATGAATCTTCTAAGAAAATTAATTTTACCTAAGAATGCCTGTAATTCCTTGATGTTTCTAGGTAATTCCCTCTTTTGAAATTACGTGTCCTAAGGGTTTACCTTCGTCTAGTCCAAAGAGTGTCTTTTTGGGATTCAGTGACATACCGAATTTTCTGCATTTAATAAAAACTCTTCTCAAGTGATCTAGATGTTCATTGTCTGTTTTGGAGAATACTGTTATATCATTTAGATAAATGACTAAAAAGTCATGAATCTCCTTGGAAAAAGCTATATCCATAGCTCTTTGAAATGTAGCTCTTGCATTCATCAATCCAAAAGGCATTTTTAAATACATGAAAGTACCCCAAGGAGTGGTAAATGTTGTCTTTGTTTGGTTTTCTGGTCGAACTAAGATTTGATTATATTCAGAGAATCCATCAAGCAATGAAATCCTGGATGAGCCAACTACCCTCTGTAAAATGTGGTCCATCTTAGGGAGAGGATAATTATCTTTTAATGACACTTTGTTTAAGTTCCGGAAATCAACACAAAGTCTGATTTCCCCTGTTTTCTTCCTAGTGGAAACTAAGTTTGAGACCCAATCAGAATATCTCATAGGTGCTATGATTTGTGCCTCATACATATTTTTTACTTCTTTTTCAATCAATGGCATAAGAACTGGATTTATTCTCCTAAGCTTCTGTTTAAATGGTTTCTGATCTTCTTTGATGGGTATTTTATGTTGAATGATGCTGGTGTCATAATATTTAAGGTCTTCATAACTCCAGGCAAAGACATCTGAAAATTCTTTAAATAGACTTATGTATTTCAGCTTTTCAGCTTGAGGTAATGCTTTGGATAATTTGATGAGCTTAGGTTTTTCTTCTGTTCCTATGTTACATTCTTCTATGTTTGATATTAAAGGCTCCATTTTTGGTTTTCTAGCTACATCATTTGAATCAAACAAATCTTCTAATGGGGCTAATCCCTTAGGCAAAAAGTTATTCTTAAGGTTTAAAATCTCAGAATCATCATTTGCTATTTCTTCTATTTCTATAGTTTCTAATTTATCTATTTCTACTCTAGTGAATGTAGTTGGTTCAGTTAAATCTAAATTATTTATATCTATCTCACTATCTATAGTGTCATCTACTGTACAATCAATATCTATGTTACAATTTTGGAATTCTCCCTCCGTATTCATAAAATTATAGATTTGAGAATCTTGTGAAAATATCTGCCAGTATTTCAAATTGTCTGGTATAGTTGGCCTATGTCTTACCTCTACAGTATACTGATGATTTGGCTGAAAAGACAATTTGCAGGTGCCGGCAAAAGTAGCCAAACTGTGAGCTTGTATGTTCTATTTCCTTGGAATAATAGCAAAGTCAATTTCAAGAAGTTCCTTAATCAGATCTAGAACAATTTCTCTGTATTGGTGAAGTCTAACATTATTCACAGAATACTCTCCTTTAATTTGTTTTATGATCAATTCCAAGTCTCCCATGATAGAAACTCTCTTGGCTCCAAGTTTTCTTACAGTTTGCAGTCGTGAGATTAAAGCTTCATACTCTGCCATGTTATTTGTGCCTTTAATGTTTAATCTAAAGGCATGCCTCTCTGAATGATTGTTTTCCATGTTATATATCCAAACTCCTGCACCTGCTCCTAATCTGTTCACTGAACCATCAAAGTCTAGGTGCCTCATAGATTCATGAAATATATTGTCACTGTCAACTTCTTTATGTTTCGGTTGTAATGCTGTGTTTTTATCTATGCCAGTATCTGAATTACATAAAATGAAAGAATCCATATCAGAAAGTACAGAATAAATAGGATAGTTCTGTGGTTTTTCTGCACTACTGACCATGTATTTCATTAAAGTTTCATTGTAAAGCTTTTTGGGTTGACCAAATATTGAAATTGTGGCATATGACATGTTTAACTGTAAAGATCCCTGCAATTTTGCTCCCCATGAACGAGATAATAACATTCCATACTTTGGAGGGATATCAGCAACTACAATATCCATGACAATACTTTTACTTGGGTATTGGACTAGAGTGACACACAAGCCTTTTATTAGGCCAAGACATTTAACTTTACTAGAATCAAAAGAGAAAATATCTTTGTATGGTCTAGTGATATCTAGATTCAATGTTTCCATGATTGCCTTTGGCATTAAGTTGTGAGATACTCTTGAATCTAGCATAGCATTGTGTAAGATTTGATCATGAATACTCAAGCTAATGTAGAATGGAGGAACACCACCTTCTTGATGTTTTCCATTTACCTCAGGGCCAAATAGTAATTCTGGTTGGTCATCATTCAGATTAACAAAATCTTCTCCTTCACTTATGTTCAGTGTTTCAGTGATTTGTGATTTGTATAAATCATGTTTTACCAACTCTGTTAAAGGAATTGGTATTTTCAATTTGACAATTTCAGTTTGGATATTAAATGGTACTTGAGTTTTTCCTAACTGAATGATTTCTTATTTACCAATTGCAGTTTAAGTGTTTTTCTCTTCTTTATCTACAGTTGGTTTTTCAGTTTGTGTTTCCATTGTTTTACTTCAGTTATCTTGTTAGGAACAATTTGGGTGGCAATAGTGGTTTTGGCAGCAACTGTTTTAACAACAGTGGTTTTGGCATCAGCTGAAGTTTTAGCAGCATTAGTTGTTTGAGTATCTGTTGAAGTTTTAACAACAGTTGTTGTTTTGGTATCAATTGTTTTGGCAGCCGCTGAAGTTTTAGGATCAACTGGTGTGATGTGTACAATTTTCGGACTGGGTGTAATCTTTGGAGTGGAAGTTTTTTGGGTTTCTCTAGGGAGAATTTGCAGCACTTTGGTTGCAGGAGCTTCTACTATTTTCTTGGTCTGAGATTGGGCAGTTTTCTTAGTAGGGGCTTCTACATTTTTCTTACTCCTAAGGTTATATTGCTTGTGAACTTCATTAATGGCAAATTCATAACCTTGTTTATAATCAAAAGACTCTCCAGATTCTAACTGTAACTGTTGTAACATGTATAATTCTTATTCTTCTCGGGTAAGAAAAATAGTATTATCATCATTTATTCTGTTAGCACCCGAATTGGACGCCAGGCTGAAAAGGGAAAAACAGGGTAACAACTAAACCACGCTCAGCCTTGTAGCTAGCCCTACAAGGACAAGAGAGGGCTCTCTCCGTAAAGATAGATATTCAATAAAACACAATAGTGGACTGATATTAGGCTAGGTAAAATGATGGGAAAAGGTTTTAATAAAATGAATGAATTTCAGGGATGTGTGGGATTAAATGGAACAGTTGATTTGGGGATTAAATCAGGACACGGGGTATTTCATGGGGCAAGGTAGGCAGAAAATTTAGCAATTAAAGTTTAATAAAGATGGGATGGAAAAGTTGGTGAGAAGCTGAAAAGGGCACAATAAATGGATCTTTTTCAAATAGAAGAAAAACACAGATAATGAATGATTTCCCAAGGCAGGGCATGAAAATGGATCCTACCGTTCTATCTTGAAAGCATTCAAAAGGAAATGTTTATGGATGAGAGGTGAAACATAACAATTTACATATGAAACAAAGGAGAAACAAATGCTAAATCTCATACCGCATGGATCCCACAAATTAGAGCTGCATCTCTTATTAATTCCCTGTCAACTGTACAATGGAGCGCAAAATGTTCTTCCACACTATTCTCCTACTTCTGAGTTACAGATTCTCAGACCTCTTTACAAAAATGATTTACAATTACATTAAATACACTAAAATGTGGGAACATATATCCATGAAAAGAGGGAGTTGTTTAACAACTCAGAACCGAAATCTGAATATGGCAAAGAGAACCAACAATTTGCCTCTGAAAATAAGGAACAATAAGACCTTTGACTATTTGAAAATCTGTTGTTATAGTTGGATGAAAGAAAATAGGTAATCCGATGAACAGATTTCCTACTCTGCTGCTGTTGAAAAACTCTTTTTCTAATATAAGCTTCTCGGCCCTTTGACTGTTGCTTTGCTTTCCATTATTCGTTTGAATAAAACTGACTTTTCAATAAAATGCTTTTTGAAATAAAACTGAAATGAAATTATACTCTTAGTGAAGGGAAAGTAATTCTTTGAATGGGAAAAAGGGAAGGGAAGGAGGGGAGAACTATATTAAATCGCAATCGGAATCGGATGAAAGGCAGAGGGAATACTATATACAATGGAGCGAAGAACTTCCGATGCGATTGGGGGAGGTCCGATGTTGTAATCGCAATCGGGATCAGAGGGGGGAGGCGATACATAGTGAAACATGGTAATATGTGACGGTGCCAAACCAAAACTTCCGATGTGATGAGATAAGTCAAAGGGGAGAATCCCTTTGTTTAAAACAAATAAAACAGTTTTTGTTTCAACACAAAGGGGGAAATGATTTTTTTATTTTTTTTTATTTTTTATTTTTTATATTTAAATGCACGGAGGGCCCTTTGTGGTGGGACTGGGATGTACGAAAAATCGCAATCGGAATCAGGAGGTCGGGAGCGGGGTATAACACGTTACAAACTTCCGATGCGATGGGGAGAAAGGCCTTTGTAAAATAGATTAAAAACAAAATTTAGTTTAACAAAGGCCAAGAGCCAATATATATTATGAATGGGCGGGGGATTTAGAATGGTGGGCCGACCAATCGGGATCGGAGATCGGGGGAGGGCGGAAAGAACAGTTTACATGTGGAATCGCTGATTGTCGATGGTCCGATTGGCTATGGGCCATCGAATCGGAGGGGGAAGATAAATGACTAAGGGATAATCGGGAGCGGACCGTTGGCAGGAGTCAATCGAAGGGGGACAATCGGAGGCGCCGATTGCGATGGAGTGATTTCATACAGGCCGTCCGATCGGACCGTGAGATCGATAGTCAGGATGTGGTCGAGGTTTTACAATCGGGAGTTACAATTGCATCGGAGGTTTGTGCGATGGGCCAATCGGGGCATGAAATGAAAATGTTGTTATTGCGATAGAAAAGGACTTAAGGTCGACGAGAGTATTATAATAAAACTTTATTATAAATTTTTGTTACGAGGTTATGCTGGGGAAGTGGTTAAGGAACAAATTGCATATTTGTTTTAAATAATTTTATAATGCGATTTTATAATCGGAGGGAGGAAAAAAGGTTTTATAAGGAAAATATAAAACTTTAAACATAAAGTTTAAGGGAAAAATGGGAAATAGAGGAAGTTTGAGGATATAGGGGATTTTTACTTCACTTAAGCATAAATTTCAATCCAGAAGTCAGTTTGAAGAGTGTAATATACCGTTGGAAATCTTTTTCCGGGCTCTTTCTGATGGATCTGCTTGGAAGATGATTTGGCGCTGAACATGCTGTCGAAAACTTCTCTGAAGGCAGGATGATGACTTTGTGAAGATGGCAGCTTTTGAATTTGTGACTTATTACATATGATGACATAAAATTACATAATGAATGATAATAAAGGCAAAATGTCATGTTTCCACCTCAAAACATGGTTTTGAGGTGAAAATTACATCAAGCTGAATAAAATGTCTCTTTGATCTTCCTGGTGTTGTGACTTTGAGTTTACTGATTTTCTCATGACCTTTCTGATATCTATTGACATTTGACTCATTAATTTGACCATGGTGAGACCCTAGAAACTAATGAGACCCATCCTATGACCTAATGACATGATTTTGAAAGTGAAAGTGACTCATGACCAAAGACCACAGGGAGGAGAATCAACAAGTATCTCATGAGGGAAAACCGATGAAAAATTACTACCATCAATGAATCCATGACCTAGTAGAATGGTGAAATTTATTTCAGTATGGGACTCCTAATATGCAAATGCAAAAGAGCAGTTTTGATCACTGATGGCAGTATGACTAGACTGACATTAACATTGGCTCCAATGGGGATGGTAGCTCCTTGGAGGTGCCAAGAACACCGTAGACCAAGTAGCCATATCCATTGAGCATGGAGTCAAAAACGCTGGAGACTGACACAAATGCAAACTGACTCTGACTCAAGACTAAGACTGAAAACTGAAATAAAACCAAACCATACACATATCATCCAAGTTTTATAGCCTTCACCTCGGGCCCCAAACTTGAATGACTGTGTACTTGAACTCTGATAAAAAATAACATGGTATATACAATGATGATGACATAGATTCTGATTCTTTGTCTTCAACAATGGTAGTGCTTCAAAAGCCTCCTGGCCATCCATTTCTGAAAGTAAGAAGGCATTCTGTCCCCTGTATGCTGAAATTCTGAATGGCCCTTTCCAAAGGTTGTCAAACTTACCATGCTTCCCTTTATCTTCATTCCTTGCATCCCATTTCAGCACTACATCATCTAGCTGAAACTTTTCTGCTTTAATCTTTCGGTCATAGATCTTTTTAATCTTCTCCTGCAACTGAATCGCATTCTGTGACACTTCTTCTCTTGTTTGCTGAAGGTGGATCATCTAGTTGATCCTTCGCTGGTTGTCATCATCTTCGCTGCCAACTTCTTGTAATAATTTCATAACTGGGACTGTAAGAGATGTGGGAAAGATAGCATCAGTTCCATAAACTAATTCAAAAGGCGACATACCTATTCATTTCTTACTGCTAACTTTGTCTGCCCACAGTGCATTGATGAGTTTTCGGTGCCAATTTCTTTTGTTTGCCTCCAGCATTTTCTTAATTATATTCATCAGCGATTTGTTCGATGACTCTGCCAGGCCATTGCCTTGTGGATAGTACACTGTGGAATGGTCCAATGCAATATTATATTTGTCACAGAAATCGACCATTTTCTTGGATTGGAACGCTGCTGCGTTGTCTGTTACAATTTTACAAGGGCAGCCAAAACGAGATAATATATTCGATTCAAGGAATTGAATAATTACCGTGTCTTTTGCTTGCCTCGCTGGGACGGCCTCAATCCATTTCGTAAAGTAATATGTTCCTGTCAATATCCATCGATGCTGTGCTGAGGACGTGGGATGTATTTCTCCTATGAAATCGAGCCCCCACTGCTGAAAGGGCGCATTCACTGAAACGGGTTTCAAAGGAAGCGGAAGCAATTTCTTCTTTCCTTGGAAAATTTGGCATTCATGACAATTCATCACTGTTTTGTACAAATCAGAAAATAATGTGGGCCAATAATACCCGGCTCTCAATACCTTGTTAGCTGTAGTCTTCCAAAACAAGTGATCGCCACAATCACCTTTGTGGAAATCATGCATTACTTTCTGAGCTTCTTCTTCCACCAGACAATTGAGAAAAACACCTCCTGGGTCTTTCCAATATAGAGAACTGTTCAAAATACAATATTTAGCAGATTTAAGTTTCAAAGATCTACCTTTACTCTTAGACATGCCTGTAGGAGGTGACAGATGCTGCAGGACATAGACAATATCTGAATACCAAGGAGACTGCAAAAAAATATTTGAAATAGGAACCAACAAACCTTCATCTTCATCTTCTGCTACTGCTGTTATAAGGTTTATGTCCAAGGCATGCAGATTTGATTGGGCCATCAATTTTGCTAAGCCTTGGCCTTTAATCATCTTTGTGGGCTTGATCTACAGATCGTACTCCAACATAGCCGCTATCCATTTACCTCTTCGACCTTCTGGATCATTTTGCATCAAGACATCCTTAACTGCTGCGTTAGGAACATATGCTATAGTATGTGAATGTAGAATATAGACCCTAAAATCCTTCAATGCCTTGATTAGGGCCAATGCCTGTTTTTCAATAATATTATACCTTAAAGCAGCATCTCTAATAGTCCTACTGAAAAAGGCAATTGGCTTTTCTACCTCATCTCTCTTTTGCATTAAAACAACAGCCATAGTATGCTCAGATGCAAACGAAAAAATAATAAAATCTTGAGTATAGTCGGGACTGATCAACACTGGAGCATTGGAGAAAGCAAACTTTACTAGATTGAATGACTTGATGGCCTCCTCACTCCATTTAACAGTGTTGTCCTTCTTCAACATATTGGTCATTTCTCTCAAATGTTCAGCCAAGTTAGGTATAAATCTACGCAAAAAATTCATCTTACCATTGAAGGCCTAAATCTCTTTCTTATTTCGTGGAAGATCTATGAGCTGAATTGCCTTCACTCTAGCTAGATCAATGCGAATACCATCTTTAGAGATGATATGCCCAAGCAATTTGCCTTCATCCATGGCAAAGAGACTCTTTTTGGGATTGAGAGAAATCCCAATTTTTCTGCAACGCTGAAAAATAACTCTCAAATGGTGCAAATGCTCATCATCTGAACTTGAGAACACTGTCAAGTCATCCAAATAAACAACAAGAAAAACATCTTTTTCATTTGCAAAAGCAATGTCCATCGCACGCTGGAAAGTAGCTTCAGCGTTCTTCAGTCCGAATGGCATTTTAGCATACTGAAAGGTTCCCCAGGGTGTTGTGAAGGCAGTTTTATCTTGGTCCTTCTCATGCACCAAGATTTGGTTGTAGCCTGAGTAGCCATCGAGTAGTGACATCCTAGATGCTCCAACTACTTTCTACAGAGTATGGTCCATTTTCGGAAGTGGATAATTATCCTTTAAGGATGCCTTATTCAAATTCCGAAAATCTATACACAATCTTATTTCTCCAGTCTTCTTACACACTGGGACCAAATTTGAAATCCAGTCAGAAAATCTAATAGGAACTATGATACCTGCTTTGTACAGCCTATTTACCTCCTTTTCGATGGATGGCAGCAGCTTTGGATTTATTCTTCTCAGCTTCTGTCTGAAAGGCTTCTGATCCGGCTTGATAGGAATAGTATGCTGGATTATGTTCTTATCATACACTTTCAAATCTGAATAATCCCATGCAAACACATCGGAAAATTTAGAAAGCAACTTAACATACTTCTCCTTTACCTCAGGGGATAATGTGTTTGATAACTTCACAAACTTGGGCTTGCCAGGTGTTCCAAGATTTACATCTTCAACTCCTTTCTTGGTGGGCACCAAGCTTGGCTTCTTTGCAACATCATCTTGGTCAAAAAGCTCCTCTAGAGGTATGAGACCTCTAGGAATCACATTATCCTTTAGCTGCGATATGTCCATCTGGTTTGCTTCTAACTCCTGATCATCAACCTCATACTCACCTTCTATTGGAGTGTCTTTAAATTTTCCATCACCTTGCAAAAATGCATTAATCTCATTATCATCCCAAAATACTTGCCAATACCTCAAATTGTCCGGAACTGTAGGCCTATGTTTGACATAGATCTCAAACTTATTGTTGGAGTTCATGGGAATCTTCAAGTTGCTTGCAGTAGTGGCATGAGAATCAGCTATGAGATTCTGCATCCTGGGTACTGCTGTCAAAGTTTACTCAGGGAATGTCTTCAAGATATCTAGGACTGCATTTCTGTATGCCCTCAATCTTGGATGTTTTGCTTGGTATTCTCCCTTCACCTATTTGATTATCAACTCGGAGTCGCCATACACAGAAATCTTCTTTGCATTCAGCTTCTTCAAAATTTTGAGACCTGCAATCAAAGCCTCATACTCCGCTTCATCGTTAGAGCAGTCAAAGGCCAACTTATAAGCACAAACTCTAACATTGTTGGGAACCTTTTCAGGCTGGAAAACAGGGCTCCTAATCCATATTCCAATACCAGCTCCATCCTTACCAACAACTCCATCAAAATCCATGCTCCACAGACCTTCTTCTTCTTCCTGTAGATGCTGGAATTTTGTTCCTTCCTCCTCTTTACCTTGGCTGATTTCTGGCCTTTCACTGTCTTTTTGCTGCTGGCAGGCAGGAGACTCAGAAGTGCTTGCTGCTTTGTCTTTTTCTTGTTTGAGGACTTCTCTGAAATTCTCTGAAATCTCAAGTATTTCATCTACTTGTACCAACTGAACATTCTCATCATTTAAACCACCATCAGAATACAAGACAAAGGACTCCAAATCTGTGTGGACATCATTAATGGGATGGTTTACTGGCTTCTCTTTGCTAGTAATCATATATTTTATTTTCTTTTCCCTATATAACTTTCTCAACTGGCCAAATACAGGGATAGCGGCATAAGAGAAGTCAAGTTGCATAGTTCCCTTGAGTTTTGCACCCCAAGACCTAGATAGAAGCATTCCAAACCTTGGTGGGATATCAGCAACAACTACATCCATCAAGACATTCTTTGCTGGAATCTGATCTAAAGACACTACCAAGTCTTTGATAAGACTGATACAATGGACCCTATTTGAGTCAAAAGAATACAAATCATGGTATTTTCGAGTAATATCAAGGCCTAACTTCTCCATGACAGCTTTGGGCATCAAATTATGTGAGGCTTCGGAGTCCAACATAGCATTATGCAAGATGAACTCATGTACTCTAAGACTCAGGTAAAAGGGAGGGACTTGATTTTCTTTAGATTCTTCTGTGGCTAGACCGAAAATAAGTTCAGGGTGGTCATCCTCTATATTAACCATATCAGAAACAGAGTCTATTTGCAAGACTTTAGACACTTGACTTTTATATGCACTGTTTCTTCACTAACTTTGTGAGGGGCATAGACACTTTCAACTTAGAAATTTCATTTTCTAAATTAAAGGAGGAAGCTTTTTCTACCTCTTTAATGGGAGGGTCTTTCTTCTCTGCTTGCTCCTTTGCTGTGCTCTGCTTGTTCTTTTCATTGGCTGTATTAGTAGCTGCAGGTGCTTTGCTTGAGGAAGGATCGGCCAACTCTTTTCCTTTCTTCTGTGCATCGTTTTTCATTTGAAGTTCTTTTCTTTTCTGAATGGGACTGATTGTAACATCTCTATTCCTTAAAGAGTACTGCCTTTGCTGAGCCGACAGAGTGTTCATATACCCTCTCTGATAATCATCGGACTGTTCTTCCAACACTGTGTCATTGGCCAAAATGAAATTTTGGTCTTTTTGAATGTCTGGAGTCGCCACTGTGTATTCTTCGTCTTCTGTGAGGAAAATTGGCGCACCATCAGCTGTGAAAAAGTGATTAGCCTCAATCACAGGATCATCGTCATCTGAATCTGCCCCTTGCACGTAGTTCTGCTGCAATGGAGTTTTAATCTGCTGCTGTGGTGGCGCTGTTTGGTCCTGTGCTCTTTGCTCTCTCTGTTTAATTCTAATTTGGGGTTGCTACCCTCTGAAATTTGGATTTCTTATTTGAGGCTCAGGTCTATCTGCAATGGTTAACCTATCAACCATTTTTTCCACTGTTCTGATCAGAGTGTCCATTTTACTATCTGAAGGAGAGGCCTCCTCTTTTACTGTGACTCTTTTCTTAGCCCTAGCTCGTGCTCTTTTAGCTAGCAGATTGGCTTCAACACTTACTGCTATCTTCTGCATGTCTTCAAGTGAAGACGGATCTCTTTCACGCAGCTGATATGCCATATCGGCATCAAAACCATCTGGGAATTTCAACAATGCTAATCCCACAGGAGGCTTCAGGTTAGCTAGAATAGCATTATATACAACATTGAATCTTAAACAATAGTCCTGCACAGTTTCACCCACATTTCTCTTAATATTTTCATATTCGGACAGAATTTGGAGTGGGTTCTTTTTTACCTCCCACCGGTCCAAGAACTGAGTGTGCAACTCCTGCAAAGTGTGAATTGAGCATGCTGGTAAGGCTCTAAACCACTTTCTGACTTCACCTCCGAAGCTTTCAACAAACAATCTGGTAGTTACATTCTCTGCCTCTACCTCGTGTAGATCAAAAAAGTCATTCATTTTATCAACATGCTGTTGAGCTGTAGTGCTCTAAGTAGCATCAAAGATGGGGATTTTGCTTTAATAGTCGGCAGGCATGTGATTGAGAACCTGAGGTAAAACCAGGGGTGCATATCTGACAGCCATAACTATGGGTGGATTTACAACAGTATTTGTATTACTGGATTTTGGGGGAGGTGTTGATGGAGGAGATGATAATTGGGAATTGACTGAAGGGGATGGTGATGAAGTGGGAGGAGGGAATGCTGTTCTTGATGATTCTGAAGGCTCAGGAATATTAGTTACAGTGATAGACTGAGGAGAATTTGAAATGTAATTGTCAATGGAGGAATTTGCTCTTTGGACTTCAATATCTACAAGGAACTCAGGATCTAAAACTGTATCATCAATGTCAGTTTTAGATTTATTTCTAAATAAAGAAAGCTCAAAATTCTCGTCAAAGGAAAGATCTTCTACAAAAAAACCACTCACTGGGCCAAGTATAGGATCTAAAGACAGGTCTGGGACTTAATGATCCTTCTTGTCTTCTGACAATTCTTGGGATAAGATTCGGATTTTCAAACACAGGGGGAGGATTTGGATCTGGATTAGCCCTGGTGTATCTCCTTGAAGCCAGTGTGTGTAATTTTCAACTGTACAAAAATTTATTTCAGCCTAACAGACTCTGAAAATCATTTACAAGAAAACATTTGCTGGGGTGATCTGACCTTTATGCTCTTTTATCAGAAATATATGACTGGAATAAGTGGCTATAGTTATGTTCTTTTCCAACAGCGCTCTTAATAATGTTTCGCCGTGAAATAATATCCCAACCTTTGAACAAATCTTTGTAATTTAATGTGATATTAGGGAACACATTAAAAATACTGAGCAAACCTGATTACTCCGGTCGAAATATTAAAATTTCATAACAATAGCACGATCCTTTAAAGAAAACACCAACCTTTGAACTTTATATCATATAGCACATCTATGCTAGCAGCGCGACATTCATTTTATTCAGCAGGGGCCCACACGTCCACTTTCACCTTTTATGAATAGACATATAATAACATAAAAGCGCGGGATAGTACCTTGATTTATCGCTCGTGCTTCTAGGCGCGCGATTGCCGTCAGATCAAAGGTGCTTCAGATCGAACGGTTCTCGTTGATTTCGTGTTTTTTCAGAGGTCAAAACTTAACAGCTAAGAGCCACGTGAAATGGGCAGTTTTAGAGTGATGACGTGCCCGAATATAACTGGATCACATTTTTATGAAGTAGTTTTGCTCCTGGGAAAAAGTGGCGCGATATGTGTGGTTTTGGTTTGCAAAACCCGCTGGCGGTAAATCAAACCAAGCTTTGACTTCAGGGTTTGACTGTGGTCAAGCACTTTAACTCCACGGGTTAACTCACTGCTGGGTCCCACTTAATATTGTTCCTCCGTCGGCAAATAAACCAAACTTTAACTTCAATTACAGAGATTTCTTTTAAAGGTATCGCATTTAATGTAACCAAGATTTTTTAACCTTAGGCAAGTTTTCTTAACACCTTTCTTTACACAAAGCCTAACTACGATTTGCTCTTCTACAGGCCTCCGTTCAAAATTCCTTCAACGCAGAATAAACAAGTTTCAGTGCTGAGAATACAAGTTCACAGACAGTCAGATCGAAATAGTCTTCCCTAGTAGAGTCGCCAGAGATGTTAGCACCCGAATTGGACCCGAAGCTGAAAAGGGCAAAACAAGGTAACAACTAAACCACGCTCAACCTTGTAGCTAGCCCTACAAGGACAGGAGAGGGCTCTCTCCATAAAGATAGATATTCAATAAAACACAATAGTGGACTGATATTAGGCTAGGTAAAATGATGGGAAAAGGTTTTAATAAAATGAATGAATTTCAGGGATGTGTGGGATTAAATGGGACAGTTGAAATTGGGGATTAAATCAGGACACAGGGTATTTCATGGGGCAATGTAGGCAGAAAATTTGGCAATTAAAGTTTAATAAAGATGGGATGGAAAGGCTGGTGAGAAGCTGAAAAGGGCACAATAAATGGATCCTTTTCAAACAGAAGAAAAACACAGATAATGAATGATTTCCCAAGGCAGGGCATGAAAATGGATCCTACCTTTCTATCTTGAAAGCATTCAAAAAGAAATGTTTATGGATGAGAGGTTAAACATAACGATTTACATATGAAACAAAGGAGAAAAACAAATGCTAAATCTCATACCGCATGGATCCCACAAATTAGAGCTGCATCTCTTATTAATTCCCTGTCAACTGTACAATGGAGCAAAAAAATGTTCTTCCACACTATTCCCCTACTTCTGAGTTACAGATTCTCAGACCTCTTTACAAAAATGATTTACAATTACATTAAATACATTGAAATGTGGGAACATAGATCCATGAAAAGAGGGAGTTGTTTAACAACTCAAAACCGAAATCTGAATACAGCAAAGAGAACCAACAATTTGCCTCTGAAAATAAGGAACAATAAGACCTTTGACTGTTTGAAAATCTGCTGTTATAGTTGGATGAAAGAAAATAGGTAATCCGATGAACAGATTTCCTGCTCTGCTGCTGTTGAAAAACTCTTTTTCTAATATAAACTTCTCGGCCCTTTGACTATTGCTTTGCTTTCCATTTTTCGTTTGAATAAAACTAACTTTTCAATAAAATGCTTTTTGAAATAAAATTGAAATGAAATTATACTCTTAGTGAAGGGAAATTAATTCTTTGAATGGGAAAAAGGGAAGGGAAGGAGGGGAGAACTATATTAAATCGCAATCGCAATCGGATGAAAGGCAGAGGGAATACTATATACAATGGAGCGAAGAACTTCCGATGCGATTGGGGGAGGTCCGATGTTGTCATCGCAATCGGGATCGGAGAGGGGAGGCGATACATAATGAAACATGGTAATATGTTATGTGACGGTGCCAAACCAAAACTTCTAATGCGATGAGATAAGTCAAAGGGGAGAATCCCTTTGTTTAAAACAAATAAAACAGTTTTTGTTTCAATACAAAGGGGGAAATGATTTTCTTTTATTTAAATGCGCGGAGGGCCCTCTGTCGTGGGACTGGGATATACGAACAACCGCAATCAGAATCAGGAGGTCGAGAGCGGGGTATAACACGTTACAAACTTCCAATGCGATGGGGAGAAAGGCCTTTGTAAAATAGATTAAAAACAAAATTTAGTTTAACAAAGGCCAAGAGCCAATATATATTATGAATGGGCGGGGGATTTAGAATGGTGGGCTCGACCAATCGGGATCAGAGATCAGGGGAGGGCGGAAGGAATAGTTTACATGTGGAATCGCCGATTGCCGATGGCCCGATTGGCTATGGGTCGTCGGATCGGAGGGGGAAGATCAACGGCTGAGGGATAATCGGGAGCGGACCATTGGCGGGAGTCAATCGGAGGGGGACGATCGGAGGCACCGATTGCGATGGAGCGATTGCATACGAGCCGTTCGATCGGATCGTGAGATCGACGGTCAGGATGTGGTCAGGGTTTTACAATCGAGAGTTACAATCGCATCGGAGGTTTGTGCGATGGGCCAATCGGGGCATGAAATGAAAACGTTGCGATTGCGATAGAAAAGGACTTAAGGTCGACAGGAGTATTATAATAAAACTTTATTATAAAGTTTTGTTACGAGGTATGGTGGAGGAGTGGTTAAGGAACAAATCGCATATTTGTTTTAAATAATTTTATAATGCGATTTTATAATCGGAGGGAGGAAAAAAGGTTTTATAAGGAAAATATAAAACTTTAAACATAAAGTTTAAGGGAAGAATGGGAAATAGAGGAAGTTTGAGGATATAGGGGATTTTTACTTCACTTAAGCATAAATTTCAATCCAGAAGTCAGTTTGAAGAGTGTAATATACCGTTGGAAAGCTCTTTACGGGCTCTTTCTGATGGATCTGCTTGGAAGATGATTTGGCACTGAACATGCTGTGGAAAACTTCTCTGAAGGCAGGATGATGACTTTGTGAAGATGGCAGCTTCTGAATTTGTGACTTATTACATATGATGATATAAAATTACATAATGAATGATAATAAGGGCAAAATGTCATGTTTCCACTTCAAAACATGGTTTTGAGGTGAAAATTACATCAAGCTGAATAAAATGTCTCTCTGATCTTCCTAGTGTTGTGACTTTGAGTTTACTGGTTCCCTCATGACCTTGCTGATATCTATTGACATTTGACTCATTAATTTGACCATGGTGAGACCCTAGAAACTAATGAGACCCATCCTATGACCTAATGACATGATTTTAAAAGTGAAAGTGACTCATGACCAAAGACCATAGAAAGGAGAATCAACAAGTACCTCATGAGGGAAAACTGATGAAAAATTACTACCATCAATGAATCCATGACCTAGCGGAATGGTGAAATTTATTCGGTATGAGACTCCTAATATGCAAATGAAAAAGAGCAGTTTTGATCACTGATGGCAGTATGACTAGACTGATACTAACGGAAACATCATCACAAAAATTTTGGTGTAGGTTTCAGTGTTGCGATGGAGGCTTTGACAGCAAATAACATCGCTGGTAAGGAAAATTTGTCAGAAAATATAGCCGTAGGCATCGGTCTTGCGACGACAGTTGTGACGGCACAGGACGTTGCCACTATGGAAAATTCATCAGAAAATTCTTGGTGGAGGTGTCGATCCTGTGATGGAGATTTCAATGAAAAGTAACCATTTTTGTGATTATTTCTTTGGGAAACATGTTTCTAGACAAATGAATTTTTCATAGAATTTAAGATGGCTATGTCAAGGGATTTTTACGAACGTGACTTCCTTGGAAGGCCAAGGTTCTGATGACGATTCACGTTGGAATTCTAACGAAAACTTGGAATGTCAAAATTTTGACTGCACGTCATCTGACGTTTACTGGAACCCTGATTTATCGTGAGAGTGATGACATGGGGACAAAAGAGTGACCAAAGTCGATCGAGAATGGAGTGAATTTGTAGTGTGGCTTGTGTATGAAGAGATAGACAAACTTTGTTAACTAATTTGGATGACTATATAAAAATGATGTGGCTAGTAGGCCTTATTTTATGAATTTTAAAGCTCAGGAGGGATAGTTTCATAGAGCTTCACAATACATATCAACATACGGTCACGTGGGGTTAATCATTAAGGAATTAAGGTCCTAGATCTCGAATTTCAATAGGGCCATATGTGCTAGAACCACCATGACCGAGCATCGAGGGAGGGGAAAAGCCCCAAAATTCACATATTCTCATAAGTCGCAGGTTAGAAGTTAAGGGCTCAAAGGAGCAAAGAGGTTAGAGCCTTAAGTTCCCATGCGAGTAGGAACTATGTCCAAGTTCTTGGAGGTTTTGACAATATATGGGAGGCAAAGGCATTAAGTGATGGGACGTTTTTCATCCTGGAGGAATTACCCCAAAGAATTCGAGAAGAGGTGAGGAAAATCCCTCCAATATTTTATTCTCGAGGCGATGTGGTAGCAGTGGAGCCTGCATGTGCAATTGTGAATTATAGGGACTAAATATGTAGAAGGAGGGGGTCCACGAAGGTAGTTAGACCCTAGGAGATTGGTTGAGTAGGGTCTCTCTAATTGACGTGGAGGATTGATAGGTGGATCTACACATAACCCGGGGAGTTCATCCCCAACAATTTCGGTGGGGTACTGTAGAGGATATTGTCAGGATATTACTTCTGGGTGAGGTGGAAAAAGTGGGGGCCCACACAACACCTTCACAAATCTCCCTCATGTTATAATATGGGCTTGTGTAAAAAAATTATCCGTCATGGATGAGAAAGTTCATGACACTGAATATGAACGAGTCGGTAATTGGGGTAGAATGCCACATCTATGGTGACATGGCTATGACTTCGGTAGCCACGTGGGGACCACGTGTGTGCCACATGGAAGGTCAAATGATGTGGAAATAATTGATAAGCCATATTTTAATCTGCCATATATTTTGATCATGGAGTCAGATTGAGGAAAAATTTATATCTTTGGAAAGGTATCGACGAGAAAAATAAAACGATGTCATCAGTTTTGTCTTTTAAGGTAGTAAAAAAAGAAAAAAAAATTTAGACCCTATTTCCATAACTTGACTTTGGAGGTTGGGTAATCATAGTAACTGCCTACTTCTACCCTTAGTACAGGCTAGGTATAGTAGGGGGTTTGTTACAAACACTTTGTCGATTAGAATGACGAGCAACATGGAAATGGAGGTTGGGTGGGTACCCACCACCCTACCAGCTCCCACAACATTTAAAAGGGGGGTGTCGTTTCCAACCTGCCCCATGAATAACACATGCAAACTTAATTTATCATTTTATATGACGGATAGTCTCCCTTTTCTTGTTTGTCATGTGAACCAAGACTCTGTTATTTATAATTTTATGTTGCATCAGGCATCCCTCCTCACTACTGGTGGGATTATTATTTCGAAAGTTTAGCAATTTTGGTCCAATGCTTGGGTAAAAATATGCATTTAAATGGAGTGACCCTCAATTTTTTCCCGAGTCAGGGTCACTTTCTTTTGGATTTGAAGTGATAGGGACCTAGGATTTCATGAAAAATATTTCGACCTTTGAATCCCAAAGGAAAAAATACTCACATGGGAAGTTGGATGCAACACCAGAGTTAGAATCAATACATATAGAGGTTTCATACCACGAGACGTTGCAAAATTCACTAGGGCTAAAGGTAATAGTTGATAGTAGCACAACCCTATAGTTAGTGTCTGATAATCTGTTATATCCAGTGAAGTAGGACTATGGTAGTAGGTTAAAAACTTGTCTCTCTTCTCCTGTTGTCTTTTTTTATGGCTTTGAGCACTTCTAGTTTAAATTTGGTGGTTCCTTTTAATTCCTCCCAGGGTGCACTGGGACCATCTCATAGTGTTTCCTAGGATGATGGGGTCTATGTTTGGAGGTGGTTTTCTATTTATTTAGTGTATGGGACTTTCCTTTCTTGCAAGCTTGGGTCACTTTGAATACTTTGTACCTTCAGGCTTGTCTTCTATTTCAGTTTGCTTAATTTCAATCCCCATAGTTAAATTCTATTTTGGGTCAATTGTATTGCTCAATTTTTTTCTATTAGCATAAAATTCCAAGGAAACACATGTGTAGCTGGAAAGGTGTTATGGAAAAATACCTAATATCCATGATGAAATTTGCTAGCTCGAAACCCTCACCACAAATGACCTCTAGGAATAATCTGGCTATAAGACTATAGGGGAAGTAGCCAATTGGTTTCCTGATCCTGGTCATACTAGGGGAAGATGAAATGAGTGCCTGAACTCTATCACCCTCCATTGGCAGTTGAAAACTCTTTCGGATATATTCTTAGAAGAGAAACATGAATATCGTAATGATATAATCTCTTCCTTGAACAAGATAAATTTGGTGCAACGACATCAATTCTCATGTTTGGATACCTTAGATGTTGGACTAGTTCACATGGAAAGCCATCTTCAATGTGATCTCAACCCTTCTACTCCTTTCAGTACCGATGCATAGGATATCACTCTAGCTACCTCCTCATATTCTTGATCACGTGTTATGACCCGATTTAGGTGTTTTATTCTCTATGTAACTTAATCTATGTTAGTTATAGTTTTTTTTTAGCAATAATCACTTTATTTTGACACTCGCCATTAAATTATCGGTAAACATATTTAGTTTCCCTCATGGCATATTGAGACCAATAATAGTATTAATTGTGTTGATCTGTGATGAATTGTGATGTTTGGGGTGACGTAATGTGAATTTTTTCGGTAATGAAAAAATAACTTGCAAAAAATAAAAAATAAAATATATTTAACACTAACAAAATAGTGAATGTATCAATAATTAAATTATTTATAATAACAAACACAACATTATATCACTAAATGGTTTCATAGGTTACTTTAAAATGTCTTTACATATTATCATAACCTATAACAAACATATATACAAGAGTTACTATGCCAATAATCACAATGGTTAATAATAATAATATTATATTATTAAATATATATTTATAGGTTAGAAAATTTTTCACACAATTCATTATTCATTAGGATTTTTTTATGATCGAAAATTTTAATACAATAATATAAATAATAGTAGGAGTGGTGGGAGTGGGGGAGGGCTATTCTTCACCCAAGTGAAATGATAGAATCAATCTTCTCAAGGAGGCTTGGGAAAATATAAAACAATTTGGAAAAATCCCTTGCTTTGTATCAGGGTTTGATGTTAGCAGTTCAACAAAAGATTCAATGTTTACCCATCTTGGGAGATTCTCAAATAGTCCTTCGATGTTTAAGGAAGACATCACTCCCACAAGACATCCACTAAAGGCCATAATAAAAAAATTAAAGGGGGCACTATCAGTCTAAGACGTGCCAAGTTAGTGGATGATGCCCCCATGACTATTAAAGTGAAGAGATTCTAGTCTATTGGTCATGCTATATTCTAGCTTTTCTCTAGTTGTGAAAAGAGGTTCCATGGTTCGAGAGAAAATTTCATCATCCTACAAGATCTCTATTATTACTTTAGCATTCTCCTAAAGGTATGCTCAAACTTCATTGCCTCATATGAAGTAGTGCTACACGTTTCTAATTCATTAGTGGCAGTCAGGAAGTTAGAAATTCAATCAAACAACACTCTATGTTTGTCCACCTTAATGATAGGGAAGGATGGGAAACATTTCCATATTTCACTTGGAGGAGTAAGCATGTTCATGAGCCTATAGGTCGTCAGGTGGGGGACCTCAATTTTTTTTCAACTTGACATTTTTTAAAGCTTATCTTCCCAACGTCCTCCATTTTCCTCAAGCCAATATGGGTTGCGATCTGTTAGTCATCAGTATTTTTCACTATCTATAGATGACTATAGATTGGTTCTAGATTTCTGAAAACAACCTTCCTAGAATATTGTGAGTTTCAGAAATCTCACTGCCTTCATTATCCTTATAGAAACTTTTTCATTATTCCATTAGTTTCCCATTTCATGGTCACCCTGTCACTCCTACAAACTCATTATGGGTTTTTACCTATCATTTTCAGCCTCCTTCCCTGCCTATAACCTCATTGGCCTATTTTTCCCCTATCCATAAACTCCACATTCCCTCTAGGGTTTCATATAGCCTACTCATTCCCATGTTCCCCAGGTTCCTCAAGCATTGATGATCTCAAAACTATCTCTGTAGGCTCTTTAGATAAATCAAGTACATTGGATTTTGGATCTTCAATATAGCACTTTTGAAAATACTCTATATTTCACTTGAAGCCTCCAAACCAATTTTCAGTCAAGATCAGGCCAAAGAACCCTCCCACTAGGTCAATTAGGGTTTCACATGTTTTAAGGTCATCATTGGTGTTTCAAACACTGTTTTTCTTTGTTAGAATCTGGCTTAAATGTAATGGAATGTTGAGACATGGTTATTCAAGAAGAACTTAAAAGGATTTCCAAAGAAGACTATCCCTTCAGTTCAGAGTCTACACATGAGGAAAATGGACAAACTTTGAGACTTCTGTAAGAGTGTTGAAAGGTCTATTAGCAGAAAGTACTAAATAGGTAGGTGGTCTACTCCTGAATGAAGACAAATTGCAGCAAGGAAAGGAGGAAACATTTTTTCTTGTAGGTAATTAGATTTTATGCACTTGATGGTCCAATAGAGTGCCAAAACAGTGATCAATTGCAGAAATGACCTGGAGGAGGCACACAAAACCAAACATGAAGAAATTCTATCATAGATTATTGATGAGATTTAGAAAAAGGTGAGGTGAACTGGACAAAAGTAAATGAACTTGAAAGGGCTATAGAGAACTTAGAAGACAACACTGATGATTGTTGAAAAGCACTCCAGACACCTAGGGTTTTGGGAAAGTGGCCAGAGAAGGTGAAATGATGAGTTGAAACTCCAAGGTGGAAGCAAAGAGGATTTTGAAGATGTCACTATGTGATCAGATCCAAAACTTGTAAAAAATGAGATTGTCATGTCTAAATGAGCAAATGATGAGTTGAAAATCCAAGGTGGGAACAAAAGTGGTTTTTGAAGATGTTGCTTTATGTTTGAATCCCAAAGTTTCCAAAGTAAATTTGTCATGCCTAATTGAGAAAAAGAAGAGCCAAGTTAATGTTTTCAGTCACCTGCAAACAAAAAGTCAAAAAACATTAGTGAGAAGGTGAAAAAGACTAAAACATTAGAAAGTAGGTTTATAAAGATAAATCAAATGCCACATGCCTATAAAAGCTCATTATACACTTCTTAAGATTCATTGTTTCATTTCAAAGGAGAAAGAGCGTTCAAGAGAAGAGAATTTGTGAGTTTTACAAGTGAATTTGGTCAAATTTGTTTGGTGTTTCGCACCTGGAATTGGGCACTACGCCCTTGGAAATTTTCCTCCATACAAATTACAAAGGCATTGCGCACCTGGAAGTGAGCGTTACGTGTTGGGGAAGGCGTTGTGCCCTTACCCGATAGGACGAAACAAAGTTTTCAAAGGCGATGCGCCCTCAGCCCAGGCGTTGTGCCCTTGGCCAGGAAGGCTTTCTAAGCACTACAACCACCCAAATCACCTCAAACTGCTTTCAAGCTTCCTCCAAGGCTCTCCAATGCATTGATAAATGGTAAGTGGATGCCCTAACCATATTTTCAGGCTATTTGATGGTTCTTAGTTAATGGTAATGAAATCCTAAGAAGAAACCCTAGGCTACAAACTTGAAATCCCTGTTTTTTCCATTAATTCCATCTGCCTATAAAGAGTATCAGTCAAGACAAAGGAATTACATTTTTTAAAGGTTGTTCATTCACCTAAGTTGTCCCTACACCCATCCCATTCATAACACTTAGTCCCTCCACTTGAAAAAAGATTTACATTCCATTTCCCTCCTTCATCTCAATTTGACAGCAGCCCAAGAGTGTTTCAAAACAGAGTTTTAAACATGTCAGCAGAGGGAGAGGACATTGGCAGTGGTGGAGAGGCTCAAATGCCAAGGAGGCATGAGCACAAAGGTGGAAATATCAGTAGATTTGAACCCCTCAGCACAAGGGAGATAATGGCATCTCCCCTTACTGTTTCATGTTTCAAACATGCAGGTTGCTATGAATTTTGTGAAAAGGTGCAGCAGGTGCAAAACCACCCTGAGCTAACCAGACTCTTTATCATTAACTTGCATGAAAAACAAGTTAACCTTACAGGGGTCACCTTTGAGTTATCTACAGATGCTATTGCCAATGCCACTGAGATACCAAGTGTAGGGGAGAAATGGTTCAAGTAGGCCAACCTAGAAATGAGTTACTTTGAACCCTACCTAAAGCCTAGTTACAAAGACCACAGTAAATCCATATTTCCTTTCTCACATTTGCTTGATAGATATGCACCTATGATGAGAATTATCATGAAGTATTTTACATGTGAGGGAAGGTTCTCCCGTCTTTACTCCTACCACATCAGGTTGCTTATGCACTTTACTAGAATGAGGATGTTGCACATACTGATACCTCTACAGAAGAATTGATAAAATGTCATATATTTTACAAAAGAGAGACTATTCTCAGCAAATGCAATGCCTTTTCCACCACTCACTTATTAAAATGGTTGCTATGCACCAACTACATCAGAAAGGAATTCCATGGGAGACCTTCATAGAAAATGAGGTGTTCACTTCTCCACAAGCCCATCAGCAACAAGATGTCCCTTCATCTTCTCATCGTCCCATCTCTCCATCCACTCACATTCCCTCACCTCATGATGAATCTTCCACCTCACCATCCACTCACAATCCTTCACATCATGATGATCCTTCTTCATCACCTTTTCATAATCCCTCACCATAATCTCATGGTACTAGTGCATCAAACATTGAAGAAGGTAGTGAGGTAGAGAGTAGTGAAGAAAAGAGCAATGAGGCATAAAACAGTGAGGAAGATGGCAGTGATGATGGCAGTGAGACAAATGGCACTGAACTGAGTAACATTGAACCTTTTCCTTTGACCTACCAGAAGGGAAATAGGCATGTGTTTGTTGCCCTTAAGAGGCAAGGGGCCATGCCTTCTACATCAACCAAACAGCTTGACAAAGGTAAGGAAAAGGTCATTGATGAAGAGAAGAAGATAAGCATGAAACTGAACAAGAGTTTCAACTTATTCACCTTGGCAGTGATGATGAGAATGAGCAAAGGATCACAAACATGCTACTCAAAAGAAAATATGCTCAGATTAAAGAGTTACAAGCCAATATTGGTAGGGCTAAGAATGTAATAAACTTCTTTTAGGTAGAAAACAAGTAGCTGGAGATAGAGAAGGCCATATATGAGATTAGAGTTATCAGAGCTCAGAAAGAGGATGGAAAATCCAAGGCAAAGCTAGATGAAACCTTGGGCACTCTAGATGACATGGAGGATGAGGAAGAACAGCTTCCTAGGAGGAGGCCAAGGAAAATTGGCTTAAAGAAGGCTCTAGCCAAGGAAAGAGAGCAAGAGACAGCATTGGCAAAGCAACTCAATCCTAGTGAGCTACTTGCCATGGAGATTAGCTATGTTAGATAACCCTGGCTAGAGAGGGAAAATGTGCACTGATAGGATTAGCTGGAGAAGAGCAAGAGAGACCTTGACCTTCAGAAGAAGATGGCAAGGCATTATGCCTTAAGAAACAAGATTGCAAGGGCCAAGATCAAAAGAGCCCTTGCAAAGATTCAAGCCCTAAAAGAGGAAAAGGACAAAGAAAATCTTGACATTATTGCTGATGCATCCCTACAAGCATCCCAAACATGATTAGCAAGGCAAATCCAAATTTTGGAAACTTTTTGCAAATTTTGAGTTTTTAATTGTTTTTCTTGCAGAAAAAATGCCAAGCGTTTTTGGGGCACAAAATGGAGGAAAATTTTACATTTTCATGATTCTTAGGCCAAGGACATCACCCTCACAAAGTTTCAGCTCATTTGGAGCAAAACTGGTCCTCCAAAAGTGCCAAAAACAAGCAAAAAATCACCATTATGCCATATTTTCAGCACTGGCGCTGCGCCCTTAGTAGCATTGGAAAAAGTGGTTTTTGACTAAGCAAACGGATGCCAATCAGGTAAAGAAAGGCAGTTTTGGAAACTATGCAAGACATGCTTTCCAATGAGCTATCATTGAGCTCATTTGGACACCGAGAAGGCCTCAAATCTCAGCTGCAAAAGAGGTAATTTTTCCATATTTGGCACTGCGCCCTTGTACCTTGGCACTGTGCCCTTGCCTAAAAGTCAAAAAAACACACAAGGAGTTAATGAAAAAGATATTTTGATGGTTTAATAGGCAAATATCTCTAAATTTAGTTGAGGATTTATTGTTAGGAGTTATTTTTGCATTTATTAAGTTAGGATATTTGTGCCTTGGGCCTTGCATGGTCTCATAGAACAAAATGACATTTATGAGTAATTAATCACTTCTAAAACCCTAGCTAGGGTTTTGGTCCTCCTTTGCAAGTTAAATACTTCATGGAGGCCTCATTGTTCATGTTGGTTGATTGTTGAGATAAACTTCATAGACTTTGAGTTGTAAGGAGTTTTTGGATTTAGAGCATTGTGAAGGTTTGGGACTAAATATTAATGAGACAAGCACATTTGCAGGATTCATGAACATGGTTAATGGTGATGTTTTTCTGATTTTACACTTGTCTTCTTATGTTTTCATATTGTGCATCTTTCTCTTGCAATAGAATAGAAAATTTAGCTTAAGATGTGTTGTTAGAAGCACCTTAAGTTTGTCTGCTTCTATTGCTTTAATGTTTTCCTCTGCTAGGTCAGATTAGAGAATTCTTAGTTTCTCTCTAGTTCCACTTAGCTTGTTTGTCTTAAGAATGATTTAATGGAGCCAATGCCAAAGAAGTTTATGGTTAGCCCTGTCCTTTGGTATAACTTAAAACATTTTTTTTGAGATCTTTTCTTTGAAGTATTGCTAATTAGTTAGCTGAGGAATTTTATGGTTTGCCCTGTCCTTTAGTCCATCTTAAATAGTTTCTTTGAAGGTCTCATAGTTTGATTAAGGAATTTAGGAGTTCCCTGCTCTTTGATCATTACTACATGTCATCTTGAATTTTTTCTTTGCCTGAAGATGAAATCACTAGAGAATTTACAAGTTCCTTACTCTCTAGGGTTTGTTGGATCGTTGTCTTAGGGTTTACTTGATGAAATTTGATCAGAGAAGTTTATGTTATGCCCTATCTTTGGTTATTTCTTTACGCATAGTGATCTTATAGACTCTTCTTGTTATAGTTTATGTTAAAGGATTCTTAGTTGCCCTTTAAACCTACTACATTCACAACTTGATGTTCATTTCACACTCACTAAACCTATTTAGATCCATTTGGCTTTGTTAAATTTTCCCTATGAAACACCCTTGACCTATTGTTGTACTTTTCAAGACCTTTTGCAAACTCCATAGCCCAATGGTTTGAACCTCTCTCACTCTATCGGTTCTTCTTGACAACCTACCCATCCAAACAAAACAAAACAAACAAACCCTATCCTTATAACTAGCCTAAAATCAAAACCCTAAAATCAATCAAGTTTACATCTTTTATACAAATATAGAGAGAGCCCTCTCTGAGTCCAAGAAGGCTAGGTCATAGGACTCCAAAGTTGGTTTGACGTTACCCTTGTAAATTTGGTCTTGCCAATCTGACAAATTACGGGGACCTAACAGGATCAAGGGTAATATGAATCTCTTATATTTGTATTGGGGAGATTTTCATCCTAAATTCTTCAGTATAAGGATAGGAGTGCAAGAGGATTTCAACTTGGTTGTTGTAGCCTCTACAACACCCTCCAAAAAACCCCACTTTAAAATTTTTGGAGCCCCTTGAGCACAAAGAAAAGTTAAGTTAAGAGCCAGGAGGGTTAAGTCGCTGAGTCGCAAATTTCCAAATTTGTAGAAAACCGCGACCTCGCGACCCTGAGGTCGCAAGGTCGCGAGGTCGCAACCCTCTCAGATCACCACGACATGCGACCCCGCGACCTCATTAATGGCTCGCATGTGCGACCTTTTTATATATAGGAGGTCGCTAGGTCGCATTTTGCATATGCAGCGGATAGAAAAAACGCCTATGACAGGTCGACTGGAGCACGATTTTCCCGGGTAAGTTGCCGTTTTCCTCCTGCTGTTTCCTTTTTTTGTTATTCTTGCCTAATCTCTATATTCCTCAGCCTTTAAATTGCCCCTTGCCTTGGCCATTGTTTTCATTTGTCACTTAGGGTTTTCCTTTTGACTCTAACATTCACCCGACTTGCCCAAACTTATCACAGTTCCTCATCCAGCCTCTCATGGCTTGTATCCTGCTCCAAAAGCTATCCCCTTGCTCTGTCTGGACCCATTTAGTCCTGTGATTTTCAAGTTAAAGAGAAAAGAACTTCACGCGGCGCGCACCAAAACCCCGGCAAGCCCTAGCGCGACATGCGACCCTACGACCCAGTCGCTAAGTCGCCAGGTCGCAAGTTGCTCTTCCGTTTGTTTTTCGCAACTTCGCGACTTAGCGACCTTGCGACTCGGCCGCAGGTCGCAGAGTTGCTCTCCCGCCAGTTTTCTAGCATTTGCGACCCAGCGACCCGCGACCTGGTCGCAAGGTCGCACTTCCGCCATTTTCTCACAACTTGCGACCCAACGACTCCGCGACCTAGTCGCAAGGTCGCACTTCCGCCATTTTCTCACAACTTGCGACCCAGCGACTCCGCGACCTAGTCGCAAGGTCGCACTTCCGCCAATTTTTCACAACTTGCGATCCTACGACCCCGCGACCTAGTCGCAAGGTCGCAAAGTCACAAAAAAGTTCAAAATATCAACATCGCGACCTTGCGACCCAGTAGGCCGCTTTTTCAGCTCTACCTGTGTCCCCAGTTGAAATAATTAATAAGATGTACCTAGTTTTGTATCATCATGGCATCTTTCTTATCCTGGGATTCTTTCATGAATATGACAGGTGAATTCGAAGCAGACTTAGAGTGTATACCTGTCCCCTCAGATTCAAGCGACATGGGACCTCCGGTATCTCGGAAAAAAGACAAGAGCCTGGCAGTAGAGGATGTAGAGATGGACATGCCAATGTCCCCACCCCCGATCTACAGAGATACCCTGTGCACATTTGCCAAAGGGGACAACATGTGTTGGTACCAAGTGTACCAAGAGTTCGCCAGATAGGAATTCCCAGAGGACCTCCCCGATTGGGAAATATACATACAGGTCAAAAGGTCTAGGCTACATCTTGCAGGTGCCCATCCAGCTATATTCCCATGCCCGGAGATGATAGACTGGATTATACAGAAAACGGACCCCAAGAAGTTCGTAATCAGGGACAGCGAAGGCAAGGCTTTCGCGACGCTCAAAGGCTCAGACGCTCATGTTTATTACTCTTTGCCTGAGCGAGAGGAGGACTTCACGGAAGATTGGGCCATCGCCCATGCAGTGCCTATAGTTGATACTCTAAAGAAGTGGTGGGAGGAGCCTAAGAAATTTAAGGTCAAAAAGGATCAGGAATATCCAGTGGCGGGCCTTAGGAAAGTGTATAAATTGGTGGCTGCCATGCTTTGCAGATTATACGGGCGCCCCGATGCCACCACCTTCAGCGGCACATGGGCAACTCTCATGGAGTATGTCACGGTGCACGACATCCGTTTCAACTGGGCCAGCATACTGGTGGCCTCCATTCATACAAACATATCCTCGGCATTGGTACCAGATGAAGGATTGCCTTTTGAATTCTACATGGCCTCTTATTTGTTGGATGTTGTTTGCTCAAGGTGCCACTTTGAGGGATGGGTGCACAACTGGGATCCAAAACAGACCCGTGCGATCCACTTGCAAACCAAAGTATTTTGGGATTTCAGATATAAACAAGACATAGAGCCGATCTCGCAAATTTTCATCCCAGCGCTTTACAGAAAATTGTTCGGCCAAGACGTTCCTTGCATATCTTGGCGAGCCATGGAGACGCTAGGCAAGGTGGCGCATTGGTTCCCATTTGCTGAGTACACAATCATTCGAGTTTTTGGCTCGTTCAGGGCTTCCCATGCTATGCCCCGATATGTCACAGACAAAATGCTCATGCAAGAGGTCTGTTTCCAAATGTCTTCCGGTTTCTCCAGGGTCCTGTCCAGGGGTAAGAAGAAGTCGTGGCCTATGCTACCCTCACTATCAGTGCTTACACAATCAAAGATTTCAGAGAGGTAGAGGCAGAAGCAGAAGAGATGAAAAGTTACCACCTTGGGGCATTACCACCGGACATATGACCGGGAAAGGATAGTCCCCAATCATTGCAAGTAGGCTAAGTTCAAATGGAACTACCAGCACACGGAATGCCCGGGCGAAAATGAAAGAAGAAATTGGTATAATGCAGACCACCAACTTGCTCCGGGGGCGTACTCTAATCAAGAAGACCCTGATGATCAAACCTTGGAAGACAGGAGCCGTGAATTGGGAGGCGCTTCTTCTTCTCTGGCTAAAAAGCCTCGGACCAGTACAGGGCACAACACTTCTACCCAGCAAGAAAGGGAGAAGAAGATGAAAGAAGATGAGGATAAGCGCAAGAAGAGTCTAAGGTCAGAGCAGAAGAAAAAGCAGGCCGAGGAGGCCAAGAAGGAAAGGAGAAACGAGAGGCGGAAGCTACGGCGGAACGGAAACTCAAGAAAGAATTAGATAAAGTGGAAGTCGAATGCCAGAAGAAAGCAGAACAAGCAGCAACAGCTGAGCGTAAAAGGAAAGCCGAATTAGAAGCAACAGGAAGCAACAGCAGAAGCCGAACGCCTTCGAAGAGAAGAGGAGGAAAAGAAAAAGAAAGAAGAGGAGGATGCAATGCTAGAGAACATCCAGGTATCTCCCCAAGGCGTAGGATCACAAACAAAGCTACCACCCCTTGAGGTACCTCTAGTCAGTACACGCACCACGCTCTCCGATGTCAGTTCCTACCAAGGGCAAGAGGAGGAGGTATTCGATCTCACCAGGCTCACGTACGATCAGTTCTCCTTCAAAATCCGACAGGAGAAAAGAAGATGCCTGGCGCGAAATCCTTCCGCCTCATCCACAGTCGCGACGGAGAAAGACATAGTCCTAGATACTAGGACTAATCCTGTGATGATAGCATCGGCCGACACAGCTTTCGCTGCGGCCACAGAAGAGAATGTAAACAGAATGAGTAGAGAGATCTTCTCTCTACAAAATAGGCTACATGAAGCAGAGCAGCGGGAGGCAAGGGCAGAACAAGAAAAGACGGCATTGAGAGAGGAGATTCAGCAACTCCAAAACAAAACTCCCCCTGTCAATGAAATGTCGCTTACCATTCAAAGGGAGTTCGATATATTAGAGACGACCATGAGGCAAGTTTATGGGGAAATGTTTACCATAAAACAAACAGTCGCTCCCTTGGTGAGAGCCCAAACGGAAACTAAGCAGAGGAACGAGCAACTGAAAGAAGCCTCAGCTGCCTTGGACAGAATGATGGATTAGACAGTGCGATACCCCCAGGCTCCCGAACATTTGCCAAAGAAGGACTAGATGCACACGCAAGATGCCAAAGTTCAAATCCGTATGAAAATGTAGTCCAAAGATGAGCTATCCAAGGACCTAGACAAGGTGATGGCTGCATACGAACATCTGATCAGCGACATCGATTCGATGCACATCCGACATCACATTCCATCGTTGGGTGCATTGGACGAGGGGAAGACATGGGAACAGGTGGATCAAGAGATCCAGTCATTTTTGCAGCCCATTAAGCAAGCCGCTGCCACTTCCGACCTTGCAGCGACACAAGAGAACCTGGGCAAGTTTCTTGTCACGCCAGTCTGGATCTACACCAAGCTCGCCTCCTTGTCCAACCTGATTACACAGAAGAAGGAGACTCTAATCCCAAACGCCTTGGAGTGTATGCATCGGTTGAAAGAAGAGGTCCCTTTGGTTGCCCCCATAGCAGCAGATTATCAAGCTTGGAAAAACTTCCTCAAGGACCCTGACCTTACGATTGCGCGCACATCCTCATGATCCGGTGGCAGTAAATCGCTAGTAGCATTTGGAAACAGGTCGCAGGTCGCGCTCCCCATCCAGGTCGCAAGTCGCATTTGCTCAGTGTGGTCGCAGGTCGCAGTTCCCTTCCAGGTCGCAAGGCAACTCAACAGTCGGGCAGGCGAAGAGTCAGGAAGCCCAAAGGGCAAATTTTGATCTATAAAACTCCCTCCGAGAAAAGTGTAAAGGATCCTTTTTTTGGGGACTCGAGAGTTATAACGCATTGTACTGAAGGATAACACTCTTTTGCATATGAATGAGATACTTGTCAAAACTCCTTTTGGATCTGATGTGTTTTGCTGTGCGAACACTATGAGTATTTCTTATACGGTTTCAAACATCTTTTGATTAATGAAGCTGCACCTTTAATGGCATCATTTACGCATTATAGTTCTCTATATTCGTGTTAATGATGTTCAGCTCTTTTCGCTTTCTCATGAATGTTAATGACTTTGTTTATTAGCATTTGTTTTATCATTTAAATCTTTCAGGAAGTGGAGGGTGTTTTCACCATAAAGAATTGTTTCTTTTGTGGTCAAAACAGCCTACAAGCATAACCCCAATGATGTGTTGTTAATAGCGTTTCCTTCGGCGTTTATGCTTCATTACTTTATCTCGCTACGCATAGTGTTATATATGGTTTAACTCATCAAGCATGTATCTGGTATCATTTGAATAAGTGTGTGTCTGCAGGTTCATTGAGTTCTTTTGAGACCAAGGGAAAGGAGACCTAAGCGGTCGCCGAACCCACACCCCGGATGGGATCCCTATTCCAAACGGTTTAGAGTCTAGTTGGGACTTTTAACCCGGGAGATCCCCTACTGTTGGCCGGACAAACTTTCCCGTCAGAGTGCTCTAAATGGTTAATTCTAAGAATGAGGAAATTAGGCTTCTCTAGGAAAAATTAAAACAATTTTGCAAGAGGAACATTTGAATTATAACCAATATATCTCAAGAATAATAACAGCCATGGAAATATTAGTTGAATGATGGAGTTTCATCCAAATAAATGAGGATGACATGGTTTACTTGTGTTTGTAAATTAAAAACCACCAGCCAATATTGGATTAATGACTAATCGAACTATCCCTATTTAGTAAGGAACAACCTATAATGGCTCAACTGGTCTCAAATCTGAATTTCGTAGAATCATCTCACTAAGAACTCAAGAAACAAGGGGGTCCCTCTAGTTAGACTTCATACATGTTTCTCTATAAATGTCGCTTAATTGTAGAAATCTTTTGGTGTATATATGTGTATAGTCTTAGTAGGATATCGAGGAAATGGACGTAAAAATTTGGGGAAAATAGCCCAAAACTTTTATTTATATGCAACATTGAGAAGGATCAATTCGATGTAAAAAACAAATCAACAATAAAAATTTGAAGAAAGAGTTTACAGTTCCAAAAATTTGCTTTCTCCAGAAACTTACCAACATAGATCCATCTACCTTCGGATCTACCAAGTGTCTAGAGGGATCCAATCTCCCTAGATGCAAACTTCTTTTTTAGTGCATGTCTCAAGGAAAGTTTTACACCTCAAGAAATTTGATTCCACTCTCCCCTTGTCAGATCTGGATTTAAACTGGATCTATGTTGGTTTTGAGAAAACCACTAATAAAATGTTCTAAATTTTTTTTTTAACCCCCATTTTATATAATATATACATAGTTGACATCAAAATATTTTATTTATATTCATATTCTCCACACTAACACGTTGATACATGCCCCCTCTTATTTAGAAGTACAAAACATATATCTGTAAGATCTTCTCTATATATATGTGTGTGTGTGTGTGTATTTAATGTTACAATCCTTTACTATATATATATATATATATATATATATATAATTATTATTATTATTATTATTATTTCTTAAATTTAATTGTTTGGGTCGAAGAATAAGAATAATTGGGTTGCATTTATGAGTAGCTCTGCAATAAACCAAACTAATCATTCCAAGGGCTATTAATATTTCCACCTACTCTTGATAGTTTTAATTATGGTCTTTATATTTCAACAATTGATCATATTTCCCAATTTAACAAACTACAACATTTTTTATATTTATAATGAAATATTAATTTAATAAAAATAATATTTAAAAAATATATGTATATATTATTTTCTATTTTTATTCAAATAAATATTATTTATAAAATGGAATGAACATATTTTCAAAATTTTCCAATATTATAGTGTAAACTATATATATTTTCTTCACAAAACTAATTAAAATAGAAATTTTAAATAATAGTTGTTTTTTAAAAGCAATGAATAAAATTAACATATTTTCAATATTTTCCATATTGTAGAATGTTTATATTATCTTTCCTCAAAATTTAATTTAAATAAGAAAGCCATTTTATATTTTAAATGATACTTGTTTTAGAGGGCAATCACTGAAATGAATATAGTTTCAATAGTTTCAATATTTTCCATAGAACGTACATATTATCTTTCTTCACAATTAAATTAAATTATATATATATATATATATATATATATATATATATATATATATATATATATATATATAAACATTATAATAACCGATATGTAAAATTAACTTCAATGTTAAATTTAAAAATATTATAATTTTATTTTTATTCGCATAATTCCTATATTCCTATGCTTAACCTATCTCTTTGAAATTTAAACCCTTCACATAAACCTTTAATCTACATCCATAGATTAATATATGACACTTTCATCCTCCGTTTAAAAAAAAAAAAAAAAACCATGAAATTAAAAAAAATTGACTCGGAACGAAATTCTAACCATTTCATTTCTAATCAACTTAATTTAGGAAAAAACCATGAAGCAGGGTACACGTTCAAGTTGATTTGATAAATAATTTTTATCATATTTAATCATACCATGACAGGATAAAATCATCACTAATCCACACTTTTCAAACGTGACGTGTTTGGTCATGATTTTAAAGTCAGGTAAAAATTATCATTGGTCCATGGTTCAAATATGTTTGGTCATTATTCTAAACTCTAACCGTAACCCTTCACGGGCAACACGAACGTTTCAGGTTTGGTCTTCATTATAAAATCATCACTTTTCATTGTTCAAACGTGTTTGGTCATGATTTCATAGGAACAAGGTCACCATGGACTTCATTGCTTAAAAGTCATGGTCACTGAGACTCTGGATTACCGTGTGCATGAAAATTTATGCTTCAAAATTGCACGAAAGTCTTCATAGCAAATTTAACCGAGCTACTGATCCCTTCACCTTGCAGGCACCGTCTTGAATTAATATGTTTTGATTTTTGGTCTGATAAAACCATTCCATTGCAGGAGAGGATCGTGATTGTTAAGTAACCATTCCAGAGACCTGAGCGCCCAATTGTCAAGTTTATTGGATATCTTCTGCAGAATTCCTTGCCAACGTGTTGCTGCTTTCAAATTGTTGACCATTAGAGGAACTCCCGGATATTTAGTGGAGAGACTACTAACCGAGTTCTAGGAGATTTGCTAGGTATCCTCGGACCCTGTCTTGGTATTTACTATTAATCACCATACCAAAGGCATCTTATAAAGTCTTTGTAAACATTTCTCTTACAACCAGGATTAACAAAAGTGCATAATATCATCTGAAAATTTTTGATGAGTAAATAGGCAGATTAATCCCAAAAAAATGAAGAATGTTGATGACATGACTTACTTTTTGAGATAACAGTGCAATCTCTGCAAACCAAGATGAAGAGAAAAGGAGAGATTGGATCACCATGATGAATACCATGGGAGGGATTGAAAGCCATGGTAGGGGAGACCATCAAAACATGATCTGAATGCAAAATGTCATCCACCCATAACATTTATCTACCCATGGAATTTACCCATGGTATTGTAGGAAACATCCACTCATGGTATCCATTCACCTATGATATTTACCCACTCATGGAATTTACCCGTGGTATTGTAACTAAAAAAGGCTATAAGTAACAAGTCGGATTTTGTAAAAGCACAGATTGTCCACCACAATGTAGTTTTTACAGTTATTCTTTGTTTTAATAAAAATTTCTTTTGTGGTTTTGTTTACTATGTGTTCTCCTCTTTTTCTAGCATTTCAAATTTTCAGATCTTGAGGGTCTCCCCCAAGATTTGAATTAGTGGTATCATAGCAGGTTACGGCTCCATGAGAATAAGGGTTTGAAGCATATTTAGTTGCAAAGTTTTGCAACAATCTTCAGCCTCATGTTGGCACTTTTAGAGTCCATTTCTTGGCCATACACCCTAAGTATCACAGTCGGTCTACAAACATTACAGGGTTTTCCACCCTCGGATCTTCATTCACCATTGCAGGAAAATTTTTACAACATCCATTGGTCTACAAAATGGAGGTTCCATGGCCTCTACAACAACCCATGTCGCTCTACAAACCCTTGGCATCCTTTGTGGCCCTCTACACTTGGTATTCTCGCATGTGTTATTATTGTAGATTTACACAACCATGCCCTAGCTTTAAAAAATTGTATGAAGCACATGGTGGCATGGTCGTCATAGAAGCATAATGATGGATGAAACACAACAACATTCTTCAAAAAACTTCATGAAAGTGCTACGACCTCCAAAAATCATTTTAGGTGCAATAGCTCATTTGAAATTATTTGTTGTCAAATCAAATGGGTTTTTTATGGAATTTGATTTCATTTCCCAGTTTGAGAGATATGAGCAATTGAAGTTACTCATGTCTCAAACATTGCGCAACCAAGCGTACCATGAGTTTCAAGACTCATTTTCTCACTCTACATGTCATCAAAGTTCAAGTGTATTACATCAATGGAAGGATCAATGGAAGGATCTCTTCACTACCTAAAATGGGTCTTTGACGAAATTTGATTTCATTACATGTAGCAAAAGTTATCAGCCAAGTTGCAGCGAGAGGCCCATTGCTAGAAAAAAAATAAAAAAAATAATTAAATTGAAAAAACATAAAATAAAATAATGCGAAAGAAGTATTTACAACATCTCATTGGATAGTAGAATTTACCAAACAAGCCACCATATTTTTACCAAACAGACTGGGTCACCCACAAATTGAAAGTTATGGGTCAACCGCACAAAACCCTTGTTGTCGAAGTCCATTTGTTACATCGCACACTATTAGTATCACAGTTGGTCACAAACATTACAGGGTATATTTATCCTCGAATCATTATTTGTCATGGTTATGGGTCATCCACAAACACACAGTTTATCGAAGTCCAATTTCTAGGTTGCACACTATCAGTATCACAATTGGTCACAAGCTTCACAGGGTATATTTATCATCGTATTTTCGTTCATCACGATTATGGGTTAACCAAACAACACCCTTCTCTTTAGTGGCTCTTCATATGCAACAAAGGCTTCTCAGGAGGGAACTTCATGCAATGGAGACCATTGCCTCTTAAAGGGGGAGGAATGATCCGAATGGAAAGTGACATCCACCCATGGAATGTACCCATGGTATTGTAAGTGACATCCACCCACAGTGTTCATTCACCAATGGTATTTACCCACCCATAGAATTTAGTCGTGGTATTGTAACTAAAAAAAGACTATAAGTAACAAGTCGCATTTTGTAAAAGGACAGATTATCCACCACAATGTAAATTTTATCAATATTCTATGTTTTAATAAAAAAAATCTTTATGATTTTATTACTAATTATCCACAACAATGTAACTTTTATCAATATTCTATGTTTTAATAAAAACTTTCTTTGTGGTTTTATTACTATTTGTTTTCCTTTTTTTCTCACATTTCAATTTTTCAAATCTTGGGGGTCTTCCCCAAAGATCCAGATCAATAAAATAGAATAAAGGGCATTGGAATAAGAAATTTAATCCAAGCAATCCATTGAAGTGATAAACCAAAAACACAGAAGACTTAGAGAAGATTATCTGAGTTCAATATGCATAAGCTTTAGAGAGGTCCAATTTGATAAGCATACTAGCCTTTTGGATATATTTAAATAATAGATAACCTCATGGGATGCCATAATCTCATTAAGGATTTGACAACCCTAGACAAAAAAAGTTTGTGTAACAAGGGTTTAAGTTCATTCAAAATAATAAAAGAAGTAACATTGCATAAAGCTAGGGATCATTAGTTTTACTAACTATAAGAAACTTCTTATTTTCACTTGTTTTATATATATAGATAGATAGATAGATAGATAGATAGTTGACATTGAAATATTTTATATTCACATACTTCACACTAAAATATTAATGCATGTACATATATTCATTAAGAATATATATATATATGTATGTGTATTTAATTATTTCTATTATTGATAGTTTTTTAAAGGTTACATATATTAAATATGGAGAGAAATATATATCTCTTTCATATTTTGAATTAGAAATAATTTATTATTGAAATCAGATTTTTTTTTTTTAATTAAAATATTTTACTAATCATGCATATTAAAATATTTGATTTATAACTCATATCAAAATTTTCTTTTCTTTATTATTATTAATATTTTTTTAAATCTTATATGTCAACTCTATATTAAAAATGAAATAAATTATACATCTACTTAACAAAATATATATATATATATATATATATATATATATATATATATATATATATATATATATATATATATAATTTACTTATGACTAACAATAAATTATTTTGTGTTATTAATATATTTTTGTTTTAAATATTATGACACATCATGTAATATTATTACTTTTATATTTTGTCAACTCTATATTAAATAGTGAATAAATTATATTTTTTTTTCATATTATTATTGTTATTTTTAAACTTTCAATTATTTTATTTCTCTATATAAAATTGATGTAAAATTAAAAGGTAAATTGAAATATTTAATTTATAAAAACATCAATTTTGTTATTATCACTATTTCTAACTTGTTAATATAAATATTATTTTATTATTTTTAATATTGAAAACCAGAATATTAACATTTTCTCAAAAAAAATTCAATATACATACTATTTATTTTACAATTTAATTAAATAAAAAAATTATTTAAAATATAAATTTTAAATGATGTTTATTTTATTTTAGAGAACAATTAATAAAATAAACATATTTTCAATGTATATTATATTTCCTCACAGTTAAATTTAAATAATAATCTCATCTAAAATATACATTTTAAATAATATTATAAATCTATCACGTCAAAGTAATAAAAATTACATATTAAATTTAAATGTGTTAAATTCAAAAATATATCTATTAACAAATATATTATTTGTTAAATTATTTATTAACAAATGAATATTATATAATTATATATTATAATATCAAATTTTAATTAAAAATATTTTATTATTTTATTATTTTATAATATTTATAATTAATTTGTAAATTTATGTTGAATTTAAAACTATTATAATTTTACTTTTACAATAATTTTTATTTTTATCGTTTTTTAAAATTTAAAATATTTAAATAATTTTTTTTAATAACTATAAAAACAAGATTTTGAAAAATCAAACTTGAATTCATTACCATTTCTAAAAATGATATGATTCAACAATAATAATCATCATCACTATATAACAATCCTATCTTCCTTTTAAAATCAAACACTACACTAAAAACATTGACTCGTAATTTCTAATCAACTTAATTTAGTAAAATACCAACGAGCAGGCTGCAGGTTCAACTTAATTTGATAAATATTTTTTTTGTCTATCTTTAATCATCCCGTGACAGGTTAAAATCAATACTAAGCCACACCTTTCAAACGTGACGTGTTTCGATCACGTGGCAGGTAAAAATCATCATTGGTTCACAGGTTCCGGGTTCCATGGGCATGATTCAAACTCTAACTGTGACCATTCACCTGCCAACACCTTTCAGTTTTGGTTTTGATTTTAAAATCTTCACTTCTCATGGTTCAAAAGTGTTTGGTCTTGATTGATTTCAGAGATACTGGGTCACTATGGACTTTATTGACTAAATGTCATGGTCACTGACAATCTGGTTTACTGAGTGCGTAAAAAATTATGCTTTACATTGAATGAAAGTCTTTATAACAAATTTAACCGAGCTACTCATCCCTTCACCTTGCAGGCACAGTTTTGAATTAATATGTTTCGAATTTTGGTCTGATAATACCATTCTAGTGCATCATGAGAATGCTTCTGCTCTTGTTTTGTTTGATTATGCCTGCAGTTCCTTCTGTGTTTTCTATGCAAGGTTATGCTTCTGATCAAGAGGCTGTGCTTGGGTTCGTGTCTGCTATTGCTACGCAGCGAAGCTTCAAGTTGCTAAAGCTAAACTCACAACGTCAGAGACAACTTTTGTCAGGAGTCAAATGTTAAAAAGATAAGTAACTTTGTTTTATGGATTTTAATAGTTGTAATAATGTTAATTCTAAACCTGAATGGGCTTCCATGAAGGAAGGTAATGCATCTGAACAATGAGATTCAAGAGATAAGTATTATTATCTTTCTTTTCTTGAAAACAATAGTCATTGCATTTATGGAAAATAGAATGCCTACAAAATAAATAACATTAAAGTTGGAGTTTCTTTAAAAGGGATATGTCTTTTCCATGTACGCAAAAATTTCATTGTTGTGTTGAAGTTTCCTTGAAAAGAGATAGGAATTTGGTTTCTTGAAAAAGAAATATGTGCGTGCATGCTTGAAAATTTAACTAATATGCATTTGATTTTTCTTGGAGAGAAATATGTATATTTTGAAATAATTCTTGTATGTGAATCTTGCAACTAAAAGACATAAATATAGAGTAAAATTTTCTTGAAAGAGAGTATGTGGTTATTTAGCTAAAGTTTCTTGAAAAGAATAATCTCTAGAAAAGATTGGTATTATGCTAATCTATTAAAAATGTATTATGCTAATCTCTTAGAAAGATATTGATCTTAGTGAATTACCATGGTAAAAGACATAATCTATGTCAATTCTGGAAAAGATTGTTATGTTAATCTTTTAGAAAAGTATTGTTCTTAGTGATATACCATGGTAAAAGACATAAGGAAAGTTACTATGTTAATTTTCTTAAAAAGAATAATCTCTTGAAAAGATTGGTATTATGTTAATCTTTTTCCTTAAAATAGTATTTCATGATGATAGAATTCTAAAAAGAGCATATGTGTTGCCTACATTAAAGGAAAAGCTATCTCTCTGGCATGCTCAAAAATGGAGAGTTATGTGTCTTGCATGCACCAAGAATAGCCATTGTGTTATAAAAGTATGTTCTTTGCATGAATAAAAGAAATAAGGAGCTATTTTAATCCTTAGGAAAATATGTGAGTACCTTTATGCTAACATAACTATTATGTTAGTTTCTTTTGAAATAAGATCATGTGTTGCCTACATTAAAGGAAAAGCTATCTCTCTTGCATGCTCAAAAAGGGAGAGTTATCTGTCTTGCATGCACCAAGAATAGCCATTGTGTTATAAAGATATGTTCTTTGCATGGATCAAAGAAATAAGGAGCTATCTTAATCCTTAGGAAAATATGTGAGTACCTTTATGCTAACAGAACTATTATGTTAGTTTATGTTAGTTTCTTTTGAAATAAGATCATGCATATTCATGCAATGTTTGTATTAGATTTCATTGGAAAGAATATACATTTGTGTGTGGGAAATGATAACAAGTTTTGTTATCCTACATTGGAAAAGATTCTTTGTCAAAGAAGATGAATAACATATACAAAAATTAAAGTAATGTTTCGGTTTCCTTGAAATATATCTATATGGGTAATGTTGGTATAATATTTGGAGAATAAGACATGTATTCTTATCCTTTATTCCATTATTTTTATGGAAAAGAAACCATGTCTTTGCGTGCCTATTATGTTATATTTCCTGGAAAATAAAATATGTGTTTGCATGTTCTCTTGTGTTAAGCATTCCTTTGGGAAGACTCGTGATGGAAGCTATGTGCTCCATCGTGTAAGCATTCCCAGTGGGAAGACTCTTTTGGAATCTATATGCATTTGCATGCATGAGAGCAACATTTTTTATGTTAACTTTCCTTCCATGCACAAAAAAGTAATAGCTTAAGGGCTATTTATTTTGATTAAATTTATGTAAATCACATGCATGAATATCATAACTATTATATCAGTTCTTTTAAAGAAATGCTGGGGAGATGTAGCTATTGTCTTGCAGGAATGTGTGCTTATGCAAGGGAAACATTAGTTAATGTGATGACTTGTAACTAGCACATATGCAGTATGTGTTGTTAAAGGGAGAATGTCAAGGTATTTTACTTTCATGTCATGAATATACAAGAGTAGATGGAGAAGCCTCTCTAGTATAGATATATGAAATGGTTGATTAATACTTTATGAATCTTGACATCAATGTATGTTGAAGGTATCATTAGCAGGGAATGTTGGTGACATGTACAAAGGAAATATTATGCTTATTTTGGTGGCAGGTAAATGATTAATGGTTCATGCAGCTGAGTGCGAGTTGCAGGATGGTCCAATGTACGATGGTCCATTGTAGGTACATCCATGCCACCAAGATATGAAGGTATGAAGATTAGTGGGTAAATTCTATCATATTTATTGTAATGGCTTTAAGCTAGATATTTGTATATTTCCTTGTAAGATTTATAAACGATGGTTAAGGTATGGTCTCCCTTATAAGCCATTGAGTGAGAGTTGATCACCCTCACGAACGTTTAATAATAAAATTAAACGTTTGTTGGTTTTCACCCTACGGGGTTTCCAAGGTATATTCGTGTTCAATGATGTGGTTGATTATTGTGTCAATTTGATGATGTTGATTCCTTTCTTGTGGTGATGTTCATAATGTCAAGTAAGTGATGACTTCATGAATAATGAAATGAATGCAAGGTTACATCATACAGTTATATGTTAATGTACAACAATAAAGGTTGTTAATGGTTAAGCAACTTACTATTCTTATACTAAGGTTACACTATGTACTGGTGAACATTATATCTAATGAGTAGTAAGGAATATTTAATAGTGATTTGGATAAGTTACTCGTGGGTAACTTGTATAAAAAATTTAACTCCTGGGATTTCCATTTGAAATTATCGGTGTATGTTACATCTAGCCCAATCATTACCCACTTCTTGGAAACCAAATGTTTCAGTCTATGAGTGGACAGGCATCACTTGCAACAGGGGCACACACAGAGTGGTTACCGTCGCTCTAGGAAATATGGGATTACAAGGTACAATTTCTCCCCTTCTCAACAATCTCTTTTTTCTCATAATTCTTGACCTTCGCAATAATAGTTTTCATGGTCATATTCCCTATCAGCTAGGAAGCCTGTTTCACTTAAAGATGCTTGCCCTCTCTGGAAATCAAATTCAAGGTTTTATTCTGCCCAGTTTGGGTAGGTGTCGCAGTTTAGCGATCTTTTCTATGTCCAGTGACAATCTGGGAGGAAACATTCCCTTAGAAATATGTGTTCTCTCCAAGTTACAATACATGTTCTTAGCATATAACAATTTCACAGGTAAGATTCCCGCTTGCTTGGGAAACATGTCCTCTCTGAACTATATAAATTTGAAAAATAACACCTTTCACGGTAGCCTTCCATCTGAATTGGGTATGCTAAGTCTCCTCCATTACATCATTCTCTGGAACAACCGTCTGATAGGGAAAATTCCTTCTTCCCTTTCAAACTGCACAAATCTTCTACAATTGAATTTATGTGTCAACCAATTAACTAGACCCATTCCAAAAGAGCTGTGTAGCAAGAACACTGGGTCGTTGGGAATACATATGCTCGGTAATCAATTGAGTGGAAGCATTCCTGCTTCCCTCTTCAATTGTACGAAGCTTCAGGTGATCGAATTACAGGAAAACCAGTTCAGCGGAGTTCTGCCCATGGAGTTGGGTAAGTTGATGCAACTCCAATACCTTGACTTAAAAAATAATCAACTGGTTATTGGAAGCACCATGAGCTTTCCCATTCTCAGTGCACTTACTAACTGTTCCTCCCTGCAACTACTAAACTTAGCCTCTAATTATCTCAGAGGAAGTTTTCCTTTTTCTATTGGCAAACTCTTTACAACATTGATCTTCATGTACTTGAATGACAATGAATTAGCAGGAGAAATACCTCCACAGGTTGGAAACCTGACTAGTTTAACATTCCTTAAATTAGATAAGAATTATTTTACAGGGGCAATTCTTTCTTCATTTAATATGCTTCAAAAAAGTTGGAAAGGTTGTATCTAGGATCTAACAACTTACTAGGAACCATTCCAATAGAAATAGGGAAACTCAAAAGCTTAGGGTTGTTAGATCTCGGGGAAAATAATCTCTCTAGAGAATCCCTGATTCTCTTGCCCACCTCTAGAAACTAATATATTTAAATCTCAACCAGAACCAGTTATCAGGTAATATACCTGCAAGTCTAGGAAAATGTATGAAGTTACTGCAACTAGACTTGTCGTATAACAAGCTCAGTGGACACATACCTACAGGTCTTTCCATTATAATAATTTTTCTAAATTGCAATTACTTGTCAATTTCAAACACTTTGATTTTCTGTTATAATCATTTTCTCTCAAATTGCAATTACCTGTGAATTGCGAACACACCCATTTTTCATTATAAGAATTTTGACCAATTACTTGTGAATTACGAACACTCTAATTTAGTTTTAGCATTGGTGTGGAGGCTCGTTCGCGTGAACGCAAGCCTCAACAACCACAAATTAAAATATGTCATCGACCTTCTTGATCCACTCTGCCAATGAACCAATGCTTTCGGTAAACTTCGCAATTGGTGCAAAGTTTAAGAGTTAGAGGTTAAATGCTATGCACACGCTAACCGATTTAAAATGAAAATAAAAATAAAAACTAAAAAATAAATATCCCACGAGCATAATTTCTTAATCGAAAAGTAGTAATTTTGGAACCATAAAGCATCGAATGTCGTTTGATCCTTGACATCTCTATTTTATTCATCTTCAAATATTATTTAATTCAACATGGTTTATCATATTCTATAAGCCTTCAAATATTCCATATACCTCATCACTGTTTCACAAATATGAAATTTTATTAGCACCTTTTGATAAAAACAATGAAGCTTAGATTAGTTACATGTGAAGGGTGACCCCTGTTCTAATTATATTACCTTTGAAATATATACAAAGCAATAAGGATTTGAAGGGTAGTTATGTAGTGTATTATAATTGAGCTATGGCTAAATTTTGGCAAGGTTCATGACTAACTTAAAAATAAAAGACACTAGCTTCAATGAACATATATTATCAAACAAATCTTAATTCTTTTGATTGCCACATCAAAGCGTCTATCTTCATAAAGTAGCTGGTTAGAATTTTTGTGAAGCAATGCTCAATTTTCGTATTGTTCTTACTACCACATTACATGACCATTGGGTATTATTATTATTTGTAATATTCCAAATTTTTAGCCTTCAAGCTAAATGGAATATTAGAGTTGTTTCATCACTAGGTCGGTGAACAAATGGGTAGGGAGGCCCATTAACCTCTTTAGAGGGATCAATAACACTCCTAATGTGAAAGGAGCAAGAATAAGCAGCTTATTTGAGCACCATTGGGTGTGAACAAAGATGGGGACATGTTGATTCAGTCAAATTTGACCAAGTCAACAAAGCTGTCTTGATACATTGAACCACCTTGATGGACAACGTAGTTTTGGTGGAGGAAAACTTGCATGAGCTTGATGGCATTTGTGGATGGGTGCCAATGAAGAGAGGTTCATTTGCTACATAAGGAGAGGATGGAGGCCTTTGTTATTCATGCTTTTGTATTTCAATCTATTGTTCTTGTCTGTTTAGACTTGGCTTCCCCTTACTGTTTAGCAAGGTAGCACTGGGTGTTCCCGAGCGGGAATCCCACCTCTTCCCTTGAGAGGCCTCTTGGGAGAGATTGTCCTGTATTTCTCCACATCCAGGCTCAAGGCCAAGCATCATTCTTCAGTCCCAGCGCTATTTCTGCAATAGAATATTGTTGAGTTGCAGGGTGTTGCAGTGGAGGATTCTTACACCACTTCCGGGTTTGTTTCTCAGTAGAGGGTGCTTTCCTCCTCTTGAAAAATCAGCTAGGAAGATTTATGAGCACATTTCAAATCTTGGTAGCAGGCCAAAGTGGTTCACATCTCCTACAGCATAGTCCCTTGAAGGAACTGCGTCATTTTATGTAGAGTTGTTGCAGCAGGGTTAAGACCCTTGTTTTTGAGCTAGTTTTCTACGGAAAGGACCAACCCTTCTCCCGGAAATCTAGAGGAAGGGATTCTCATCCCTATTTTGTATTATTCATCTATATTTTTGTAATTTTGTAGTAAGACTACATTTTCTGAGTTGAATATTCAGATCTTCTCTTTCTTGTACATGTGCTCCATGAAACCCTTGCCGGGTTAGTTTTATAATGCAATAAGGAGGCCAGATCTCTGTTTTCTTGGCATATTATTCCATGTAACTCCAGATCCATGTTATTTCATTATTTTACTGTAGAAACCCTCATAAAATAACGTTTTCTATGATTCAGTCTTTTTCTGCATAACTCAAGTCATGGGATTTGGCTATTTTTAAGCTGTTAGGTAGCCCGAAGGTATGTTTAACATATAAAAAGGGATTTCTTTCTGATCCTCTCTTGTATGTGACAGCCTAACAACATAATCTAAGGGAACCCAGTGTTATTTCACCCAGTAAAAATGCAGATCTTCAGAAATAACGTTTGCAGGGTCTAATTTCTGCATTTTCCCCACTTGGGAAGGTGTAAACATTCTTCTTTTGTTGTTGTTTCACTAATTTGAGGGATATTTGTTTTTAAACACATCATATGAGTCTATTTACTGGATCTCCAACTTTGGAATATCTTAATATATTCTTATTGTTGTAGAAAATCCCAGATTTGGGATATTATAGTGGTATCAAAGCTTCAATCTTGGCTCAACCTATGGAAATCAGCCATGCAGATATCTAGAGAAGGAGATATGAACAGCAAGAAGACTCCATTATGTGGAGGAAAAAGGGAAGACAAGCTTACAAAGCTTCTTCCAAAATCTGTGCAGTGGATCAATGAAAATATTAAGAAGATGAGAGGAGAGATGGAATCTCCTGAGGAGTTTGGATCTAGAGCCAGATCTATATTGGTACATAATAGGTATGAGCATGCAGCTACACCCTATTATGCACAGCGCAGTCAAATGACCAGGTTTGTTGTGAGAGGGATGAAAGAAGAGGAAATGCCAGAGAAGGGTACTCTTAGCCATTTTCTGCAAGAGTATGAATCGCAAACTGAGAAGTTTAGAGATCATATTACTTTCGAAGAGTTCTTCAAGATCAAGGTGGGGAGGAGCCAGCTGCATGATATGGATATATTTTCTCTATCTACCTTTGATGGATCCCCAACTTGCTCAGCCAAAGCTTGGATGGAGGAGTTGTGTACTTATTTGCAGCAGCACCCAGTTTCTAAAGAGGAAGCCATCAGAGTTGCAGCGCTGCAATTTGAAGGTAAGGCCTATGCTTGGTGGATTTTTGAGTCATTTTCATTAATAAATGTTTATACTTCTTCTTTTGCAAATTTCACTAAAATATTGGTTGAGAGATTTGATACAAAACATGAGACAATCAAACCAATGAAACTTTTGCATAAGTTGGGAGGACCTGTAAACTTAAAAACCACTTCAGAAACCTAGTGGAGGAGGTCATATCTTGCATGATACCTTGCTGGCGGCAAGATCTCTGTTTCATAACCTTGGACAAGAGGGCATGAAGGGTCCTTTTGCAAAGGAGAATCTTCTTATTGAGCAGTTATCTCCTGTTCATATTGAAGATGAAGAGAAGGATGGGGGTTACAGCACTGTCCCATCTACAGCATATCTAGTGCCTCATGCAGAGGAAGGAGGAGCACATGCTCCAATAGGAGGGTTTCTTGTGTCATTGCAAGAAGTTCCCCAGGATCTCACACATGAGAAGAAAAGTAAAATCGATGAGCAGCATGATTGTGAGATGATGTTGATAGAAGGAGAAGGTAGGGAGGAAGGATATCATCACTTGATGAAGAGCACACACCCCTATCTATTTCAGAGAGATGGTTCAAGGAGGAGGGAGATTGGTTTGCGCTGTGAGGGAAAGGGCAGGGTTGCCCAACCATATGAACAGTCTTCTCTTGCCATGGATGTCTCACTACATGGAGGCATTCCACCGGGGAGTCCACCAGACTTGGAGTTGGCAAGAGAAATATTGTCATTTGGATCACCCCTCTTAGATCCCAGAGAGGTGAAGACTTTGGAGGATTCTAGTACAGCACAGAGAGTTTGGGATAGTCTCAAGGGGGAGAAACATTCTCCCATTTTGAGCACCACCCACTCTCACTATCTGTACTGTGTTGATAGAGGTTGCTGCAGTCATGGAGGATGGCACCTTCATGGTGCAAGGGAGCTACTCCATGGATTTGGAGAAACAGAGGGCGCCTCCTTTAAGGAAGGAATCCTCCATACATTGGAGTAGATGGAGGCAACTCATGCTTACCTTAGCCAATATTGGGAGATTCTTTTTGGAGGAGAGCTTCTCATGGGAGGCCAACTTCCAAAGATCACTACTTCTTTTTGAGCATGAGCAACTACATGATGGGCATGGCAGCAATTTGGAGGATAACTTTGGCATGAGGGATGTCAAAGGAAAATACAACAGCATGTGTAGAGCTTCACATTGCATATCACCAGCACTGTCCCTTAGGAGGATTGATCCTTATTGGAGATCTCAGCTCTTGGTAGAGTACTCCAAGGATCTTGGTGCATGCATGATTCTCGATGATCCGGATAGAGATGATGAGTATATGGTGGATGATATGGTCATCTATTCACATGACAGAGTCTTCTTGACTAGAGCTTCTAGTCTCAAGGAAAAATTTCTACATGCAGCACATGAGGACTTCTTTTCCATGCATTTTGATGCACATCTTTCCTTGGTAGAGGAGTTCATTTGGGAGGGAATTCAGCATAACATACTTCAACATATGGAGAGATGCATAGCCCAAATGGTGATAGAGAGGATGTCACAGCCACCTTCCTACTCATTGGGAGTAAGGGAGCATTTTCAGTTGAGCCATTTCAGCTCAAGACCTCAAGTACATGATGGAGAACGTACAATTTCACCTTATGTTTTGTACTTCTTGTCTTTTTATGAGAAGCATTTTGTACCAAGGAGGATTATTCCTTCTTTCATATTGTATAATGATGTACTTGAAGCCATTTGTAGCATTGATATTGGCTATCCCATTAGTGGTTTGTGGGGGAAGCCACATGAATTTTGGTGTGCACCATTGACACCCTTTTGTACTTTCATGTTTATATCTTATAAAATGATTGTGGCAGCAAACAAGTGGCTGGAAAGCACTTTTTTTTGTTTGATTTGATGCAGGCAAGAAATGCACTACGCTGGTTCCTTGTGTGGGACCTTGATCCACTTTCCGGTTGTCATATGACAGCTTGTTTCTATTGGGTTTTGCTTCCATGTATTGCTGATTTCATGGGAAGATTTTTTTGGAGAGTGGGATATGATTTAAAGATGCCCATTGGGGGTATGATTCTCCCTACTTTGCATGATGCATGTTCCCGAAGGAGCAATGGGCAGCCCATGATTTCCAAATTACATCTCTCCTCTTCATGTGGGAGGAGCCATTAGGAGAACTTGAGTTTTTGGAGGAGGCACTTCATGGTTTATTTGTTTCATGGGGTAGCTTGGGCCACTCTTGGAGGTCATGACATTTCGGCCCAAGATCAGCAGCAGCCCCATACTTATCATAAATGGGGAAAGAAACCACTTGATTTGGAGGATCCAATCTCTCCATGCAGCCCCAACACATTGCATGAACCGAGGTTTGAGGATCTTTTTGAGCTAACTAGATTGGCTCATTTCATTTGGATGATAGCATGGGTGTGGGAGTCACTCATTGGGAATAATATTTCCCATGTTCATCATCACTCCTACCTTAAGGAGGCCATGGGACAACATGGATGCTTCCACTTACATCTTCCACCTTTCTATGATGTGAGCCATATGGCTTTGCATGCTTGGGAAGAAACATTGGAGGACATATTTGTAGCAGATCATGTTGAGCAATGGTGGAGAATTTTTTATGAGGAAGCTACAAGAAGAGGAGGGGAGGATTTTTCTCTCCTTATACAGTTGCTTGAGGAAAAGCAACATTTTGGAGGGGAGGACTGTAATATTCCAAATTTTTAGCCTTCAAGCTAAATGGAATATTAGAGTTGTTTCATCACTAGGTCAGTGAATAAATGGGTAGGGAGGCCCATTAACCTCTTTAGAAGGATCAATAACACTCCTAATGTGAAAGGAGCAAGAATAAGCAGCTTATTTGAGCACCATTAGGAGTGAATAGAGATGGGGACATGTTGATTCAGTCAACTTTGATCAAGTCAACAAAGTTGTCTAGATACATTGAACCACCTTGATGGACAGCGCAATTTTGGTGGAGGAAAACTTGCATGAGCTTGATGGCACATGTGGATGGGTGCCAATGAGGAGAGGTTCACTTGCTACATAAGGAGAGGATGGAGGCCTTTTTTATTCATGCTTTTGTATTTCAATCTATTTTTCTTGTCTGTTTAGACTTGGCTTCCCCTTGCTGTTTAGCAAGGTAGCATTGGGTGTTCCCGAGAGGGAATCCCACCTCTTCCCTTGAAAGGCCTCTTGGGAGAGATTTTCCTATATTGCTCCACATCCAAGATCAAGGCCAAGCATCATTCTTCAGTCCCAACGTTATTTCTGTAGCAGAATATTGCTAAGTTGCAGCGTGTTTCAGTGGAGGATTCTTACACCACTTCCGAGTTTGTTTCTCAGTAGAAGGTGATTTCCTCCTCTTGAGAAATCAGCTAGGAAGATTTATGAGCACATTTCAAATCTTGGCAGCAGGACAAATTGGTTCTCATCTCCTACAGTGCAGTCGCTTGAAGGAACCACGTCATTTTATGCAAAGTTGCTGTTGCAGGGTTAAGACCCTTGTTTTTGAGCTAGTTTCCTAGGGAAAGGGGCAACCCTTCTCCCGGAAAGCAAGAGGAAGGGATTCTCATCCATATTTTGTATTATTCAGCTATATTTATGTAATTTTGCAGTAAGACTACATTTTCTGAGCTAAATATTCAGATCTGCTCTTTCTTGTACATGTGTTCCATGAAACCCTTACCGGGTTAGTTTTATAATGCAATAAGGAGGCCAGATCTCTGTTTTCTTGGCATATTATTCCATGTAACTCCAGATCCATGTTATTTCATTATTTTACTGTAGAAACCCTCATAAAATAACATTGTCTATGATTCAGTCTTTTTTTGCATAACTCAAGTCATGGGATTTGGCTATTTTTAAGCTGTCAGGTAGCTGAGGGGTCTATTTAACATATCAAAAGGGATTTCTTTCTGATCCCCTCTTTTATTTGATAGCCTAACAACATATTCTAAGGGAAATCATCGTTATTTCACCCAGTAAAAACAAATATCTCCAGAAATAACGTTTGCAGGGTCTAATTTCTACATTTCCCCACTTGGGAAGGTGTAGACATTCTTATTTTGTTGTTGTTTCACTCATTTGAGGGCTATGTGTTTTTAAACACATCATATGAGTCTATTTGCTGGATCTCCAACTTTGGAATATCTTAAGATATTCTTATTGTTGTAGAAAATCCCAGATTTGGGATATTACATTATTATTATAATGTGGATTTTGCATTTAATGGAGGAATTATAAAATGTGTATATAATATTTAAAAAGATATTAGTTTTACTCAATTTTTTAATTTTAATAATTTATGATTCTCCATGCTAGTCAACATTAATAGAAGTACAAGAAGCCCACTTATAATATTAGAATTTATAAAATAGCCGATGTTATGATGATACTTTAGTTTAAAATAAATATCAAAATGTTGGGATAATTATTTTATGTCAATAAATAATTATAGAGATTTTTCAATAATAATCTATAAATCAAATGTTTCAATTTAATTCACTAAATTAAAGATCCAATTCTAAATTAGAGAATGTAACCATGTTCTTTTAAGTAACTTGACATTTTTCTTGATTAAAGTGAAATATTTAATGTAACCCAAAGTTGATCGTTTGAGAAGATCAATGTTGATCATTATTTTTAACTAACCCTTAATTGCTAGATGATTTGATTTTCTAATTGGAACATGGTTTATCGATTTAAAAAATAAGTAATTGATGAATATGAGATGATTTGGAAGTCTTGCTCAAAGTGATGTGTAAGATATACTCATGTGAAACATTTTAGTGAAAGAGATTATTAATTAAAATTATAGATATGTTAGTTAATAGTTGATATCTTGTTTGAGGATTTATAGATTTGTATTAGTGGATGGTATATATATTTAATGTTTGAAGTATGATTATAATATGAGTAATAATTAAATTAATTTGCAAAGGATATTGAGTTTATTTTATATGAAGCTATGTAGAGTATGCCATTTATGAAAAAGATCAAGGATTTTCAAAAGATAGAAATGTATTGTTAAAATGAGTGAGTAAAGGTTTCACGAACGAGTGTATGTAGTCAGTAAGGAGTGAAACATAACCTAAAAGGACCATTATAGCATAGGGTCAACTACCTAGGAAGATGAAAATGCTATTTTTAGTGACTTTCCTTATCTATTTGATCAAATGGTGTAGTGAACTAGATATGATTGCATAACTTAGATAGATACCATTGTGGAGTGTCTAAAAATCATGTCTTATTGCTAATTTTTTTTATACATCTAAATAATACACTATGATTGAGTTTTCATGATATGATGGTATGAGGATAATGAGGCACATGTGGTTCTTATTTATTTAGTTGTTACAATAATGATGGTGAATGCTCATGATGAATATGATATGCAAAGGGATTATGATGTTAAGATTTAAAGCTATATTGACATGTCGTTAGTTTATTATGTGATGTCATGATATGTCTTTGATGCTGATATGTTGATGTTATAACTTATGAGGGTATTTTATGTGATAATCGCATATAGATTTTGTGATATGCATGAGAATGCATTTATTTACTATCCATGATGTGGTGATTAACAATGATGTTATGTTATCATGATGACATGCAAGAATTGGCATGTGGATTATTTTCTATGATGTTATGATTATAACTAATGCATTGGATGCATGTTGAGATGTGGTGACTGACAGGAACTTCATAAATGAGCTGAGAGAGCTGAATTATTTGATGATCTCGTGGGAGCCGATACCTGTGAGGGAGAATATGTAACACCATATTGGGGACAAACTCAATCAACACTACATATGTCAGTGGTTCCTTTATCTTGTATAGCACTTGATGGATAGCTCCTGAGGGGCTGTGGGACCATCTTGACACTAGAGAATTTTGCGGAAATTCCGACGGCCAATTCGTCGCTATTCCGACACACAGTCATCGCAAGAGTGACAGTTCGAGGCCGAGAAAAACGTGGTTTGTCGTGCGGTCGCAATTCTGATGCCCTTACAAAGTGTCGCACTACCGACACTTCTCCGTCACTTCCAAACACGCGTTGCTCTTCTGACGTTTCCCAAATCGACGTTTGTAAAGTGTCACCATTCCGAAGAAATTTGGTCTGACGTTTTTAACGTCGCTCTTCCGACGTTTGTAAAGTCTCGCCATTCCGACAAAATGTCATCCGAAGTTTTGAACGTCACTCTTCCGACGTGTCTAAACTGTCGCATTTCCGACGCCGTACAAAAGTGTCATAAGATCGACGTATTGCAAAAGTGTCACAAGACCGACACTTTCTAGAAGCGTCAAAATATCGACGCCAGGAAGAACTGTCACAATTCCGACGAAATGTGGTCTGAAATTTTGAACGTTGCCCTTTCGACCTCTTTTTTCTGTCGCTCTTCTGACGTTTCTAGAACTGTCACAATATCGACGGACGTCACAAGACCGACGAAAATGGAAATCGTTCAAAACGTCAGAAGAGCGACGCTTACAAGGCGTCGGTATATCGACAGTGGTTTCAATTTTTAAAAAAAAATGAAACTTTAAAACAGGACAGTAAATATCCAATGTTTGTTATCACAATAAGAAATCAATGATCGGTGATCACGTCAAATTTTCCTCGTAGCGTGACGGGTCTAATAAATTTTATTGTAAAGGTTGCTGGCCAGTGACAACTGGCGCAACATTGAAGGAAATGCATTAAAGAAAATTAATTAGGCTGCGAACTCCAAGCCAACTGGCAACAACCCTGATAATTTTCCTTACCAACTTCCAAGTTGTGACTCAGCTTCAGACTCCAAAGCTAAGAATTTTCTTTTCATCGTGTTGGAGAAAAGAACTGCAACCTGCGGCAAAGGAGCAATTCCTCAGTCTCACTGCTCAGGACTCGTAGTCATTCCTTGCTAACACGGTATGTGGAAATTTTGATAAGATAACTTTCTTCACCCTCATTTTTACTAAATTTATTCTTTTGAAAAGGGCCTGGTTCCATTTCAGAAATTTTCAACTTTCGACTTCTAGAATTTGTACATATGATTTTTGGACTAAGGTTTTGTTATTAATGAGGAGATAGTGTCTTGGTTCTATCTGTATAAAATAATTTCCTCTTTTTTTTCTTCATGTTCAGGGTTTTTGATTTTATCAAAACCTATCTCTCTTTTAAGCATGCCTGCAAATTAATATATTCCAGGAATGTACACAATTCCAGGCTTCATGTACAACGTATTGTATCAACTATATTTTAACAAGTGAGCTGCATGCCCATATAGTGTTACAGATTACAGGGTTTCATTTGGAGAATAAATGATAAGCCTGGCAGCACTAAATCCAAGTAATTCCCCTCATCCCTTAAAGACACCTCTAAATATAACTAGAAATTTCAAATAGTTAGTAAAGGAAAAGTACAAAGATATAACAGATATGTGTTGAGCCAAAAACCTGTGCATTCACAACAAAACTGGGATGGATAAAACTTAAAAAAAATTATGGACTTTGACAAAAAATTGTCTTATGCATACAAAATGAAAGAAGCATTGGCATACTACTATGTTTACAAATTTAAGGACAGGCAGAGTGAGTCTCCGGGCAACACAGTTTCATGTGGAGACCCTAGATCCTTGTACCCACAATATCTAGTGGCTTAAAAAATGATTGCCAAAACAATGCCTTTGCTATGCATGTAAGAACACCACCTGTATAATGAGGGAGATGTAATATTGTCCAAGAAGCAGATGTATACAGAGTGGTCCAAGATTGTGTATTTATGGAATATACAACTGATTTTGGCATGAAGCATGTATCCAAGATTTCAATGTGGCCTTATTTTAGAGCCCATTGATGATTTACTATGAAACCTAAACTTTCAAAACAAACACATTGAAATCACAGGATCTCCATCACGAATATCATAAATATTAACTGTCTTTTGGGCACTGGTAGTAGATACCATAAGAGGCCCACACGGCCTGTACCACCAATGTTGATTCTCTAGCACAACATTTGCAAAGCCAAAATTTCTCCCCGAGACATCCCTCTCTGCCAAAGCTGGAGAGATGGTACTGGACGTTGAAGTGAAGGCCTCTGATTCAGTATGGAATGCCATAATTTCTTTATTATAAAAGTCACATGAACAGAAACCTGAGTCCAATGTACAACCTGCAGATGCTGCCACAACATATTTACCAGAGCAACCATCTGAACCAGCTGCTCTGATCAACCAGCAATCACCCCACATGTTTGGGGTAAGCCCATATGGAGCTTTATATTCAACCTTCTCCTGGAGATTGGAAAATAACAATACTGAGTATTACTCATACATCAACTGCCCTTTATGTTAAGGGAAAATTTAAAGAGTGCATAAATATTCTTGAAATCCCAATCATAGTTTCTAGAAAATTTCAATAGTCTTTGAAATGAACTACATCCTATTTAAACTACATCAAATATTTAGGCAAATCATTTTTTTAAATAGAAATTGGTGAATTTTATTTCAAATATATAAATTTAAACCATGAGAATAATCTAACCCCTAGGCTTTTCCCTATTTCTAATAGAAAATCCCAAAATGTATAAATTATAACACCCATAAACCCCAAAATTAAGTACAATAATTAAAACTTCCACACCTCTGAATTTGCTATATCGTGAAAAGAGCAGCATCCATCATCATGGGAAAGCAAAACCGATTCTCCTTCTGGTACAAACCAGCCTGCAGTAGATGTCTTATGGCTGAGTTGATTCAATTGATCACAGGAAACCTCTTCAGTTTCTTCAATATTGCCAAAATGCTCTGGCTTGTTTTCCTGATCATCATCAAAGTCCATATTTTCATCACATTGAATTAGTTGGGGTTCATTACGATCAGGTCCAGTGCCTATTGCAGAGCTCCGGACATCCAATCCAATATTGGAACTTCCATACCCATTCCCATTAGAGATTGTAAATCCTGCTTCTGGCTTTAATTCAGTAAGTTCAAGAGCACTAGAACTGGATTCAGTTGATTTAGACTTGGTATAGTTGTCCTCTAATTTGTATTCCGATACAACACTATACTTGTGCTTCAACGCAGACAGAAATTCTACAGCAATGGGATCTTCATCTATGGGGATTATGGATCTGCCCTCAAAAGCATCCCAAATATCTAATTCATTTTCATTCAACTGATCATGCAAATCCACCCTCGTCTTCATCACAGCAAGCTAAACTGAAGGCTGGTTTTTCAGCAATTTATGGTGGGGGTAAAGCCTGTCTTCCAGAACTTGACTATTTAAGTGTTTAATTTGTTTTTTCAGAGACCTGACCATAGAATCAAATGAATCCTGCGAATCCTGCGAAATAAAAAACAATAGTAAGGCCATTATTTATTGGTTTGAAATAATAAACAACATGCAACAAACCCGCATAATTAGTAAATTATTTAAAGACAATGTTGGCAATATGTTTCTTGTATCCTATTATATGATTTTCCTTGATGGCAAGTTCTGTATTTAATGGAGAATCGATATAAATAAGGACGATTTAATTCATGTGTGAACATATGTATGCATCCTGATGAAGGATAATTGACATCCGTAAGAAACCCTGTGCTCTGTATGTTGATCGAGGAACCGATGTTAATACGGTTGACAGTGTATCCAAACTGGTAGACGGTGGAGTTATATATATTCGTTAAATATATGATGGAAGGGTCTATGCTATTAGTAAGGAGCTGACTGGCTTTCATGGAGAAAGGAACGAGGAGCGAGAGCAAACCAGTTATAACGCGAAAGAACTAAAACAGAGTATTTGGCATTGAACTTTCGGTGGAACACGGACTAACCCTTTGGAATCATGAACGGAACCTGGAAGGAAAGAGGTGGAACATAACAAACGGAAGCGCGACGGAACCTTGCGTGGAAGAGCGGAACCGTGACCGAGAAAACAGTAAAGGTGGTTTGTGGTTTCTATCGCACCACCTTCGATGGGCAAGCAGTTTTCAAGAGGTATGGGAGCGATTCCATAGAACGCGCGACACGCGTCCTTGTACGACTCCACAAAACCGCTTGTCACTGCGCGCCATCGCGCGTTATTGCTCAACCCAGGATGCCCAGCGATATTGATAAGCACCGTTGATCTAGGAAGGGGTCATCGGACGGTGTTCATTTGCTATAGATGCGCGAAAGTTACCCAAGGTACGGCGCACCATCGCGCGTTATCATCCATGCATCATCAACGAACGATATCCGTCAGATCATCTGATGTCGAGCGATGTGTTCTCCGCCGTCGGGTGGAAACGATCGTAAGCGATGGGCCCCAGTTTTTTAAATTATATTGATTGGGCCGTCGATTATGTATGTGGGGCCGGAACCAAAGGTCTATTTAAAAGCCTTTTGATAAAAGCGCTGGTTATTACTATAAAGTTCTATTATATATTTAATTGCCAAAGGTTGTGAATAATATTTATTTATCAAATTCCATGAATTTGATAAATAAAAGAAAGGAAACCATCAGCGGCACGCTATTGGTACTTTACCTTGGCTATAGTATTATTTGGCGGAGATAGAGATTACCTTTGGGACAATTCGAGCATGGAACAACAAAGATCGGGATTTCAATTTGGATTGGTTCGACTTTTAATAATACCATTAGCAATTGAATGGTTTTGACCCATGGTTTCAATAAAGGCGAAAACTATATAAGGTGATGAGAATCATAGTACGAGGTGTGCATGCAGAGGCATTGTAAATAAAAATCTCTTTATGAGATCTGCATGATCGAACTCTATTGTCTAATAACGCTGAATCCATGATGCACCTATGGAGTTGATCGAGGAAATGAAAAAGCTCTAGGAAGATCAGCAAAGAAATAATAAAGATCTGATGCAAGTCTGATGAAGAAATTGAATAAATTCGGTGGATCTGAGGGTTGAAGTCTTCTGCATAGAAGTGGAAGCTTTCTGCCAGTTCAAGATGGTGTTAAATCAGGGGGTCTAAGCTCCCTTCCAGGAGAGGCTGGAGAACGAGAGAAGGTTGAAGCCTTCTGCAGGTTGGTGCCTGCGTGCTGGTATGAGTCTGCGCCAGCACAAAATTGTAAGATGTTTTCTTTATAATAAATATTGAAGACTGAGACGACAACAGCGGTGGTTTTCTCCCAAATTGGGTTTTCACCTTAAATATTGGTGTTCATATGTGTTCCTTTTGTGTAATGGCTTATTCTGTTATTTCTTTTCACATGTTTACTAAAAGAATGATGCAATAATCTAAGTAAAGAATTAACAACATAATAAGATCTTTGGTGAAAAGTTTTCAGTCAGCCCTAAATACTGATTCACCCCCCCTCTCAGTATTTTTCCCAACAGACAATAATTCCTACATATTAAAATATAAAGTTATAACATACCAGCTCATACTCGAACATAACATCTGTATCAATATTCTTCTGTATCTTCTTGATCTTCTTCCAACTGATCGACATCTATATCAACATCTGATTCAGAAACGGTGTTGAAATGATCTACCATGTCATCATCATCATCAATTATGTAATTTTCAATAATATCCTCATCGACATCATCATCAATAATTGTTGCCTCATCTCCTATGCCTGGTTCATCTTCTAAGATATCTTCTTCATCTGTCCATGCATCTTCCTGCTCATCTGCCACTGCATCATCTTCTTCTTGATCAATATCATATTCTTCCTCTACAGTATACTCTACTGGCCTTCCTCTTGGATCATATCTAATAGCAAATGACCATTCCTTCTCACCTGGAACCTCTGAGTAAAAGACTTGTTTGCATTGGCTTGGAAAAACATAGTGATCTTTTCCTGCTTCAAACTACGATGTTTTAACCATTGGAAATCCATTTTCATGTTGAATAAGTGTTCTATCATCATCACGTACATTCATTCGTAGCCTATACCATTTGACGTCGAACAAAACTATTTTGAAGGAATTAAAGTCACACTCAACTATATCATCTAAGAACCCATAATATATATTTTCAGATTCTCGAGGATGTCTGTCACTCCTGGAGGAAACATTAGTGACCTGGAATACTGCAGTTATCCCACTATCAGAAGTTTTCCTGTTATCATCCAACTGTTTAACGCGAAATTGATGACCATTGCACCACATAGCCTTGTGGTGTTTCAACTACAATATGCCAAACATGAAAAAGATGCATTCTCAATTAATAATTAAACATATAATTTACACAACATGAAAATTAACTGAAAAATCAAACTTCTTGTCACATTATAAATAGGTGAATTAATTTCTTACCTTTCTATCTTTCAAACCATATGCTAAATCGATTTCCCTGTCCGTAACGTTCCCATCTCCACTACGATACGCTTCTCTAATCAATTCAGATAGTAGTTTCCATGATAACCTACCGTCGTTACGTGCTTTACATGTTTCAATCCATTCACTCATCCACTCAAGATTGTTTGCAATGTATAAAAGTAGCGCCTCATAATCTTGAGCACCTGAATAAAAAAACAATAATTCACCAATATTAATAAATATTACTTATAACCATGGTAAATTATATTAATGAATAAACTATGAAAGAATAAGACCTAAATGAATATAATGATCATATACATGATGTAAAAAAATGAAGCATTATATGTATTATACATAATAAATATTTTACCTCTCACTTTCTTCATTCTACCTTTTCCCAACAGGTGCTCCTCTTCAAATTTTTTGATGGAGTTCACATCCCAAATGCAATACACCGCCTTCATGGTTGGCGCAACTAATTTAGGAATATAATGAATAATATACACCATGGATTGATATACCACATATCCCTCCACCATAGAACCCTCAGGTCGTGCTCTTTGTTTAACCAAATCCTTCAAGATTTTAGGTGCCTCTCGACCATCCACATTGACCTTGTGTGTAATGGTCCACACATTTCAATCTCCTCAACTTGGTGTATCAAGTAGTGTTCTTGTGCATTGAAAAATGTTGGAGGTAGATACTTTTGCATTTCACACATTAGCCGAGGAATTTCTCTCTTCCAATACTTTATTTCATCTTGATGGATTTCTTTCAATGACAACCATTTGCAAATCATTACGCAAGGTTATTTCAATGAAACATAATATATATTTCATTACAAGTAAATTAATACATCATTTCATCAAGTACAAAAATAAATTTTAGCAATTAGATTTTGCGTATAAATCAAAACTACTTACCTCATGTATTTACTAAGACCATATATAACTTGTTTGACATTGTTGTCGAAGTCGTTTGGGAGAGATACAGGTAGAACATACTATAACGATAAAAAATGAATCGTTATTGGTTTCCAAATTAAACAGAAAAAATGAAAATTTAAAATATGTATTCAAGCAATAACAAACAAAAACGTATACCAAAAAAATTACCTTAACAAAGGTATGCCAATCATGTGTTTTCACCCCACTGAAGTCACCTTTCTTTGTTAAGATATTATTTATGTTTGAAGCAAAACTTGTTGGAAATTTAATTCTTCTAACGACCTCTTTTACATCATTGCTTTGTTGTTCTGTTAATAACCATGGAATATTATTATAATTTTGACCTCCATTGTTATTTGATCCGTCGATCACACTTTTCATTGCATGATTTGATTTCTCAATGTCAGCACAAATTTTGTCAATTTTATCTCTATCATGTGCACCATCTATGGTTTTCCATAACATTTCTGTCACATTCTTCCCGACATGCATTGTATCAAACAAATGAGCTATTTTTAGGTCCTCATAGTAGGGCAACCTCGCGAATTGAGAAGGATAACATTTCATTCCAGGTGGAAGTACAATATTAGTACCTTCACGGCGATGATGACCTTGATATCAAAGAATAAAATAAATCAGAACAATATTAATTATAAAATACAATAAAATAAATTCATTAGTTAAAAAAAAAATTCCAAACATTACATAAACAAATAATATATATATATATATATATATATATATATATACACACACATTACGTACCAGCTGCTCAACGATTATTAATTCTGTTATATTCCAACATCCACAATTGAGGTGTCATTCTTCGTGGTTTTAATCTAGTTTCTTCTTTATCATTGAAAAGATGTTTTTCAGTAGTACGATACTTATGGTTCCTAGGGAGGAAGTGCCTAAACTCATCAAACACCATCTTTCTTAAGTCTGGCGAATGGCGATACTTCATCTTAGGGCCACAAACTGGACATGCAAATCTACCCTTTGTTTGAAGACCTGCAATAGATGGATCAATAACAATTAATATACTATGAGATAATTTTTAAAACATGCAGTATGGTATATCTAATTTAGATAATTATGTATCATATTAAAGTGCAATGAAATATTACATACCACAAACATGTGTTAGTCCTGGGGCATCATGAATTGTCCATACAAGCATTCCACGACATTGAAATATCTTCTGCTTGATTGGTTTAGTGATGTCATACATAGTGATGCCATGCCATAATAGTATTAGCTCATCGATAAGAGGCTCAATATATACATTCATATCTTTGACATGGTACTTACCTAATTGTTCAAAATTACGGTACATAATAATTACTCCCATGATATATGTATATATAAGTAAGTAAATAAATAAAATATATATTTATTCAAACAACGAGAGAAATGAAAATGTTACATTCAAAGAAATAATGTATCAAATACCTGGAATAATCATAGTCAACATTATGTGCTCCCTCTTTATTGACATCCAGGGAGGAATGTTATTGTTGATAACGAAAATAGGCCACACTGAGTAAGTAGATCTAAGCTCTTCGAATGGATTAACACCATCGGCTGCCAATGAAAGCCTGACATTACGAGGTTCATTTTTAAAATCTACATATTTTTCCTCGATTTCTCTAAATGCAGAACCATCTGCAGGCATTCGAAGAACACCATCTCCACTTCTATTCTTTGCATGGTAATCCATAAACTGTGCTATGCTGTTACACCTGAGAGTAAGTAGATCTAAGCTCTCTGAATGGATTAACACCATCGGCTGCCAATGAAAGCCTGACATTACGAGGTTCATTTTTAAAATCTACATATTTTTCCTCGATTTCTCTAAATGCAGAACCATCTGCAGGCATTCGAAGAACACCATTTCCACTTCTATTATTTGAATGGTAATCCATAAACTGTGCTATGCTATTACACCTGAACATTCGCCAAAAACGTGGAATTATGGGAATATGAAGAAGAACCTTTTGAGGCACATTTTTGGTTAGTTGATATGTTCGATATCTAATGGTACCACATTTCAGACATTCTGTTTTCAACGCATGTTCTCTGTAATATATAATATGATCTTTAGGACATGCATCTATAGTGTTATATTCCATTCCAAAGTGTTTCATAATAGCACGTAGATCTCGATATGTTCGAGGTAAGGTATTTGGCGATGGTAACAAATATTCACCCAACAATCTACAACAGAAACAAAAAGTAGTGTCTTGTAAAGATTATTAATCATATATATATATATATATATCATAGTTATTAAAACCGGAAATGGTGACCGGATCCGTGGAGCTAATGAACCGGGTTTCAAACCGGAACCGGTCTAACCAGTAGCGTTCAGATCTCAATGAACCGGTTTTAAAAAAAATACATTAAATAATTATTTTTTAATAAAATGAAAAAAATAAAAAAATAAAAAAACTATTTATAAGATTTGCAACCATGATTCCAAGCCAATAGAGACAAAATATGAAAAGTTTGCTCATTTATATACCATGCAAAGGTGAATATATCAAAATGGCACCAAATGAAATACATATCATCGAAAAATACATAAGCAAACTTGTTGAAGTAATGTATCAGGTTTCTCTTATATTATTCACTGTGTTTTATTGCTGAGTTAATATTATAATATACAATCTGTCCCTGCTCAGATCTGTTGTCAATTCATTGTATCAGCCTTAAAGATAATTCTGGGTTCAGTATATATATATATATATATATCAGAGCAGCATTTTGAAGATCTTGTATTCTTCATTATCTATGTTTTCTTGCCAATAAATTTCTAGAAAAACATCTACAACACTTAGAGGTATTGAATTGGTTTATGAAACCCACTATTAGTGCTATTTGTAACAAGTTGAGAGAGCATTACAACTTCAGCAGTCTGCTCACAATGTGTTTGACAAAATTTATCACTGAAAAGATTCATTAAAACCCATAAAACTCAGTAGCCAGTTTAGTGCATTTCCAAGCGGGAATTTTCTAATGGTCAATTTATTATTGCCAGTCACATTTTCATTAGGTTGTATGTTGTTGTCCCTTGAGTGGCGTCAGACCATTTGCATCAGTCTTGATGCCATGATCGAATTGCTTGTATGCTGTGTGAAAGGTTTTGTATTTATGCTGCTGCTATGTGTGAGCAGAGAGAGAGGGTCTGACAGTTCCTAGCTAAGTGTGAAATAAGGTTGCTGCTGATTGTTTTGAGAACAGAAATTGTCATCAAGTACACTTGATGAGTTGCATGCTGCCAGGGATTTATGCTAGCCAGCCTTGTATTTATCAGTCATCATGTGTATTGTTGCTACTATAAGGTGTTGAGTATGAGTTATTAGACAAGTTTGTTGCTAGTATAATAGAGGAATTTGCAGCTCATGGAGGAGACACTGAGGAATTTGCAACTCATGTAGGAGCACCTAACCGGCCAGTTAAGTACGGAACTGGCCGGTTCCTTACTTAACCGGCCGGTTAGGTCCAGTTAACCGGCCAAAACAGATGAGAATAGGCTATTGACCGGGTTGCAAGGCCGGTTCCAACCGGCAGCCGTCCTGATCAGCCGGTTTTGATAACTATGATATATATATATATATATATATATATATATATATATATATATATAATTTATTATTTTACACATTTATTACAACTAAAAAAAGGGAAAATAATCAACATTTATATATATGTGATCATATATACATATTGCATACCTTAGGAGTTGTGTCATACATCTGTTCGACAAATTATTCATAACCTTTAAGTTCACCAACAACAATGTAGTAGAGAGAAGAGTTGCATTTGAGTGTTCAAAAAGTCGTTCACTTGACCTTTTAATCAGAGGTACATCATAAATATCGTCACTATCTCCACCATCATCATCTGACTCACCATACAAGTCTTGGAGCATTTGATTTGTCCCATCATTAATGTGAACTGTCTCATTATTGTCATCATGATCTACCTCCATGGGATCATTAAAATTACCTTCATCATTCGCTTCATGTTCTTCACCTTGTACAACATCATTTTCAATACTAATATTTGCTGCAATATTCTCTTGTACTAGTGCAACATCATCTAATCTACTACTATTTTGCTGTGGAAGCTGGTTGATCATCTGCAAAAAGTTGGGGGGCAACTGTGCCTTTATGAAAATTACAAACATTAATAATTAAACATTAGTGCACATATAAAAAATATTAAAATAATATAAAATTTTACGATATAATCAAAATGAAGATAGATAATTAATTACCACGGGACGATAGTCATTCGATCCACCATCAATGTGCCCCTATTTCCTACAATGCACTGTTTCTGTTGCTATTAAAACTCTAACATTATTTCTCATACAACATTTTTTACAAGGGCAATAAACTCTGCCATCACCCCTTTCACCCTTTTGAATTGTTTTTCCAGCTCCAATGTTTTCTTCCATTGATGCAAATTATCCTATAAAGAAAACAATAAATCTCTCTCGATGGTGTAGAAAACCCAAGACTTGTTGAACTCAATGGGAGCTCAATATATAAGCAAAAAGAAAATAAAAGTGGGCATTTTACAAATTGTGAGCTTTTTACAAAATGTGGGCTTTTTACAAAATTGTGGGATTTTTACAAATTGTGGGCTTTTTTTATTCTTAATGCATTTTCTGTAGAATACTAAACAGATTTTTCCAAAATTTCAGATGCAAACTGTAGTCTCTACTACGTTTGGAAAATTGGAGGTTTATAAAAGATAAACTGCGAACAAAATTGTACCACTATGATAAGAAGCTGTCAGAAGCATTCCTTCTGCTTCACAAATGTGGAACTACCTTAAGAATGCTTATGGTTGATATAAATATTAGAGCATGGCAGTTAAATGTAGTAGTTCTGCTAAAATACTGAATAACATCTTGAGAGTTCTCTTCAGATATTGTACGAATGCACCAAATTAAGGTTGTACCATTACTAAAGATAAATGGCCAAAAATAGTCAATTTGATATCGTGAAGTGTTGAGGAGCTAAATCCCCTCTGGGGCAGGGGTGATCCCTACTAGCCCGGATCGGGTCTAGCAACAATCAAACATGCTACGGTACGAGGTTCTAATTGTAAATGCGCCAGAGCTTGCGGAAGGCTTACCTGGAATCCAATGCTATCATCTGTAGAAGAGGTGGTGCTCCCATTCCTTTGCCCTGGCAGATCACAATCCTCACGATCTCCGTGATCGGACACCTGCACATGCAAGAAACAACACAAACGCAAGCATAAAATCCATTGCATACAACTATATATCAGTCGAAGAGGATATAACTCATGAACATGATCAAGAACAAGAGTGGAACCATAACCGATAGTCGCTTATCATTAAAGAGTCAAAAGAAGAATACAACCATAGCTTCGACGTAGCACTCTCCTTTAGCGGGTCGTCAGCACAACATGTCTCGATAAAGCCTGTCAGGGATGGGACAAGCCTCTCTCTCTGGATACTTGGAAATAGTCTCCTTGCTTGGATTTGGCCTTAGGGAATCAAGAAGGCTTTTGCAGCATGAAAGCTCTTGGGAACTTAGAAATTCTGCCACTCTTTGGAACTAGCTTGCAAATGGAAATGGGCAAGCTTTTATAGAAGGAGGAAGGGGAGCTGGGATCCCTATAATTATGGGATTGGCCCTATCATCAAGGAAGCTTCCATGAGAGGTGGAAAACCACTTCCTCTCCATGGAAATCCGTAGCCAAACCTCCCAACTCAAGATAAAAATCAGCCCAGTAATTTGTTAGGATGAAACTTCCGCCTTTTATTTTTTTAAAACACCTCTTAATATGGTTGGCACGGGTACGGCTCTATGACAGAGCGCCAATTGGCGCGCCCTCTTTGGAGGATTTCCCTCTTGGCGCGAGGGCTGAACTATGGAACCACGCCAATGGAAAAAGAGCTATTTTTAGGGTTTTTTGCAGGGAGATGTCTTTAGGGCAATTAAAGCTCATCTTCAGAGGGATGCAATGAAAGTATTTTCAAGCCTTAACTCTGCCCACAGGTCACGGAATGAGCCCTCCAATGTGCGGGATGGGGATTGTAGGGACGGTGACAAATTGATGTGTAACATATGCCCCCTAAAGCATGAGGCCCGAAAGAGAGAGAGGGGTGAAATGCTTTACGAGAACATGCCGACCGAAAACACTGCCATCGGAAAACCTGCGGAGCGAAGTACAACTGATGTCTCAGATACATGATATATATGCGTGGTATGGGCGCAGCCATCCATAACAGAGTGTACAATAATCTAGATCCAAGGCATGGACGCAACCATCCAATGAAGATCGATAAATAGACTCAGGTATGGTCGTAGCCATCCAATCAGTGAGTCATGTAAATAATCATAATAATCCACAATATCGCAGCCTGGATTACAACAGACACAATCCAGGGTCTTGCGCTCCATCTCGACCCGAACAAAGTACAATTTCAAGCATGCGAATATGTGAGCTGAAGTCGAACATGCAAGAACATCGTCTGATTACCAGCCAATGATGAAAGCTATTAACAGACGCGAGAGGAACCACCAATAATGAAAATGGCCCTCAAGGTACTATAGGTACAATCTACAGCGTGTGAATCAATGAGCTGGTGTCGAACACCCATAGAATCACTCGATCGGAGGCCAATGATGAAAACCTCACGTCGAATGCGATGAACCTGCCATTGAGGCATGCAGGCTCCAAGGTACCATGAAAGAGTCTCTAGACCATCTTCCTGGATAATGAGCTGAAGTCGACAGGAAGTGGCCTTGATCGAAGGTGGGCCATAACGTTTCCCACATCATCGACACGAGACAGAGGAACATAATGTTTTTGTGAATCAGGATCATATGAGAATCAGAGGAAGGTTGATACTTGCAGAGGTCAACTTCTCTTGAACATGTAAACGGCACGACAGTGGACTTGGCAGTATTTGACATCAACGGATCAGAGGTCATGGTGACGAGGCAATGAGCATATGAGAGGTCAAAAGGGATTATCCAAACCCACGGAGGCAAGTGAAGAATGAGATGAGATGTCCCCAACCCGACACGAATGCAGACAAGTGCCATGTTCAAGAGCGACATACTGCCGACACGACAATGATGCTGGTTCCATTTTCCCCCACCATTTCTGGCGAGTACCCCAATTATTTTTTGATAACAAGCTTGAAGGGGATAGCATATGCTTGTAATATAAGTCCGCCCTTCGGGCGAATCCATCCTAGTGCATTTAACGAGTCCTAGGAAGGAGGAACTCGGAGAACGTCATTTCGACTGGATCCGATGTCATCAGGGTTTAACGAGTCTGACAAAGGAAGAACTCGGCGTCTTTTCATGTTTAGAGAGTTTGAAAAGGCAGCGGAAAAGAAAACTCCACAGGTCCCTTTTCGTAAATAGTTCCCCAGATCCGAAAAGGTAGAAAACAATATCCGGGAAAACCTCCTAGTCGCGATAGGCTAGGGTATTCCTTTCTCGTAATCGATCCAGCCCAGCCCGAAAAAGGGTTAAACTTATACTGGGTGAATGTCGATTCGTGTCCATTTTAACGAGATCGAAACGACAAGGGCCTCGGCAATATTTTCATATTTAGAGAGTCAGAAAAGAGCTGAAAGATGACTCCAGAGTGACTTTTTCGTGTATTTACCGAGTCCGAAAAAGTATAAAATACAACTCGTTTCACCATTTCGGTTGCGTAAAAGACCTGTTGCTGCACAAAAAGGCAAGTGTAAAACCCATTTTCGACACAAATACATTAAAATATTCAGAAAAATAACTTTCAAAACCTATTTTGAGTTCAAAAAGTTATAAATATGTCAAATGGTAAAAATAGAATTACTTTTTACTATTTACCTCACCGAAGAGCAGCAGTGGTCCAGTTTGGTGTGCAAACTTCTGACAGTGATTACGACCGATCCGGGCTACCATTCAGAGTTCCGTCAGTTCCAGGTAAGAGGTGCTTCTTTGTACTCCATTTCAATCCATTTTTTAATAGTTTTCCATCATGCATTAGACTTCTGAGGCCACTTTTTAAATTTTTAGGGCTCCGCTCATTGGCGCGGGTATCGGGCACGGACCCGCGCCAATGAGCTTTTACATGCAAAGGGCTCGCGCCAGCTGGCGCGACTGTTCAGGAAACAGCCGCGCCAGCGGCAGAACCTCAATTTTTGCCTAAAAATTCGAGATTTTAATCAAATTGAATGAAATTTGAAGCTCATCAGAGATCTAATTAAGGGTTTTGACCATGTTGATGCAGTGAACCGAGCAAAATGGTGATTGAGTGGAAAGAAAGGGAGCACGGTGAAGAGGATGAACAAGCCATGGAAAATGAAGTTTGCATGAACGCCCTCAGGAACTGTGGGCTAAAAAATTTCTTCCTAACACCTTGTTTACGAGCTCAGCCCGAGCTTCTAAAATACTTGATCAATATGTGGGATGCAGATGAACAAGTATTCAAATTGCGAGACCAAGTGTTAGAACTGGAGGTTGCTGACGTGTACTTCATAACTGGATTATCGCGCAGAGGTCCGGTGCCCATATTGACCGGGAGCAGACCATCTGGTGAGAAAATGGAGCAAGTGATGGCACGAGTGTGCCGAGGGGCACAACTGGGATCCAGAAGTGGAAAGGTGGACATCCATACCATTCCTGATCTGGCACTGAGAGTGGTGCTGCATACCATCACACGGGCTGCGGGGTCGCAGGCACCGCACGAGGCCACAAAGGCCCAACTTTTGTTGGCCTCAGAGTGTATGACTCCTCTATTGTTCGACTGGGCCACAACAGTGACGATAAACAAAAAGAGGCAACTGACCAAATGCAAACAAGCCAAGCTGAAATAGTTTGGCTATGGTTCTATCCTGGTATCGTTCATTCTGGAACGATTACCAATCTTCCAGGGCCAAGGGGCCATAGTAGCTGAGCCTATTCCACGAGAGCCAAGAATGGCTCGCTAGGCAGCACTGATGCCCAGATCTGGAAGGGGCCAACAGATGTCCTGGAGGCCGGAATTTTTTGGGTGGTTGCGGTGTCAGCTGATCGTAGTGGAAGACTGGCCATATGCCGGTACCGATTTCACTGGTGATCCATATCTCCCACTGCCGGAGGGAGATGATTGGGACGAGGAGTTGGGTATGACCCCTTCTCTTTTTGATTTTATATTTTATAATTTTTTTTTGTTAATACATGTTCTTCCTAACACATTTTATATGCATGTAGACGTGGGTCCAGAGAGACCAACCGGTATGTCTCCTATCGCACGGAGGACTCTTCCCGCACCTGATCCTCAGGCAGAGGGTGCAGAGGGGGGGGAGTTAATCCAGAATCTCGAGGGCATCGCCCGAGGGATCCCAGACTACGCCTGGCTGGCGGATGTACCGATGGCGTATCAGAGACACACGGTGGGAGTGCCCAGTCGCCTCCACCGAATTCTGAGACGCTTAGTGTGTGCAGTTACCTGTTATCATGAGCACCATGCGGATTATACTCCTAGGACTTTTATCATGCATATTTTTTGAGAGACATGTCGTCTCCGGATGTATTAAGACAAACATATATATTTTTTGATTTAATGTGATGCACACTATGTAAACATTTCGATATATATATATACATATCTATTTCTGGATGGATCTTTCTCTTTCATGTGACGATGATTTACAAATTGCGCAAATTCCTATCTAAAACCAAATTAGCTACTGCATCAGTTAACGCATTCATATGCCTGGGAATATGTTGGTATGTAATATAGTCAAAATTTCTTTCCAGTAAACGAATACGCAGATACAGACGTAAGATGGATGGGTTTCTGACCGAATAATGACCGTTCAGTTGTAATACTACAAGTTGCGAGTCTAGATACACAAGTAATTCACGGATACCAAGGTTCACAGCCTCGGTTAATAATTCTAATACAACACTATATTCCACGATGTTATTTGTAGTACGTCCCAGACACACACCTTGCAGGTTGACCAACTCACCAGCAGGATCGTAGATTACCCAGGCTGCTGAAGACAGATTCCTGGTACTGCGGGAGGCACCATCCACGAAACCAACAAACGGATGAATGGACATCTACACAATCAGGAAGACCCGATCAGCAGAAAGATGTTTACATTGCAAACCACACCACACATGCACACAAATGAAAAACACACACTTATGTACACACACCACACCAAAAATCACTTCAGGCATAGTATTTTTTGAGGTACAGCCCATTTCTGGGCTGCGCCAGCGGAATTCCTTCATAATCTATAAGCTCATAAGCCCCATTCTTCAAAACGCGTTTTACTATGTAGGGCCCATGCCACATAGGTTGGAACTTGCCAGCCCCAAGCTTATCATGTGCTTGATCGTACAGGAGGACGAGGTCTCCTTCAACAAAGGAACGAGGAGAAACCGATTGATCGAAGTGAGATTTGACCCGCTTATTTTGTGCTTCAATAACTAAAGCAGCTAAGCGGCGGTTTTCATCTAACCGTTCCAGATACAAAAGACGCTCTTCCTCGGCAGAAGTGTCGGGTAGAAGTTCCACAGCTAATTTCAACGAAGGAATCTCGCATTCAACCGGAAGAGTTGCTTCCAGACCATACACCAATTGAAATGGTGTGAATCCAGTTGCACTCTTTGCAGATGTCCGGTATGCCCATAGAGCTGAGAATAGTTGGAGGTGCCAATTGGATTTGTGGATACCAACTGTTCGTTGAAGCATAGTGACCAGAACCTTGTTCACTGCTTCAACCTGGCCATTCGCCTGAGGGTAATATGGCGTTGAGCTATCGTGACGTAAGCCCAACTTTGAAGTCAGCTCGGCCATCATATAATCTCGGAAATGAGTACCGTGATCAGTAACGATGGCTTGCGGGACCTCGAAACGTGCAATGATATGGTTGAATATGAATTGGGCAGCTGTCTTACCGTCGGCAGCTAGTGTAGGCATCGCTTCGGCCCACTTGGTGAAGTAGTCGACAGCGACAATGATATACGCATGCCCCCCGGCCGAGTGAGGGTTACACGTCATAAAATCCACGCCCCATTTCGCAAAAGGGCCGACGGTAATAACAGGATGCAAAGGGAGAGGCGGTGCGCGCATCTTGCGTTGAAACACCTGGCACGCGTGACATTTACGGACTGCAACGATACAGTCTTTGAATATTGACGGCCAGAAATAACCTGCTCGCAGAATCTTCTGGGCAGTAGCATATCCGGACATATGTCCACCACAGGCGCCACTGTGGCAGTCATTTAGAACCCTTTCAGCCTCTTCCAAGGTTAGGCACCAACGGAGCACCGAAATAGCAATGTACCAGAGCAATAATTGACTAATAAATTTTGCATGTGGTTTCAAAATAAAGTCTCATGCCTTGTTGCAAGAAGTCATATGCTGACGTAGTTCCATGCTTTGTTTCCTACATGTTTTAAACCCCATTATAACTCATACAATTAATATAAAGTATTTTTTTGTTCTATTAATTATAAACTCAAAGAATTAAAACAACGTAGATACTTACAAATTCCACAATCAATTTTTGATATTCCAACATATACTCACAACCATTATTTAACCGAATGTCAATCAATTCTTCTAATGGCTCTTCTTTGTATTTTAGCACCTATTTCAAGACATTCAATTGATGGTTGTTGTAAATTAAATGACTTAAAATATACAAAAATAAAACCTTGATTTGTTATAAGGAAATATTAACAATTACTCACAAATTTTGAAAACAACCCTTTTCTTCTATGTCGTCATGTTTTACGTGTTGAATGAGTTCCATCTTGTTTTCTTTTCTGCAAGAAAATACATGAAAATTAATATTCAATGCTAAATTATTTTTTATATATACAAATTCAATCATGATTACATACATTTGAAGCACATTTTTGTTGAGATGGCTCCTACTGTGATGCAATTATGTTTCTTTCTTTGAATATCTCCTTATATATTTTTTTGGAAATTCCTATTGGCATGTTTTGCATATCGGCGCATTTATCATTTGGGATTTTCATAATTTCCTCGAAAAAGTAATAAACTATTTTTATAATGATATATGAAAACTAAATATAACAAAATTGATATTAATAAATGAATGGTTTGTACTAATATATACATACAATTTTAGAAAATCATTTTATATAAAATGGAATATTACCTTTTGAATGATTTTTTTTTTTGTTGTATGTTTTTTTTATTACATGTCTAACATGTCTCATTGATCTTTGCTCTGGAAACGCTTCCTGTATTTTAGATATAATTTGGTTCTTAAAATCATTGGATTGATTTTTGTATTGTAAGTGGAAATTACATCTATATATTCATTCCACTAGATCCCTCATAGTCTTGTATAACTTTCCCCCCTTTCATTAACCTCCAACACCAGTCCAAGTGAGCTAAGGACCAATTCATCACTATTTACATGTTCTATAATATTTTTTTCTTAGAAGAACATTGATATCTTCGTTCGTTGTTGCTCCCTACCAAAACATTAAACATGTATGAATTAATAGATTGTTTGAAACATGTTATCTGATACTATTTAGTATATTATTAATGAAAATTAAAAAAAACTCATATTGAATAGTATTTTTTCATTCACCTAATTCATCATTCTACAATTTTTCTATCAGGATTTTACGCTCGTCTATACTTAAATTAGAAATAATATTATCAACCTTGTTCATTTTGTGGCCTTGCATGAAACACAACAACAAATGCATATTAGTTAAACTTACATATAGCTCAAACATATTAATTTTGTAAATAATTTAGAAATAACTTTCCTTCTTTGTTTTGGTTGATGTGCTATCACTGTGTTGATCAATGTGTTTGTTACTTGAGAGCTTCTGAGACATTTTATCATTATACAACATTTAACATTCAATATAGAAATCATTAAATATATTTTACAAATAAATCAAATAATTTTCAGCAAAAAAAACTCTGGTAACCGATGTGTTTATCTAAATAAACACATCGGTGTGTTGCGAAGATTAAACACATCAAGTGTTTAATTGTTCAGGTGCACTGTCATGGAATTTTTTTATTTTTTTTAATATTATTGTGAGATTTGTAAGGATAAACACACCAAAATTATTTAATAGTCATATTTAGAAGAGGTGCGTTGGTGTGTTATATTACACTAGGAGAAATGATTTATATACTAGACAGAATAGAGAGTGTTCTAATATGTCGATGTTTTTTATTACACAGAGAGCATTGGTGCATTATATTACAGAGGGCACACCACAAAACATAGAGTCATTTTTAGAAAAAAATGGATATGGTTGATAGGGTTTGGATCCAATTCAATAATTGATTCCCCTTCTTTACATGTTAAATTCTTATATATAGTAAGTACACAAACCCATTAAATCTAAAATCTCTAAATTGAAAAGCCTTAATTGTGAAGTGGTAGAGGAAGTTAAACACTAAGGTGAAATTTTCCAACAAGAAGCAAGGGTTTAAGGTAAATATTGAATTTTTTTGTTTTTTTTTTCTGAATGTTAATTAATTTTTTTTACTAGTAGAATCTATAGTAAATTTTTTACTATACAAGATTTTCATTTTTTTTTTAATCGTGACTATATGTAAGAGAAATTGTAAAATATTTTAGCAGTAAAATTTAATATTTTTTCTAACTATGATTTTAAGTGAATCATCATACCTTTCAACTTTTGATCTTTCAGCGAACCCAAAATATTTTACAGCTCCACAGTTCTCTCAGTATGTCTCTCTTGCAAATGATCTCTATTTTAATTAAACCCTAACAAAAATTGTAAAATTTCTTATAAGTAAAATAAAATAAAATTTAAAATTTTTAATAGGTAGGTTTTTCACTGATCACCATACCTTTCAACTTCTAATCTTCTGAATATTTTTGTAGCTCCAAAGTATTTTGTTGCTGCATAGTGCTCCTAGAATGTCCCTCTTGCAAATCACTCACTTGAAATTTTCTGTAAAATATTGAAATGGTGAATAAATTTTTACTATTTAAAATACTTTATGAAATTAGATTTCAAAAAAAAATATTGCTTGTTTTTTAATTTAGAAAAAGAAAATAAAAATATCTTCTTCTTTTTTAATTTCTGTGCACATCAATGTGTTCAACAGTCACGAGCACTGGTGCATTTATATAAAAGGTGCATCGATAGTTCTGGGACGGAAAAAAATTCAACGCACTGGCATGATACAATTTCTTTTTTCAAAATCCCAAAATGGTGCGATTATGTTTTTAAGGCAACGATGTGATTTCTATTTAAAAGCATTGATGTTTTAATTGTTATAAAATAAATGAGTTGGTTGAATACATTTTTAGTTTTTTAAATCATGAAAAAAGTGTATAGCGGTGCTATTTTTCTTAATGCATCAGTGCATTGTTATAGAAGAGCACTGATATGGTAACATATTTTTCCAGAATTCTAAAAATCAGTGCGTGTATTATTTGAACGCCCTGGTGCTGTTATTTTTTTAAATGTATCGATGCACCTAATTCTAATAAACACAATGATTTAGTTTAAAATTTATCTGAAATTTTAATTTCACATAAAATGGCATATTAATCTCAAATTATCCTTGGGAGGAAATAGGAGAGAATGACGATCTCTAGGGTTTTTGATTGTGTCTATCTTCCCTAAGCTGCCGACAAGCTCCGGTAAGGCCAAAAATCTCTTGGCGGCCAGAGACGAGACACCCCATTGATGCCTTATGAACCTCACCATGAATGTTGCAACAATGAAGACAGGGTCATGAAGGCAAGCGTTCAGTCCAAAGCATGCCCAGCTTTTCCTACGGCCCCAGAGGAGCCATAGTGAGCCGTCCCTGGCCCAGCGAGAATGGTGGCCTTCTTGGTCGGGTAGAGTTGGATCTCAACCCCAATATATTCTTAGAAGAACTTTTGAAACCTTTGCTTATCAATGGAAAAAGCACCAAAAATCTGGTGGCCCTTTCATAAAATTATTCATTCATTCATGTGACCCCAAGGCTTTTGAGCCGAGTGCCCACTCACAAAGGAAAATGGAAATGAAAAGAGGGCGTTGTATAGTAGCGAGCCATCGGGGTTCATCACTGGCCTTTCGTAGCAACTCCGATGGTCAATGGCCTCCGGATCTGCTATACTCCCCCTTTTTAGATCAGTCGCTCTCTAGCAAGGAAAAGCCATGTTACTTTGGGTTCTTTACATGGATATAGTGAAATACCTCATGCATGTTCATGAACTTGGGATAGGGATTCTTTATCTCTCGGTGACTTCTCTACTGGAGGCAAACAACTTGAGGACTCTCTTACTGTCTCATTTTATAATATTGAAAAATTTTACTCTATAGTTTTAACCCTTTATTCTCACTTAGAGGAGGGGAGGTCTAACGGTCATCGTCCCTCCGGCTAAGGATGTTGTCCATATGCAACCTCCCACAAAAGCTGCTCAACCCACGAAGGCTCCCAATCCTTTTTTGGTTGATAAATTGGAGAATGTGCCCTCTGTAGAAATTTCCCACCTGGAACTTGAAACCCAGTACCAAATATATGCAGAATTTGCCATTATTTACCGATTCAATGGATTATGGTCTTGTACAACAGATCTTTACTAATGGATTCACTCCACTTGGACCAACAATAGCAATGTTATCTTCTACTCGGATTTTTTCTTCATAGTTCTATTTTCTCACCATGAGGACTATAAAAAATCCTTAATGGGGGATCCATGGTTTGGGGAAAAGAAATTCTATTCCTCACCCCATGGTTCCTAGACTTCAACTCTTCCACGACAGTCATTACCAAGCTTCCCGTTTGGGTCAAGATTCCAAATCTACCTGCTCATCTATGGCACTTATCTGTCTTCCAAGGAATTGTAAACACTTTGGATCAATTTCTAGCAACAGATCCCTTCGGGGGGAGAAGGGAATATACACCTACAACAAATTTTTTACAGAATTGACTAAAGAAAAGGTATGCCTGATCAAATCAATCTCAAATTTGGTGACTTCCTCTAGACTCAAACCTTGGACTATGAGAACACTATGTTCTGATGTCATCACTTCCATCAAATGCGACATCTTCAAAACTCTTGTCTTATGTTCCTTGCCCAAAAGAAGAGGAGAAACCCCAAATCAAACTCCGAAAGCTAGAAGCCCTCTAATCTACCTCCCATGGATGACATTGAGTCCTTCATCTTGGATGAGGAGAATGAAGCAGATGAGGAAGTTGCATTACAGGAGAAGGAAACAACCATTGTAGGCCCTGGGGGAGCCATCTCTTCCTTGAATGCTCAGAAATGAACACATGAGTTTTCCTCATCTCTCTCAGATAAGGAGTATCCTCCTTTGGTTAGAAACAATCTTCAGTTTGTTTTAGCCCACCCAGTCCATGATGGCTAGGTTAAAGTTACAAAAAATAAAGGAATTAAATGTCGTATTGAGGATTCAACCCATTCGAGGTAGATCATATGTTTTTCTCTCATGGTTCCTATGTTTCACTTCTTGTTCCCCTTTGTTTCTATCTTAGCTACATAATGGGACCGAGTTTGATATCTGATCATTTCTTGCTCCCCCATTATCCCACTTCTCTTGATTGCAACTCCATGTTGTACTATATGCTTTAAATAGAATTAGTCTTATTTAGAAAAAAAATGAAATCTCAAATTATCCTTTAGAATGCATGAATTACATTAGTTCATAGTATAAATTTTCCACTTAAAGTCGCCTTATTCTTAAAAGGAGGTTTGAAAACTATATTGAAATTCAAATTGTGGTTACATGGTTGTCGAGATAATAAATTTTGGATATGCACACAAAATTTTATTTTTTATTTTTCTCAATGCAAGGACAAAATCTCAGTAATATTTGCAAATGGCCAATTCTTGAAATTCCATCTCATTCCATATTATTGAACAAATTCATTCATAGATTTATCTCTTCCCATCTCCAATAAGTTCATATTTTATTTAAATTTTGTTTATCTAATTGACTTTAGTTTTTTTAATCCATTTCAATTTGAATAAAAATGTATCCAAATTTGCAAGAACCTAATTCAGAATTGAGTTCAGTTGTAGAAAATATTACTCCATATTTTTTAAATTGTTAGAAGCTCTTGTCATGAGTAGCATATCACAAGTAGTTGGTAGATGAAAATGGACAACCTCTTCACCCTACCAATAGGAACATGGCCTCTTCCAGTTCCAATCTTGGATCAACTATGGTAGTAATTGTTTGGTATAATGTGATTTTAACAAAACAATTTCATTGGACTTCTTACAAATTATATCATTGATATTGTACTAATCACGTTCAATATTTTTTGAAATTAGGATTATAGTAATGATATCAACCCACCTACCATCTTCTGGAGCACCCCTCTACAATTTCAACTCGAGATAAGGTTGCATTAAGAGCAAGAATCATAGAGGAAGGATACAAATAAAGGTTGAATCAACCATCTATTCAATTCTCACTATGTCTAGATTTACCAATTAGGAATGACTACAGAAATAATAATTCTTCATCACAAGTTGGCAATGGAGGCAATTGAATGGAGGTTGATATGGATTATTACCTACAGGATATGACTTCCATGGATTAAATGTTGTTAGATGCATTTTATAACGATGAGCTAGGGGATGATGCTCATTTCATTGATACCTTATTTGAAAGCCCGAAATCTACTTCCAACACCCCTCTCTTTGGACCTGGAGGAAAGTCAAAATCTATTCAGTTGTGGAAAATGATGTTGTTGTACAATTTGAAAGAAAATTTTGGCATGTCAAATGCATGTTTCTCAGCAATATTGAGGTAATTGAATTGCATGATCGATCAAGTTACTTATATTTTGTCACACAATCAAATTTAAAAATGGTCGATTTTATGAATGTTAAATATTGAAATTTTACAATTATATTCCCCACCAACCATAGGATATTCAAAGATAATTTTCTTATGAGTGATAATCTCTTGTTGGGTAGTTGTGACTAGGAAAAGAAGTTTTTAAAAATGTTAGGTGTTGATTACATATCATATCATGCATGTATGAATTATTTTTTTCTATATAGAGGAGAATATGCAGAAAAAGAGATGTGCTCAAAATTTGGGCACGATAGGTTCCATAATTAAAAAAAAAAACTGTAAATCACATGGTCCTCCTCATATGATATTGAGGCATAGGCCTATAATCCCAATTATTCAGAGACTCTTTAGTTGCAAATAATTAGTTATGTTGTAGGGATGGCATGACTCACATAGAATTGAGTCAGTATTTATGTGAATCCAAATAGATTCAATAGCCATGAACCATCTAGAGGATATAGGGCCTGAACAATTCAAGGATGAATTACTAATTCTATGACTCGACATAGCCATGGATTGTTTCAACCCATACTCCCTCCAAAACACTTATGATTATGTTTTTTCCTGTAGTAGTGATCAATAAAAATATCCCCCCATGGTTTTATGTGAAGAATGAACATCATATGTTGCCTTTCGTATTATGTATTATAAGACAATTGAATAATATGTATGTCTACTTACAACCATAGGTAGATTAATTGCAGGAATTATGGGAAGGGATACATATGTAAGATGTATCAAGACCCATCGCAACAGAGAGTTTTTTTATATTGTATGGCGTATGTGCTTATACCATACATGATTATCCAGTCTTAGTAGTTTTCTCTAGTAAATTGCATTCTTATTGATTTGTTTAGTAAGAATATTGTTTCACATATTAATTTAATTCGTTGCAATTTTTCATATATTCATGGTCGCTAATGTGTCAACTTGTATACAATAATTTTGCAGGTATTGCAACAAAACGGTATCATGGATGTAAATTTTGGTGACCTTCTCTGAAGGCTAGGTGGTCTTACCACCTAAGAAAGCCAATGTATCACTGGTCTAGGGTATTCCTCCCAAAATAGCACCCTTACAAAAGAGAAACATTTTCTTTCAATGGTAAACCATAGATAACCCAAAGGCCTGCAATAATGACACCAGTTGAATGGCTTAGAGCATATGATAGAGAGAAGGAGGAGTTTTCCAAAATGTCTTATTCAAATTGGGAGCCTATGTTCGATAATCCAAAATTATTCAACACATATGTTGAGAAATTTCCCATTGGGATGAAAAGGAATTTTTTCCTTTATGAGCTCCCATATTGGGATAATCTTAGTATTTCCCACATAATATATCCCATACATATATTTAAAAATGTTTCATATTCATTATGGAGGAACATATCATCAAAATAAAGTGACACATTGGTAGTTAGGAGACATATTATTTCTTCAAAAACTAAAGATAAAAATTGGCCAAGAAAAGAAACTAGAGGAGAGGTTGGTACCTCTTTGTCTTTAAAAGAAGGTGATGTCCCATGGATTCTAAAGAAACATGATATTTCTTTGGCAATGGAAGTTATAATGCGTGTGAGGATGCCTTATTTGTATGGTTATCCACTACGATATTGATTTACTATGGAATATCATTTTTCAAGGTTGAAATCACATGACCATTTTAACCTTTCAAAGAGTACATCAAAAATATGATTTTATAATTTTTTTTATTAATTTATGTAATGGGATAGTTTAAAATTAATTTTTGTATAATTTATTGTGTGTTTCCATTATCCATTTCTTGTGCATGGGTGTGTGAACCATGACTTCCACCAATACCTACGACATGCCATATCTAAGTTATATACATTTGTACCTTGTATGACATCAAAGGATATTCATATTGCTAGCATTCCACGGTGGCATCAAGAGATAGCTGAGATTTTTTGTATGTTTGAAAAGGATATGTCGACAACTTTCATGGACTTGCAAGTTCATCATCTAAGTCACCTAGTATATGAGCTTGAATTAGTTGGGGTTCTTTCCTGTCATTGGATGTTCTTCTTATAAAGGTACATGAATAAATTGAAAGGTTTTGTTCGACAAAGGGAAATACCCGAGGAGTCTATGGCATAGGGGTATATATCTTATGAGTCTTTCTATTATGCCAGTGACTACCTCAAGTAGATCAACAACACACCAGGAATGGCGATTTGGGACAAGGAAATGGATTAATACAAAAGAGAAGGGTAGCTTCTCGAAATGAATGGAAAGAGGCATATGTAGGCTTATCATTTGTAAAATTACTACACGGTAACTATTCACATTGAACTTCATATTAATGAATATTTTTATCTCCTACATATATGTGTGTGTGTGTGTGTGTGTGTGTGTGTGTGTGTTGGTTTGATTTCATCAACGAATGTAGAAATTGAAGCCATCAACTAAGTCATTCTTTACAATATAGGTCGCATTGTAAGAAGAGAAGAGGAGGAAATGGGATAGTGACAAGAAATAATTCAAATGGTTGAATGGTAGATGTGTGTCTTATCCTTATCATTTAAAAGAAAATATGCAAATGGCATGCCCTAACAGTTGAGTTGATCAAGTCAGAGATAAATATGGTGCATCTGGTCGTTACCCACCTGTTGAAGAGGATGTGCTAAACATAGGGATTGGGTGAACAAACTCGGTAATTATAATCTATTTATATATAGTTTTAACTTGATATTTCACATTTGAATTGTAACATCTTAATATATTTTATATTTTTAATTATGTTTGGGTTATTAGAGACCTGACACTGTGAATTTTTCACTTTTTTATAGGTGCATATTTTACCTCTATGTGGGCATATGAACATCATTTCTGCATGGAGGATGTCGATGATGGAAGCATGAAAGAATACTATGGAGTGGAAGTCTATTTCGACCAATCTATTTGTGTTAGCCATCACGATAAAAACCTAATGCAGATGAAATTAGGTTACATTGGAAAGATACAAGAGATCATTCAAGTGGACTTCTCTTTGTTCCAATGTGTTATTTTTAGGTGAAAGTGGTGGGACACCTTTGATCGTAATACTGTAAAGGAAGAACGCGATAGTGGGTTGATATCTATCAACTCTAGAAGGATGTGGCATGAAGCTATGTATCCTTATATTTTCCCAAAACACTGCTAATAAGTGTTTTTTACACATATGTGTTCGATAGGGATTGGTGGTTCATATTAAGACATGACCCTAGATTAAAACATATTTTTGAGAACAACAGTGTTATCATGCCAAGCAAGGAAGATAATCAGGCTGATGACAAGGGAGAGTGATATGTACTTGTGTTATTTCATAATTTATACTATTGTTGTATGTTTTTGTTTTCATTATTCTGCTAATTATATTGTTTTTTATTTTTCTTATTGGCATTTTAAAATATAATTGGTAATATTCAAAAAAAAATTACACGCTTTTTTGCAGTGAAAACATTTTTACAGTACTTAAAAATAATCATTTCCAATTTTTTACATTATATATATAAAATAAGGATTCAAGCTCACAACCCTTCTCAAATAGGAAAATGAGAATAAAATAGTATATTTAGAAATAACATTGAATATTTAATCTTGATTTAGATACTTACTGCTTTAGTCATATTTTTTTTGTTCCGGTTTAGTTATTCATCAATATAAATCATCATGTAGTGATAAATCTATGACGTCTTTAACAATGAATAACATGCCATTGAAATTCACGAGCCTAAGCCATATACATCACATCGTTGGTTTGAAGGACATCAATTGTACAATACAGTAGTGGCATGAAAGGAACACATGTACTTTTTCATGGTGTTTGGTATATGACTGATAAGACTAATGAAACCATAATATGATATCTTTTCTCTATACCATTTCCTTCTAATTTCACTCGTAATTTACCATTAAAACCTGTAGTGTTTAAAAAAGTATAAACTTTTCACAGTTCCATTTCTAAAATCAATGGCACCATGGTGGTTTGTAGCAGGGACCTCTGAGATCTAGGTAAGATACCTATGGTGTGTATTTTAGGACAAAAATTAGGAGTTCTCCCTCTCTCTAGCCTCCCATGCTCAAACCATATTGTATAGGTCTACCATTTTCTCCTCCTGCTACTGCTACTCTTTCTATTGACGTCTCTACTACATGATTGACATATTAAATACATTAGCCTCATACATAAAATACATTTTTTTTATTAAATGCAAAATTTGTTTATTAATATGGAAAACATCAATTTAAAAAAAAATCATCGGTGCACTAAAAACAAAGTCATGCACCGACTCCAGTGTGATGTAAAAAAAAACTGCATCAAAATTGGTGTGCACATACCTATGACGCACCATCGTTGGTTGACAAATTTAAAGTTTCATAGCAGTGTGTGACACTTATGCACAGGTGCACACGTATAACATTTTCACACCGGTAAGGAATTTTCACATTATCAAACGCACTAAGCTATAGATATATTTTTAAATATTATTTTTGCAGTGTGTTTGGTAAATATGATCACATCGGTGTGAGACGAACATATCAAGTGCAGCGCATTTTTCATGGTCATTAAGATGCATTTGTTTGACTTCCAAATAGAATTTGTGATGAATTTTTGTTTCATATTTATATTATGTAAAATAAATATCTATTTGTTATGTATTTATAACTAAATTAGTTGAAGTAGACATGTTTTTGTCATTGTGATCATGTTATAATATCAGCTAGGAGAAAATCGAAAACATGCATTTGAGCGACTCATGATAAGTATGTGGAAAAAATAATGTTTTTTGAGTTTTTCATTAAGAAATAATGAAATATATTATTTTTCAAAAGTTTAAATCTAATATAGTATCATTTTTGTATTATTTAATTCATATTTATTATTAAAAATATTAAATGTAAACCAGTACAATAACAAATAAAGAATCAAAATAGCATCAAAATGTCTTATCTTTATTACTAGAAAAGAATTCACTTGCCTCTTTAAGGGAGAACTTCCAACAAAGCAAATCCCCAATTACAAGTAACTTCACAAGCCTTAATTTACATTTATTTTCCTAGAATTTATAGAGAGAAATTTCTAGTTTAAATTGGTAAGAGTTGCTATAAATATTAAATTTAAATTTCTTGAAAATATCATAATTTTATTAATAAATTATATTTTATAAAAAGATATAAATTTTTAAGTTATTAAATCTAAATTAATTGCATCTAGAAGCGCTCTACAACTCAATATGGGAGACTATGGGAGAGAGGTTGTCACGTAAAGTTACATTTAAAAATAGTAAAATAATAATTTAAATTAACAAATTAAAAATAGTTATAACAAAATAAATTAATGTGAGTCATAATTATAATGTTTCAATTTACACCTTAATCTTATATAACTTTATATAGAGATATAAAGTTACCAAAATTAAAAAATAATAATTTAGCTATTATTAGTAATAAATGTAATGAGTAAAAAAATATAATTTACTTTTTACAACAACCAATAAATGTAATTTTTTCACATGACAAGTAATAGTATTATTGATATTACGTTATGTGTAATTCATTCTATGTTCCATTTACATGTGATATTAAAAAAATATATATATTTATAACAAAAAATATTTTACTCGCCATATTAAATAGTTCAATGTCCATATTAAATAACATAATTTTAGAGATACTTTATATAGAGAAAAATAAAGTAATTTAAATTGAAATTTTTCTTATATTTTCAATTTAGTGAGAAAAATTGAGAGAATTATTATACCATTAATAGTGGCTTTCTAATTAAATGTATGAGGGATATTTGTAAAATTTTCAATGTTTAATATGGATTTGATATGTAATATTTTAGAAAATATTAATAATAAAAATAATTAAATGTATAAATATGCGAAAAAAATATGAGGGGGCACATTTTAACATTTTAATGTGGAGAACATGAATTATAAATAAAATAATTCAATGTTAACTACATATATATTATAGCATCCTATATCCATCTTAACACAAATATCTTTTCACTCTAAAAGATGTTTGCATCTCAAGAGATTTGATCCCTCTCGGCGCTTGGTAGATCTAGAGTTAAGATGGATCTAGGCATTATAAAAAAATTCAACTTAAGTTTTTTAAATTTTATCACTAGAATGAATTTTATAAACCAATATTGAATTATTTAAATTATATTTTTGAATAACTTATTATTAATAAAATTTATATTAAAAATTGAATGAGTTACACATTTTCGTCTTATTAAGAACTAACTAAATTATTTTACCTTTAATTATTTTTTCCTTCTGAGTATTGAAATATTTTACTAAAAACATTAGATTGAATATCAATAAACTATCTAGGCAATAGAATTTTTAAATCATAGTTTCAAACATACTAAACTTTGTAGTTTATAAAATTATCTTTCATTTTTTTAATGTAAGTCATTTCCATGCAATTTCATATATAAAAGTTTTATATAAGTTCACCAATACATAATCTATAATAACTATTATTTCATAAAACTAAACTTCATGGTCATAACCATCTAACAAACATAAAAATCATCTAAGATGCACATTCGAATTCACTGCCATTGTCTAATTATATACACCTCTAGCACATATAAACGCCATTAGCTAGCACAAAAATCTAATAATCTAACAAGACATCATCATCATGATCACATCTAACAAAACACAAAAATTGTAATCTAACATTGTCACCATAGACATCCTCAAATTAATGTAAATCTCATGTCAAATAACTATTATCACATACACATCTATCTGCAAGCACATAAAATGAACATATCTAACATGACCTAACAATGTACACATCAACACCAACATATAAATTAAGACTTACTTAATAATACTAATAAATTCACTATATATATATACAAACAAGTCAAATAACTACATAAAGTCAAAAAATTGCAATCAAATATCCGATAAAACAGACGTAGTGCCGATTTGTTAAAAAGTAGAAGATGGAGGATAGTAACAATTTCATTGCTTGTTGTGGACAAGCTTCCAGTTAACTGCGAGGTGGAGGAAAAGATGGTTGATAACAAATAGGAGAAACATGAAGCATATCCTCTGGCACGTCATCATCGGGTGACTAACGAGGTTGACTACTAGAAGGATCAATGACACCATAACGACCATGATCCAATGAGGTGGTACTACTGGAAAGCATCATGATCCATACCCTCATCATTACTTGATGTGATCATCACCCTAATCATGATCACCCCACCCTCATATGATGTATCTTTGAATTTGCATAATGTTTGTTTTCATCCTCATTGTTGTCGATGCCCTACCTTTCAGTTATATTTTTCATAAGACACATCATCTCACGTCACTAGAAAATATGGCGCAATTTTCGATGGCCAAATCGTCGCTATTCCGACACACAGTCGTCGCAAGAGCGACAGTTCGAGGACAAGAAAAACGTGGTTTGTCATGCGGTCGCAATTCCGACACATTTACAAAGTGTCGCATTCTGGGCTCTTTTTCCGTCACTGGCAAACTAATATCACTCTTTCAGCGTTTCTGAGCCGACGTTTGTAAAGTGTCGCCATTCCGACGAAATTTGGTCCGACGTTTTTAACGTCGCTCTTCCAACGTTTGTAAATTCTCGCCATTCCGACGAAATGTCGTCCGACGTTTTGAACGTCACTCTTTCGACGTCTTTATACTGTCGCTCTTCCGACGTGTCTAAAATGTCGCATTTCCGACACTGTACAAAAGTGTCAGAAGACCGACGTATTGCAAAAGTGTCACAAGACCGACGCTTTCCAGAAGCATCACAATATCGACGCCAGGAAGAACTGTCGCAATTACGACGAAATGTGGTCCGAAATTTTGAACGTCGCCCTTCCGACTTCTTTTTCCTGTCGCTCTTCCAACGTTTCTAGAACTGTTGCAATATCGACGGACGTCACAAGACCGATGAAAATGGAAATCGTTCAAAACATCAGAAGAGCGACGCTTACAAGGCATCGGTATACCGACGACGGTTTCAATTTAAAAAAAAAAATGAAACTTTAAAACAGGACAGTAAATCTCCAATGTTTGTTATCACAATAAGAAATCAATGATCAGTGATCACATCAAATTTTCCTCGTAGCGTGATGGGTCTAATAAATTTTATTGTAAAGGTTGCTGGCCAGTGACAACTGGCGCAGCATTGAAGGAAATGCATTAAAGAAAATTAATTAGGCTGCGAACTCCAAGCCAACTGGCAACAACCCTGATAATTTTCCTTACCAACTTCCGAGTTGTGACTCGAGCTTCAGACTCCAAAGCTAAGAATTTTCTTTTCATCGTGTTGGAGAAGAGAACTGCAACCTGCAGCAAAGGAGCAATTCCTCAGTCTCACTGCTCAGGACTCGTAGTCATTCCTTGCTAACACGGTATGTGGAAATTTTGATAAGATAACTTTCTTCACCCTCATTTTTACTAAATTTATTCTTTTGAAAAGGGCCTGGTTCCATTTCAGAAATTTTCAACTTTCAACTTCTAGAATTTGTACATATGATTTTTGGACTGAGGTTTTGTTATTAATGAGGAGATAGTGTCTTGGTTCTATCTGTATAAAATAATTTCCTCTTTTTTTTCTTCATGTTCAGGGTTTTTGATTTTATCAAACCCTATCTCTCTTTTAAGCATGCCTGCAAATTAATATATTCTAGGAATGTACACAATTCCAGGCTTCATGTACAACATATTGTATCAACTATATTTTAACAAGTGAGCCGCATGCCCATATAGTGTTACAGATTACAGGGCTTCATTTGGAGAATAAATGATAAGCCTGGGAGCACTAAATCCAAGTAATTCCCCTCATCCCTTAAAATACACCTCTAAATATAACTAGAAATTTCAAATAGTTAGTAAAGGAAAAGTACAAAGATATAACAGATCTGTGTTGAGCCAAAAACCTGTGCATTCACAACAAAACTGGGATGGATAAAACTTAAAAACAATTATGGACTTTGACAAAAAATCATCTTATGCATACAAAATGAAAGAATCATTGGCATACTACTATGTTTACAAATTTAAGGACAGGCAGAGTGAGTCTCCGGGCAACACAGTTTCATGTGGAGACCCTAGATCCTTGTACCCACAATATCTAGTGACTTAAAAAATGATTTCCAAAACAATGCCTTTGCTATGCATGTAAGAACACCACCTATATAATGAGGGAGATGTAATATTGTCCAAGAAGCAGATTTATACAGAGTGGTCCAAGATTGTGTATTTATGGAAGATACAACTGATTTTGGCATGAAACATGTATCCAAGATTTCAATGTGGCCTTATTTTAGAGCCCATTGATGATTTAATATGAAACCTAAACTTTCAAAACAAACACATTGAAATCAGAGGATCTCCATCATGAATATCATAAATATTAACTGTCTTTTGGGCACTGGCAGTAGATACCATAAGAGGCCCACATGGCCTGTACCACCAATGTTGATTCTCTGGCACAACATTTGCAAAGCCAAAATTTCTCCTCGAGACATCCCTCTCTGCCAAAACTGGAGAGATGGTACTAGACGTTGAAGTGAAGGCCTCTGATTCAGTATGGAATGCCATAATTTCTTTATTATAAAATTCCCATGAACAGAAACCTGAGTCCAATGTACAACCTACAGATGTTGCCACAATATATTTACCAGAGCGACCATCTGAACCAGCTGCTCTGATCAACCAACAATCACCCCACATGTTTGGGGTAAGCCCATATGGATATTTATATTCAGCCTTCTCCTGGAGATCGGAAAATAACAATACTGAGTATTACTCATACATCAACTGCCCTTTATGTTAAGGGAAAATTTAAAGAGTGCATAAATATTCTTGAAATCCCAATCATAGTTTCTAGAAAATTTCAACAGTCTTTGAAATGAACTACATCCTATTTAAACTACATCAAATATTTAAGAAAATCATTTTTTTAAATAGAAATTGGTGAATTTTATTTCAAATATAGAAATTTAAACCATGAGAATAATCTAACCCCTAGGCTTTTCCCTATTTCTAATAGAAAATCCCAAAATGTATAAATTATAACACCCATAAACCCCAAAATTAAGTACAATAATTAAAACCTCCACACCTATGAATTTTCTATATCGTGAAAAGAGCAGCATCCATCATCATGGGAAAGCAAAACCGATTCTCCTTCTGATACAAACCAGCCTGTAGTAGATGTCTTATGGCTGAGTTGATTCAATCGATCATAGGAAACCTCTTCAGTTTCTTCAATATTGCCAAAATGCTCTGGCTTGTTTTCTTGATCATCATCAAAGTCCATATTTTCATCACATTGAATTAGTTGGGGTTCATTATGATCAGGTCCAGTGCCTATTGCAGAGCTCCGGACATCCAATCCAATATTGGAACTACCATACCCGTTCCCATTAGAGATTGTAAATCCTGTTTCTGGCTTTAATTCTGTAAGTTCAAGAGCACTAGAACTGGATTCAGTTGATTTAGACTTGGTATAGTTGTCCTCTAATTTGTATTCTGATACAACACTATACTTGTGCTTCAACGCAGACAGAAATTCTGCAGCAATGGGATCTTCATCTATGGGGCTTATGGATCTGCCCTCAAAAGCATCCCGAATATATGATTCATTTTCATTCCACTGATCATGCAAATCCACCCTCGTCTTCAGCACAGCAAGCTGAACTGAAGGCCGGTTTTTCATCCATTTATGGTGGGGGTAAAGCCTGTCTTCCAGATCTTGACTATTTAAGTGTTTAATTGGTTTTTTCAGAGACCTGACCATAGAATCAAATGAATCCTGCAAATCCTGTGAAATAATAAACAATAGTAAGGCCATTATTTATTGGTTTGAAATAATAAACAACATGCAACAAACCCGCATAATTAGTAAATTATTTAAAGACAATGTTGGCAATATGTTTCTTGTATCCTATTATATGATTGTCCTTGATGGAAAGATCTGTATTTAATGGAGAATCAATATAAATAAGGACGAGTTAATTCATGTGTGAACATATGTATGCATCCTGATGAAGGATAATTGACATCCGTAAGAAACCCTGTGCTCTGTATGTTGATCGAGGAACCGATGTTAATACGGTTGACAGTGTATCCAAACTGGTAGATAGTGGAGTTATATATATTCATTAAATATATGATGGAAGGGTCTACGCTATTAGTAAGGAGCTGACTGGCTTTCATGGAGAAAGGAACGAGGAGCGAGAGCAAACCAGTTATAACGCGAAAGAACTAAAACAGAGTATTTGGCATTGAACTTTCGGTGGAACACGGACTAACCCTTTGGAATCATGAACAGAACCTGGAAGGAAAGAGGTGGAACATAAAAAATGGAAGCGCGACGGAACCCTACATGGAAGAGCGGAACCGTGACCGAGTAAACAGTAAAGGTGGTTTGTGGTTTCTATCGCACCACCTTTGATGGGCAAGCAATTTTCAAAAGGTTGGGAGCGATTCCATAGGATGCGCGACACGCGTCCTTGTACGACTCCACAAAACCGCTTGTCACTGTGCGCCATCGCGCGTTATTGCTCGACCCAGGATGCCCAACGATATTGATAAGCACCGTTGATCTAGGAAGGGGTCATCGGATGGTGTTCATTTGCTATAGATGCGCGAAAGTTACCCAAGGTACGGTGCGCCATCGCGCGTTATCATCCGTGCATCATCAACGAACGATATCCGTCGGATCATCTGATGTCGAGCGATGTGTTCTCCGCCGTCGGATGGAAACGATCGTAAGCGATGGGCCACAGTTTTTTAAATTATATTGATTGGGCCGTCGATTATGTATGTGGGGCCGGAACCAAAGGTCTATTTAAAAGCCTTTTGATAAAAGCGCTGGTTATTACTATAAAGTTCTATTATATATTTAATTTCCAAAGGTTGTGAATAATATTTATTTATCAAATTCCACGAATTTGATAAATAAAAGAAAGAAAACCATCAGTGACACGTTATTGGTACTTTACCTTGGCTATAGTATTATTTGGCGGAGATAGAGATTACCTTTGGGACAATTCGAGCATGGAAGAACAAATATCGGGATTTCAATTTGGATTGGTTCGACTTTTAATAATACCATTAGCAATTGAATGGTTTTGACCCATGGTTTCAATAAAGGTGAAAACTATATAAGGTGATGAGAATCATAGTACGAGGTGTGCATGCAGAGGCATTGTAAATAAAAATCTCTTTATGAGATCTGCATGATCGAACTCTGTTGTCTGATAACACTGAATCCATGATGCACCTATGGAGTTGATCGAGGAAATGAAAAAGCTCTAGGAAGATCAGCAAAGAAATAATAAAGATCTGATGCAAGTCTGATGAAGAAATTGAAGAAATTCGCTGGATCTGAGGGTTGAAGTCTTCTGCATAGAAGTGGAAGCTTTATGCTAGTTCAAGCTGGTGTTAAAATGAAGTCCAAACTCCTTCAAGAGAGGCTGGGCTGAGGTTGAAATATACATGGGGTTGGTGCACAACGTCTTGGTATTGTATGAGTATCTTGTGACACAAAATTGTAAGAAGTTTTCTTCATCAGGCGATCAAAATCTATAAAAGCATATGATTAGGCTTGAAGTGTTGAAATGATAAACCATGTCATCATCATCATCAATTATGTCATTTTCAATAATATCCTCATCGACATCATCATCAATAATTTTTGCCTCATCTCCTATGCCTGGTTCATCTTCTAAGATATCTTCTTCGTATGTCCATGCATCTTCCTGCTCATCTGCCACTGCATCATCTTCTTCTTGATCAATATCATCTTCTTCCTCTACAGTATACTCTACTGGCCTTCCTCTTGGATCATATCTAATAGCAAATGACCATTCGTTCTCACCTGGAACCTCTGAGTAAAAGACTTGTTCGCATTGGATTGGAAAAACATAGCGATATTTTCCTGCTTCAAACTGCGATGTTTTAACCAGTGGAAATCAATTTTCATGTTGAATAAGTGTTCTATCATCATCACATACATTCATTCGTAGCCTATACCATTTGACGTCGAACAAAACTATTTTGAAGGAATTAAAGTCACACTCAACTATATCATCTAAGAACCCATAATATCTATTTTCAGATTCTCAAGGATGTCTGTCACTCCTGGAGGAAAAATTAGTGACTTGGAATACTGCAGTTATCCCACTATCAGAATTTTTCCTGTTATCATCCAACTTTTTAATGCGAAATTTACGACCATTGCACCACATAGCCTTGTGGTGTTTCAACTACAATATGCCAAACATGAAAAAGATGCATTCTCAATTAATAATTAATCATATAATTTACACAGCATGAAAATTAACTGAAAAATCAAACTTCTTGTCACATTATAAATATAGTATAAAATAAGTAATGAATAAAATAGGTGAATTAATTGCTTACCTTTCTATCTTTCAAACCATATGCTAAATCAATTTCCCTGTCTGTAACGTTCCCATCTCCACTACGATACGCTTCTCTAATCAATTCAGACAGTAGTTGCCATGATAACCTACCGTCATTACATGCTTTACATGTTTCAATCCATTCACTCATCCACTCAAGATTGTTTGCAATGTATAAAAGTAGTGCCTCATAATCTTGAGCACCTGAATAAAAAAACAATAATTCACCAATATTAATAAATATTACTTATAACCATGGTAAATTATATTAATTAATAAACTATGGAAGAATAAGACTAAATGAATATAATGATCATATACATGATATAAAAAAATGAAACATTATATGTATTATACATAATAAATCTTTTACCTCTCACTTTCTTCATTCTACCTTTTCCCAACAGGTGCTCCACTTCAAATTTTTTGATGGAGTTCACATCCCAAATGCAATCCACCACCTTCATGGCTGGCGCAGCTAATTTAGGAAGATAATGACTAATATACAACATGGATTGATATACCACATATCCCTCCACCATAGAACCCTCAGGTCGTGCTCTTTGTTTAACCAAAGCCTTCAAGGATTTCAGGTGCCTCTCAACCATCCACATTGACCTTGTGTGTACTGGTTCACACATTTCAATATCCTCAACTTGGTGTATCAAGTAGTGTTCTTGTGCATTGAAAAATTTTGGAGGTAGATACTTTTGCATTTCACACATTAGCCGAGGAATTTCTCTCTTCCAATACTTTATTTCATCTTGATGGATTTCTTTCAATGAAAACCATCTACAAATCATTACGCAAGGTTATTTCAATGAAACATAATATATATTTCATTACAATTAAATTAATACATCATTTCATCAAGTACGAAAAGAAATTGTAGCAATTATATTTTGCGTATAAATCAAAACTACTTACCTCATGTATTTACTAAGACCATACATAACTTGTTTGGCATTGTTGTCGAAGTCATTTGGGAGAAATACAGGTAGAACATACTATAACAATAAAAAATGAATCGTTATTGGTTTCCAAATTAAACAGAAAAAAGGAAAATTTAAAATATGTATTCAAGCAATAACAAACAAAAACGTATACCAAAAAAATTACCTTAATAAAGGTATGCCAATCATGTGTTTTCACCCCACTGAAGTCACCTTTCTTCGTTAAGATATTACTTATGTTTGAAGCAAAACCTGTTGGAAATTTAATTCTTCTAACGACCTCTTTTACATCATTGCTTTGTTGTTCTGTTAATAACCATGGAATATTATTATAATTTCGACCTCCATTGTTATTTGATCCGTTGATCACACTTTTCATTGCATGATTTGATTTCTCAATGTCAGCACAAATTTTGTCAATTTTATCTCTCTCATGTGCACCATCTATGGTTCGCCATAACATTTCTGTCACATTCTTCTCGACATGCATTGTATCAAACAAATGAGCTATTTTTAGGTCCTCATAGTAGGGCAACCTCGCGAATTGAGAAGGATAACATTTCATTCCAGGTGGAAGTACAATATTAGTACCTTCACGGCGACGATGACCTTGATATAAAAGAATAAAATAAATCAGAACAATATTAATTATAAAATACAATAAAATAAATTCATTAGTTAAAACAAAAATTCCAAAAATTACATAAACAAATAATATATATATATATACACAAATTACGTACCAGCTGCTTGACGATTATTAATTATGTTATATTCCAACATCCACAACTGAGGTGTCATTCTTCGTGGTTTTAATCCAGTTTCTTCTTTATCATTGAAAATATGTTTTTCAGTAGTACGATACTTATGGTTCCTAGAGAGGAAGTGCCTAAACTCATCAAACACCATATTTCTTAAGTCTGGCGAATGATGATACTTCATCTTAGGGCCACAAACTGGACATGCAAATATACCCTTTATTTGAAGACCTGCAATAGATGGATCAATAAAAATTAATATACTGTGAGATCATTTTTAAAACATGCAATATGATATATCTAATTTAGATAATTATGTATTATATTAAAGTCCAATGAAATATTACATACCACAAACATGTGTTAGTCCTGGGGCATCATGAATTGTCCATACAAGCATTCCACGACATTGAAATCTCTTATGCTTGATTGGTTTAGTGATGTCATACATAGTGATGCCATGCCATAACTGTATTAGCTCATCGATAAGAGGCTCAATATATACATTCATATATTTGACCTGGTACTTACCTAATTGTTCAAAATTATGGTACATAATAATTACTCCCATGATATATGTACATATAAGTAAATAAATAAATAAAATATATATTTATGCAAACAACGAGAGAAATGAAAATGTTACATTGAAAGAAATAATGTATCGAATACCTAGAATAATCATAGTCAACATTATGTGCTCCCTCTTTATTGACATCCAAGGAGGAATGTTATTGTTGATAACGAAAATAGGCCACACTGAGTAAGTAGATCTAAGCTCTCCGAATGGATTAACACCATCAGCTCCCAATGAAAGCCTGACATTACAAGGTTCATTTTTAAAATCTACATATTTTTCCTCGATTTCTCTAAATTCAGAACCATCTACAGGCATTCTAAGAACACCATCTCCACTTCTATTCTTTGAATGGTAATACATAAACTGTGCTATGCCGTTACACCTGAACATTCGCTGCAAACGTGGAATTATGGGAATATGACGAAGAACCTTTTGAGGCACCTTTTTGGTTAGTTGATCTGTTCGATATCTACTGGTACCACATTTTGGACATTATGTTTTCAACGCATGTTCTCCGTAATATATAATATGATCTTTAGGACATGCATCTATAGTGTTATATTCCATTCCAAAGTGTTTCATAATAGCACGTAGATCTTGATATGTTCGAGGTAAAGTATTTGGCGATGGTAACAAATATTCACCCAACAATCTACAACAGAAACAAAAAGTAGTGTCTTGTAAAGATTATTAATCATATATATATATATATATATATATATATATATATATCATAGTTATTAAAACTGGAACCGGTGACCGGACCGGTGGAGCTAATGAACCGGGTTTCGAACTGGAACCGGTGACCGGACCGGTGGAGCTAATGAACCGGGTTTCGAATCGGAACCGGTCTAACTAGTAGCGGTCAGATCTCAATGAACCGGTTTTAAAAAAAATACATTAAATAATTATTTTTTAATAAAATGAAAAAAAAAAACTATTTTTAAGATTTGCAACCATGATTCCAAGCCAATAGAGATCAAATATGAAATTTTTTCTCATTTATATACCATGCAAAGGTGACTATATCAAAATGGCACCAAATGCAATACATGTCATCGAAAAATACATAAGCAAACTTGTTGAAGTAATGTATCAGGTTTCTCTTATATTATTCACTGTGTTTTATTGTTGAGTTAATATTATAATATACAATCTGTCCCTGCTCGGATCTATTGTCAATTCATTGTATCAACCTTAAAGACAATTCTGGGTTCAGTATATATATATATATATATATATATATATCATACCAACATTTTGAAGATCTTGTATTCTTCATTATCTATGTTTGCTTGCCAATAAATTTCTAGAAAAACATCTACAACACTTAGAGGTATTGAATTGGTTTATGAAAACCACTATTAGTGCTATTTGTAACAAGTTGAGAGAGCATTACAACTTCAGCAGTCTGCTCACAATGTGTTTGACAAAATTTATCACTGAAAAGATTCATTAAAACCCAGAAAACTCAGTAGCCATTTTAGTGCATTTCCAAGCGGGAATTTTCTAGTGGTCAATTTATTATTGCCAGTCACATTTTCATTAGGTTGTATGTTGTTTTCCCTTGAGTGGCGTCAGACCATTTGCATCAGTCTTGATGCCATGATCAAATTGCTTGTATGCTATGTGAAATGTTTTTTATTTATGATTCTGTTATGTGTGAGTAGAGAGAGAGGGTCTGACAGTTCCTAGCTGAGTGTGAAATAAGGTTGCTGCTGATTGTTTTGAGAACAGAAATTGCCATCAAGTACACTTGATGAGTTGCATGCTGCCAGGGATTTTATGCTAGCCAGCCTTGTATTTATCAGTCATCATGTGTCTTGTTGCTACTATAAGGTGTTGAGTATGAGTTATTAGAGAATTTTGTTGCTAGTATAATAGAGGAATTTGCAGCTCATGGAGGAGACACTGAGGAATTTGCAACTCATGGAGGAGCACCTAACCGGCCGGTTAAGTACGGAACTGACTGTTTTATGCATAAACTGGCCGGTTCCTTACTTAACTGGCCGGTTAGGTCCGGTTAACCAGCCAAAACAGGTGAGAATAGGCTATTGATCGGGTTGCAAGGACGGTTCCAACCGGCAGCCTTCCTGACCGGCCGATTTTGATAACTATGATATATATATATATATATATATATATATATATATAAGTTATTATTTTACACATTTATTACAACTAAAAAAAAGGAAAATAATCAAAATTTACATATATGTGATCATATATACATATTGCATACCTTAGGAGTTGTGTCATACACTCACGGTCGACAAATTATTCATAACCTTTAAGTTCATGACAACGTGGCAGGCGAATTTGAACTTAAGGTTATGAATGGGGCCTTCAGCAGTGTATGACAGCCTCTAAGGTATGCAAGATATACATATATGATCACATATATGTAAATGTTGATTATTTTCCCTTTTAGTTGTAATAAATGTGTAAAGTAACTTATATGACACAACTCCTAACAGGTATACACAATATGTATATATGATCCATATATGTAAAATGTTGATTATTTTCCCTTTTTTTAGTTTTAATAAATGTGTAAAATAATAACTTATATATAAGTTATTATTTTACATATTTATTACAACTAAAAAAAGGGAAAATAATCAACATTTACATATATGTGATCATATATACATATTGCATACCTTAGGAGTTGTGTCATACATCTGTTCGACAAATTATTCATAACCTTTAAGTTCACCAGCAACAATGTGGCAGAGAGAAGAGTTGCATTTGAGTGTTCAAAAAGTCGTTCACTTGACCTTTCAATCAGAGGTACATCATAAATACCGTCACTGCTATCTCCACCATCATCATCTGACTCACCATACAAGTCTTGGAGCATTTGATTTGTCCCATCATTAATGTGAATTGTCTCATTACTGTCATCATGATCTACCTCCACGGGATCATTAAAATTACCTTCATCATTCGCTTCATGTTCTTCACCTTGTACAACATCATTTCCAATACTAATATTTGCTGCAATATTCTCTTGTACTGGTGAAACATCATCTAATCTACTACTATTTTGCTGTGGAAGCTGGTTGATCATCTACAAAAAGTTGGGGGGCAACTGTGCCTTTATGAAAATTACAAACATTAATAATTAAACATTAGTGCGCATATAAAAAATATTAAAATAATATAAAATTTTACGATATAATCAAAATGAAGATAGATAATTAATTACCACAGGACGATAGTCATTCGATCCACCATCAATGTGCCCATATTTCCTACAATGCATTGTTGTTGTTGCTATTAAAACTCTAACATTATTTCTCATACAACATTTTTTACAAGGGCAATAAACTCTGCCATCACCCCTTTCACCCTTTTGAATTGTTTTTCCAGCTCCAATGTTTTCTTCCATTGATACAAATTATCCTATAAAGAAAACAATAAATCTCTCTCAATGGTGTAGAAAACCCAAGACTTGTTGAACTCAATGGGAGCTCAATATATAAGCAAAAAGAAAATAAAAGTGGGCATTTTACAAATTGTGAGATTTTTACAAAATGTGGGCTTTTTACAAAATTGTGGGCTTTTTACAAATTGTGGGATTTTTTTATTCTTAATGCATTTTCTGTAGAATACTAAACAGATTTGTCCAAAATTTCAGATGCAAACTGTAGTCTCTACTACGTTTGGAAAATTGGAGTTTTATAAAAGATAAACTGCGAACAGAATTGTACCACTATGATAAGAAGCTGTCAGAAGCATTCCTTCTGCTTCACAAACGTGGAACTACCTTAAGAATGCTTATGGTTGATATAAATATTAGAGCATGGCAGTTAAATGTAGTAGTTACGCTAAAATACTGAAGTATCTTGAGGTGCTCTTGAATGTTTATGCAGATACGCCAAAATTAAGGATTTTGCTTTCATTACTAAAGATAAATGGCCAAAAATAGTCAATTTTGATATCTTGAAGTTATGTCTTTCTCGGTAGCAAACTGGGGATAGGTTGGAAAATATGAGAGAACTAAGTTCCAAGGACTAAAAAACCAAGGCCAACATAGTTCTGCCTTGAATCAGAGACAAAACAAAGCTGCCCAAAAAAGTGTTTGAGAGCACCCATTGAAGCTCCTATATATAGCAGAGTCAACATTTTCCTATTGAACAAGTTTGTATAGTCAAAGCCACAACAAGATCAGATAGCCACAATCCTAAATGAGAACCAGAGCCAAAGCTAAGACAGATCCACGTTTAGCAGAACAAGACATCCATAGCAAAGGATTTGACCACAAAACCAGATCATGAGAGATAGCAAGATTCTTGCTTCCACTGTGGAAATGTAGAAACTGTACAAGGGCTTTGCTTCCAGCAGATTTCATTGTGACAGTAATTTCTATGGTGTTGTAAGTGCTCATTAGTAGAATCTTAAAGCCATTCTGGAATTCTTTTAACCTGGAGAGGGTTTTCTGTGGTTATAAATCCTCATGTTCAAATTCCATTGTGGATTGGTTGTGTTTGATATTATGTTTTTACTGTCCGCAGTTGAATTTTCGCACAGAAAATTATTAGTCTAAAGCGGAGAAATTTTGCGATGTTTCTTTTGCTTCCTATTGTGAAGTATTTCGCTCAGAACTCTACTCGTTGTAACAAAGGTCTTGGGCATAGAACAGGGGACTTGGGTTTTTTGGAATCAAACTTCAGGTTAAGATGCTCATCTGAAGAATGGCACAGTGAGCCTTAGCATGGAGTTGGGAGTACCAATTTGAAGTGCAGGTAGGGCATTGTACAATAGACCAGTTAGATTTATGGACCCTAATACAAAAGTTTCTTCTTCTTTCAAAACATGTTTCTCCTTTTCTGTAACCAATGTGGGTCCTGTTCTTGTTTCAATTGGGGATGGATGAGAATTTTTTATTGCTCCAGATGATCACACTCTGGGTAGCCCTGGAGGCTATTTGGGGGTGATGAGTCCAATAGGTCTCAATGAACTGTTGCCCTCGCTGGGGAATACTATTGTAGTGGAATTTGATACTATTTTGGATGCTGAATTCCACGATCCTAATGGAAACCAGTACCTTCAGCTCCAGTACCTGTTCACAAAAGAGGGTGCCATAGTCATTCATGCATGCAGAGAGGGTGAATTGCAGGCATTGCAACAGGAGGTGTTGTTGTTGTTGCAGCTGGCACTAACTTTTTATCCCAGTTGCAGTACAATGACAGAGGTATTGAAAAAGGAACAGACAAATTTGTGTTAGGATATTGTGCCATTTCCTCGAAAATTCTACCTACAAAAGAGCTCAACAGTACTCTGAAAAGACTTGCCCAGATGTGATTGAGTAATCGATAATTACGGTGGAGGAATCCCGTACTTGTAGGCAAATTTCGAGCTCTATCAACACAGTGATGGAAGTCATTATAATGAACAAGCACCTAGGTCCATATTACGTCCAAATCTACCAAGCACCAAGATCTATAAAAAAAATCCACAGTATCTGCGAACTAAGAAGAAGAGGCAGAAAATGTATTCTGATTACCTATTCGAATAGTGGTTGGGTTTTACCACGACAAAAATTTGACAGAGCCCATGTAGCATTTCTTATCATTGAAATTCTAACAGTATCATTCAACTGGGAAAGCACCTTCCTCAGAGCTCCATGACTGAGGGAAATATCCCTAAATGTTGCAGAGTCTCCAACAATATTTCCCAAAGCCCAAACAACCCTACTTTACCAACACCCGATGTGAACTCAAGCAATGGGTAGTAGTTTTTTAAATCAAATTCCAAAATTACGGACGTATAAAGATAGTTGGGAAGAATAATTTTATGCCTCTAAAATGAACGTGCTACCTGTTCTCGAACATTATCATTCCCAGAGGCAAGAAGTTCCACAAATATAGGCAGTGCCCCGTAATCAATCACAACCTTTGTATTCTCAGAGGCTCCAAAAAAACCCAAATAGGGTCAACCCTACTATAGGAGGAAGGGCCTGTAGTAAGAACTTACCATTTTGCAAGAACTGAGGGCGATTGCTATTCTGCAAGAGCTGAGGGTGAATGCTGAGAGGGAATGTTGTTCTGCAAGAGCTGAGGGTGAATGCTGAGGGCGAATTCTGTTCTGCAAGAGATGAGGGCGAATGCACGCATGATATCAGACGTTAATGTAGTTTTTTCTGCAAGAGCTAAGGGCGAATGCTGAGGGCAAATGCTATTTTGCAAGAGATGAGGGCGAATGCTGAGGGCGAATGTTGTTTTGCAAGAGCTAAGGGCGAATGCGCGCGTGATATCAGACGTTAATGTAGTTTTTTAAAAAATCATTTTTATGTAGCGCGCATTTGAATTTTAGCATTTCAAATCATTTTTATTTACATTTGATTTTTGCATTTCTAATACAAGTGACAAACAAATTTCTACAAGAGGTTGAAATTTTTACTAGATAGCCATGAAAGACTAATTAAAATGGCTTAAAATGAAAGTGGAACTTCAAAATAAATGTAATTGAAGGTTCTCTCCACTAAATTTTTGCAAAAGTGCTTACATTATTTAAGTTATCTAGGATATTTTTTTGTATTACACAATCAAAATTAAATAATGAAATAGTTGGGTAGTATTATTGTTTCAAATTAGGACACAATTTTCAAATGGTGATGAAGTTTCAAGTGATGATTAACTGACAATATTCTCCTTTCCTATCCTTGAAAAACTATACAAGGTTCCCTGTTGCCACATGAAACCCTAACTCATGTAGCAGCATAGGACCAGTCCTCCATTTTTCCCGTCATAAGGCATTTTTCACATATTTGATGACTAGAATTTGCGGATTCCCATTTTCCATGAGGTGCTAGGAAGGATAGAAGACTTAATTTTGACGTTTGAAATTTTTTCAAAAACGTTCTTACGCCCTTTAATTTCCACTTACCAATAATTTTGCAACACTAGTCCTCTTCGCAATTGCAAGGCTGTACTCAAAAAGTAAGGAAAGTTACTTTTTTGGCTCACTCAATGATCCAGGTGGATACTAGTGGCCACCCACTTATTCCACTTGGGGCCCCACCATTGTCTCTTTCAGTTTTTCAGTTTCGGCACAACTTACTATTTTTAGCAGTTTTTCGGGTCCTGAACTTCCGGAGCCGTTTTGAGGCCCTAAACGACGTTTTTTGGGCATCGCGCCTCCAAAAAATATCATTCTGTATCATTTCGTTCTAGAGTAATATTCATGGTGAAATTTTTATTCCTCAGATAGATCTTTCTAATGATGTATCATGTGCGTCAAACGGAGATAGTATGCCAAAGTTACATCCCTGGGAAGTTGAAACACCAATTTATCCAAATGGGGCCCATAGTTTTGGCACTTCATCTCCTAGGGTTAGGTTTTTCGATGTTTAGGGTTCTCCATTATTTCTCAATAATAAATAGGCCCTCGAGCCTCATTGTAACTCAGTTCAGAGGCCTATAGCCGCCACATCTCTCCTCAGAGATAGCTACCAGCGCCCTAGCTAGTCTTATTTCCATTTTGTCTGTAAGCAAATTTTAGTTCTTTGATATTAATAAAATGAAGTTTTATTTCCACTGCATCTCTATATTTATGGTTATGTGTTTATTCTATTGCGTTCCTGCATAAATCTGGATCAGTGGTATTAGAGCAGTCTGCTTTTTATCGATCCTTCTTTGCATGTCCCCAACGAGGTCGGGGTATAAGGAGTTAGGGCTCGATCTGGTGGAACCTTTGCAAGATCAGCCTCGCAAACCCCGACGGAAGCCCATGGGGGACAAAAAGAAAGATGAGGGAGTAAGAGATCCTATCAAAATATTGCTCGAGGAGGCCCTCGAAAAAAAAGGAATGCGATGATGGTTAACTTTGCCCAGATCCTTCAACGGTTGCCCACCGGTGGCGGATCTGCATCCTGCAGCTACTCTGGAGGTGCGACTCCTTTTAAGGTAGAAGTAAATTTTGACATTCCCATATTTGAGGGTCAAATAGATGCAGATTCCGTAGATATATGGTTGAATCTATTAGAAGGATATTTCTCGGTTCATGACTTTTCCGATAGGGAGAAGATTATTTTTGCACTCCTTAAAGCTGCCCCCCATGTCAAGGACTGGTGGGAAACCCATTGTCAGAAAAAGGACGAGAAATAACCCTCTCTATTCTCGGCCATACCCACTTGGAATTCTTTCCAAGACACCGTCAAGGAACAATACTATCACGTGGGGAACTATGAGGAGAAGTACATACAATGGACCACACTGCGACAACAAAGGGATCAAGATGTGCATGAGCTAATGAATCTGTTCCATACCCTACGCACCAAGTTGGGTATCAAATATTCAGAGAAACATCTGGTGCTAAAGTATCGCAGTTGTCTTCACAGATACATTCAGGAGGAAATGGAGTTCCTCGACATCTCCTCGCTTGGTATGGGATACCGGTATGCTGCCAAGATTGAGCATAAATTAAAACAGAAGAAGCGAGACTTTGGATCTGTGAATCAAAAGTAAGGGAAAGGTGCTCCCAAACCACAGAACAAAGGACAGAGCCAAGGCATGGTGACTTAAGACAACCTGCCAAAGCCACAAGCAAATAACAAAACCGCAAAGCCAAAGAAGGACACGGGAAAGTGGTGTGAGTTCCATAAGAGCTCCACTCACAACACAAGTGAGTGTCGGGCCAAGCAGTTGCTGGTGGCCGAGATGCGGGCTTCTGAGTCAGATGCATGCTCCTACTCTGAATCATAACTTGACAAGGGGAATGACAAAGGGAAATAGATTATTGATGTGGAGCCCAATGCCACTATTGCCACTACAAAGATCCAAAAGGAGGAACCAGAAGATCCGGAGGAGGAGGAACGTCTCTTCGATCCACTCCCAAAGGTGGGTAAAGGGCTCTCCGGTACAGTTCATTGTCAACAATGGGAGCCAAAAGAACCTCATTTTGGTAGATGCCGTGAAGCGGTTGAGCTTGCTGACCACATCTCACCCACGACCATACACCATCAGGTGGCTTCACCAAGGACGAGATCTCCACGTCAGCCAGCAGTGCCGCCTTCCCTATAGCATCAAGCCCTTCACGGATGAGGTATTATGCGACGTTGCTCCTATTGATGTTTCTGATGTATTATTAGGACAACCATACTTGTGGAAGCGTCATGCTGTGTATGAGTCTCGACCTCGTGCTGTTATTGTTACTTTAGGAAATAAGTTGTACAGGATACCAGAGGTACCACCTCCTGCCGCTATCTCTTTGGTTACTGCAAAACAATGCAGTAAGCTCATTTCCCAAACCAGGAAATTCGTTTTCCTGATGATCTGCCCCCAGGGAAAGAAGAAGACTGTGGCCATGACCTCCAGACAAGGCTCCTCTGCACGACAACAACAAATGGATAAGGTTGTGGAGGAGTACGGGGACATTTTCACCTCACCCACAGGGGTTCCTCTACACTTTCAGGTCAAGCACCCGATTGATCTGACCCCAGGTGCGTCGCTACCCAATGGACTGATCTATTGGCGCTCTGTTCCGGAGAACGATTAAATCAAGAGGCAGATTCAGGAGCTGCTGCAGAAGGGTCACATCCAACCAAGTTCATCGCCCTCTGGGAGCTCGATAATTTATTATTGTGAAATCATAGTTCTAAATTATCTCTTATTCTGTGAGCAATGTAATCTATTAATTGTAAGCAGATTCATTAAAAAATTCAAACTGATTTTAGCATGAATGATGACAATTTATATATTAATTGGTTTTTAAGAGTATTTGTATTATGTAGGAGCACTGGAAAGAAAAATAAGGACTTCATTTTCTGTTTTCCTTATTTTATTGGGCTAAACTGGAGAAAATTGAATATGAATAGTGAGTTAATTTTAAGATCAATGGGTCAAGGCCATACATCAACATTGACCACAGTGGGGAATTATAAAAGCATGGATATTCATGCAAGTATAGTTATTAATGTAAGATCAAAGTTAACTCTTAGCTTCACTAAAGAAATAGAAGGCAAAGATCTAGCATCAATTGAAATTCACGTGAAAAAGTAGATGAAAAATGTAAAATCATCCAATGGAGAGGTAATCTATAATTATCCAGTAAGACTCTTGGCTATGCCTTGAGACTAAACTAATTCTCAATATTTTTGAATAATCATCCATTGGAATTTAGTAGGAAAACCATAGTAAATCATTGTCCAATTGCCATGCAAAAATATAAAAAAAATAATATTTGTTGGTTGTTTTTCAATAGGTGGACCATGATGGGACCACTGAGAAGGTGGGGGTGTTTTTTTAATCATGGAAGTGAGGTTTAGTAGATTCATAGTCAAGTTACCTTTCCCTATAAATTTTCTTGATCAAGTTATTCATTCATTGAACTTTGATTCATTCCTACTGTTTTGATACACAATCCAATCCAGTTGAGTCTTGAGTCTTCATTGAGAATGGAATTCATAGGTTGTCAAGAAAGAGGTTATCATGCACATGCACTCTTCTTTTCTTGGTATCTTTGTAACTATGTTCAGCCCGAGTTCTATATTTTTAAATTATCATAATAGTTCGTGATTATTAGGCTTTTATTTTATCTTTTAAGAATTTTAATTTAATTATTATTAATCATTAAATTAAATATATATATATATATATATATATATATATACATATATACATATAGTTATTATAGTTATTAAACTTTCAATAGAATTATTAAACTTTCAATGGTACATCAACTTTCATACATGAGAACCCGGATGCGGGTGAAGTTGGTAGTGTTTAACGTGATGGGATGGGGGTGTGGCATAAGGGGAAGCTACTTGCCCACCCGCAAGAGTGTTGTCATTTAGTTCTTAATGTCGACTGATCGGCGTTTAATGCCATTTACTCCTGGGGCTCGAATCAACCATAGTCCCGCTCCTTGATACACATTCACATGCCACGACATGGCTTAGCCTCCAGTTCATACTTATGGTGGTTTATTGCAGTTGATTCACAGTTGCACGGTAGACTGGGTTGTTATTATGGAGCATCCCTCTGGTCTGAACATAATTCCCCCGCCTGTGAATCTGTGGTGCGCTCCAGGAGCAGGGCTTTCTAATGTTCGCACTATAACTGGTAAGAGGATCTGTCTCAATTGTTGTTTGGATTTTTGAGAAAATCTCCACTTATCCCATGCTGGTTCCTGCAAGCTTGCTTATGTCGCCTTGTTTCCCCTCTCACCTCAGTATTCTGTCCATATTTTGCCTCCCTGCCCTGCTGTCTCGAGTGCAACTATGCCGCGCCTCAAGCAGAGAATGCACTGCTGAAGAGGCTCCACGAGGCGCCAAATTCGACGCTCTCCCTCCACCTCTGGCACCTCCTCTGCATCTACCTCCCACTCTGACAGTCAACCTATAGGACGCCTTCTCCGCTCAGGCCGTCACCTTGCTTCCCCCACTCCTTCCGCTCCTCCTGCTCAAACCCACACCGTGCATTTTTCCTTTAACAGCACTCTCAATCGACCTAGGGTGACTGCCTCAATTACGGTCATCTTTCGTGAAGAGCCTAAGGAAATTTTTCCCAGTTCTCGCCCGGCGGAATGCAGCCTCTCGGCGGCTCAAGATTTGGCGCAGTTTTTTGGGCTGAAGCACCCTGATAGTGCGGACGTACAGGGTCAGATGGGCAAGGCCACGTAGGACCTGGTGAACAAGGAAGCAGTGGGTCAACCTACTGAGAGGCAGGACGCAGTGCAAGCGAGCAAGGTGCAGATTACTCCTCCTCCTCCCGAGAAGGTGATCCATTATATTTCTGACCTATATAATGCTGACGGGGAACCAGATGAACTCTGGTGCAGAGTTGTCTACAAACCTCCTAATGAGTAGTTCCTCCTCTTCACTCTGGTTTTTTGCTCTATTTCTGCCCATTCTCACGGGCCTGTTCATGTGTTTCCTGCTGTCTCTAAAAATGCATCTGTTTTTTTTGCTTCGATATGGTCTCCAGTACTACAATTCTTTGGTTCCCCTGCGCGGGATTTTTCAAATGAAATGTTTCAAACTGGTTTTCCTCTAGCAAGGCAGTATTCAAACTATGGTTTTTTGTTTCAAATGCCACAGCACTCGGTAATGATCAGGCTTTGGACCGCTGTACTGTACTCATTTTGTTAATAGAATTACTTTTACTTAGAAAAAAAAAAAACTTTCATACATGAGAAAATAGATACTGACAAATGGTACATCATGGCTTGATTAATTTCGCTCAGCAATTTCAAATGGTATAACATTTAGTCAACAGTAATCATCAATTTCTGCACACAGAGACTAATTTCTCTGGAAGCCTGAGATTTCTTTGGCTTGTTATTCTTATAACTACATAGACATAATTAATATAGAGATTGAGGACAGAAAAAAATCTAGCGCTTAGTCTCCACTACTCAACATGATTTTGTGAGAAATAATACATAGTTTGATTTCTCTGAGTGCCTTAGCATTCTTTGGCTCATTTTTTTAATCACAAAAACAATAAAAAATGCACTGAGGATTTTTTCTTAGTCCGATTATGCAATTTTTATAAGACATATTATGCAATATTAATAATAAACATAAATTTATTGCAATTTAGGGAAAACTCATTCATGTTTTTTTCTTTATATTGGAAGGTTACTTTATTTTTGAAGTAATTTTTAGTAGATCATAGCATATATTGAGGAAATATTAGTTTTAAAATAATAAGTTATTTCTCTTGAAACTTTAGGTATTAAAATTCCATGACACAGATATATCACACTCCAAAATCCAAAGAAAATGGAAGAGCGTTCAATTTTTTTAATCAAACTTTTATTGGTGAAGGGTTAATTTATTACGAGAACATCATTAATGAAGTGAAAAATTTTAAACGTAACGTTTATTGACTAGAAAAATAATGACCAAAACGTCAAAACAAATTGTGTGACGGGTGAAGAGAAATCCAAATTCCAACCCTACCTGCCACTTGTTGGTGAGTGGAGGTTATTCATTTTTCATTTACAACTTACCAGGTTACTCATGTTACCAATATTTTCACATGGCTCACTTTTAGGTGACTACTTATTGTACTTATTCTTTATAAAGAACAATTGGTAGATAATTGTATATATTATTTGAAATCTATAACAAATCCGGGCAACAAAATTACAACAAATAGAAAATTATGCAAAAAATTCACCAGGGCACTACTAATGTGTGGATACCCTATCATTTCTTAGATCCTCATAACTTACCAACACCTACTATATTGGTATACACATAATATGGAATTTTCCTGAAGTATTTCATATGTATCTAGAAGTAAATAAGTTGTATGAAAATTGTTATGGCAGATATAAGATGTGTATTATAGTTTATATTTCAATTTTTCTTAAGTAGCATGCATGTGCGGTCCATATAGTGACTACAATTACCAAATATATTTCAGTGAAGATGTGAATATGATCTCTCATTAGGTCCTAATTACTTAAAGAATCATTAATTAGCTTTCCAAATGAATAAAATATGTTAACAAATTAGTAAAAACTAGGAAAACAAATCATGCTTTAAAAAAATATGGCACAATGATTCACACTCTGAGATTTATTTAATTACTCATCAAGTGTCGCTACAACATATATATGATCACCATTACCATAGAAATGGGACATGTGACCATCATTTTGGTTTCGCAAATGACATTCCACATCATGAGCATTGTTTAGGGTTGATTGTGTTGATTTTTTTAAACAAATCATTTATACATTTTATGGAAATTATAGACACAATTTATAATCACATTACAAGATCATGGTGTATGGATATTCCTTATCATTTCTTAGATACTCACAACTTACCAACACCTAATAGATTGATATACACATCATATAGAATTTACCCCTAGAATGCCACATGTATCCTAAAACAAATTAGTTGTATGGAAATTGTTATGGTGCATATATAATGTGTATTACAATTTATCTTATAATTTTGTTGAAGTAGCATACAACAATTTACATAGTGATATGAGAACCACTCTCTAGAGTATACATCGATTTTGTACACATGGATTTTCAGTTGCTTTTTAAGGTATATCATTGGTGATGCTCACATGATTATATAATGAACCATTATGTTGAACTATGAAATTATTCCTCACAACACACACATATTGATGAATTAATAATTTTTCTAATATAATTTTTTTAATCTATTTTGAAAAAAAAATAAAAAATTATATATAATTATTTCTAAGAAGAACAAGAGAGATTTCCTTACCATATCTTCGTAAAACATATAATAGCGATGTTTGGAGGCAGCCGTCTAGTGATGCTTTGGGGCATAATGTCGCAATTGTGACACTTTTTCTAAGTGTCGGTATTGCGACACTTTTCTCTAAAATATCAGTATAGCGACGGTTTCCCAAGATCAATGGCCCAAAGTGAACCCGATAACTTACCTTTTCCCCGCACCTTTTCTTTTGATTGTGGTTGTTCGCTCGTTGAATCCAGATCCGACGGCGCTAATACATTTTCGCACTCATAAAGTAATCATTTGATGTTTTGGCAAAGCCGCGCGAAATGGGTGGTTTTTCCAAACCACCCGCGCTTATGTGTCGCCACCACGTTGTATTGCGTTCGAAAATCTAGTTTCCACTTACCACCATTTACTCTCGCGAATACCATTGGCGATATTCCCTAAACCTCACCCGTTTAACCCGAATTTAATGTCATTTAACTATGGTTATACCATCGTTTAATACATTAAAATTATAGTTTTCATTCAAATTTTCACCTTTTCGCTTTAAACCTGTAAAAACATTGCAGAACCGTTTTTCCTCAAAATCATGTCGTTTGAACCTTGAGAAAATTTGCAGAGCCATTTTCAACCTACCAATACCATTTTTCGATGCCCATTGCCCTGAATTTCCATTACAAAGTACTACATTGTCCTCTGCGAAGCCATTTTCAAAAAATTGAAGACTGAGCACCTCTGCAACGTCTTCAATCTAATTCTGCTAGTTCTCCAGGTATTTTTCTTCGAAGTTTCCCTATGAGATTTCAAAATTCCTGTCAATTTCAAATAATTACCAAAGTTACTGCAAAAAAGTGTCCATTTTTCAGGGGAAACTCTGTCAAAATTTCCCTGGAATCCCTAATTTCCCTTTCTCGCAGTTTTTTCCATACCCTGGTCCATTTTACTATTGAAATCAATTTTAAATACACGTTCTGAGCTTTAAATTCCTTGCATTTCCTAAAAACCCTACTCAGAAACCCCATTTTCAGTAGAAATTCGCCAAGAAACCCCTGTTTCTCGTAAAGGAACTTAGCAAACCGTTTAAGCTTGGTTCGTTCATTATTAAAAATGACCAAGAAACAGGTAACCCCCAAGAATGGAGGCCCAAAATATCAAAAGAAGTCTTCTGAAAAGATTCCTCAGCCTATGTCCTTCAAAATCGACAAACCAACTCCTGTACTCACGGTTGATTCTACAAAAGTGGTTAGACCAGTCCAGCCTCCAGTCATTTCTCCAGAGAACATCCCTTTAGTTGATCTGGACTGTAGAATACTAGACCCTAATGTAGAATTTAACCTGTTTGACGTCTATAATTGGTGCTATGGAAAATCAGTGGAAAAGAGTGACAAAGATATTCCAATTTGGGAATCCAATCTGCCTAGATATATTGTCCCTCTCACTCATTGTGTTCCTAACTTTATCAGATTATGCCAAGCCTATTATATGCCAGAACAAAGATGTATTGTAAACAAAGAAAAAGATATCCTGTTTTACATCACCGAAGAGTCGATAAATTCCATGCTGCAAATGAATCATGACCCCAATTCTGCTTCCCTATCAATAGAAGATTTAACCCAACTATATCTTGACTTGGAGTTCAATACTAGATTCAAAATATACCAGAATTTTTGTCCAAATCAAGTTGATATTCCTAAGTTAAATCCTCCTTTCGACACCATTGATTTCCCAGATGAAACTAGACAGATTGTCTCAATGCTCTCCTTCATACTAGGATACGCCAGTGATGAATTCATTGATGTGGCTATCCTAGGTTTTCTGTCAACTCTAAGCGTTGGTCAATCACCATCCATTCAGTTCAATTTTGCTAGATTTATTGCTGAAAGTATGCATTATCAGTTATCCAGATTACCAGACGAAGGATTTTTCAGATACTCCTCTTATCTACTCCACCTCTTCCTATATTATCAAACAGATAAGTTTCCAATTGAATGTGAGAAAGTGGATGCGGAAGGAAAATTTCTATCAGTAGTATTTTGGTCATCTATTCTAAGGAAATGGAACAGAAAGCATAGTTTTACAGATTTCAATGACTCATTTATAGCCCCTGCTATGTATCTCTTGGAAAAAGAGGAGATCCCTAGGATCAATGATGAGACAAGAAGAATTCTGCAGTTATTAGAGAGCTACAAAACTAGAGATTAGTATTTATATAAAAATCATACAGAAATTAGAGTGTATGGATCATCCCTGGCCCCATATAAGTTACCCAGATTTGTTACTACAAGAATATTTTCTTTAGAATATCTGAGGCAACTATTGAATGTAGATGAAATCAACTTCATAGCTTTCAAGAAAAATACCCAATTTAAGCTGAAAAATCAAATTGGGTCATTCATTGTGAATAACAGAGAAGCTGCCAATGAGATAAATGTCAAACTTAAAGAGTATAAGTTCCCATGTAGTTTTACATGGAAGTATGACCCACAAGGTATTTTGAGTGCAATAATGGTAAAATGTAAGTTGCATGTTTACTTGCATGATCCTAAGCCCCATATTGAAAGATATGTAAATAAAATTGAATGGGAGCCAAACACCCTATCTGATGATGATTCATAGGCAGTACAGGTAATACAGGTAGACAGTGGAAAAGGAAAACAGATTGAACAGACAGTACAGGTGGCTTCTACAAGAAAAGATACTAATAATGTACATAAAAGAGACAGAGAAGGAGATAGTTTCATAGCTGAGACTATTGAGGACATAAAATTCAGAACTCCTTATAGTAAAAGAAGCAAGTCAACGGAAGAAGAAAATGATAAGGCTGTAAATATTGATATAAATGATGAAGCAACAAGAATAGTCACTCAAACATTAAAAGAGCTTCAAAATATGAAAATTGGAACACAACAAAAAGATACAGTCATGAAGGAAAACCAAGCTACTGTCGATTTTCCTCCTTCTTCTCAGCAAAACTGACAATACAGAGTTAGAGATTCAGATCAGATTCAGACAGATTAAAGAGAAGAATGAAGAGCTCAAGAATCAAGCTCATTCTAGATTTCTTAAGGAAAAGCCTGGAAACAAAGACAGGCTTCTTTCAGCATTTGATTATTCATCCAATAAATTGGTAATGTCATTCTTGAAGCCTACAGTGGCTGAGCCAAAATCAGTGGCAAATTATTCCAAAATAGATCTTGAACTGGATGCAGATGCCATTCATGAATTAGATCAAATTGAATTTCATAGGAGAAATACTAAAATGCTATATTCCAAAATTGTTAGTAAAACTATGAAATCAATTAGGCTTGAGAAAACAGTGCTCAACCTCCAAATTGAAATGAGGTTGGACAAAGCCTCACTGTATGCTAATAATTTAAGAATAAAAGCACTAGAAGATATAGTGATTGAAGCAGGGGGTGACCCAGCCAACATTGAAGGGGAAAAAGTCTTAATTAAACAGAAAAATGATGATATAGCTGCTCTTAGAAAACAGTTGAAGTTGCCTCAGAGTGAAAACTCTCAAGAAAAAGAAATTCTACAGCAAAAAACACAGAATGATGATTTAAATCGGCTTGTACATCAAATGACAGATCAGATAAAAACAATGGAAAGTCAAATAGAAGCTCTAATGAAAGAGAATGAATAACTAAGAAAAGCACAACCAATGGTCATTCCTACAGTGATCCCCACTGTAAACACTGCTATACCATCTACTTTGGCAGAACACTTGGCACCGAAAGGAGTACTGCCAACTGCAGTGCCAATTACTTCTCTAATCTATGCCTCTTCTTCTTCATCCTCACAAAGGAGCACACTACAAGACCAAGATAAAGAGATTCTTAGTTTGAAAGGCACTATTAAAAATTTAGAAAAATCCAAAAATGATGCCTTGATTACTTCTAGAGGACATGAGCAAAGGGCTGATCGACTACAAGAACAGGTAAAGATTCTGCAAGCACAAGTAAATCTTACAGATCAAGTGACCTTAATAAAAAATCATTTATGGACCAAAATTATTGATGGCATTCATTCTCAATGGCCTTCAATTAGGATAATTTATGAACAGAGGGAGTTACTTCAAGTTGCTAGTGCAGAGATTGACAAGACTAAGAGGGAAATTGACAAAAAACTAGCCCAAGCAATCCAACTCGTCGCTTTTTTAAACAGTAAAACCAGGGAAGAGTTGGAATAATTGAAAATTGTTGATAGAACAGAAACCATTCTTCAAATAAAAAAGGTCCTGAACAAAAGAAACATAATGAGTAATATAGAGGACCGGTGTAAAGACATGAATTTATCCATCTCAATACTTTTAGCCAAATACAAAACATTGTCAGAAGAAGGTTTTCCTGATATTCACGCATTGAATGACAAGTTAATGCCTCAGAAAGATTATGATCTAAAAATCAGAAATCATGCAAAAGAGAAAGCCAGACAACAACTGCCTCAAGGATCACCAACAGGAAAAATACTTCTTCAGTATTTTGAAAATCTGTTCTTTTTAGATAATGAGATCAGGCATATGTTCACTATCAAGCCTAACTTTTCCAAGTATACAGAGACAGATGAAAGTTACAGAAAATTGAAGACTATGAAGATCCCCTCTGCAGAAAAGTGGCAAGAATTCACAGATCTGCTATGAATTTAATGGATAAAAAACAGGAAATTCACTTGGAAAATCATTTTTTACTATTACCTCAAATGGTAAAAATATAGGGCTAAAGTGCACAACAACAATCAGTTCAAATTAGAATAATCAGTTCTATTTTTTCTTGTAAAAAGGTAACAGCTTGCAAATTGTTTTGCAGCTGTCCCTCTTTTTAAGTTTTCTTTCCTATTTTTTATTAAAACATTATCTCAATTCCTGAGATATTTTGTAAACATTTTTTTGTATAAATACTTCACAATTCGAAGTATTCAGTGTGAATAAAATTTCTCAAGACAACTATAGTTCGTGCTCTCTACTTGGCCATTGGCTTGTGGGTGATATGGAGTTGTAATCTTGTGCTGAATGTGGTAGTTTTGCAATGTTTCAACTAATTTATTACCTACAAATTATGGTCCTCCATCTGTGATTATGTCCCTTGGGAGACCATAGCGCACAAAGATTTGGAAAAGAAATTGTACTACAGAGTCCTCTGTAGCTTTTGAAAGTGCCTTTGCTTTGACCCACTTAGTGACATATTCGGTTGCAACTAGGATGTATGTTTTTTGGTTTGAGGGAGGACTAATAGGGCCAACAAAATCAAGTGCCCAGCGTTCAAATGGTTCAATCACTAGTTGAGGGTTCAAAGGCATTTCATCAGACTGCCCAGGGCGTCCTGCCCTTTGGCAGCTATCACATTCTTGCACAAATTTGTTGGCATCCTTAAAGATGGTAGGCCAGTAATAGCCTATTCATAAAACCTTATGGGCAGTTCTACAGTTCCCAGTTAGATCCCCTTCTTCAATCTTCTTATCTGTAGATTAAGGATTCTTAAATGCCCTTTTGCTCAGATTCCGTCCACTCTGTTAAACACCATGTTGAAGCACACACATGGTGTATGAGGAAGAAGAATGCACACACAAGAGAAACAACACACAATGAAAGATAAGCGTGAGGCTTTCTTATTTTCCATTATACAAAGATGTACATTTATAGTACAATGGTGTGACTCTTGGTTTCATATTCCAAAGTCACTTGGACTCCATTGTGACTTTTCGCATTCCACACCTACCCATGTAGGATTAGGTGTTCCAACATCCCCCCTTAATCTGAAGGGGTATGTGTGAGTCCAAGAAAAGAGTTGTAATACAAATATGCAAAATATACATGGCAGCACTTGGGCTGAATCAACTCTCTAAAATGTTGGAAAAAAGAGGTGGTTTAAGGATGACCACAAACACTGGAACGAAAAACTTGTTGCAGTTTAGAATCTTAAAGCGGCAAGAAGGTAGCTTATGAAAGTGTCCCTCATAAAAAGGAGACCTTCGACCTAAAAGAAGGAGGTCTACGACACCAGCTGGTGGTTTTAGGTTGTCCTGACCCAAAAATGATGGTTTAGGCTATCCACCAACCGAAAATGATGGTTTTAGGTTATCCACCAGCAAAAGATGATGGTTTTAGGTTATCCCACAACCAAAGGGTATGTCGCAGGCATCGTATCTACGGCTACATCTACGAGATCCGAATGACGAATTGTGGCTCCGGAGGCTCGCTTGAATAATTTGCAACTGCGAATGAATACACAGATTGTGGCTCGAGCTCAGCTTGATACGTCGTCGAGAAGCATGCACGGCCTGTTTTCACACATCGAGACGGTGAGATGATGGTGAAAACTCAACTACAAGTTTGTTCAATATCTGTGAACAAGTTCTGACATGCGACTTAAACATCTTCTTGGCTGTTGATGCCCATTGCCAAGAAGTGATCCATCCAAGATGAATCTTGGTTCTTGCAGGAGGCTTGCTTCTGAAGCATCTGTTTGAAGAATGGGTGTGCCGACCACAGTGCTTGCATGGATGAAGATCAAAACAATGATCTTTCATATGGCCAGCTCGATCACAGTGTTGCCATTTTACAATTTGTGATTGTTGTTGTGGGACAGGATCTGGAACAGCTGCAGGTGAAATGTCATACAAGAATCCGGCACTCTGAAATATGATGGGCTTGGTGTAG
>CM076570.1:1233069639-1233626159 GCA_034641835.2 Pinus albicaulis | reverse complement strand
AACAAATTTTGTGGTTCAATTTTTTTTTTTTTAACTCATGTCAACATCGGTATCCCAACGCACGTTTTTATGGCACAGGACATCGCCAGTATGGAAATTTTTTTTGAAAAATATAGCCGTAGGTGGTGGTCTTGCGACAGAGGTTCTGACAACACAAGACATTGTAGTTATAGGAAATTTTTAAGAAAAATATTGGCGTAGGTGTCGGTTGTGTGATGGATTTTCCAACAACACAAGACGTTTCCACGATGCAGGGAGAAGAATCAACAAGTATCTCATGAGGGAAAACTGATGAAAAATTACTACCATCTATGAATCCATGACCTAGCGGAATGGTGAAATTTATTTCAGTATGGGACTCCTAATATGCAAATGCAAAAGAGCAGTTTTGATCATTGATGGTAGTATGACTAGACTAACACTAACATATTCCCATTAAGTTAATCTGATTGTCTTCATCTTCTTCATTTTGGTGAGAACTTTCAGCATAGTTCTCTTGGAATGGTGGCCTTATTTGTTGATCAGGTGTTGATTCTCTAGATTTACCAGTGTTCAGATTCTTTCTAAAGTTTGGATTTCTTATTTGAGGACCTTGTTGTTGATTATCTCACTATGGTTTTCTTTCCATATTTTCTAATCTATCCATCATTCTTTCCATAGTTTTTGCTAAGCCATCTATCTTAATGTCTGATGTGGATGGTTCATCCTTAATGGTAACTCTTCTTTCATTTCTCATTCTAGCTCTTTTCACTAACAAATTGGCTTCTACACTAACAACATTACTCTGCATCCGCTCTAATGTTTCAGGGTTTCTTTCTCTCGGTTGGTATGACATATCAATATCAAAACCATCAGGAAATTTGATTAAAGCTAGATTTGGTGGAGGTTTGATGTTTGCTGGAATAGCATTGTAAATACTATTAAACCTAGTACAATAGTCCTAAACAGGTTCATTAGGAGCTCTTCTGATGTTTTCATATTCAGCTAATATTTGTAAGGGGTTCTTCTTTCTTTCCCATCTATTGATAAACATTTTATGGAAAGCAATTAAATCAACAATACTACCAGCAGGTAAAGCTTTAAAATATTTCTTTACATCTCTTGCTAAAGTTTGGGCAAACAATCTCATTTGAACATCATCTTCATCTACTTCATGTAATTCAAAGTAATTAGTCATTTTGTTTACATGTTGTTGTGCAGTGTATTGTCCTGTACCATCAAATTGAAAGATTTTGCTTTGATAATCTTGGGGCATGGCATGTAATTTCCTTGGTAAAACCAAAGGGGCATATCCAGCTGCCATGGCTAAGATTCTAGCTTGGCGAGGAGGTAGATTTGTGGTGCTTGGTGATGAGGTTGAAGTACTTGCAGATGAGCTTGGGACACTAGAATATGTACTGGGAAATGATGTTGAAGTACTAGAAAATGTAGCAGAAGTGCTAGAAGGTGAACTTGAAGTGTTTGGAGATGGAAATAAAACTCTAGTTTGAAGAGGAAGCTTGGGGAGGAATGATTCTATTGAATGGAGTGTAGTGGAAATAATAGATGAGGTGGTACTAAATAAAGATGAATTTACAGATTCTGAATGAATGGTAGAAGGCTTAGGGGTATAAGCAGATAAAGTAGCTAATTCAATAGAATGTTGAAGATAGGTTTCATCAATATCCTTAATCAAAGATGCAGTCAAAGTCTCAAGTTTATCAAAAGGTTCTAGAGCTTGTTGATCTGAATCAAGTGAAACAATCTCCTTCTTTGTTTCAATAAATTGAATGAAATTAGGATCTATTACACTATCATAAATTGAACTTTCAGATTTGGTTCTAAACAGTAAGTGTTCAAATGATAAATCAAATTCAATATCTTGTAAGCTTGATAGTTCTTTGGGGAGTGAATTTGCTTTGATTAATGGACTATTATTCCCTAGACTTTCTATTTTTTTATTTTTCTTTAAAATTCTGTCAGGATCATCCACAATTATAGCAGGTTGTGGATCAGGATGAGACCTGGTATAGTATATTCTTTTAAAAGCCAGAATTTTAATTTTTAATGATAGATCTTAACAACCCTAAGACAACCTTAAGGTGAAAAGATGAGGAAAAGTGTTTATTTTAAAACTAAGGACTGATTTCCCTAGTGGAGTCGCCAGTATGTTATCACTCCAATAATTCCTAGGGTTGTTATGCTTTTTGTTTAAAGAAATATTAGAGGTAACCACAATCCTACTTTTGAGATCAGGATCTAGCCTTCCTAATGCTCAGAGAAGGCTCTCTCTTTATGATTTAACTTTGTTGTTTTTTAAGTTGATTTTAGGCTATTTATGTAAGATTTATTGGGTTTTGATTTGAGTTGGTGGCAGAATTACTGATTTAGATGGATAGAAGACTGTCTATTTACCATTGGGCTATGGAGTCAAGTGACAAAAAAACAAGACTGAATCAAGGTCTAAAGGAAGTGTTCACAGGGCAAGGTAGCTGAGTAAATTCAGATCTTTAGGCTGGAAGGTGAAATGGTTTCAATCGGGATCAAGGAGCAATTAAGGGTTCCTCAAACTGGATAATGAAGGAAATGGAAGAGGTCAATCAAAACTAAGGAGCAATGAAGAATTCCTTAATCTGAATATCAGAAGAAAACATGAAAATGAATAACAGTTCAAAACAGAGTGTAATTAAACAATTTCTGCAATAATATTCCTGTCATAACATTTAAATTGGAAAACATGCAAGTATGTGAAATACTTAAGAAATAAAAATTGGACAATAGAAAGATACTTCACTGAAGTAGCTCAACACATGAATCCTGTAATGCAATGCCTTTATTACTCAATCCAGTCTGCTGACTTGAAAATGTTACAATAAACTCATAGGTTTTAGATCAATACGACTATAGAAATGTTCAAAAATCCACACTCAATACTTCAAATTATGAAGTATTTATACAAAAACTAATACAAAATATCCTAAAACTGATTTAGGAATTATTCAAGGAATACAAAATATCTTCATGCAAAAAGACAGAGACAACTATGTAACTAATGCAAGCTATCCCTACTTATTTGGTTTTGTTGTTTGCTTTCTTTGATCTTTTGCTGCTTTATCTTATTAACTATTGCTTTACGTTGACTGTCTCTTTTTCTTCTTTAAACTCTATTATTGCTCTTTAAACTCTGATTTTCACTTTAAACTGTTAATGCTCTTTAAACACTGATTTTAACTTTAACCTGTTACTGCTGTACCTGACTGTTTTAACCTGCATGCTCTGTTTTAACTTTGACTGCTCTTTAAACTGCACTGCTCTTTTACTTGTGACCTTTGCACTTTCATAGTAAATCATTCAATTTCTCCCAAGCTTCTGCATCTGGTAATTTAATTTTTACCATTCTTCTAAAAATTTCATCAGCTTCTGTGTACTTTGCAAATGTAGGCTTGTTGATAAATAGATGATTTACTTCATGCTGGAGGTAAAAGAGATTCTCAAAACTCTGATAGAGTACTTTTTCTGTAGGCATTCCTTTCATGGAGGAATTGTTGGCTTGTTCTTTGGCTACTTCTTTGATTTTCTTGTCATAGTCTTCATGTTTCATCAATTTGTCATTGATAACCAAAGGGTTAGGCAAATCTTTCTGCCTCAAAACATCAAATTTCACCATGAATCTAGTTATTGCAATCTCCATGTTTTGACACTTGTCTTGAAGTTGTACCATTAAGTTTCTCTTGGAAATTACCTTTCTTACCTCAAGGATTGTTTCAGTTTTGTCACTAATACCAATTTCTTCCAATCCCTGTTTGTTCTTAGAATTAAGAAACTTCATCATCTCAGTGGCCTCTTCTTGCTCTTAACGAAGTTCTTCCTTGACTTTCTGAATGGCTTCACTTGCTGACTTGATTAGCTCCTTCTGTTCAAAGATAACTTGGATAGATGGCCAAATATCATTAATAGAGTTAATGATATTGTCCCACAGCTGCTGCTTTGCTTGGGCAAGTGGTTCTTTTAGTGTCAATTCTTTCTCTAACTTTTGTACTTTCTCAGTCAATCTGTTTGACTTCTTTGTTTCATTCTTATCCATGATTTGAACTAGCTTCTTTTCATCCTCTAGAATTTTTATTTGTTCTTTAAGTCTATTTATTTCATTTGTCTGTATGGACATATCCTGCATGGATTTAATCAGTGTACTTGCTTCATCACTAGGATGAGCTGCTGTTGTAGATGATTCTGTAGCTGATGTAGTTGTTGATGTAGTGGGAAGTGTTGTAGCTACTGGAAGTGCTGAAGTAGAAGGAAGTGCTGTAGTAACTGTGGGAATAACAGTGACAGGGATTTCTTCCATGCTGGCCTTTTTCTCTTGTACCAATTTATCCATCCCATTCTCCATCTCTTTTAGTTGAGCTGTCAACTGAATGATGAGATTCATCATTTCATCTTTTTGGCTTTCATTATCTAAAACTTCTTTAGCCCGTGGATGTTCAGTAGGAGGCAATTTCAGTTTTTTTTTCAATGCAACAATGTCTGCATTCTTCTTTTTAATTAGCTCTTCTGCTACTTTGATGTTCTGGGGATCATATCCTACCTCTATGACCATTTCTTCCAGTGATTTTATTCTATTGTATTTGGCTTGTGAGGAAGCCTTCTATAGCTTTAACTGTCCTCTGATGTTTTCTAGAGTATTTTGAAGTTTCTGGACACTCATGGCTTTGTTGGTCATAGTAGAATATAGCATTTCTCTAGCTTGCTTATGAAATTCTATTTGATCTATAGGATGAACATCTTTGGCTTGAACTTCAAATGTTGTCTTTCTGTAATCAACTGATGACTTTGGACGTTGTACTGTTGGCTGCAAGAAGGTCATCTGCATCTTCCTGGTCTTGTAATCAAATCCTGAAAGCCACCTGTTCTGGTCACTAGGTGTCTGCTTCCAATATTGGGCATAAGTCACTACTTTTAATGCCTCATTCCTGAGTTTGATTTCCTTCTACTTCTCCATGATATCCTGTTCTTTATCTGCTAGTTTCCTTGATGAAGACACTTCAACACTATGTTGCTTTTGAATGATTTGAGTATTAGATGTTGAAGGCTGGTGAGTTTCCTCTGAAACTGCTAGAGGTGCATTGTCTTTAACCACTGTGTCTATATCAATGATCTCAATTGTCTCAACTTGTTCATTTACAGGATTTAGCTTGGGCTTCTTCCTGTACATTAGCTTAAACTTAGTTTCAGTAGTGGTTTGGGTTGAATATGATCCTTCTTCTCTTACTCTCTTGGAGTTCCTATCTTGTGGGGCTGGAGTTTGCAAGACAGAACTAGTCTTAACAAGTTTTTCCACTTCTTTCAAATTATTATCCAACCACTCTGACTGGTTGGAGTACTTTTCTATCTCTGGTTTGGACTCATGGACAAAAGGAGTTAATTTGAATTTTATTCTTATTTTGCTGATAACTCCTAAAGGATCATAATGCCATTTGAAACTTTCACTGAACTTTAATTCCTGTAAGTACTTCTTTGCTTGTTGACCAGTAGTCCTGTTATTGCAGATGAAAGGACCAATCTGGTTTTTGATTTTAAACTGTGTTTTATTTTTTGCTGACAGAAAATTCACTTCATCAAAGTTTAGGATCTCCAAGTGCAAATAACCTCATTGGGAGGTATTTGGGCAGCTTATATGGAGTGAGTTGACATCCATATATCCTAATCTCAGTGTGATTCTGGTATAAGTACCAGTCTCCTATTCTACTGTGTTCAAATAACTGCAATACTTTCTTGATTTCTTCATTGACTCTTGGTTGATTGCTACTGCTTAGCATATTGTCAATTGGATGAATAAATGCATCAATGAAGTTGTTGTAGGTGAACTCTGTGGAATCTTTCTTGTTTAAGGAAGTCCAGAAGAGAACTGATTGGGGATTTCCCTCAGTGTCCAGTTTTTGGAGGTTTACTGCAAACCTTTCAGATTGGAAGTATAGGAACATATGAAACAACATAGATGAATACTTAAAGACTCCTTCCTCAGGTAATTTAACTAATTGCTCATTGATGGCATCTGATAAGTGCTGAGCAAAGTTAAATGTGAAAGTTGGAGGCTGTCCTAGGTAGAAAATAGACATAAAACCTATAATTGAAGTATCTACATATTCATCTATAAAATAGCCTAGAATGCAAGGAAGCATTGTGACAATCTGTCTTGTTCTTTTTGAGAAAATTGAGGCTGAATAAGGAGGGTTACTCTTTGGGGTTTCAACAGATGAAGGAAAAAAGACAAGTTTCAAATATAATTCAGTGAGGATTTCTATTGACAGAGGGGCTTCATCAGGCTTGGGTTGAATTTGAAGCATTTGGATTATGGATTCAACAGTAACGGTGAACAAAATTTCCTTGTTGTGGGTTACGAGGGCTCTTTCATTGGGCAGATAATTAACTTGATAGAGCCTGATGATCTTTGGGAATTGGAAAGTCTGTGGGAGGAAGTACTTGGGTAAATTTGATTGCCAAAGGAGGATATCATCAACTTGATCTGTAAATTTATCATGGCTCCAGCAGTGGAGCTCAAGGAGGTTGAAATCAGTGATAGTGTCACTGATTTTGAAGTCTTTGTCAGCAAAGGGGGTATGGTCAACATCAACAACAGGAGGTTGCAGGGGATTAACAGTTACAATACCCTGTTAGGCCATTTAATTGTTTATTTTAATCAATTAATTACTCTCTGGCTTGAGAAATAGGCTCAGGCCCTTAGGAATACTGTAAAAGATGATTAAGGTCTACAAAAAGGGTTTTGGAGGCAACAATGGCTTTCCTTTGGTCTGTAAAGCTTTTAAACAGGTTCAATTGATTAACTTATTACTTTCTTGCTTAAGTATAGGCCTCGGTACTTAGGAATACCTGGAAGGGGTAATTTCTGTTTGTAGAGAAGGTCCTGGAGGTAGCGGAGGTTTTCTGGCAGCGAAATAGGCTTCAATGGTCTTTATAAGGCTTCAAACTAGTTTTGCATTGGATTTAGCAATAAAAGGCTTGAATGCTGATGTAATTTGATCTCAAAATAGTCGACAACGGTTGCTTTTGCTTAAAAACAGGTCGGCAGAAGCTCTATTTTCGTAGTGTTTAACAAACAAATGGTGAAAAAGGATTTTTAGGGCGGTCTTATTGTTTTAACAAACAATGATTAAACTTTGGGTGCGGGGTTAAATTCAAATGGCAAGGTGGTATCATAGTAATAGGCGAAAAGAGGATGAGTGGTTTTCGCATGTCAAAAAGCGGGTATATGGTTTTTGGCCTGGGAGTACGATGAGTCGTGGAGCTGCCACGTAGCAAGGGGGTGGGGTTTTGAAACTGCTTATTTCACAACCCTCCAGTGGTGTTAATGGTCAGGCAATCGGGGGTGCGAAAGTAGCTATTGGCCTTTGGATCTGAGGAATGGAAATCTAACGGATGACGGGTGTCGAGGGATGACTCGGGGATTTGATAAGCGGGGCCCGGGGATAATGTTATGCGGGATTATATATGCAAAGGGATATGTAAAGTGGGGCCGGGGAATATTATAAAGCGGGGTTATAATTAAAACTATATAAAAGGGGTTTAATAAGATATGGGAGCCGGGATATATATACTTCAGGGTTTTTAATAAAACTATATGTTATAATAAAATACGGGGTTGAGGAAATATATGTGTGTGAGCTAATATAATAAAGTTTAAACAAGGGATTAATATAAAATGGGGTGTTAATGAATATAATGCGGGATGTATAAAACACACTAAGAATTAATGTTAAAACTAATATCGGGAAGGGATTATATAGCGGGGCCCGACATATCATTTTAACTATTTAGACTTAGAATAAGGGGGTTTTAGTGTGTTTAAATGGAAAAAAGGGAAATTAGTAAGGGGAAATTACTTTTTCAAAGGAAAATGTGTTTTTAACTAGGGAAAGGGGTTGTTAGGAAGGGGAAAGGTTTAAAATGAGGGAAAAGGAATATTTTACAAGGGGAAATGAGTTTAGAAGGAAGTTAGTTATATGAAATGAGCCAATTGATGCTTCTCTTGCCTTGTGAAACTGCTTCTGCCTACCCATCATTTACCCTAACATTTTTTCTTCATTTATTGGGTGGATTTGAGCTTGCTGACCCTTTTTATTTTTTCTTTTATAAGCAGAATATATAATTCTAACCTTATAACTTCCAATGGCTCAGATTAAACTGATGAGCTCATTATTATTCTCTACCTAACTACTTATCTGCCAAGATTAAATGGCTTGGCTAAATCTTTATTCTCTAACTATTAGCATGAATTTTAAAGCATGAATGATTCAAGATTAAACTTTTTGACCATCATGGATTGTGGCATTTTTGACAAGATGTACACAATCTTATTTTGCAAAGTAAAGTAAAAAGTAGTGGCATTTGAATTTGGATCACTTTCAGAATCTATTTTTTATCTCTTTTTGGTGGGGTTCATACTTTATATTCTTTTTTTATCTTTTTCTTTTAGTCCTTTGATTTTTCTTTTGGGACTTACCCTCCTTACATTTTTTAATATGGGAAAAAATTTGTAGAAAGCAAAGTATGTACAATATTACAAGACTAAAACATAGTCAATTCAAATTTATGAACCCTATTATTATAGGACCCTAACACTGCCAAACTTCCAATCCTAAAAAATAGTGCATCAGCCCCAATTCCTTCATGCTGAATTCTTCTGCTAGATTCTTCTTGCTGTCTTTGATGAGCCTAAATGATCCTGTCAAAAACAAATCATCTACATACAAAACCAAAATCAGAGGCTCATTCTCTACTCTGAGATAGTAAAGATTGGGATCAGTGTCACTCTTGACAAATCCCATGTGCTGCAAGTATCCATCAATTCGACCATACGATCCTCTAGGTCCCTGTTTAAGTCCATAGAAGGCTTTCTTTAGCCTGGATACATGAGGTTTCTTCTCATGCGTTTCGAAGCCTTCTGGTTGTTCGATGTAAACCTCTTCTTCTATCACCCCATTCAAGAATGCAGTCTTGACGTCCATCTAGTGAATATCCCATCCCATATGTGCTATAAGGGATATAATGGATCTGGTAGAGGTATATCTGGCTACTGGGGCGAAGGTTTCTTTGTAGTCTATCCTTTCCTTCTGAGCATACCCCTTAGCCACGAACCTGGCCTTGTACTTCTCTACGCTGCCGTCTGCAGTATACTTGGTCTTGTAGATCCACCTGGAACCTAAAACTAATCTGTCCTGTGGTCTAGGTACGACTGCCCAGACATCATTGGTCATGATAGAGTTGTACTCCTCTACCTTAGCATCCACCCAAACTTAATGCTATGTGGCCTCCTGAAAGCTATAGGGCTCTTTAACCTGAGCTACCGATGCTTGGTATCTGTCAGGCTGTTTATGCTGCCTTTTCTCGGTTCTAGGATCCCCAACAAACTCCTTTGTGTCCCTCAGCGTATGTCTTACTTCTCTGTTGATTCTGCTACTAGTAGTGGGTGGCTCAATCATCTCTTCTTCCTGCTGTCCCATCTACTGTGAGTATTTGGATTTTCTTCCCTTGAAGAAATGCTAGTACTAGTCAAATTGCTAGATCCTGATGGTTGTCGATTTGTTGGATCTTCTCCTAGCTGCCATTGGACAAGAGGTTCATCCTCATACTATTCTTTGGTAGGCAGTTCATGGTATTTTTTGAAGGCTTGATCCTCCATGAATTTCACATCCCTCCTTACTACCACTTTCCTATTTCCCGGAATGTAGATTCTATACACCTTGGATGTCTCGCTATATCCCACGAGATACCCTTTCTTAGCAGCTTGATCTAATTTGCTCTTCTTCTCATATGGGACATGACAATACAGCACACTTCCAAAAATCCTGAGGTGGTTTACCTTCGGCTTTGTTCCTGTAAGGACGCTCTTGGGCCTTGTCTTGCTCAATGCTCTGTGAGGGGTCTTGTTTTGGATATATATAGTTGTGTTGCATGCTTCTACCCATAGAAATCTAGGCAGAGCCTGGTCATACAACATTTCCTCTGTTGCCCCAACAATAGTCCTGTTCTTTCGTTCTACAACTCCATTCTACTTCGGATTGTACAGAGTTGTCCATTCTCTGCTGATGCCCTCCCTTGCACATAAGTCTGTGAATTCTTTATCAGTATATTCACCGTCGTTATCTAAACACAATACTTTGATTTTCTTCCCAGTCAGGTTTTTTACCAGAGCTTTGAATTCTCTGAACCGATCAAAGTCCTCATCCTTGGTCGTAAGGAAGTAAATCCAAGTCTTCCTAGAATGGTCATCTGTGAAAGTGACAAAATATTCACTTCCACCAAGAGCTCTAGTGGACATTGGTTCGTAGATATCTGAGTGTATTAGTTCCAACACACTTTTTGCCTTATTGTTACTCCTAAAATATGCCGCTTTAGCATATTTGCCTAAAACGAACCCTCTGCACATGTCATCATGTTTGGTACTAAGAAATGGAACTCCCGTAACTGTTTCTGTAAGCATTCTTAGAGCTCCATGGTGTAGATGTCCCACTCGCCTGTGTCATAGCTCGTTCAAATCTGATTCGCTGCTTAGATTACTACCTATCAGTGCCATTTGAGACTCAAGTTGCAACTTGTATAGTTTGTTGCTTTGAGTACCATTCTGAGCCTTCTTCTTCCAGCTTGGATGCTTGACAAATAATTTTCTTCTGATAAAGTATGAGATACTGAAAGTAAATTCATTCCTATACCTGGCACATGCAACACATTAATGGCTCGAAGACTCTCCTGCTTTTGTCTGAAATGCTATGGTCCCTTTTCCTACAGGGGTACACTTTGTCTTGTTTCCCATAGTAAATTGGAAGTCCATTCGTTCTTCTTGATAGCTAGAGAAATGCTCTCTTTCCCCAGTCATATGGCTAAAGCCCCACTATCAATATACCAATCATCTGATGATGTAGTGCTAGATAAGCACGCACATTCTTTTTCCAGCCTAGAGGCCAACTCTGATAAAACTTGATCTTCCATCTTCTCCATGTTTTTCCTTTCTCCGACAGTTTTTGCAAAAGGAATGTGTAAGCCCTTAGGGGTACGATTTTCTGCCAAGGCAACACCACGTGTTCCCCTTTGGCGTTGATCCCCCTGCTTTCTTGCCTGACCTTGCTTTGATACCATGTGAAAATTTCAACTCAAAATCCTATTGCATTATATGATGTTATTTCTTCTACTTATTATTCAGAAATAAGTTATTTGCCAAAAACTCTTCAGTAAATATCGAAATAAATTCAAATGCGGACTTCATGATATAATTACCGAGCAAACAATAAGGAAAATACTAGCACATGAATGACACAGATATTTTGGACAATTGTCCCTGGAAAAACCCAATGTGGGAAAACTGGTGTAGCAGATGAGGGTTTCTATTATTCAGCAGCAATCTTCTTGTACAATTTACAATCAACAGTAACAAAGAGAAACTTTCTATGATAACACTGGAGAACCTTTTCACAAAAATAGTCTGATGAGGAATGACCTCGGTACGACCCTCCTGGACCTCCTACGTCAACACTACGCTGGATCTGTGTGGGGACTGCGTCACCCTTCTACATTGTTCCCTTCCTGCCCCTGCGCTGTCTCTTTCTGCGACTGCGTCACCTGCTCCTGCACCCCGGATTGCTGCTAAACCCTCTCTGCCTCTCCTCCATCTGCAACTCTCCCTCTGGATCGATTTTATCTTGTTGAACTTCAGCCACTGAGAAAATCGATTTACTCGAGGAACTGAGTATCTGCACTGGTGTGTTTTCCAATTGACCCTCAAGTCTTATTTTATAATCTTCTCGTTGAGATATCAACTACATAGATTAGATCTTTAATCAATTTCTAAGATCATAACTTGTCATGATCTGTGTTTTCTAGAAGATTCACACTCTGTTTTATTAATGCCCTTTAATTATTTAATTTCCCTAAGTTTAGACTTAGGGTCTCCATTAAAATAATTAATTATTTTAATAAAATATTTCTGAGTGGAATTTCAACAAACGATTTCTGGGTTCTTTGGAATACATGTGTCTAAGCCTCTCCACAATTTTTGAGACGTGGAGCGCTTCCGATGCTACCAAAAATCAACACAAATAATATGCACAACATGGAAGGCAATTCGATTTCCTGAGTGAGGTCGAAATTAGAGATGGGGCCTATTGTTGCACAGAATGTCTACGCACCGCGACTACGGCTCAGACTGGGGGCTATCACCCTGATCCCCAATCTCTCCGTTTAAGCTGTCTCCCTGCAGATTAAGGGGGGTAGAACTTACAGGAATGGAATAGAAGAGAACTAGTTGGAGACCAACCAATTCGGGAGACATAGTCAAGCGACCTAGTACTTGTTTAAGATCTAACGAGATTTAACAGATTTGATTAGATTAAAAGCTTGATACCAATGCCTTATGGAGTCAATTATCATGTTATGAAATTATGATCAAGTAGCTGATAGATAACTGCTGCTAGAATGGACAACTATCCTGTTATGAAATGCCAATCCAATCTAAAATGCGAATGCACGAGATGAGAGCAAAACGCTTAAGCCACATCCACAATATTTAATTGCTCAAATAAATGCTCAATTTACCAAACTGAAAGATAGGTTTTTTCAACAATGTAATATAACTTCCAATTAAACATAATCTTATTATTCCAATGCAATTATAACTCAAAGAGAACAAAAATATCTTCACAATTCTTCAATAACACCTTTAAAATAATGCATTAAAGATACTAAATCTAGGAAAGAAGGACATGCAATTTACCATTACTTGAAAAGCTCTCAAAGTTTAAGATGCAATAAATATCAATCCAAGTAAATTAAACCACAGTTAGAGTTAATTAAACGACGATCAATCTCAATAGATGTTAAGCACGAAATATTCAAAACCAGATGCCAGACTTAAGCACTTCAAATTTCGAAAGCGATGACCATGAAAGAGCAATGAAATTTAAATGCTAAGAAATTCCAAATTTAAATGATTTTCTTAAGTTTTCCAATCTAGAAAATTTGATTTTTTCCTATTGTCCAACTTTAGATATGTTAAAAAGTTATTTTACCTTTGACTATAGAACAATTTAGATTTTTCCTTTTTGACGCCTAAGACCACCCTCAAATATATCATACAAAAGGAAAAGGAAAATTAAAAAATTAGAAGTTAATGAAAATTTTTACAAAAGTTGAAAGTTAATTAAAAAATTTCATTTTTAGTTTTTGAATTTTTTTAAGTTAGAAGTTAATTAAAATTTGGAGACTTTTTTTAAAATTTTCACAAAATTAAAAGCTAATGAAAATTAAAAGGATTTGAAATGTTAATAAAAATTAAAAAAAGCGCAAACCTTATACAATTTGAAATAAAATAAAATAAAAAAGAAATGAAGCGTTATGTTATTAGAGTAGGTGAAAGTCCACAGGAGGAAAGGAAACGTGAGAGAAGAGTGCGAAGGAGCTGTCGGTAGGGATATGTAGGGAGATGGAGGTTGCGGCAGACAGAGGGTGGATGAAACAACAGCCAGGGATGGGAGCTCGAAGGTCGGAGGAAAGAATGTGCAAGCAGCAAGGAGGGAGAACAGAAACAGACAGAGGGAGAGCGAAAGGGAAGGTGAGGTTTTGGAGCAAGAATGAGGGAAGCGGATTAGCAAATGCGGATAGCAGGGATATGAGTTGAGGATGCAGGCTTAGTAGCACGAAATGGAGGATGCGGGCACGCAAAGGGTTAGAAGAAGAGGCTACGCAGATGTGATGGAGAGGAAGGGATGTAGCTGGGGCTATGAGGGAGAATGGCAGCAAGGGAAAGACAGCTAGGAGAACGCAGGCTAATGGGGCAGCTACAGGCAGAACACGCAAGCACACTGGTGTACACAAATTTTGATTTTTTCCCAGAATTTTAACCAGTAGAATTAGAGATAAAAATTTTGATTAAAATGAATGCACCTCCAATTTATACTTTGAGGCAAGATCCCTCCTAGCTCTGCAAGCAATTTGATCCTGAGACCAGATCTTACCCTCTAGAACCTAGATCTGGCTCAGATTTAAAAAATATCTCTGAAAATTTCCCAATATTACTTGCACAAAATCAGAGGCAGGGAACCCAGAAACCCAACACATGCAAAAAATCAAAAATGAAACCCTGATCCCAAGTTGGAAGTCAGAAAAACTAAAAAAAAAATCTAAGTGTTCACACAATTAAAAATACAGATTTATGCACAGGATATGCAGATCTATTAGATCTGAGGAGTGTAAGTCCGACTTCGCTCCCAGATCTGAAGATCTAACGCTCTTACTGGCCAGATCTAACGATACATTCAATAAATTTTAAGATAAATTTTTTTATTTAGGCACAAGCCCTAGAAAAACCTTGCAAAAAAGAGAACTTAAGATAAGCTTGGGGAATTAGATACGGAGGGATATTCAGATCTTATCTCCTTGGGAGTCAGCTGGTCCAGCCGAAGACTTCCCCAAACGCCCAACTCTAAATCTGAGAGATTTTTGCACACTTAAAGTTAAACTGTTAAATCAATAGAGAAATAAGATAAAAATGAAATTTTCAAGAATTAGAGATACTTGCTAACTCAATCCAATTAAAATTATTACCCTAAATCCAGTAACCTAAGCAAGATACCTGTGCAATAGATTGCTCTACACGAGCCATTAATCAACAATTCATTGAAATAATTACCAGTAGAATATAAAGAACAAGTTTACCATAAAATGTCGAAGAGGAACACGACCATCAAATAAAACCCCAAAGACTCGTTTGTATTATTCCAGGAATGTAGTATAAAAGAGCTTCAAGAGCAAGTACACGATCAAGAGATCGGATGAAAAAACACACTGACACTAACGTCTAATTTATAGGTAAAATCTCCAATGACTAGTCTGCTTGATCTCTGTCAAAGTAATCTCTACCGTCGAAAATGATTTGATTATCTTTTAATCTTGCCCATCGAAATTTTTTTTTTTTGAGGAATTTCGATTTTTTCAATTAATTCTTTTTTAATTTACTCAAAAATAATATTTTTGAGTTAATTACCTCAAAAAAGTGACTTTGACTTAACTATCAAGGCCCAAGAGTCCAAAATTTCTCAAAATTTTCAATATTCCCTTAGCTTGGGACCTTTAAAAATTTATTTTTTACAGACCCACGAATTTTGCCTTTGAATAATTTAATTCGACCTAGGACATAAAATTAATTAAATTTCTGGCTTAGGATTTTTAATTTAATTTGGCCAGAAAATTTAATTAATTGACTCACAAGGGGATTAATTATTTTTCCAACTCTCTAATACTTTAGCCATGATGTCTAACTATGAGGGACCATGCACTAAAATATTTTACATCAAGATATTACAATTTGACACATCAAGGGGGAAAACCCATTCGTAATAGACCCTCAAATAGCTACCCAATTCAGTGACTCAAAACGTGATCTAGCAGACCAAGTAATTTGTAATAAAATATTCTAGCCAATTAGCTAGGATTATTCCTAAATTATTTTTACAAAGACTCGATAGAAAACACTAGGACTCACTTAGTATCTTGACGACAAAATCCACCCTAGCTTTGGGGTGAGGTTAGAGGGGAAAACTCTGCCGATCATTTGTGTCGAGAAACACAAATGAATCAGCGAGACAAAAAACCTCCTAGGATATAAATCGTCAGCAAAATACTAGGCTTACTTAGGTTGTTACATACATGATGGTCTTACTAAGATCATTTACATTATAAACATGCAGAATGGGTTTACATCTTTTACAAAACTGTCGACTGATGATGAAATCTGAATGGCATGAACACCTCAAACATGATAAATCCCATTTGCAAAAATGGGGGTGTATTGCTACGGGGTCGTTGACACGGAGTGGTAAACATATGGCTCTACTTGGGGACACTTTGATTCATTGAAGGAATGTGAGAATCCAAAATCTGCATCCAAGCAACGCACAAAATTACGTAAGTAGCGTCCATCCAAATATCATCATATAACATTAAGCACATGAAAAATAGAAGCTCTTCTATCATTTATTATTCTACTAACATGAAAAGTAAATCTAATCTAACTACAAAATGAAATACTGAAAGGACAACATGTAAGGTTAGAAATACAATACAAATGATGCCCAATGGCATCAGATGTCACCTCTGAAGAACAACTTGAGCATTTGGCCATTTGCAGGTAAGTGAAGTGGTTCGCCTTCCAACGTGCTCAAGTGGAATGAGTTGGGTCCAGCAATGCCTCGAATAATGTAAGGTCCCAGCCACAAATTGTCTAATTTCTTATGTTTTCCCGGTTTTTCATTCTTTCGATCCCAAAGTAATACCATGTCTCCAAGCTGCAAAGATCTAGATCGAGATGATTTATCAAATCTTTTCTTAATGTTAGACTGATTTTTAGACATATTATCAAAAGCTTTCCTACGAGTTTCATCTAACTCCACAAGCTGATCAATTCTATTTTGAACAACATCTTTATCAGTGGAAAATGTTGAAGGAGTTGGTAAGCTAGTAATTTAAGGTGCACTGGCAAAGTTACATCCTAGCCATAAACTAATTCAAAAGGACTTTTACCAGTAACCTTCTTTTTAGTAATTCTATCTGCCCATAAAGCATACTTGATTTTTTTGTCCCAAGATCGCTTATTATCTCCTACTATGTTCTTGATAATGGTTATAAGATTTTTATTACTTGACTCAGCCAGGCCATTACCTTAAGGATAGTAGTTAGATGAATGAGATAATGCAATGCCATACTTAAAACAAAAAGATGAAAATTCAAACGAACTAAAATCTTTGGCATTGTCAGTAGTGATCTTGGTGGAGACACCAAATCTATAATGATTTGATTTTCAATAAAGTCCATAATGACGTTTTCATTGGCATTCTTAGCAGGATTGGCTTCGACCCATTTCGTAAAATAATCAGTTGTAGTTAAGATCCATGAGTAGCCATTGCTAGAATTTTCATGGAATTTCCCAATGAAATCCAGACTCCAATGTTGAAAAGGTGCCTCAAAAACCACAGGTTGTAGGGGCAGGGTAGCTAGCTTATGTTTGCCAGTGAACAGTTGACAGGTTTGGCAACTTCTGACAAATTTGTGCACATCTGAAAATATCGAAGGCCAATAATAGCCAGCTCTCAGAATTTTGTGGGAGGTAGTTCTAGCAGCATAATGACCACCACAAAATCCTGAATGAAACTCAGAAATCAACTTCTTGGACTCAACTTCATCAACACACCTAAGTATTATTCCCTCAGGATTTCTCCATCCAAGGCCACCCTTCATGAGGCAATACTTAGTGGCTTTTAATCTAAGAGCCCTTTTTCTATGAGCAACTAAATGGTTAGGACATGTAAGATTTAACAAATAATAAATAATATCCTTTTACCATTCATGCTTTCCTAATCTTTGCAGCTCAGGCGAAGATGTATCGTTAAGACAAATCAAACCAAGATCTTTCTCATTACCTTCGGTCATCATTTCAGCCAAGCCTTGACCCTTGACTAGCTTGGTGAGTCTAATCTCTAAATCATACTCTTGAATTTTAGTAATCCATCTAGCACGAGTCCCTAAGCAATCAGTTTGAGTTAAGATATCTTTAATCGCAGAATGTGGGACAAAAGCAATGATTTTGGAATAACCCACAAGTCCTAAAATGCTTAAGAGACTTAACCAAGCATAAGCTTGCTTTTCCATAGTAGTATAATTTAATTCATAATTTTGAAGTGCTCTACTCGTGAAAGCAATAGGCTGTTTGTGACCTTCCTTATTCTTTTATAATAAGACACCAACAATGGTATCTTCAGAAGCGAAAGAGAAAATCATGAAATCCTTTCAATAATCAAGACTAGCCAAAACAAGAGCTTTGGCAATAGCACCCTTGATTCCCTGAAAAGCCTTTTTGCCATCTTCTTTCCATAAAAAAATTATATCTTTTTTCAGAAGACTTTGAATAGGATTAGCTATTTCCGCGTAATTTGGAATAAATCTTCTAAGAAAATTAATTTTTCCTATAAAAGATTGAAGGGATTTAAGATTATGAGGGAGAGGAATCTTTTGGATTGCTTCAACTCTTTCAAGATCAATTTTTATCCCATCTTTGGAAATGATGTGACCAAGTAATTTCCCTTCAGTTACTCCAAAAGAGACTTAGTTGGATTCAAGGAAATCCCAAATTCTCTACACTTGTCAAAAACTTGCTTAAGATGACCTATATGACTAATACCATCTTTAGAAAAAACAGTAAAATCATCTTGATAAATTTCAATAATTTTACCAATTAAATCTTTAAAGGCATAATCCATAGCCCTTTGAAAAGTAGCCCCAACATTAGTCAACCCAAAAGACATTCTAATATATTCGAAAGCACCCCATGGTGTGGTGAATGTAGTTTTGTGACGATCTTCCGTCTTAACCCAAACTTGATTGTATCCAGAAAAACCGTCTAGCAATGACATCATTCCTGAACCCGTTACTCTTTGCAACATAGTCTCCATATTTGGCAAAGGATAATTATCCTTTTTACATGTTAGATTAAGGTTTCTAAAATCTACACAAAGTCAAATGGTACCATTCTTCTTCCTAACAATCACCAGGTTGGAACACCATGTTGAATGTCTAGTTTGAGGAATAATTCCAGCTGCAAGCATCTTTGAAAGTTCTTTCTGAACCAAAGAAGCTAACTTAGGATTTATTTGCCTAAGCTTTTGACGAAAAGGTTTAGCATTTTCATCCTTTAAAGGGATAGTATGTTGCATGACATCTTCCCTATATCCTTTTAACTCATCATACGAAAGTGCTAAAACATCCCTATATTCACGAAGTAAATTGGTCAACTTTTTCCCTTCTTCATCATTAGTACCTTTACCAATTTTGACAATTTTAGGGTCCTTAGAGGTACCAATATTTACTTCAATGAATTCACCCAGATCCATTTTATTTTCCTCTTTCATCTTTGTAACATCATGCCGATCAAAGTGTTGCTCTAAAGCAACAACATTCCTAGGAGTAGGATTTATAATATCTTCATGATCATCAGATCCATCCTCCCTAGAACTTATCCAAAAATCTTTAAACTCATCTAAATTATTAAGAAAACGAATGACTTGCTTCTCATCACTAAAAACTTGCCAATGCTCTGAATTATCTAGAACAGAAGGTCTACAAATAATTTCCATTTTTATCTTATCCGTGATCAATTCATTAGATAATTGTAAAGTAGAAGCAACCACAGCAGGATTATCCGCCAAGCTATTTTTTTCCTTGGTATTGCTTCAAGGTTAAGGGCATCAAAGTATTCCATAACATCCCACACAACATTTCGATAATTCCTTAACCTTTGATTTTTACATGTAAATTTATTTTTAACCTGCATGATAAATAAATCAGAGTCTCCCTTGATACTAAGCAACTTAATTCTTAAATCTTTTGCCAATTCAAGACCCAACAACAAGGCTTCATACTCAGCTACATTGTTGGTCGCTTCAAATTCCAGTGTATAGGCAAATTTGAAAATATGACCGAGGGGAGACTTTAATACAATTCCAACAGCTTTACCATGCCTAGACAATGCACCATCAGAATGCATGTACCAAACTTTATCCTTTAGATCCTCAAACTTCTCATCAACCTTATCATCTAAAGGAACTATGAAATTAGACATGATAGCATAATTCTCCATGTCAGGTTGCTCTTTAATTATTTCATTATGAGGTCTCTTGGGATCTTCCACATGGAATCTTCTTTCAGGCTCTTTGTTGAGTTTCACAAACCCCTCACCTCTAGGAGAAGGAATCATACCATAAGACCAATTCATCTGAATACTTCCTCCTACATCAGAGGCCCATTTTCTTGATAACAACATACCCCAAGCATCTGGAACATCAACTACAACTATGTCCATAACAATCATTATGTTAGGGTAAACAGATAAATGAACTTGTAAATCCTTGATTAACCCATGAACCTCAATTTTCTTAGAATCCATGGCACATATGTTGTAGTATGGTCTAGAAACTCCTAAATTGAGTTGTTTCATGACCCTCTTGGTCATGACGCAAGATGAAGCACCAGAATCCAGCATAAAATTATTCAATTTATAACTATTAACCATCAAAGCAATGAAAAATGGTTGATTCTCCTTGTTATCTGATTCCATTTTTTGCAGATATATAGGGGCATCTTGATAGGCATCTTCAAGAGCCTTATCTTGAGCAACATTAACATGCGAAACTTCGACGTCATCTAAAAACTTAGCCTTCTAAGTGGGAAGATTCAATATCTCAGTGACAGGCACCAAGATCTTTGCGTTATTCAACCATCCTCCCAAATCAATATTCATGCCAGGACTAGGATTAAAAATCGAGGGGGAGTTTGATTATTACCTTGATCTTTATCCCTTCTTTGATAAGTTAATCCCTTGTCCTTTGCAATTTCCAATACTTGATCTAGAGAAGGCTTTTCACCAAATAGTTCAATCATCAAATCCTTTTCATGCCCAAAATTATTGACACTATGCAAAGATGTGAAAGGCCTAACATCTTGACTATTTTCCTTGACTTCCATCCTGTTGACCACTAGAGTGGCACCAGATGATAATATGAAGACTCCATGCCCAAGGATGAACCAAAAGACACTTGTGCCATTAGATATCATCAGATATCATCATGTTCAACAGAGTTTTTAAACTCTACTTCTTCTTCTCATCATTTTCTTCTTCAGTCTAGAGATTCTGTAGTCCTTTGGGGATATTGTATAATGTCACTAGCATGATGAATAAAGCCATGTAACAGGCCTAGGATGTTGGGACTCAATCAACAAGCAAGTACACCTTGGAGTGTTTTTTTTACTTGGTTAATTATTCCTTCTTTTTATCGGCGAATAATTTTCTAGGTTTTTTCACTCATTACATTACCCCAAAGCTGGGGTGACGACTTGAAGGTTGAGCCCCTAACGCATTTTAGTGTCTAGAGTCGATGTATATTACCATGCTAGGTCATCTCTGAAATTTCACGGAATTTGACTAGGTCTAAGTAGGATTTTTTAATAATTAAAAATTTCCCGCAAAATGGGATTTTTTAATTATTCTCTATGTAATGATGTAAATAAGTGGCCTTAGGAAATGTCTGGGGCATGTGATTACTCAAAAATCATCCTTAAAGACCCAGAATTATCCTAGGACCCACTTTGGGGGTTAAAAAAACAACTTATAGTCCCTCAAAAACCGATTTTCCTAATGTCAGTGGAAAAAATGAGAAAAAATAAAAAAAAATTCAATAATTGGAAAAATTCAGAAATTTTTCCAAAGTCAAAATGAGTCAAATTTTGACATGGCAGATTCACTGAAGGTCAAAGGTGATGTGGCAAGCATGTGGGACCCACCACATGAAGCACAACTCTATTCAAAGTCAATCAAGTCAAAGAGGGCCCATGTTGAGTTAAAGAGGCAACGTTGAAATATTACGTATGGCTAAAGTTCAAATAATTTGATTTATTTGAACATGTTGGTGCACATTAAAGGTAGTGGGGGACAAACATTGACATGGCAGCCACATTGGAAAATCATAAATGCCAAGTCAACAAGCACTCAAAAGAGTCTCGAATTATCCACTTAGCAATTGTAAAAATCAGTTTAAAGAGAATTCGTGAAAGTTAAAAGTAAATAAAAAATTTGAGAAAGTTGAAGGGGGACAAGGCTGCCACATAGGACAGACCTTGCCTCCCACTTGTCCCCCACTAAAAAAAACTCTAAGGACTAGTCAAAAGAAGCATCATACGTAGCCTAGTTTGGCATCTCCTTCAACACGGATTTTGCTAAGAATTTAGTGGAGGACAGACTACTACATGCGTTAGACTTTGTCCCCCACTAACTCATGTTTGTCTTCAAAGGAAAATCAGCGTACACTTTGATGGAATGTCAAGAGATGTTAACTCAAGGTTTTGTGATGACTGTCCACGCCTTAGACTCCAATGTGCCTCCATGCTGCCAGCTAAAAATATTTATCACAGCAGTCCACGGAGGCCAACAAGAGATAATACGCAGCGGTCATTTAATGGAAGATTTATCACAGAAGTCAAGCAAATATTTTGAGGGAGTTTGTCTCCCATTTACTTCAGTTGTATATGCACTTGGCAACTGGCTTTCACAGTAATCAACTGTTAAGGAATACACACATGAAGAAAAAACATTACGCTGCCCATCTTGGATGCCACTTGCAACCAGTTGAAATATTTCTTGAGCAGCTTGATTTGGTTTAGAGATTGACCTCACACAGTTTAAGGTTTGTTAGAGCATTGGGATCATCTCTCTCTGGCCACTTGTCATGAGGTTTTTCATTGAGATCTTCTCTAGCTTTTGTATAAATTGAGCCTTGAGCTCTCATTGTAAGGATGGTTTTTTGAAGTTTTGCTTATTGTTACTATGCTGAAATTGTTATTGAGCTGAATAAAGGAAAGTCTTTGGGGTTACTAGCTTCTCTTGTGGTGTATTCTTTGGTTGATGAGGTATACTTGTTTCATTTGATGTTGTTATTTATTTACTTCACATTGCAATCTAGTTGGTTTTTTCTTTGCATTTGCCTGAAGGCACTATTGTCTAGGGAGTGGAGATTTGTAGCTATCTCAGATCTCCTTTGGACTTGGTATATTTTGTGCTCTTGTTGTAGCTTGTTATTTTCGATGGAATGACAAGCTCAACGTGGCCTCTATATGCCAAGTTTCTTTTGCACTAACAATTAGTTTGCAGAAATTTGTGTGTTCAAAGGACAGGTTGCCAAGTCTACTAGAGTGTGAAGACTTCTTTGGTTGGAATAAGTTAGCTTCAAGGATATCAAAGATCCCACAAGTTGTTCAAGCCAACAATCTCATAGGACATCAAGAGATTGATCTAAAAGGGGGTTTCATGAGCCCTTTGCTTCTATTCCATGTCTAAAAAATCATATATTTCTTCTTTCATTTGTGCACATATCTATTTTATCTAGCATTTGAGGCTAAGTTGTTGGATTTAAATCCTGATTCTCAGTCACTAAATCAACTCTTTCAAGCTGATCTTAGTGAAGGAATTTGTAATGTAAAGTGTATTTTATACTTGCATTGAGTTTCTAACTTTTTCCTTCACATGCATGTGATTTCCTCTCACATATTTTAGCAATATTTCTTTTACATGCTAACTCGTTTGCTTGTTTGCCTATAGGTGTTCTTGGAAGCAATTTAAGTTTGAAGAAAGGGAGCTAAAGCATAGGCTAAGAAACACTTTTCCATTTGGAACCTCAAGTCCAAGTTCTGCCTTATCACTTCACCTCTACTTCTAAAGCCTCATTCTTTTGAAGAATTGTAACCACCATTCACCTCAAGGCTTTAAGCTTGTACTTTGTAACATTTCACAAGTAAATATTTAAAATCTTACACTTGTAACTTTGGGAAAAAGCAAATTTAAAACGCATATTGTAAGCTCTTCCCAAGCCCCTCATTTCTATAAGAGGGCCTCACTTTCATTAATAAAGAGCTGACTTTTCTTGAGGGAGCTTGGGAAGTTTTTCCCATGGTATCTCACCTACTCGTTTAGAGGGAGGAAATATTCTTGAGTGGTTTACTTCTTCTTCTTTTTTTAATTTTCTTTCTTCTAATTTTCTCAACTAAATCACTTGCATTCATCTTTTCGTTTGCTAATCTAATCTAGTTGCATGTGAATAACTCATATTTTCATTTCATTAATTGCTTAGATCACATAGTCCTTTAAATTTCCTAATTTGCAATCTCATTTGCCATCACTTACTTATGTTTTGTGATCTATTTCTCATTTGGATAAGTTTCACAATATACTACAAGTAAAGAAGCATAGCACTTTCAATTTATGACAACTTGAGTTATTGTTCTAACTATGAAGCATATTTAATTGAATCATCCTCTATCTTTTACATAGCACTTGCAAACTCAATTTCATATCATTTAGGCATTTCACTTTTCATACTAGATTCGCATCTCTAAAAATTAACCTCCAACTTAAGTTGGTTGTATAGACATTAGGGACCCTCCACCCCTATGGACTCCTCACTGTGAGATCCGGATTTCGGGCGAGGGTGAGGTCTGGGAACAGGAGTTAAATTGAAAATTGTTTTTTTTAGAATTCTACTAATAAAATAAACCAAGAGCACCTTCACATCACAAATTTACTCGCAATTTTTCTATTTCATGTACTTGTTACTTTGGTGGTTATTTAGCTCATGAATATTTAATGTCATTATCCTTTGTTAGTTGAGCACTTTCTTACAAGTACTTTTTCAAGTGATGCTTATATGTTAATCTTGGTCTAACACTTCCTTTGTGGGATTATTGTCATTGTATCTTGGATTTCATTTTTGAGCAAGCACTTGTCATTTACTTTAAAGCACTGGTCTATATTGTGAACACATCATTGAATATTGCTCATATACTTATATGCTTGTTTACATCTTGGAATTGAGTCATCTTTGATAAGTAACTCCTTCTAATCAATTCTCCTAGAAACCTCACATTTTTAACTTAGTTTTTCTTTAGGGACCACCCCCCATAGCTAACTTAGGAGATAGCTTAAACGGAGAGAGTCGGGAATAGGTGACAGCCCCTTCTCTGAGTTTCTTGCCACCAACCACACCTTGTGGAGTTAAAGGCTTTTCCCACTAACTGTAGGTAGGTGTAGGTGACAAGCGATAACACATCCAATCTTCCATAGACAAAGAAATATCTTTACCAATGACATTTATTTGATTACTCGCCCCAAGCATTCCACTATTCATAATTCTTTTAACAGTGGGACAAGTAACCTCCTCATGAAGAGCATCACAAGCTCTACAATAAGGCGGAGCTTCATCAACCAGATTAGTAGATTTAAGCGTATTAGGTCTCTGCTCACTAGGTTGACCTTTTTTCTGCCAAGTATTATTACTGCGATTATTATTATGATTCCTAGGTTGGGAATTTTGCGCTTGAGCCCTTTCCATTTTGACCAACCTAGACTGCAAAGTGCTTATTTCCTTAGCATGGTCAGAGATTAATTTTGCTTGCTTAAGCTCCATGCTTTCAAGTTTTTGCAGTAATTTTTTCATAGGGTCATCATCAGATTCTTGAGCCTCTTTACCTTTAGGCCCTTTCAATTTAGTTGCAGCCCTATTGAAACCCAGAATTTTAGACTTCCCTAATGCCCTTTTGTCCTTTTCGAGCTATTCTGCTAAAGATTGGAAAACCTTATAATCAGTAGTCTTACCATGTCTTAGCTCATATGAAGTATCAGAATTGAAAGCATCAATGTAAAATTCGAAAGAGATCCATCAGGGGGCCTATGATTTTGAGATATTTCCTTAAGAATACCATTAAATCTCTTGTTAAATTCTTGAATCGTTTCATTTTCTTTCTTTTTTATGGTATTGATATCTTTCACCAAATGCCTATCTTCCTTTTTATGTCCAAAATTATCTTTAAAGGCATCTAGAATTGATTCAAAAGAATCGAATCAATTATTAGGCATTTCAGTAAACTATTCCATAGTATCTTGCTCAAAGGTAAGAATAAAAAGGCTCATCTTTACATCCTCGAAATTGTTATTTCTAGCCCATTTATTCCACCAACAAGTGAAAGCGCACAAGTGAGCTTTGACACTAACTGCATTATTTCCCTGAAAAGTAGGTAACTTATCCATACCATGTTTAGGAAATCATGGGGATAACCCTGAATGTTAGCAAAGTTACATGGTGCATAGATATCCATGATATCTTGCTGAATAGGGTCACGGAAAAGAGAATGGATATCAGAGAGAGCTTCCTGCCCGAGATTAACAAGTGTACGAGAAGAGAGTCTGTGTAATCGAACTCTAAGAACCTTTTAAGGATCTGGAGTAGAATTAACCAAGCTACTTGGATGTCTTTTAGTACAAACTCTTGTAGAAAATGAAGGAAATGGAGTCGCCACCTGTACATAAATCTAACTCAAACACCTGAGATGAAAGATGAAGAGAAAGAAAGAGATGAATGTAGTAAAGCCAGAGTCTAATAAATTGGTCCTTGGCAATGGCACCAAAAAATGTTGTTGCACAGAATGTCTAGGCACCGTTGTCTGTAATATTCCCAATTAGCCTTGCTAATTGGAATATTTCATTTTTGTTTAATTTTGCCACTTTAGCTAGAAATAATAAATAAAGTGAGAAATAAGAGGGGTCACCTCACTTTATAAAATAAAGTGTTTCCTAGTTGATTAACGTTATAACTTAGAGAGGGGGCCTTGGGGGTCCACATGGATATGAGGGGAGGCCTCACGCTGACCCAACGAATGGCCTACGGATCCAGGATGGAAGTGAGTCCAAGTTTTGGAGGATACGTACTAATAAAGGATGGGTTCTCGTGCCCCTCATTTCGTATGCATGATTTGATATTGATTTGGAGGGCTAGACACACATGCCTTGACACGTCGGTTGTTTAGTCGGTACACGGCCTTGTTTGGTCGCCAGGTGTCTCACGGTCGAATCTCACCCTTAGCCTCGGGGGACTTCGAGGTGCACCCTTTTTAGTAAGGTTATTTTTACGGTTTCACCCTTAGCTTCGGGGACTTGAGTGCACGCCTGGTAAGGTGTTACGTACGGCATCCTTGAGTTAGGTGGTAAGTAGCAGTTTTTTTGCGGTGGAGATTTGAAGGAGGAGACCCTTGTGTCGGTCGGATACGAGGGGTAGAGACGGTTGTTCCGGCGAGGGAGAAGGAAGGACGCAGATCCAGTTGGCTAAGGCAGGAAGGACGCAGATCTGGGGAGGCATTGGCAGAACCAGTCTTGGAGGACGCAGATCTGAGAGATTCAGCCTTGGAGTGTGTAGATCTGGAGGGATAGCACCAGATCCGGCCTTGGAGGATACAGATCTGAGGAGATATTGGCAGATCTAGCCTTGTAGAGTGCAGATCTGGAGAGATAGCATCAGATCCAGCCTTGGAGGATACAGATCTGAGGAGATCTTTTGTCGAATCCGGCCCTGGAGTACGAAGATAGCGGTTGACGCCAGGGACGAGATGCGGAGTGATAGGACACGGTGCGGAAGAAGGAGGATTCGAATCTGGCGGTCCCCGAGGAGGGGCGCGGATCCGGTCGAGGAGACGTTGATGCGATGAGCGGTACGGTGAGTGAGATTTGACGAGCGTTTTGGTGTTTTCGACACAGGGATTGATCTTGCCATACGGGATTACGTAGTCGGTATATCATTTTGTCTTCTGCTTGTTGTGCTAGCAAAAGCCGACGTTTTTATTGGTGTGAGTTGCGGAGAAGATTAAGATCGACCATCTTCTGGTCTTGATTTAGCAACTCCGCTGCATTCCGGCGGTAGCTCTTCTTGACCAGCTAGAACGTTGTCCTTGTTGCAGCCATTATTTGTTCTGAGAGGGTCTCCACTTGCCTAGGGCAAGGATAGGTGCACTCATTATGATTATCTTGTACCCCTATATATGTATTCTGAGATTAATAAAATGGCTTAGTGTTCTGGCATTCTATGTGTACTTGATCTATTATCTGGTTCCAGCATTTGTTTATGTATATCTGTCTGGCATATTTCTGTGTATTACTGGTTATTTCCCTTTGGGGATATTACAGTGGTATCAGAGCATAATTCTGGCTCAGCCTGTGGTCTATGACATCAGAAAAGAGATCATACAGAGCAATAGCAGTTACAATACCAGAAACGCAGTTGGAAAAAGGGCCAAAATAAAAAGGGTCAAATTTTGAAGTTTGGAATTAGAAGAAACGTTTTCTGGGTTTTTCTGGGTTTTGGACAAAGATCACCTTCCCAAACTCTTGGAATTTTCTGAGTAGTTTCCAGTGGGTAAATCGGAGGTCGAAGTTAAGCAACAGTATGGTTTTGCAGCAGCCGTGCAGTTTCTGAGGAGCCTGTAGACACATAGTAGAAAGAGCCGATGGCAGTTGATGATGATGAGAGGAGATTTAGAGAAACGCTCCTCCAACACTTGCAGGAAACGTCACAGAGGATACAGGATATATCACAGAGATTCGCTGCGCTAGCGGTTAGGCAGCGGGAAAACCCAAGGGGTTTTCAGATTGGTGAGGGATCAGGTACATCCCGCCATTTGCCGGAGCATGATGCCACTCAGCATATGGCATCACATACACCCACACGTCCTACCATGCCCCAGACAGTGAAGACAGAGACATGGCGGGGGCGTCAGATGGGTCGGATGGGCGGCTTGTTCTTGCGAGTATCAGGCTTTAGGACCGGCGTTCATGAAGAGCTCTCTCGTTCGAAGAGGTATGTCCCGGATCCGGTATGACGTTATGGGCACAAGTGATCATCATGGGGCCACCCAAGCATCATCATGGTGGGAGACTACCCACCTTACCGGCTAGCGGTCGCAGTCGGCTCCCGGCGTGATAGTAGACCTCACAACTTTCACAGAGGGAACAGGCGCTCACATGATGGGGGCTTATGGCGCACAGTGGACAGATTCCATCTGCCGACATTTGACGGGTCATCCAGGCGCTCAGAAAAAGCTTGGATGGACAAGTTGGATACCTCTTTCCAGCTTGACCGAGTATCGGAGAGGGAAACCATTAAAATGGTTACCTCGCACTTGGAGGATGAGGGAACACAGGATTGCAGGGAGTCCGAGGTTACACCTAGCGTGACACAGGATTCACCAACCTTAGAGACACTCCTTGGTTCTGCGGGTTGATGTCATCGTGGAGGAGGTAGAGCCTACCCCGGTAGAGCCATCCACTGAGGTGATGACTGGAGCCATGTCCGAGTCTTCGGATGGTAGCAGCACACGACAGATGGGTGAGGTATCAGGAGATATATCCATTATCGATGAGGCACTAAGGGATACAGCGGTATCGGATGATGGTCGCAGACAGCGGTATCATTGGCTTCGGACGGACCTTCGAGTTTTGAGGGAGAAGGCCGCGTCAGTACGGGAGACCATTTTGTTGCAGGACCAGGAGCTGGAGGGTATGAGAGTGACTTGTGCCAAGTCGGCGGCCAAGTTGGTCCGCATTGGGGAACAGCTGGATTCCCTGATGGTACAACCAGAGGGCACGAGGGAGCGTCGGATCATTCCCCTTCAGGCATGCATGAATGGGACTAGCAGTATTGTTGGGTCATCTCTTCCCATTAGAGAGAGAGAGGCAGAGCCACCTAGTCAGGTCTCATATATTGACTTGGATAATGGTATGAGACGATTAGAGTTGCACAGGGTACAGCAGCCACGTGTTGAGGTTGGATGGCGAGAGATTTTGAGTTGGTACTCGATGGAGCAGATTATGGATGAAGAGGAGGTCTCAAGGAGAGATCTCACTGGAGATGCACTTCGACACACCATGGGGTGCGATGACTTTCTTCCCTTCTCACAAGAGCAGATAGAAGATGGGGGACATCTTCGGATGGATAACATCTCTCATGCTTGTGTTGGACATCCCTTGAGCCATACACGTCATGATGGGAGGGTTTTGCCTACCACCTGTTTGATTCTTGATAGGGTCTCATTGATCCTTGAGAAGTTTATATTTCAAAATCCCATGAAGTGCAAAATCAGAAATTCGATTTGGGAGGATGGTAGCCCTCATGGGAAGAGTACCAGGATGAGGAGAAGGAGGCATCCACAAGTGATTGAGTGGATGGGGATGATGAGCAAGGAGCTAGGAGGCTACTTGCAGATCTGTGCTACCAGGCAGCAGGAGGCTTGGCTGCGCTGGTTACTCTTGAAAGAGTTTAGCCATCTCTTGGCAAACACTCTTCCTAAGAGTCGGAGGGTGGAGGAAAGATGGCTGGATACGTGCATCATTGAGCAGCATGGAGTATGTATGCATGGTGTTGCTATGATACTCATTATGTCCTCATCACATGAGTTGTATGATGGAAGTATGGGGAGGCAGCAAATTGTTTGGTTGCTTGGTTTGTTTCTGGGAGAGCAAGGGCAGATTTGCTCTCACACCTTGCATGATGTTGCAGGAAGAGGGGATGGCACTATCTCCTTGATCTTTGATGATGACGGGGAAGCACTTCCATCTTGGGGAGTACTCCACACTTGTTGCAGCAGTATTAGAGGAGTCTTTGACAAGGAGCATGTCAAAGAGCAGAGTCTTGTATTGACAGGAGCTTATTTGCATGAGCTCCCAGCGTTGTCACCTTGGAGCAGAACATTATGGATGAAGTGTGCGCAGCAGAGATATGGTGGATCTATAACCCATAGGTCCCGGGATCACTTCATATTTGTTGCACAAAGAGGAGGTAGTGATGATAGAGACATCTATGGCATATTCTTCTTGACTTGGGTTTCCAAGCATGAGGAGGATTATCTTCTTGCAGCACATGGTTCATTCTTCTTCATAGCATGCCAAAACACTATGGATGACTCATTTATGGATCCATGTACCATCTTACTTCCAGCATATGATCAGATTTGTATGGGAAGCTTGATTATGAGAGAGACACATGAGCTGAATGCGCCTTTGAGTATTTTCTGCACTACATGTTCTAATAGGAGCATGGGAGGAGGCATGGCCACCACTACTACATATGTGTTCTCTTTTGAGGTAGGCCATGAGATTGATATTCATCCATTGTACAGCTATGGGCAAGTGTTTGGCCTCATGTTGTTGTCATATTCAACCATTTACTATCCATTATTAGATGTGATGAATCTTGTACATTGCTTGCCATGTAATTTTCTGAAGTTGCAGTGGATGAGACTACGTTGTATACTTGTGAGAGATTGTTTGCATTATGTATCCTCATGTAGAACCTTCAGCAAACATCTCATTAGGGTGATCCATGATGACCATGTCATATTCTTCATGGATGGGTTGTTTTGGGCCAGCTTGTTCTTCATTGATAGAGGAACCTTCTGTGGTGGATTGTTTTTCACTTTTCCATTGGAGGGCAATGATTTTGCAGCCCAGGATCAGCATAGACTCTACACTTGTCATGAGTGGAGAGAAGGACAGCATGGGGTAAGCTATGATGCTTGCCAAGTTCATATTTTCAGCCCACCTTCATTACCGGAGCTTGAGGTGGAAGGAGATTTTCGGGAGTTGCCTTGTTGGAAGGTGGCTCATTTTGTCTGGATGATTGCTTGGAGATGGAGGATCCACAGGAGGGAGATATTCCTCATTATATTTTCGACTCCATGCCTTGATTGGAGAGAGGTGACGAGTTGGTTCACAGTTGATGGGCCATCTTACACAGTCATAGATGCAGAGCAGCAGCGGTCATGGTCTTTAGTCATAGCCAGAGGAAGTGAGCAGTTCGAGTCACGGGACTTGTGCGATTATTGGCCACAGTGGCGATGGGATCCGGGAGGACTATTGATTGGCTGGTACCATGAGAGGCCAATTTGGGATCCTGGCATTGAGATATCCCTTCATATCAGGGTGATGCAGGAGACAGAGAGGTTTCAGTGGGACCCAGGCACATTTTGCAGTATCGGCAGGGAGCATCAGCTAGAGAGTAGGCTTGTTCAAGCATTGCCTGAGAACAAGCAATTTTTGCCGGATGAGGATGCCACTTGGGAGAGCGAGCAGACTTTACAGCATCCATCACTTCAGTTGCTTGAGGACAAGCAACGTTTTGCCGGGGGAGATTGTAATATTCCCAATTAGCTTTGCTAATTGGAATATTTCATTTTTGCTTTATTTTGCCACTTTAGCTAGAAATAATAAATAAAGTGAGAAATAAGAGGGGTCACCTCACTTTAGTCACCTCACTTTATAAAATAAAGTGTTTTCCTAGTTGATTAACGTTATAACTTAGAAAGGGGGCCTTGGGGGTCCACATGAGTATGAAGGGGAGGCATCAGGCTAACTCAAGGTTAACTGCGCAGGCTAAGGAGAGTGAAGGACGCAGTCAAGGTTTTGGAGGGAGTTTGGCACTATAAAGGTGGGGTTCTCACCTCATTTGGGCATGGATGATTTGATATTGATATTGAGAGCTAGACTTCTGTCTGCTTCAGCACGCCGGTTGTTTAGTCGGTCTGCAGCACTGTTTAGTGCAACCGAGTGTCTCCGTTCGGAGATCTCACCCTTAGCCTCGGGGGACTTCGAGTGCCTGCCCTGGTAAGGTTATTTTCTTGGTATCACCCTTAGCCTCGGGGGACTTCGAGTCCCTGCCCTGGTAAGGTTATTTTCTGAGCATCATCCTTCAGTTTCAGGGGTAATTTGCGACGGTTTTTACGGCAAATTTAGGAGGACCCATACAGTGTCGATCAGATACGAGGGTAGAGACTGACTGTTCCGAGAGAGAAGAAGGAACGACGAATCCGGTTGGCTAAGGCGAGAAAGGACGCGGATGCGGGAGGCATTGGCGAGAACCAGGTCTTGGAGGACGGATCGAAGATCTAGCCTTAGAGATGATGAATGCGGGTATAACATCGGATGAGCCTTGGAGGATACGGATCACGAGGAGATATTCAGTAGATCCAGCCTTGGAGAGTGCAGATCTGGAGAGATAGCATCAGATCCAGCCTTGGAGGGTACAGATCTGAGGAGATACTGTCAGATCCAGCCTAGATCTGAAGAGATAGCGGCAGATTTGGCCTTAGAGGACGCAGATCTGGAGGGATAGGACACAGATCTGGAAAGGAGGATTCAGATCCGGAATGCGAGGGAGAAGAGCATGAGATCCGATCAGGAGGACGTGATACGATGGTAATCAGTGAAAGTGAGATTTGACAGCGTTTTCAGTGTTTTCAGCCTGGAGGAGTTGATCTTGTCATCTGGAGATTCTGTGGCCAGTATTACATCTGTCTTCTGCGCTGTCACTAGCAAAGACAACGTTTTTATTGGTGAGGGTTGGAGGATTGAGATCAGCCATCTTCTAGTCTTCAGTTTGCAGCTTCATTGCATTCCAGTAGCAGCTCTTCTTCAGCCAGCTAGGACGCTGTCCTTATTTGCAGCCATTGTTTGTTTGAGAGGGTCTCCACTTGCCTAGGGCAAGGATAGGTGCACTCATTCTGATTATCTTGTACTCCTATCTATGTGTTCTGAGATTAATAAAATGGCTTAGTATTCTGGCATTCTATGGGTACTTGATCTATTATCTGGTTCCAGCATTTGTTTATGTATATCTGTCTGGCATATTTCTGTGTATTACTGGTTATTTTCCCTTTGGGGATATTACATTGTCGCATAGAATGTCTAGACAACGTTCTTGAATGGGGTGATAGAAGAGTAAGTGTACATAGAACAACCAAAGGGCTTTGAGACACATGAGTAGAACACTCATGTATGTAGTCTTAAGAAAGCCTTGTACGGACTGAAGTAAGCCCCTAGAGCCTGGTATGGGCGAATTGATAGCTACCTGCAGAAGATAGGATTTGTCAAGAGTGACGCAGATCCCAACCTCTACTATCTAAGAGTAGGGGATGAGCCGCCAATTCTAGTATTATATGTAGATGATCTGTTCTTGACTGGATCATCTAAGCTCATCAAAGACTGTAAGGAAAATCTGGCTACAGAATTCGACATGAACGATCTGGGGCAGATGCACTATTTTCTTGGTTTGGAGGTTTGGTAGCAGAAGGGAGAAATCTTCCTTGGGTAAGGAAGATATACTACAGAGATCTTGAAGAGATTTTAGATGGAGGACTGTAGACCCATGGCTACGCCAAAGATCACAAGCTGGAAGAAGATCGACATGTCTAAGGGTGATGAGGCTGACCCTACCTTGTATAGGCAGCTCATAGGACCATTGATGTACTTGGGAAACACTAGACCAGACATCTATTATGTCGTGAATACCCTCAGTCAGTTCATGGTAGAACCATAGAGGGCTCACTAGGCAACAGCCAAACATGTTCTCAGATACTTGAAGGGGACAGTTGAATTTTTGTTGAAGTACACCAAGGGCAATGAAATCCAGTTGAGTGGGTTCACTGACGCAGACTGGGCTTCCAACCCAGTTGATAAAAAAAGTACAGATGAGGCAGTGATAGAGATAGTTTCACATGCAGCAATACAGAGGGCAGCAACAAAGAGGTGAGGGGCAGTAGCCAAGACATCAACAACGTAGTAGATGCTTCAGGTCAGAGCAGATGTAGTTGGTATTTTGCTTAAACACTTTCCTCGCTAAGAGGGAATGTTGATTTTGCAGCATTGGAAAGTGTTCCAAGTCTCATATTTTGGGAGGAGGCTTGGACATCAGTATTCCAGAGAACCTAAAAACCGTTTGTGGAAATTCCACTCAGATCAGGCTTTATTAAAATAATTAATTATTTTAAAGTGATCACTAAGTCTAAACTTAGGGAAATTAAATAATTTAAGAGTAATAATAAAGTAGAGTGTGTATCTTCTAGAAAACGAAAATCAAGTCATATTTTAATCCCAGCCATTGATTAGAGATATAATCTGGGCTGTTCATTCATCAACGAGAAGACTATTAGAGAAGGCTTGAGGGTCATTTGGAAAGCAAGCTGGGCACACACTCAGTACCCGAAGGAAATCGATTCTAAAGGAATAGAATTCGATTTCAGAGGGAGAGGCTATAGAGGCAAAGTTGTAGAGACAAAAGGAGGAAGGGGAAGTTAGCAGAGGAAAAAGAAGGCAGAAGGAGGATGCAGAGGGGACAACACTGAGCAACAACACTGGTCCTCCACACAGAGTGACGCAGTCCAGCACAGTGACTGCGTAGAAGGCCACGCAGAGGGAGGAAGGGTGCCTCCAATGTGTCAGAAATTCTTCTGAAGGGTTCGAAAAAATGATCTTAGGTGTATTCCAGTCATCTACTCATCAAATTTCTGTAAATGATTTCTGCTACTGAAGAATAATAAAAGGCCTCATCTGCTGCACCAGTTTCCCCACATTGGGTTTTTCTGGGGACAATTGTCCAAAATAATTGTGTTCATGTGATTGTTTCTATTGCGTTATATGAATTCTTTTTTATTTTCTGCTTATGATTAAGTGAATACTGCAGTTGTGTTTATTTCAGAATTTAATGAAAGTATCTATAAATAACTTATCATAAATAAGTAGGCGAAATAAATCAATCACTGCAATAGTATTCTAGCTGGAAAATTTCACAAAAATGACCCTCACCCACTTTGGTGGTTTAGCTAGGAGTTTTGTCAGAAATGGGTACAAGAACTGGACACGTATTTCCGGCTAAACACCATGAGGGAGGCAAATGCTATTAGACATGCCACTTTGCACTTGGATGGATATGCTATGGAGTGATGGTACCGAGGGCTAATCCCTTTTGGTCATGTACGTATCACATCCTACACAGAGTTCACACAGAGGCTCGTGGAGAGATTCGATCGTGAGGACACCAGACCCCTTCAAAGGGAGTGGACAATACTAAGATAGTTAGAGGGTGAGACTAAAGGGCATTTCTGCTGGCGGAGACCGGGCTTTAGATGTCAGGATTTTGAGGAGGAGGTTGTGTAGGAGGACACACAGGATGGTGAGGGGCACATCGACATACCGAGTGTGGCCCGGGAGTCACCATTGTTGGAGACCTCTTTGATAACACCAGTTGACACCTTGATGGAGGGAGTAGAGCATACACCCATAGAGAAATTTGTTGATGAGGTGTCGTTCCCAGGAGACACAGAGGTCCATGGAGCCATGACTGAGTTCCCAGATAGCAACCACGTACAACAACGTGGAGAACACACACAGGGACGTGAACTAGTCATGGAGGGGCGGGTTGTGACTCATGATGAGCCCATAGTGGAGGAGGATGAGCAGTCATCTTTTGGGCTAGTCACTGATTTAGACCAGATAGATGCACAGACTGTCAACAGAGCTACAATACTTCCAGACAGTAGCTCTCTTCAGGCCTATATAGATGGGGCTCGTAGCATTGCTAGGCACCTCTATACAGGGGCGAGAGACAGGTGGAGTTACCTAGACATATTATATGTGTTGACCAGACCAGCGAGATGAGGCGACATGAGTTACGCAACGTGTAGCGTTTGCAGGTTGGAGGTCTAGTTTAGTGTAAGGGGTTTGTGCTCTCGATCGTTCACTTGGGGTTGGATGGCGAGAGATTCTGAGCTGGTAACCAGTGGAGTGGGCTAGGCTTATGGAATCGGTTATAGGCCAGAGTGAGAATCAGCAGGCATGTTCAGGCATCGAGGATACTGGAGGCCCAGTTTGGCATTGGGATCCAGGTGGGACTACCTACCATTTGCTAGATACGCAGATTGACTATGGCATTGGTGGTATAGTGGATCCAGCAATTGAGCGCACACATTTGCTAGGGAGGTTTCAGACTTTCAGTCAACACTAGTGGCCAGTCAGTTTGTGAGGGACCTCCATGGGTCATCGAGTTATGTTGGGTATACATGGAGTCACGAGATAATCAACACACTATGGCAGGAGTTTGTCGGAGGAGGTGGCATTAGCAGGCCATCAGATAATGCTTTTTATGGGGTTCGGGATTCTCCACAGTTATGTGGGACGCAGAGGACATGGAGGAGGAAAGCAATGATGGCATCACTATTAGTACCTAGGGAGATTCATTTCTTGGGTCCCTCGAGGAGGATTTGGAGGGGAGATCCATCCAATCAGAGGGTATGATGATGCGACGAGAGAGGTGATGATGACAGTCAAGTGAGGGCCGACGTGTATTATCTCAACTTTAGGCCATCACATCCAGGGATGTGTAGGAGCATAGAGTGATGAGCAGTGGCCTATAGAGGAGCATGAAGATGCATGGTTGTTCGCTGTCGCATGTTGGTGTGCGTTGTTGAGTAGGAGGAGCGACTCCCATTGCACTGAGTACACGCAGGGAGTACCAGGTATAGTGACACAGGCAAGGTACGAGGTGATGCAGGATGGTCCAACAGTAGCACAGGGTATCTAGTGGTGTATAGGGATAGGTCGTAGGTTACAATGGCACGTCGTTGAGTACGAGGATACTTTGTGGTATGTAGTGGTATATGGTGTAACACAGTGGGCTCTTGGAGCATTGCCTCCAAGGAGACTTATGAACAGGGACATTAGTTGTACCGTTGGGTGCAACTCACCCCAGATCGATGGGGACGCAGTTGAGCTTTTGGGGACGCCATGCTCAGCGGGGACAGGCCTTTGATTGGGTTATCAATAGATCTGAGGAAGAGAGAGGGATATCCATAAGATTACTCTTCGGTATTCCTGCAGACTCTTGATCATACTCTTGGGGACCTACCCACCCATCGCTCTCTAGTGTTTCTTACAGTCACAGAGCGTTTGGTTGTTGCCCCTTGATGCCAGCAGGACATTGGGGGGTCACCTTAGGCAGTTGGATGAGACAGTGCATGTCATGGGCAGGGAGGAGACTCTCTAGTTGAGACATTTGGTGGAGGCACGAGTTGACAGATATAGGCTTAGGGATGGCGTGGTTTATTACTGAGGTAGCATAGGTCCCACTCCTGAGCTCACACTTGGGGTGTCGATTGTGAGGGAGCTACATGATGCACTTCTGGCGAGACAGTTATAAGAGCCTGAGGGACAGTGGATGGTAGACTTCGTCTATAGGAGGGTACCCAGACTCCTAACAGTCTGCAGGTTTATCATCAGGAGTTGGGATAGCGGATTTCACTACATGGTCGGCAAGAGCAGGGCAGATTGGCATGCTTGGGACATATTTGTGATACTTGGGGTCCATCTATGCTATACATACGAGGGATAGAGATGAGGATCGGATGGGCTATAGTAGGGTGTGATGCAACGACAACCCATGAAGTGTGGGAGTTGTGGACCTCTAGTATGGTTATGGGAATCAGGGATCCAGTTGATGTGGGGGACACTCCATTACTTAGTGAGTACGGTCGAGAAAGCCAGTGATCCGGTTCACTATTAGGCTGACACATTGGGGATCACTGAGGCCTGAAAATTCCACAAGCAGAATCCGTACTGCAGCAACTGGTTAAGTTTCTTGTACTTTGTTAAATTACTGAACAAAATTATTTACTGCTTGATACGGTAAATAACGAAACTAACACATTGCAACCTTCACAAATATAAAATACTGTGGAAACAAAATACTGCGCAGGGAAGAAAGAACTTGGTCCTCGTCTTCATCTAGAAGATTCTCACCAGAGTTAATTAATACACTTTTATTAATCACATTTTCTAAGTTTATACTTAGGAATACATTAAAAATGATTAATTATTTTAATTAAACCATCTCTAGGTGGAATTTTCCCAAACGATTTCTGGGTCTTGTAGAATGCATGTGTCTTAGCCTCTCTGCAAAATCGCAAGGCCAGAGCACATCCGATGCTACAAAAATCAACAATCCTTTTTAGTGAGGAATGCGCTCTAGTAATGCAACTTGCTGAAGCATCACTCTGATCCTGCACCATCCTGTTGCGCTGCTGATGTCTAGCCTCTCTGCCCACCAACTACTATGCAACTTCGATTCTACGCTGCATTTTTGCTGCTGTTGACCCTGCATATTGCTACAACTACTGCATCTGCACTACAACTCTGTTGTTGTTGCCATTACAACAATCTCTCATCTGCAGCTTCTACAACTGAGAGATGTCCATCAAGTGAACCAATTGTGTTCAGCCTGATGCATCTGCCACCCGAGTCTTGACTGCTGCTAGTCTTTGTGCTGTCACTGAAGCCACTGCGCTGCTACTGACTTTGCACTGTGCCAACTGCACTACTGCCAACTCTGCTTTGCACTGCTTAGTCTCAGACTGCTCTTAACCACTGCCATTGTCACTCCAACACTCCTCTGCACCAACTGACACTGGTCCATCCTGCTACTTCTGTTATGGGCTCCCGTAGCAAGGTGATGATCAAAGAGGTAGACTCAAGGATCCTGCCCATCCTGTAGCTCTCTAGGGCTACAAAACCAAATCACCCCACCTTTCCCTTGGCGATATATGGGTAATAATGGAAAACACCTCATCCAATCTGGAGGATTTCCTATCGATCTCTGCGGATGCAGCCTGTTGATCCTGCTTCTCCTCCTTGTCCTTCTTCCAAAGAGGGTGCTGGGTAGCGTAGTGACCAAGTTCACCACACCTGAAGCATTTGATCTTCGAAACTTCCTTCTTTCTTCTGCGCTGCTCCTAGTGCCCCTTTGATGCAAGGGTTGCATTCTCCTCTTCCTACACCTCTACCTTTGTCCCACTGCTGGTGTTGCCTTCTATGGTGCTCTTCACCAAATCTTGTCTCAACTCCTCTTTCTGCAGATCTGCCCACATCCTATCCCACCTTGGCAATGTTTGTCTGCCCAAAATACTTTGGACGGACACTTGCCTGTCCTCGGAGACAAAATTTAGAGCTATCCAACTACCCACACCATCTCTGTACCTTGAGGAGCTGACCCTACAACTGGCAACAGATTTCGGGTTTCCTGAAGTCTGGTGAGGAAGTGGTCTATGTGTTCCCCCTTCTGCATGCGGGTACATCCTAACTTTTCTTCCAGGTACATCTTCCTCTGCTCGGAAGATCCCTGGTACAACATGGCAAGTGTGTCTCACATCTTCTTGGCTGTTCTCTGGGCTGCTATGCGATAAACTACGTAATATCGAACCCCATTGAGAATCATCCTCTTCGCCTTCGCCATCTCCGCCTTGTACTTCTTATGCTAATCTGCATCCATGGGGACATCTACCACGTTATCGTTGTAAGCTTTAAGATCGTATTCATCCAAAAGGAAGGAGATCCTTGCCTTCCTGATCACAAAGTTGGATGCTCCGTCCAACTGATCCTGATCTCTCAGACTTGCTGATGCCATCACGCCAAACAAATGTCGAACAACCTCATCTCTCCTTTGCGCAACTGCTGACTGGCTCTACGCACTCCCTGTTGGAGTAAGGAGATATGCTCCCGAATACTGCCGTTCTGCAGTGAGAAATCGAATTCCTTGGCTCAGAATTCTTTGAGAAAGAAATTCCCTCAAAATGTGTTCTTTCCTTTCTGACGCTTTTATGCCCTAGCAATTGCTGTAGAAAACTGCATCCCAACTGAACATCTGCTCAGTGTTGAAGTTGTTGCTCTACTCCCTCTGCCTCTAACAAATCTCGATCTGGAAACTCTTCTTCTCTGTCAACTCACTCAGAGAAAGAATTTTCCACGAAATTTTTCCCTCCTGGCTATGGACTGCGCAACCCCTTTGGGGTTTCAATCTGTTACCTATGCAGTCTTTTCAAAATCTCTTCTTCTACTCTGCACTGGACTCTTCCTACTTCACCTGCGCTCTGATACCATGTGAAAATTCCACAAGCGGAATCCGTACTGCAACAACTGGTAAAGTTTCTTCTATTTTGTTAAATTACTGAACAAAATTATTTACTGCTTGCTACGATAAATAATGAAACTAACACATTGCAACCTTCAAAAATATAAAATACTGTAGAAACAAAGCACCACGCAGGAAAGAAAGAACCACACACAATGAACATTGTTGTTTTTGGACTAATGTCGCCGGAAAAACTCAATGTAGGAAAACCAGTGCAGCAACTGAGGGTTTTATTATTAAGCAACAATTTTCTGAATACAAATCTTTGGATGCCCAAACTGGCAATCCGAGTGAATAAAATGGCAAAGAGGTAGTGAGAAAATGTCTCACACTGTCACTGGCGATCCAACACTGATCTGGGCTCTGGATGGCTTGTGGTACGCTGCCTCTGCATAGTCTCAGCACTGTCATTGCGTCACAGCCTCCAGGAATCGTATCACCCCTCTAGCTAATCGTTTGTTGAGTGGAAACTCGGATCTCTAGCCCTCCGATCTCACACCCGCGCTTATGGCACTAGATCTCGACTGTTTCCTAGCAAATCTGCGGATCCGCTCTAAAGCTCTGCATTGCCCAATGTGGCACTGCGCAACCTCTCTGGACCTCTCGATGCCTCCTTTGCAATGCACTCACTGGATCAGGAAAAACTTCCTCCGACCAACTATCCCCGCCTCTCACTGCAAGAAGTCACTTCGATCTTTCTTTGGCAACGCTGCTCTCTTGAGAATTCAATCTCTAGATCTCTCTCACTCGGTGTGTTCTCCAAGCACCCATCGAGCTCCTTCTTATAATCTCTCGTTGACATATCAACAAACAAGATTAAAACATAGTCAATGGCCTAGATTAGCTTGGACTCGATCCTCGTCTTCATCTAGAAGTTTCTCACCAGATTTAATTAATACACTTTAATTATTCACATTCCCCAAGTTTATACTTAGGAATACATTAAAAATGATTAATTATTTTAATTCAACCATCTATAGGTGGATTTTTCCCAAACGATTTCTGGCTCTTGTAGAATGCATGTGTCTTAGCCTCTCTGCAAAATCTCGAGGCTAGAGCACATCTGATGCTACAAAAATCAATGTGAGGTCCTCATCATATGGTGAGGCAGGTGGTTGTTCAGGATTGGGGCCAACCTTGGAGTGATAGGTGTAGGCATTGTTGAGTCCCCTTGGCAGGGTTGGCATAGCCTCGATCGTCACATATATTATGGTCGAGAGTTTCAAGAGATGAGGCCCTGGTACAAGCGTCTTAGACAATTAGTCGTGACCAGAGTGTCGCAGGGTCTACAGGACAGTTTCTTCCTACGATGGGCTTGGGACTCTAGCATCACAATACTTGACAGTTTAGCTACCTTTTGGGGTGAGTTGGGTTTGACATGGGGAGATAATTTTGACCTTCCATTGGATTTTAATGATTCTTTATTGGTATGGGGGACTTCACCAGCATGGAGGGATGACCAACAGGGGTAGTTCAGGGGAAGATCGTGTGGGCAGGGATTTATTTCCACAAGAGTTGGATTCTATCTTTGGGTGTCCAACCTTTGAGTACATGAGATGGATGATGCAGTAGAGCAGCTGCACAAGGAGATAGACAAGACTTTATATGATCGTGTTGCTCTCTTTACTGATGGTATGTAAAGGGCTTCAGGGGCCCATACCATGTTGAACAGTGAGTGGAGCAACATGTGCTTCACATTGACCATGATGGCTTGGGTTCCTAGTATCAAGGGACTCCTTCATGTTGAGAATTTGTAGGGCTTTAGATTAATACAAAAATTCTCTTCTTTATAATTATTTGTGAGCTGCTTATGTATTCTCTTCTTTAACTTAGTTTATTTTTCATCAAGTCAATTATCAAAGCACTTAGTTAAATGTGAGACAGGATTATTTTCACTAGTAATTGAATATCTTGAAATATGGTTAGGAAGGTAAATCTCTAATTTACCTTCCTCACTTTTTACCACCTTTAGATCAGCCTGTCTTCTTACAATCACTGTCTTTGTCTTTGGCAAGCTCTTTTCTTAGATTCTTCAAAATTAGAGATATTTGCACTGCACCCTTCCTGCACCTATCCGTAATCTCGCTGCACCACTTCACAATCCTGTACTTTACTTATCCACACACTATACTTTCTTGTACCTTCCACAGACTGTACTCTTTGGTTCCTTCCTGAATGTGCTTCCTCTTGTATAATCCGCAATATATACTCTTTTATCCGCACTAACTTCTGTCCTTTAGATCCGCACTTAAACTCTGAGTAACCTCAGACAGGTCCACATTCAATTCGGTCTTAGATCTGCTCTCTTATATGCTATCCAATCTCAGACTTATCCGCTCCTTATCCACTATTCAATCTCAGACTTATCTGCATTGTTGTCCACACAAATGATCTGCAGTGCAGTGTATATATAGTGCACTATTCTTGCCTTTAGGCCGATCAAATAGTCATTTGATGAGCTGACTTTATTACTGAGATTTAGGCCGACATGAGAGAGGTTATCCCAGCGTTGAGAGATGTGTTCTTCACGGTATGTAGAGATGTTTTCCTGCGTTGTTTGAGGGCTTGCTATTTGTCCTTCTTCCACAAGGTCTTGGAGCATATTAGACTAAACTAGATCCTTCATGATTTTGACACTTAATCTTAGAGGACAAGAACCTAATACACATCAAGAAGAGATCTATCTACATAATAAAAATCTTGCTCATGAAACCCATGAAGCAAGTACAACAAAATACATTTAATTATCTTTGTCTCTTTCTTTTCATAATTACATAATCATGAAGACCGACCTAGTTACATTTCACAACACTCCCTCTTAACTAGGGAGGTATTCATATAGGTACATGGTTACTGAAGAATCTCATAAGAAGGATCGGATTGGTAATCGCATCTGTATAGCATCATATCTACCAGCATTATCCTAGTGCAAGGCCTTGACTAACAACCCCATCTCTCAATGAGACAATGGGCTACAATGCTGGCGAGACACATGACTAATAGACACCATAGTCATTGTCTCTCCAAGGTACATACCCCACCTAGGTGTTCCCAGAGTATGACCATCTTGGACTATTCTTCTCTTGGGTAGCCAGCCCTCAAAGAATATCGGTCCACGACTATTATCTCGAATGCCCTATCTCATTCTCAAAGAGTATCGAATGCCAGATGATCACCCAATCCCCCATTCTGTCTTTTAGGTGAAGAACAGAATGATGTGTCTAACCATTCTCTTCACATGGCCTTCACTAAGACTTACGGTTGTTAGTCCTGGTCTAGTGCATGACACATGTAATAGAGAATCACATACGGACTTCCTCTTAACACAAGAAGGACATATTTCAAGTTTCTTCCAAGCAAGAAACTTACCACCAGGCTCCTCATCAACCAAAGTCCTGCAGCTGCAATTTAGCTACTCATGAAGAGTTCCTCCCCTCGATGTCATGGATTTCGATATTAAGGAATCTTCAACTTTTGGCTTCATAGGGCACAAATCATCCATCACTTTCAATCACGAGTCATGCTCATTATCAGTAAGTGATTCATCAGTCTTCCTCATCTGGTCCACCGTTATGCCATGCTTCTTTCCTTCGAATCATTCCCAAGGATCATAAATCCTTTCTTATGATTAGCAACCCTGCCTAAATTCATCCAGATAAACATATACATATGAACTTTTAGAACAAAAGTTACCTTAGTGATGGTCTTTCACCATGACATCTTCTTGTAGGCATCGACATCCTTCATATTGACACATCTCCTAATGATATGTTTTGTCAAGGGTCTTCTTATTTACCAGACTTCTGTCAAAGTCTACATATCTTCCCAGGAGATTTCCAAGTCACATCTTTTGGGCTTCTGGATGATAACTGTCTCTTGACATGGTTGCATTTCATGATCTCTTCCTTTCTGCACATTCTCCATTCCCAGGAACTTACAACCTTTCTAGTTTCCTTTTCATTTACAACCACCTCATATTCCATGAGGACATATTATGTTGATTTCATTTGTCCGTGCACTGAGAGATACTTCTCCATAGATCATACTTCTAAATACAGAAGTTCATTACCTGCAACCATATGACATGACGTCACAGCATCCAATGTCAGCATATAAATATATACATATCTCATACCTTTTTCCCTCGAGTCATCTTGTAGCAATCTCTCTAGAATGTAGAGCTTCATTCCTTTGACCTGCTTCATCAATATGTCATCACATCCCAGAATTCTGTCTCCATGATGACCCTTGATCTAATGACTACTTTAGTTTAGTAGAGAGATTTTCCAGAAGTTGTTTCACCGAGAGCTCCTTTCATGCTTCTATTGAGATGCTTCTTAATGTACATTGTTTTCTATTATACAATTTTACAATCAATCAGAGGTCACTTAAAGAGAAAGATGACCTCAATCATAATAGAGATTTCTTTATTCTTCCTTCTTGGGTCTTTTAGCATCAGGATCTTCTCTTTCATTAGTGACATGGGCTCCTTCCTTTTTCCTTTTGTCCTTTCTTAGTTTAGGACACTCTTGTTTATAATGCCCAAAATTATTACACTCAAAGCATCTTGCTTTGTTCACAGTTCTCCTATTATTTTGAGGACCAAATTTACTAAATCTTCTTTTCTTCCCGGACATGGTGGTAAAGGCTTGATTTTCTTTTCTTGATCCTTCTTTCAATCTTGATTCCTCTATCGTACCTAGACCTTGGAATGTCATGACTTCTTCTTTCCCATCTATACTGGAAGAGTAATCTCTCCGTTCTTTTGGTAAGACATAGTGAGTATTTCTCTATCGGACATTACTTCTCCCAATTTTAGTAGTTGTTCTCGTATTGCGAAAATCTCCATCAGATATGGAATTATTCCTTCTTTTGAAATTTTCAATTTGTATAGTTTTTGTCTTAGGGATATTATTTCCTTTGTAGAACCTTTTGAGAACTGTTCCACCAATTTATCATATATTTCTTTTGAGGATTCTAGCTTCGATACATAGGGAATAAGAGAGTCTTTTATGGACTCTATAAGAATCCTTCGAGCTCTTACATCTCCCTGCATGTATTTGGGAGTCCATAAGAATCCTTCGAGCTCTTACATCTCCCTGCATGTATTTGGTATATGCTGGAATATCTTCTTTTGGAGGTTGTATAGTAGATCCTTCTATGAAACCCATGACTTCATTTTCAATTAGCTTTAGGTCTATCCTTTTCTTCCATGCATTGAGGTTAGATAACCCAACCAATTTGTTGCTTTCTAAACAATAAGTCATTTGGACAGATTTAGATGAAGTCATAGATACTTACTTGAGAGAGTGACTTTCTTCTGCAGCAGCCTTCTTGATGATAAGGAAGAGGTTAAGGATTTCTTCCAAGATAGAATTCTTCAATCTAGGTGATCTTGAATTCTTGATGGTAGAGGATGTTTGAAGTAGCTAGATAGTCTTCTTTGTAGACTGATTAGACTTTTCAACCCAAACTCAGATCTATGCTTCCTTGAGTGTCTTTGTTGACAAGCAGTCCTTGTGTTTAGCACCTTAGCTCTGAAACCATGTTGAGAATTTCTAGGGCTTTAGATTAATACGAAAATTCTCTTCTTGATAATTACTTGTGAGTTGCTTATGTATTCTCTTCTTTAACTTAGTTAATCTTTCATCAAGTCAATTATCAAAGCACTTAGTTAAATGTAGAGACAGGATTATTTTCACTAGTAACTGCATATCTTGAAATATGGTTAGGAAGGTAAATCTCTGATTTACCTTCCTCACTTTTTACCACCTTTAGATCAGTCCGTCTTCTTACAATCACTGTCTTTGTCTTTGGCAAACTCTTTTCTTAGATTCTAACCACCTTTAGATCAGCCCGTCTTCTTACAATCACTGTCTTTGTCTTTGGCAAACTCTTTTCTTAGATTCTTCAAACTCAGAGATATCTGCACTGCACCCTTCCTGCACCTATCCGTAATCTGGCTACACCACTTCACAATCCTGTACTTTACTTATCCACATACTATACTTTCCTTTACCTTCCACAGACTGTACTCTCCGGTTCCTTCTTGAATGTGCTTCCTCTTGTATAATCCGCAATCTGTACTCTTTTATCCACACTAACTTCTGTCCTTTAGATCCGCACTTAAACTCTGAGTAACCTCAAACAAGTCCGTATTCAATTCGGTCTTAGATCTGCTCCCTTATGTGCTGTCCAATCTCAGACTTATCCGCTCCTTATGCACTATTCAATCTCAGACTTATCCACATTGTTGTCCACACAAACGATCCGTAGTGCAGTGTATATATAGTGCACTGTTCTTGCCTTTAGGCCGACCAAACAGTGATTTATTGAGCCGACTTTATTACTGAGATTTAGGCCGACAGGAGAGAGGTTATCCCAACGTTGAGAGGTGTTCTTCACGGTATGTAGAGATGTCTTCCTGTGTTGTTTGAGGGTTGCTATTTGTCCTTCTTCCACAAGGTCTTGGAGCATATTAGACTGAACTGGATCCTTCATGATTTTGACACTTAATCCTAGAGGACAAGAACCTAATAGACATCAAGAAGAAGTCTATCTACATAATAAAAATCTTGCTCATGAAACCCATGAAGCAAGTACAACAAAATACATTTTACTATCTTTGTCTCCTTCTTTTCATAATTACATAATCACGAAGACTGACCTAGTTACATTTCACAACACTTCATGACAGAATAGTGTTGGGGACAGGGATGACTCAGTGGCACATTTGCGACCCCAGTATCGTTTGCAGTAGCCATTTGGGTAAGCTGATAGAGGGAGGCGCTTGTTCAGGCATTGCTTGAGGATAAGCAATTTTTGGTGGGGAGGACTGTCATGTCCTTAATTAATAATTTTGCTAATGGAATTCTCAATTTTGCTATTTTTGGCAGTTAATAAATATTTGGCATATAAACTTAGGAAAAGTGGGTTGATGAGCATTTTAGTGGAATGTGGGGGCCACTCACCCACAAATAATACGCACCACATGGAAGGCAATTCGATTTCCTGAGTGAGGTCGAAATTAGAGGTGGGGCCCACGTGAGACTCAAGGCCAACAAGCATAAATAGTTGAAGTGAAGCAACATTTGGGGTCTTTTTCCAATTCGAAAATCGTATTTGCTTTAGCTATTTCGCTGAGCCAAGTTGTGTTGTTTAGCACAAGAGCTTCCCAAGGATTGAAGCTCAACCTTTCTTCGGTGGACCTAGAGTGTCATCCTAGGAAGACTTCTCCCCTATCAGTGAGACCAGAGGAGATACCCTTAACAAGCTTCTACGCATTTCTGGAGATTTCCCATGCAATTCTGGAGAAGCTACTGTGCAGAGGAAGGAGCCCACTGTTGGTGGAGCAGTGAAGTTGGGTGTTGATTTGAGAAGCTATAGGAGTGTTTCTTGATCATTTCTAGGTGGGAGGAGTGTAGCTACAACAGAGGAGACATTTCCACACGCAGAACACACTTCCAGAGCTCAAGACTGCATCACTTTCTCCATGACTGTGCAGTCACTGGAGTGAGGTAATTTGGGGCAGCACAATCGGGAGGACTTCAGAGCTAGGGTGTTAAGAAGTTGGTTGGAGGGTCTTTTGGAGGAGACTGCTGGAGTTTTGAGAGCAGAGATTGACAGGTTCAGCCACAGTGACAGTTTCTTGCTTAGGAGGAGTGCCAAGCTGTGAGGGACCAATTTTGGAAGGTCAAAACCAAGGGAAATCCTTTCTGGCTTTTTTCTAGGTTTAGGGCAAAGAGCTCACCTTCAAATTCCTAAAATTTTCTGGGCAATTTAGAGAGGGAAAATCAAGGGTTGAAGTTGGCCAACAATGCAGAATCAGAGGGACAGTGCAACTACCAGGGGAGCAGAGTTTTTGCAACAGTTGGACTTGTGAAAATTTCTCAATCTAAGAAACCCTATTGCTAACCATTGATTTACTTCTCCTACTTGATTATTTATACAAATTATTAATCTGAATATTTAGAAAAACAACGAAGTAAACAAAAATAGCAGCCTACACATACATATCATTTACTGAATAGAACGCTCATATGACAAAGTGACAGATTTTTCGGACAAATGTCCCTGGAAAAAGCCAATGCGGGAAAACTGATGCAGCTAGCTCTGGAGGGTTTTATTATTACGCAGAATCTGAATACAACAATTTATGGGCACCAAACATGGTTGGCCCTAGAGAGAAAATCACGGCAACAATATCTCTTTCACTCGGAGACAGAAAATATGGTTGATTCACACCCTCAAACAGGATTTACAGAACTCGAGTCCTTTCTGTCCCACCGGAAACCCTAGCGCTACTCCTCAGCCCTCTGCGTTAGCCTCTGTGTTGCTCTGGAAGGGCTTGCATCACGCTCTTTGGGCTTACGCTGCCACTGAGCTGCCCTAATTGGGCCTGTGTCAGCCCTACGTGGCTGTTACTGCCTCTTTGCTGCCCCTGACTGGGCTCTGGCTGGACTGCGTAGCACTGGCTGATGGATATGCTGCCTCTCTGCTGCTATTGTATTTTTGGCCTTGGATTCAAAATCCCTCGCCAATATTGCCCCTCGCTGCACTGCAAACTCTTCCTAAAATTCTTAGCAACCCACGCCCTAGAATTACAGCTTAGTTGCAGTGCTCTGCGAATGTGTGTGTACTCCAACTGACCCTAAGCCCTTCTCTTATACGTTTCTCCTTGGCAAACCAACAGCTGTGATCTAATCTCTAATCAATGGCTAAGATTAGAAGCTGCTTGATCCACGTCACTTAGAACATTCTCATCACATGTTTAATTTAATTCATTTTAATCTTTTAATTTTCCTAAGTTAGACTTAGTGTCCTTAATTAAAAAGATTAATTATTTGAATAACTATCAAACCAGATGGAATTTCTCCAAATGATTTCAGGGTCTTGGAGATATCATGTACTCTAGCTCCTCCACAAAATTTCGGAGGTAGAGTACATTCGATGCTTCATCTGGTCTAGCTTCATGTCATGTTGCTATCTTCATACCATATTTCTTTAACGATCTTTTGTCCTACTATATGGTGATCAACGGTGGAAGACATATACTTCCCTTTCGCATCCCTGCATAAGCTCATCCATATATTATTCAAAAATAAGAAACGAATACTTAAATCAAAATTACCTTTGTGATGGTCTTTCATCATGACATCTTCCTGTAGGTATCAACATCCTTCATACATGTTGACAGATCTGTGAAAATTCCAAGTCCTAGATCTAGAATCCTACTGCAGCGAACCGAATTACTTCTACTTGTAAATTTATATTAACAAGTTATTTGCATATTTCTTCTGAAAACATTGAAGCAATTACTGAAGCAACCTTCACTTAATTGAATTTAGATGCGGAAACAGGAAACTGAGCAAAATAAAAACATCACACATGACATTATTATTTTTGGACTAAGTCCCCGGAAAAACCCAATGTGGGAAAACCAATGTAGAACATCAGAGGGTTTTATTATTAAGCAAAAGTAAATTCTGAATACATCTCTGAATGTCACTCTGGACAATTCAGAGATAGAGAATATGACTGACATAAAGATTAGTGAGGTTACCTCACACTATCACTAGAAATCCTGGCTGATTCGGCCACTGAATGTTGTGGCTCTGACAGGCTCTATGCTGCCTTTGCGCAGGCCCAACATCACCTCTCCTGGGCACTGCATCACTCAGTTTCTGGATCGATCTGCTCTCCAGAAAATTCGATCTCTACCTCCTGGTCTCACACCTCGGCTCCCAGCTTATGAAATCAAATCTTCAACAAACCCTTCATATTTCCTCTGGTCCTTTGCGCAGCCTCTGCGTGGCTCTATGTCAGCCTCTCAAGCTTTGCATTCGAGCTATTGGATCTCTCTATGCCCTTCTCTACAGATGATTCTACGACTAAGAAAGATTTCTCTCTGGATACTGCCTCTGCTCCCTCTCTGTGAAAGATCTCTAGATCGAAGTTTCCCCCTAAGCACTGCTCACTAAAGAAATCGATCACTTGATTCTTTCGGTGTGTTTTCCAAATGACCCTCAAGCCTTCCTTTATAGTCTTCTCGTTGAGACTTCAACGACTAAGATTACATTTTCACTTGATCTTCTTTTTCTAGAAGTTACACCCACACTTTAGATTAAAATCCATTAATTATTTTAATTTCCTAAGTTAGACTTAAGGTCCTCATTAAAAATAATTATTTTATCAAATAAAACTATTTCCGGGTGGAATTTCCCAAAACAATTTCTGGGTTATCTGGAATGCATGTGTCTAAGCCTCTCCACAAAGTTTGAGAGTTAGAGCACATCTGATGCTACCACAAATCAACAACATCTCCCCAGGTTATTTGTTATCAAGGTCTCTATCTCTTCCAGACTTCCATCATATACTTCATATTTTTCTGGGAGATCTTTCTAGTCAAATCTTCTTGATCTTCTTGGATGTTGATTGCTTCTCCCTGGTTGAATATCTTCGTGATCTCTTCCTTTCATCACACATATCTTTCTTAACAGCTTCCAATTTGAGTTCCTTGATTATAGTCGGCCAGCTCATACTCCATATGAGGACATATTATATTGATTTCATCTCGTGTGACTTTATGCTTTCCTGCATCCTCACAGAGGAGGAGAACCTTTTTCCTTGATCATGCTTCTAGTGATCCATATTACCTGCAACCATTCGACATGTCAATATAATATTAAATACAAGTATACATACCTCATTTTTCCTTCAGGTCATCTAGCCTCCTTTCAACAGCTTCCTAGATTGAAAGATCTTCAATCCCTTGATTTGCTCTTATGTCAGCATACCATCGTTCATGAACTTCATAAGTTGGAATTTTGTTGAAATGCATGCTTCTTCTTTGGATCAGTGAATCTTCTAATGAAGATTCCATTAGAGAATCTTGAGGATCTTAAAGATCCCTATTTGACAAATGTTTCCCTTTGTATGCATGATGAGACTCGCTCTAGACTTTTTCTTCAAATGTTTGATTTTTGCAAAACTATTGTCCTCAACTTGTCTTCTTCCATAGAAACCCGAAGTTGTTGAATGAGGTAACTTACTTATCCCATGAATTTTGGTACCCTCATGATCATATAAGTTCTTGTTTCTAATACTTCCATGATGTCACACCGCATCCTATTATTTATTGTAGACGTATCTTATGCAGGATCTAGGAGCCATAAAGAGACTTATTGTGAGGGAGAGCAATCTTAATGATCTCTTACTCCCTCTTTCCATGGAATTATTTTCATCAGATCCTTACATCCTTTCTGGTGACATGAACTTTCTTTTCTCCTATATTTGACATTGTCCTTTAAGGACCATATTTTCTTGTAATGTTCATAATTCTTCTTCCAGCTCCTTTTATGTCTCCAATATTGTTCATGTGAGAGAACCTTAAGAGTTCATTTCCATGAATTCAAAGGAGACACCTTTTTTATTTTTATTTTTAATGACTTCACTTATCTTATGAGGACTATGATTGTCCTCCTTATTTCATGCAAGGACCTTCGGTAACACAACCAATTTATATATCTCCTTGCAAAACGAAGTCATTTACGAAAATTGATTATGAAAATGAAAGATACTTACTTGGCAAGTGAAGAGGAGATCTTCACCTTGATGCTTCCTTGAATGATCTTCTTCAATGAGATCCTTGCTTAAGCTGCTTCATACTATATGGTATTGAGATCACATGACATCCATATGTATAGCTGAACTTTTCCACTGCCATCCAGATCAAGACTGTATTCTTCTGGAGCTGTGACTACCACTGGTATGTTGAGATCATGCCATTGTGAGTTCAACGATATATAAGAATTATTTCCACTGAAGGAAGCATCGAATCATATATATAGGATTGAATCAGCACTATATGTGCCCTTGACTGATCTGAGTTTTAGTACTGAGATTTGTGATCTAGTGTCGAGGATCACAAAATTGTATACCCAAAACTTGTCACTGTAATAACTTTAGAATATATCGAGATCTTGTCACTTGTAATCACTGCAATTTGCCCATCCGAAAATCACACACACACACACATATATATACCCAAAACTGTGTTATCCGAGTTTTGCTCCCTTTTCGATCTGTATTATATCATCGAGAATCTCAAAGTGAGTCTGAACTTCTTGTCCTGTGGAGATGTATGTATGTCAAGACTGTGTTCATTATGTCGAGCATGCAAGTATTAGAGTATAGGTAGTACTCCTTGACTGAGATTCGAGCTTGTTGAACCATGCATCCGAACTGAAGTATCACTGGATCGAGCACAGAGAGAACACCAAGCCTATGATGCTAGTGACATGTTTCATAATCACTGTTATACGAGCTGCAATGTATCCAAGCCGAGATTGTAACCTCCAAACTGAAGTGGATATGTATCACTGATAGCCTTTTCTTGTAACCATAGCTCTGATACCATGTTGAGAATTAGGTAGGGCAAAAATTAATACAAATTCTCTTACATGAAAACTACTTGTGTTACATCTTTACTTATTATCTTCGTTCATCATTATTATTATGTTCAATACATCAAACAACTATCAAAACAATAACATTAGTGACACAATAGTTAGGCTCCAAGCCAAGGCTAAAACCCCTCCTCTTGAGGGGAAAAACCACAAACCTCTTCTTATAGGTTCTTCACAAGATGAGTACAAAGACCATGACAAAACCTTGACCTAAACTGCCTCTCCTAGACCAAGACACAGTCATCCTCCTTGATTGCACCATGTAGCACCGTGTACCATTGTCTTGTCATCATGCAGCACTGTGATGCATATACCATCACTGAGACCTTCTACTTAGCATCACCTTTGCACTAAACAACACCATGACTATATTTGAATCTGCAACACATACTTGTTGTATGATATTTGAGTTGTAATGCTGAACTATGTTCTAATAACGGAGTTGCAACACTGTGTTCTTAACCCAAGAATCTTAGACCATAAACGAACCCTATTCCTTCATATGCATTGAACTAAACCCGAATTGTGATAGGTACCCGAACTAAGATAGCATCCAAACTGTGGAGTCCCATCCGAGAGCTTCAGAAGATGATCCAAATTGTCTGCCTTAGGAGATGAGTTGAGGTTCCTTTATATAGTCATTGGAGCCTATAAATGAGTTGACTTGAATCAATGAACAAGTGCGTCTATATACTTGACCCGACATGACATAGGTGAACCAGCGTGTCTCCAATTATGAGCCGACATGTCGAATATATATATTTATTTATTGAAGCCGACATGTCACTTCTTTAAGCATATGTTGAGGCCTACTTAAGGATGATTGTGTCTTGTCTTTTTGGAGGTCTTCTTTCAAGTGTAGGATGACTCTATTAACATCACAATGACTCTTATCTTTATGATAAATCCTAAAGACATCAAGAAGTCTTTGACTTATAAATAAAACATCTTGCTCATGAAACCCATGATGCAAGGAACACAATAAATCCATTTTATTTTCTTTGATTCTTCTTTACATAAAATCATAGTTACAAGTCATTATGAAGACCGAACCTAGTTACACTTTACAACATTAGGTTCATATCCAAGATTTCAATCTCTCTAAACTTTGCTTTCTCTGCTTCAGTTGATTCATCTGTAGGTTTCTTGATTTTTCCTTGAACAAGTTCAAAACCTTGTTCTTTTTTAGAATGAGTTCTATCCTCTTTTTCCAGGCCCTGTAGTTGGAGGCTCCTTCTAGTTTGTTTTCTCCCTTCATTAAGTTTGACATAGTTCCTGTAGATAGTAGGCTTATCTCTTTTATAAGATCCTTTTTCTTTAACGACCTTCCTTTGATCTCTTTTCCTCAATAGATCTTCAACCCGCCTTTTTATTCCTTCTTCAACTTAGCTCTGATACCATGTTAGAAAATCGGAAAGGAAGAAAAAATTTCTTAAGTTGATAATTACTTGTGATATATTTACGTTCTTATTAAGTTTCTTATGTTCTTTTATCTTTGTTTCTTCAAGCAATTACCAAAAGCAAAACACAAAGATCAAAGCCACCAAATGTAGGCAGTCAACCAAGGCTAAAACCCCTATATAGGGGAAAGCCCAGTCTGAACTCTTCCTTCAGTAATTCAAAATGAGATGGACCAAGACCCTAGACCAATAGACCCAACAACAATAGAAAAATTCGGCTTCCCAACTACAAAACTTCGACCCCTAGCTACAAAGTTTCAGCCTAGCTTCAGTACTGTAGTTTTCGGCCCTTCTAGCAGCTTAGCAACTTCACACATGAGAGAGAGAGAATTTTGACTTGTAGTGCTTGAGAGAGACCTTCTTCTTCTTCTTCCTTGAAATTTGCACTTTTTCTGGCCCCAGAAGATATAGATCGAACTTGGCGAGTGAGAGTGACAAATGAGGTCGAGTTGCTGCCTTTATATAGGTGTTTCTGCCCCTCAGTTTAGGCCGACTTGGTGGAGGAGGCCTAGAAGACCTAATTTACATGAAATAAATTTCTTTCTTGACAAATAAATCCCAAGAAGGGTTTTTTACATTATGACATGGACAAGAACACTTGACATAAACCCTAGAACCCTGCAATGGAGGCTTTGACCTATAAACAATTGACCCAAGCATGAAACCCATGCTTCAATAAGTCAATTTCTTTAATAATAAAATTTCTTATTCTTTATTTTGATAAAGACATTACATCATGACTCGAATACAATTATGAAGACTGACACTAGTTACATTCTTCAACACCTTCCTCACCCTCCTCTCAATTGATGAAAAAAAAAAAAACAATTATGCTAGTTACAAAGTTTATAAAGAGACTTTAGTGAGGATCCAATTCGGATAGAGGGCAATGAATTATTTAAATTTTATTTTGACTTGATAATGAGCAGGCATTCCTCACAAAAAGTTTGTGGGCTTAAGTGACCCACTAGCAGATTTAGAGTGCACAGTTGTTGAATAGTTGTTTTGTTGTTGAGAGCTTTATTGCAACTCTTGTTTGAAGGGTATTCGAGGAGAAAGCAATGATCTCCACTTAGCTTTAGATGTTTGATACCTTTGTATTATATGACCATGGTATTATATGTATGATGTGCTCCAAATTCCAATTTAATTGTTAATATTAACTATATTATGTATTCCGTGACCATGATATTTGAAATAACCTGTATGATGTACATATAATGTTGAGGTTAGTTAGGTGATTCGACCTCCATGACCATATCAGGATACTATAAATAATCATTAATGTAATGTGTGATGAAATAGGTGAGAGTGGTACATGTATTTCTATAAATGGGTAGCATACGTCAGGATAACCATGTGCTGTGTTGCTACAACATTATTAGGAATATGTCCTTTTCAATTCTCCCCACTATATCAGGCAGTATTTACCAATTTCCAGAAAACGTGTTAGTTCTAACAATCTGCTTTTCTTCAACTTCTTGAAGGAATTTCAACCCTTGTTCTTAGCACTTGTGTACATAGTAACTATGATCCACCCTTTTGGTTCATTATATAAAATGCCTAATGAAAAGTTATTCTCACATAACATTTGATTACTTTAAGACAAGTGAACTTAGTAACATGATAGTCAGGGACTTGCATTTTTTGAATTAAAATTGTAATACTGTGATCTTGTACTAATCTCTTTGGCAATTCCCAAGAATGTCACGTATTCAGAATTGATACTAATTTGAAATGTACTTGTTCTTGTTGGTGGTTCATAAAACTTCTTGTATGGCAGGTACAAACTTCTGGTCTGAGCTCAACACTTGCATCTTCTATTGACAAAGGGCCCTATTTGAATGTCTCTGAAGATGGAATGGTTAGCACCGACGACAATATTTGCATAGATTCTGAAGGAGATGACAGAGTTATGGAAGAATTACTTTTACCTTCAAAATCATCTATGAAAATATCGGGTGAAAATGAAGGTGTAGATGATGAACAACCACATGCTGCAATGGACACTGATCCCTTTATGCAAGAACCAAAGCTTGAAGAAGGCAGTGTAGAATATTCTCAGCTTAAGCTCTCAAATGGGGAAAAAGGGTCTATATTTGAAATACGCATTAAAAGTTGTGCAGAGTTCATTGTTCTTCAATCTGTTTTACGACAACTTTTGAACCAGGTCTCAATTTCTTTCATAACCAATTGTTATTAAAGAGGAAATTGGGCGATGACAATAATTAGTCTTATCTATTTAGATGTTTTTCAGGACCCAAAATCTATTGGAAAAAGGGATCATAGCAGATGCTCGCTTGTTTATTTCTAGCCTTCTAAAAGGAATTGAATGTTGATGTTTAAGAATATCTAAAGACATTTATTGAGGTTATTTTCTGTGTGCAGATGCAGGCTACTACACAAGGTAAAACTGTATTGAATTTGGGGCCAAAAAATTCAGAAACTGATGTTTTTGCTCAATTTGGAGGAAACAAGGTCGTAGATGTACACAAGACTTCCGAAGATGATTTCGCTTTCTGCAACTCTGATGGTGGTGCACTTGTAAATGCAGAGACTGGTTCATCAAACGAACATGTTGTGCAGAAGCAAAGAGCCAGCGATGACATTTCAAATAAACTAGTACCCATAAAGACCATAATGCAACTTTCTCGACAACAAAAGCATTCAATGTGGATTCTGGCTTATATAGCCATTGTAACTACATGGCCTTTAGTCGGTTCAGTTCTCATGTTTAATTTTAAAAAAAAAGTTAAAAACATGTGGAGTGCAACATGGCATTGAAAATAGTTGTCCCTTTAGGATTGCTCAAGTATGGTACAATTTATGCCCATATGAATCCCTTTTCCGTTATCATATGTTGTCATATTGTTTGGGAGAACATGTGCCCATTCCTAAAAGGATAAACTTTGTATATAATGATTAAATTCACTTTATTATCCTGTATATATTTTACTTAGAATGAACAGAATCTTTTTACATTAGTTCACCTTTTTATTGAAGGAAGATTAAATGTCGTATATATGAGATAATGGTTGAAGGCCTTCTTCATTGTTATGACCTTGGGAACACAATAATAACAGGAGCTGAAAAAATGTAGTCCTCTGTATGTTGAACCTGTAGGGGATTTATGCATTGAGGCTACGGTTGACTTTTGAGAAACCAATATGCTAGCACGAACAAGCACTATAATGCCAACTTGACAGTACAATGGTCATCGTCATGTCATGCCAGTGTCATTGGTTGCCCACATGTGAGAGCAGGCACACACTATATGGACATGCATAAATTCCTGCAGCTCTGAGGGCATCAGGGACTATATCTATTCTCACCCATAATAAAATGTTATGTAAACAATGTGTCAGATTACTAAACAATGTGGCAGATTACTCCCTTATTCTCATCTTAATGTTTCTAATTCATGGGGCTTGACTTATAGATTTTTGAACAAATAAATGTGGACACATCTTTTACATTGTTTGTAACTAATTCATTGGCCAAGCTTTGGTCTGGTAACTAATTCATAAGCTAGTATTGTATTCGTTTTTGCATGCACGGATAGAGAACACTTCTTTCCTATAGGCAACATGGTGTAGAAAATAATTGTTAGGCTTGTATATTGGCAGAACCCTGTGCTTTGAGTAGGTTTTTCAATTTATGTCCATATTAATCCCTTCTCCGTTATTGTTGAGTAGAACAAGGGCTCATTGCTAAAGAGACGAACTTTGCTTTGTATATAATGATTAAATTCACTTTAATATCCTATATATATTTTATTTAGAATAAAGAACATGATTTTTCCATTAATTTGGCATTTATTTAAAGGAAGATTAAATGTCCAGTATACATTTGAAGGCCTTCACTATTGGTCTGGCCTTGGGCACACGATAATAACAGGGGCAGGATAAATAAATTACTCCATACGTTGAAATTATAGGGGTTTATGCATTCGGGCTAGGATCGACCTTGACAAAACAATATGACAGCGTGTATGGGTACTATAATGCTAACATGACAGGACAACGGGTGCCATCATATCATTCTGGTGTTATGGCCTGCTATCATACAACTTATGGACCTGCAGAAATCCATGCAGCTTTGAGGGCATCGGGGATTATATCTTTCTTTGCTGATAATAACATGTAATACGTAAACAACAATATGTTAGAATACTGTTTTATTCTTATTTTCATGTTTCTAATTCATGGGGCTTAACTTTACAGATTCTTGAACAAATAATTTTGGGCAATTCTTCTACATTGTTTGTTAACTGATAGGTACTAATTTATTAGCCATGCTTTAGTTTGGAAAGTAACTCATTAGTTAGACTCATTTGGTTTTGCATGCATGGATCGTAACACTTTTTCCAATAGGCAATGAGATTAGTTAATTTATTAGAAAACTAATTTATTAGCAATGCTTTGTGAAAAATTCTGAAACTACTTAACTGAAATTTTTACTGGAAAAGTTTGGTTTACTTCCCTTTACTTGTGTTTTTAATTATACAAGTTATTTTCAGAAATATTCAGAAGATAACGAAGTAAACACACTGCAAATCTACACATACATACAGATCAAGCACTGAAGAATAAAACACACATGACAAATGACACAATAATTTTTGGACAATGAACTCGGAAAAATCCAATGCGGGAAAACCGATGCAGCAACTCTTAGAGGGTTTTATTATAATGCAAAATATTTGAATACAATCAAGGGCACCAGTAGTGCTTTTCCCAACAGAGAAAATCTTGGCAGATGTACCTCTATCACTCGGAGACAGAAAATATGGTTGATTCAGCTGAATCTGCTGAAAACGAGCCCTTTTTGGCCCATTGGAACCCCAGTGCTGCCTTTCCCAGCTCTGTGTCAGCCCTTCAGGTTTGCATGAGCCTCTACGCTACCCTGGAGAAGTGGTTCCCTACAAGGAAATCACAGGGCAAAGGCGTGAATGTTTAAGGGGAATGCCAAGCAATTCAACCACAGGTCGGGCAAAAAGCCTCACAATCAAAAGAGAAAAGTGTCACGGTCAAGGTATTACGATACAGAGTTGTGTTAATTTCCACATCCCACAAACCGTTACATATACTATATAATACATATAATGTGTGTAATATCATTTATCGCTCTTGACTCCTTACTGCAATCGCACATCGCTCCCCGTAGAGTTTAACTCTTACCTTCCGCTACTCACATATAAAACCTGCGATCTACGATCCACGAGCATCCCCATCTCCGTGCCACGTCATCCAGTCCCTGCTCATCGGAAATCGCTCCCCGCAAGATTTAACTCTTACATACCGCTGCTTATATGTAAAACCTTTTGATTGTGATTTGCAATGTGAGTTGGGTCCCACTTCCATCCTTCCACTTTGCCTTCTCGTCATCGCACTTCGTGCTTCGCTAACCGTAACTTTTACTTCTCCTTTCTCAAATGTTAACACTCCCTCTTACGATTTGCATACGAGCTTGGGCCCTACCTCCTTGCAACGTCATAAATAGCCCCTCCGTGGCCTTTGTCTCACTCTTTCTAGTGTTAATCATCCCTCTAAGCTCCCCATCGCTCCCACCATCTCCCCATCATATCCGCTCTCTATCAATACATCCGATGGTTCACGATCTGTTTCGGCTCCCCCCTCACCTTCCGAAGATTAACACCGGCGAGGGGGGAGGGGTGGGGTTCCGAAATGGCCAGTTTTTTATACCGCCTCTGGTGCTACGTGGCAGCCTACAGTGATTTCGCACCCCGCTATCCAATATCACAAACCATTCATGCCCCCCTCTGAAATCTAGTCTCTGGTCTTTGCAAGTCAAACACAATAGTGGTTTAGGCGGGACAAACACAACAGAGGCATATTCAGATCGTCAAATGAATCCCCTGCTGAAGAGCGAGGCATGCGCAGCACAACTGGCCGTTCTGCAACGGTTAATGTGAATCATGAGAACGAGGGAGTGGAGGCCTTTCGATAGCAGATGAAATCAAGTGGTGGGAACCAAACTGCCCACTTGTTCACGGCCACTCCTCGTTGTCCCCATGGAAGATTTCAGGATTTGGCCTACGCGTCCCATCATTTTGTTTCTTTTTTACTTTCTGATTATGATGTTTTTCTAGTGAAATCTCGATTTCACCTGATATTGTTTTGATTTTTTGTTATAGGAGTGATTGCTTGATGCACGCTCTGCTAGTTTGTTAGGATATTTTGGTTTTCACATGTGTGGGTCGATCAGGAATGATTATTTGATCGTAAACCCTCAGGGAGAACTCTATATGTAGAGAGTTTGGGGATGTAAGAAGGGTTCTGAATTTTGGAGAAGTTTTGCCGTAGTTCTGTATGATTGTGCTCCTTGTGCTCTGAGATACATATTTGAAAGAGTTGTTTTGAACTTAATATGATACAATGTTGTTTATTTGGATTCCAAATGGGGCAATGAGTAGGATGTATTTGTATTCTCTTTGTTTATTAGTAATCTCATGTTTATGTATATTCATCTTTTCATGCTTTGTTGCTTTGAAAGATTCGTGTAATGTCGTTGTCGGTAGTATGCATTTTTATTAATGAATTCAGTTTATGTATAATGCTCATGTGTTAAACTTGTTGCGCTTCCTTAATTCGCGCTCCACGAATCTCTGTTGTTGGTCATATTTCACTTGCATCCGCTTCTTCTAAGTTCACGGGAGACAGATTCTTAAGGATTTTAAGCATGTCTTTTGCAGATTCCGCCGCCGTTCTATTATGAAACCAGCTCCAAAAATAGAAGAGAAGAGAGATCAACGCCTTAGAAATCAGATACTTCGAGGGGGCAACCTCCAATACATTACATAAATGAACAATTCTTGGATGATACAAGTGAAAAAACCTCCTCCTATATATAGGGATTCATGGAGTCATAATATAATCCTAGCCGACCTAACAATAATAATGTAAGGGAACAATAATAACAATATGGGGGTTACAAGGGCACAATAATAACAATTAGGGGGCTACATTGAGGACCTAACATGCCCCTCTCCTTCAAAAAAGTGTTGTCCTCAATGCTTGAGTAGCTCTAGATGCTTCTGTATAAAATTCTCATCCTCCCATGTAGAATCTTCAGTGGGTAAGTTCATACACTTAATGAGATACTCTGAAATTGATTGATTTCATAGTTGTCGAATTCTTGTTTCCGTGACTGTTTCAAGTTTCAATATGATTTTTCCTTCCTCATCAAGTTCTGGCAATATTGCTTGAATTGAAAGTTTGTCACCTATAACCTTCTTTAAGCATGAAACAAGGAAAACTGGATGCACTCGCGAAGAAGAAGGAAGCTCCAATTTGTATGCCATAGTACCAATCTTTTGCAACACCTTGTAAGGACCATAGTATTTTGGCGATAATTTATTTCGTTCTTAGCTTGCTTGAGGGACATTTGTTTGTATGGTTGTCGCCGTAAAAATACCCAGTCTCCTACATCAAAATTTCTCTCGCTGCGATGTTGATCTGCCTGTTGTTTCATTCGATTTTGTGCCAAATTGAGGTTATCCTTTAAGAGTTGGAGAACTTGTTGTTGATGCTCGATGTGATCTTCCACTATTTGTACCTAAGAATTTTCTCTTAAAGATGATGTGATGGACGATGGATGATATCCATAAAGTGCCATAAATGGGGTCATTTTTGCTGCAGTATGGAAGGAAGTGTTATACCACCATTCTGCCAGAGGTAACCACTTGACCCATTTTGTTTGTTTATCAAATAAAACAACGAAGATATCCTTCCAAAAATTTGTTCACTATCTCAGTTTGACCATCAAATTGAGGATGATAAGGTGAGCTATGAACTAGTTGAGTACCCAAACAAGAAAATAATTACATCCAAAAAATTCCAGTAAAAATGGGATCTCTGTCGCTTACCATAATCTTTGGGTTTCCATGTAGCTTTTGAATTGTTTCCATAAATGCAGTAGCAACTGTACTCACTTTAAATGGATAAGATAATACACAAAAGTGTGCATACTTGGTAAGCCTATCAACTACCACCATGATGACACTCTTTCTTTCGGACGTAGGTAAACCTGTGATAAAATCCGTTGAAATTTCCTCCCAACGTTGACTTGGAATGGATAAAGGCTGTAGAAGACCCGGGGTCTTAATTGTCTCAATTTTATTTTGCTGGAAAACCAAACATTCTACCAAAAACTTTTAAATATCAGATTTAAGGCCATCCCAAAAAAATTATTTCTTCACCCTGTGGTAAGTTTTTAAAAATCTCGAGTGTCCTCCTAAAGGAGAAGTGTGCAATTCCAAAAGAATCTTTTGTTTTATTTGGGAATTCTTACAAAGATATAAGCGATCTTTGTACCATAAGGAATCATTTTTCCAACTAAATGTATCAGATGTACTAGGATCTTGCTTCAACTTTTGAATGAGTGTCCACACTTCTTCGTCCTTCTTCCATTCATCTCTTACTTCGGTTATCCAATCTGGTTGGATAATAGAAATTGCACAAAGCAATGCTTCCACCTTTTAATCTTTTCTTGAGAGTGCATCTGCAACAACATTTAGCTTCTCTTTTTTGTAGATGATTTCAAAGTCATAACTCAACATCTTTTTGACCCATTTTTGCTGCTCTTCTTAAGATAGTCTTTGTTCCAAAAAGTGTTTTAGACTATCATGATCATTTTTTACCTTGAAGTGCCTTCCCATTAGGTAAGGTCGTCATTTCTTTAGTGCATGTAGTATTGCCAACATTTCCTTCTCATAAATAGCTTCTGTAAATACTTTCTTTTGATTAGACGATTTTCAAAAGCAATGGGGCTTCCTTCTTGCATTAACACAACACCAATTCCATTTCCTAAGGCATCACATTCCATAATAAAGGTTTTTGTGAAGTCTGGCATAGTTAAGACCGGTGCTAGGCACATTGCCTCTTTCAGATATTCAAAGGCCTTAGTTGCTTCAAGAGTCCATGAAAATGTATCTTTCTTCAATAATGTTGTTAGAGCTGCTGCTATTCTCCCATAATTCTTAACAAACTTGCGATAATACCCTGTTAACTCGAGAAATCCTCGCAACTGATTTATGGTTGTGGGGACTTTCCATTCCTTAATGGATTTAATTTTTTTAGGGTCTACCTTAACACCCTCGTGAGATACAATATGACCCAGATATTCCACCTCTTGTACTCCTAAAAAACATTTGGATGTTTTTGCATATAATTGTTTCTCCTCCAATAGTTTGAGCACCTTGTCAACATGTTGAACATGATCCTTCTAAGACCTGCTATAGATTAATATGTCATCCAAAAATACTAGCACAAATTTTTAAAGGAAGGGTTTGAAAATGGAATTGATCAACCCTTGAAATGTAGAAGGTGCATTGGTAAGGCCAAAAAGCATGACCAAAAATTCATAATGACTCTCATGAGTTCGAAATGTTGTTTTTGGAATATCTTTAGTCTTCATTCTAATTTGATGATACCCTGAATGGAGATCCAACTTGGGAAAATAATTAGCACCATGTAATTCATCCAATAATTCATCAATCACAGGAATGAGAAATTTATCTTTAATAGTGAGCTTATTGAGCTCCCCATAATCCGTACACATGCGCCATGATCCATCCTTCTTGTGCATCAATACTACTGAAGCAGAGAAATAACTTTGACTAGGTTAAATTATACCAGCTTCTAACATTTTTGCAATCATACGTTCAATTTTGCTCTTTTGAACATAAGTATATATGTAAGGCCTGATGTTTGGAGGAACACCTCATGGAATCAAATGAATAGCATGATCATGATTACAAATAGGTGGGAGTCCTTTGGGAGTATCAAACACCTTGGAATGATTGTCCAAGACTTTTTGGAGATCTGGAGAAATAGATGATTTTGATGTTGGAACTTTTAGTGAGCATAATTGTGCAATTATGCCTCATTGTTCTTTCTTCAAAAACTTTGTCATGACATTATAGCTTATTATCTTTCTCAGCTTCCCTGTAATACCCCGTAATTCGATTCCCTTTCCTTCCGAAAAAAATTTCAAGAAAAGTTCTTGAAAATTAAAAGCTACTGTCCCCAAAGATTGTAACCATTGTACTCCTAGTACAACATTAGCACCTCCCATTGGAATGGAAAACATTGGACTATTCAATACATATTCCCCCATCGTTAGCTTGATATTATGGCATTTTCCAGAGCAATTTATAGTTCCTCCATTCGCAACCATCACTTGACATTCTGGTGCTGGGTACATGAAACAATTCAATTCCTTGGCTACCTTACAATGAATAAAATTATGAGTGCTACTTGAATCAATCAACACTATTACATTTTTCTTCTTGATATGTTCTTCTATCTTGAGAGTTTGAGGAGTGGTAATTCCTGCCAATGCATTACACGATATGGTCGGACTCATTTCTTCTTCTTCTAGGGTTGGTTCCTGGTGTATATCTTCTTCTTTTGAAGTTTCTTGTTCATTTTCTTCCTCCTCTTGGCAATCTATGTAAAGTAATTTCTTCTCAGCACACTTATGAGCTTTAGTGTATTTGCTATCACAACTGTAGCAAAGCCCTTTTTCTCTTTTTTCTTCCAATTGTTGTGGTGTCAACCTTGTAGGTTATGGAATTCTAGGAGTAGCAATACTTCCATCTTTATAGATATGTGTGGTAGGCTTCCTTGCCATCATAATTTTACATTGAATTTTCCTTGCCAACTTAAATGACTTCTCCAATGAATCATGTTCCCAAATGCAAACTTCATGTTGGATGTTATTCTTTAAAGTCCTTATGAAGACATCAATCATGTGTTCCTTTGGAATATCAGCTACCCTTATATTCAATTTTTGGAAGTCCTCAATGTGCTCCACCATGAACCCTTTTGTTTTAGATTTATCAATTGGCTAAAGAAGGTGTTACTCTTTGTATCCTCATTATGTGCTATCATTTCCTTCGTAAAAATTGACCAAGTGACAATTGTTTTACGGGAGCAAAGTCATCAATACCATACAAAATTATTTTGTTCTAAACGTAAAGTTGCAATGCATACCTTTTGTGTGTTTTACACATTATTGAGATCAAAATATTGCTCCATCTATAGTATCCATGTTACGGGATCCTTGCCATCAAACTTCCTCATGTCCATCTTTGGAATATGGTGGTTCTTCCATCCAACATTAAAGTTTATGAAATCACGATTAACATTTCTTCTGTTCTCATCATGAGTTTCCTCTACTATCTTTTCAACATTAAGAAACATTTCTTGTATCAACTTTGTCAAACCTTCCATGTGTTCATTTAGATCATTCTTCATGTTTTCCATGTTTTCTTTCATGTCATCCATCTTAGCTTCCATGCCATCCATCTTAGTTTCCATGTCTTTCTTCAAAGCTTCCATTTCATTTTTTGTTGCTCTTTGCGAGAGCGAAATTTGGTGCACTTGCTCTTGTAATTTTGATATGTCATGTTGCAATTCTTCGTCTTCATGAGTCATATTAGAGCCTTCTAAAGGCTTAATGGGTGTTTAATTCTTTTTAGGAGGCATTTTATAACCGAATACTGATATCTATTCTACAATATGCCCTTGGAATCAGTTCAAACTGATTTTGTCACACAAGACTCATGCAATTCTAAAAAAAATACACACCTTTTTATTGATTTTGAGGAGCTCAATATTGAAATTGAATTATCTCTCTGATTTTGGATCTTCAATATATGAAATTTAGCCCTGTAGTAGCCCTCTGAAGCTTCTTTTAATTCCCAGAGGTCTCACCTGATTTGGGTTCTTCAAGGAAAAGTTATGCTCACTCTCCCACAATGACCTAATTATGGACTAGTTCAGTAGAGCGAACTTGTACGGCGTTCCACGTGTCATTATTTCCTCCTTCGGCTCTGAAATTGATACAAAGGAAACTATTGTTTGTGTAATTGCAGCCACTTTTTACAGAATTCCAATCCGGTGCTCAAAGTGAGAGTTATGACGATTTTCCCAGGGTCACCTCTTTGAGATGAAATTTGGATGCCTGAAACAACACTAACTTCCACAGATCATATCTCTGAAAATGTTGCGAATAAAGCTCTGAAATGTTTCCACGATGTTCCTTATTATTCCGGCTTCGCTCTGTAAAAATTTCAGCTTCTGAACCCTCATAGAAAAAAAGTTATTGCGAAAATTCCATGATGACCTGTTTAGGTTAAATTCAGGAGACTGCAAAAAGCCCTAACTTCCACAGATCATATCTCTGAAAATATTGCAAACCAAGATCTGAAATTGTTCCACGATGTTCCTCAAGAATTCAGCTTCACACTGTAAAAATTTCAGCATCTGAACGTTAGTAGAAAAAAATTTATAGTGAAAATTCCACAATGACCTATTTGGAGCAGTGAAACCCTAGAATCCAAAGCTCTGATACCAAATGTTATGAAACCAGCTCCAAAAATAGAAGAGAAGAGAGATCAATGCCTTATAAATCAGCCACTTCGAGGGGGAAACCTCCAATACATTACATAAATGAACAATTTTTGGATGATACAAATGGCAAAACCTCCCTCTATATATAAGGGTCCATGGGGTCACAATATAATCCTAGCCGACCTAACAATAATAATGTAAGGGAACAATAATGATAAGGGAGCTACACTAATAAAAATAAGGGACTACACTAGTAATATGGGGACCTAGCACGTTCTTCCTCAGCTCCTCTACATAATTTGAAAGCCAGTGCTCATTGTTTCATACTTGGTCCATTTGAAAGCCATCTGGTGATTCAACCTCTTGAGCTCTCTTGCGGTATAGGTTAATTCACATGAATCAGACTCCAAGGTCTTCTCCATTCCTGAACCACCAAAACCATTATTTCTCTTGATTCATATTCTGTTAGAGGCTTCCATATACTTTCCCACATTTAACCTCTGATTTTAAGATGTCCTAGGCACTGGTCTTTTGCAACTCAAGGTTGTCTCTAGGAACAACAACATATTTTTGGCATCGTTGCTAGGGATAGGAATGAAGAAATATTTTCCTTGGGAGATGACATAAATTCCACCCTTCAGAAAAGTGAGTAGGAAGGGTTGGGAGTTGCGTATTCCTCACCTTGGCGACTCCACTGTAAAATAGTCCTAATCAGAAGTAATCCTGGCTTTCACTAGGCCTCACACCATATTCATATCCACCATCTACACCCACCTCTAAATCCGATGGTTGTACCGAGTTTCCTTTTGAACAAGTATTCCCCCTTAGCCCTTCCTCAACCTCTAAATGATATGCCAACTATCTAGATCAGTTGCCTCGGTTCACCGGGGAAGATAATACTTCTGCGTAGAGACATATCGAAACCTTATGCGCCTTCGCTGAGAATGTGAATGTAGAGAACTTAGATGTGGTATTAAGGCTTTTTGTCCAATCCTTGGAGGGAGAAGCCTGGAAATGGTTCAAGTCTCTAGCCAACAACACAACCCACACTTGGGAAGAAATGGAAAGTTTCTTCATATTAAAATGGGGAGAAAAGAGGGAACATGGATGTGTTCTCACTAAGTTCAACGCTCTAAAAAAGAGACACAATGAAGATGTAACAAAATTCATAAAGAGGTTCAATAAGCTCTATAACAATCTCCCTATTGAAATAAAGCCTCCCCAAGCAGTTGCTAAGGTGGTCTTTGCAGGAGCTTTTGAACTGGAGTTTGGGTTCATCCTAAGAGAAAGAAAATCCACATCTCTAGATCAGACAAACGCATTGGAGATAGAAACAAACTTTGCTTCTACTGATAAATTCAAGGGGAAGACAGAATATGAAGCCAGAAGAAAGAACAGGGAGGGGGCTTCTACTTCTAATCAGGGAAGAGAATCACGAGAGTGTAGAATTGAAGAAATGAGTAAGTTAATCAAGAACCTTTCAAACAAGTTTATTAAGCTTGAATTGGAGGCCAAAAATTCCCCTACTTGTCCCAACCAAATGATTCCTAACCGAGGGTTTAATCCACAGTATCAGAAGCCCCCTCTGCAGTTATTGCAATGGGATAGGAAGGAACAGCAAGACCACATTCAACCTCCTCTATACTTGGAAGGGGAGTTGGAGGAACATGTCGAGGAGGTCACAGATAGTCAAGAGAATCAATTCCTTGCTTACATTGACGAGGAGGAGGGTGAACTCATCTTGCATGGGGAGCAAGAGGAGAAGGAAGTCCCTCCAGGGGATCAAGATATTAACAGTTACAGCAGACATTTCGTGGATTTTATGCAAGCTCAACTCCACAAGAAGTATGATCTCAGGTCCTCCAGGAAGAGAACCCAAGTGCAAGAACAAAATGGAGAGTCAACATCAAGAGAACAGACCCCTCCTGGTTCTTCCAGTGAGGGGAAAAAGCCATTAGAAGAGTCTGCCCCTCATAAAGCCACTGCATCCACTTTCACAAAGCAAGAAGTTGATCCTCCCAAGAATGAGGAGTCCACATCTATACCCTTGAAACCACTCAACCCTCCTAAAGATTAGTTCAAAGAAACCATTAAAGAAAAAGGGCCCACACCCTTTAATCTCCAAGATGGACGACCCATGGTGGGTTTTGGACCGAATGTAGCAAACCAGTTCCTATCTTATTCTGAAGAAGAGGGAGGAGAGATTACCCTCCGTGAAGAAGGGGAAGAGCATGAGTGTTTCCCAGAGGACAACACTAAAAATCAACAACAGTCTGGTGATCCAGAAATAGAGTCAGCAGAGCTTAATTGCCTAGATCCACAAGAGCATCCTCAACAAGCAGTGTTTCCTTTAGAGATTAAATACCAATCAGAGTTGCATGATGAAGACAATTCCTCTAATTCTCTTTCAGGTTCCACCTTATCTCAATTTACAACCCTTGAAGAAAATCATAAGAGTTCTCAATCTTTATTTTCTTTCTTGGATGTTAATGAAGTAGTACAACAAATTGTTACAAATCATGTTCCTCCACCCGAAATTAACGAGAGTTTGTAGCTCCCTTGCAAGCTTCTGTGTGACAAAGAGAAAGATAAAAAACACTCAGATCACTTGACTACTGTGGATAGTGAGGAAAGACAATTGATTCCCTTACTGTTGGAAGATAACCACTTTCCATAGACAAGCAAAGCAACAGTTTGGAATGAGGTTTGTTTTCCTATTACAAATCTTCGAGAAGATCTTATGTTGCATATTTACTATGATCCTTTAGTCAGTGTATTGCAGTCATCAGTAAAAGAAGAAGATGATGTATGTATCAGGATGTTTATCCTACCATGGCAAGGTAAAGTAAAAAATTGGTTTGAGAATCTTCCAGCTAATAGCATGAGCAATCTTCATCAATTCATGCAAGTTTTCCTAGGTTGATGGGTAATCATGGGAAATGTATTTCTTATCATAGAAGAATATGGACATTTAAAAAGGCAGCCCAGGGAGATAGTACAATATTTTTCATCTAGGTTCAATAAGGTGTATCATTCAATCCCTGCTGATATAAGGCCACCCCAATAGTAGCTCTCTTGCACTACCCAAATGCCTTTAATCCAGTGATGGCATTCCAAGTAAGAGAAAGGGACACTGCAACCCTTGAAGAAGTGAAAAATATTGCAGTTGATGTGGAAATGAACCTGTTGAACAGAGAAGCAACACTTAAAACAGAGGAAGAATTGATCCAGTTTGATTCTCTACCTTTATGCCTTAACTCATAAGATAAAATGCAAACATGTTCTGAGTTTTTTGAAGACATGGAGAACAAATGTGCAGTACCAAGCTGTGAAGTTGGATTGATTGGGTTAGGATATTCAGAAATAGGCCAAGTGTATCTTGATCCAGTGGCTATCTATATTGAGAAATTATTCATCACTAGGCCACCATACCCATCCAGCATTTTTGTTGTTGTTAAGGTTTAACAAGCTCCTTGCAAAGAAGATCAGGTTGGGAATTCCTATCAAATACCATTAGTAGGTTTTCTCATGAGTTTGGTGAAAAATAGGGAAAGAAAAAACTTATCAGAGCAATTGCTTGCCTGGTTACACTGGCATTATTTTATCACTTAGAATAGTAGTAATTCCAGTAGATTAGGGTAGGTAGGTGTGAAATAAGCTTAGTGTTATGAGCATCTTTCTAGTTTAGTTTCAGATTGCTTTGCAGTTTTCAGTTCAAGTGTGTTTCAGTTTCCAGTTTCAGCATAGTTCAGATTTCAACATTCACGATTTTCAAGGTGTGGCAGTGATTTCTGTTTTATATAGTTGGCAGTGCACAACTCAGTTGTAGTTTGAATTCAGGCTTACGGTATGCATTTGTGACTCCATGCGCCCAATAAAGCACGGGCATTCAGATTTGCAGGTTCTCAATGCACTTAGAACAACACGTTGTCCCCATATGGAGCCAATGTTGGCTTGTGACAACACACAACATGGAGAAGTGGTCCCGACAAGGAAATCATAGGGCAGAGGCATGAATGTTTAAGGGGAAGGCCAAGCAATTGAAGCGCATGTTTGGTGGAAAGCCCTGCAGTCAAAAGAGAAAATTGTTGCGGTCAAGGTATTATGATTCAGAGTTGTGCTAATTGCCACATCCCACAAACCATTACATTATATATTACATATAATATGTGTAATATCAATAACCTCTCTTGAATCCTTACTGCAATCGCACATCGCTCCCTGCAGAGTTTAACTCTTACCTTCCACTGCTCACATATAAAACCTGCGATCCGCGAATGGCCCCACCTTCGTGCCACGTCATCTAGTCCCCACTCATCGCACATCGCTCCACGCAAGATTTAACTCTTACCTATTGTTGCTTATATGTAAAACCTTTTGATTGCGATTTGCGATGTGAGTTGGGTCCCACCTCCATCCTTCCACGTCACCTTCCCACCATCGCAATTCACGCTTCACTAACTGTAACCTTTACTCCCGCTTTCTCAAATGTTAACACTCCCGCTTGTGATTTGTGATATGAGCTTGGGCCCTACCTCCTTGCCACGTCATAAATAGCCCCTCCGTGGCCTTTGTCTCGCTCTTTCTAGTGTTAATCATCCCTATAAGCTCCCCATCTCTCCCACCATCTCCCCTTCATCTCCGCTCCCTATCAATAAATCCTACGGTTCACAATCTGTTTTGGCTCCCCCCTCACCTTCCGAAGATTAACACCGGGGGGTGGGGTCCGAAATGGCCGATTTTTTATACTGCCTGCTACGTGGCAGCCTATAGTGATTTCGCACCCCCCATCCAATACCACAAACCATTTATGCCCCCCTTCAAAATCCAGTCTCTGGTATTTTCAAGTCAAACACAACAGTGGTTTAGGTGGGATGAACACAACAGAGGCATATTTAGATCGTCAAATGAATCCCCCGATGAAGAGCGAGGCACACGGAGCACAACTGGCTGTTCCGCAATGGTTAATGTGAATCATGAGAACAAGGGAGTGGAGGCCTTTCAACCGCAGATGAAATCAAGTGGTGGGAACCAAACTGCCCACTTGTTCACAGCCACTCCTCGCCATCCCCATGGAAGATTCCAGGATTTGGCCTACGCAGCCCATCATTTTGTTTCTTTCTTACTTTCTGATTATGATGTTTTGCTAGTGAAATCCAAATTTCACCTTATTCTGTTTTGATTTTATGTTACATGAGTGATTACTTGATGCACGCTCTTCTAGTTTGTTAGGATATTTTGGTTTTCACATGTGTGGGTCGATCAGGAATGATTATTGGATCGTAAACTCTCAGGGAGAACTATATATGTAGAGAGTCCAGAGATGTAAGAAGGGTTCTAAAGTTTGGAGAAGTTTTGCCGTAGTTTTGTATGATTGTGCTCCTTGTGCTCTAAGATACATATTTGGGAGAGTTGTTTTGAACTTAATATGATACAACATTGTTTATTTGGATTCTAGATGGGGCAATGAGTAGTATGTATTTGTATTCCCTTTGTTTACCAGTAATCTCTTGTTTATGTATAATCATCTTTTCATGCTCTGCAGCTATGGATGATTCGTGTAATGTAGTTTCCGGTAGTATGCATTTTTATTCATGAATTCGTTTTATGTATAACGCTAATGTGTTAAAATTTTTGCACTTCCTTAATTCTCGCTCTATGAATCTCTGTTGTTGGTCATATTTTACTTGCATCCGCTTCTTCTGAGTTCACGAGTGACAGATTCTTAAGGATTTTAAGCCTATCTTTTCCAAATTCCTCCTCTGTTCTTCCTCAACACCTCTACATAATTTGAAATCCACTGCTCATTTTTTCATACTTGGCCCATTTGAAAGCCATCCAGTCATTCAACTTCTTGAGCCCTCTTGCGGTATAGGGTAATTCACATGAATTAGACTCCAAGATCTTCTCCATTATTGAACCACCAAAACCATTATTTCTCTTGATTCATATTCTGTTAGAGGATTTCATATACTTGTCCACATTTAACCTCTCATTTTAAGATGTCCTAGGCACTAGTCTTTTGCAACTCAAGGTTTTCTCTAGGAGCAACAACAGGCCGCATTTTCCTTCTCCTCCTTTATCTTGGCTTCTCTGCTACTGCTGCTCATATTGGTCATTCTCCTTATCTCCTCTTGATGAAAATTTTCCCACATTTCCTTCCAATTTGGAAGTTGTGCTCTGCCCAAAATTCTTTGGACAAAAGTCTCCCAATCATCGGTGACTGCATTTAGGGCAGTCCTCACCATAAGACCCTCATTAGGATTTGTCCCCATAGAAACTAGTTGATCTCGAATTACCTACAATCTAAGGAGGAAGGGATCATTTTCCTCCCCCTTGTGCATCTGAAATAGTCGCAGCTGATTCTCCAGAAGCATCTTCCTCTGGAAAGAGGTGCCTTGATACATCCTGGTCAATGTTGTCCACATGTCATTTTTCGTGTTCTTCTTGGTACTATGTGGGACCACATGATCCTTCACCTTGTCCATAATCAAGCGCTTAGTCCTTGCTTGATTTTCTTCATACTTATTTAATGGTTCAACATCGATAGGAACAAAAACGAACCTTCTCAACATGATCTCTGATGCGATATTCGTCAAGGACTAACAAGATTCTAGCCTTCCAGATGAAGAAGTTAGATGCTCCATCTAACCTGACTTGATCCCTCAATCCATGAGAAGCCATCTCTACTCAACTGTCGAAACTAATGCTCTTCTCCCTTCTTCTGCAACCACTCTCAGCAAGAGACTTAGATCTAGATTTCTTGGCGATAGAAATCCCCTATAAAATACTCTTCCTCTGACAAGTGATTTCCCTCCTGGAAATCCTCCACCAAAACTGTTGAATCAACCCTTTCCAATCACTTCGTTGATTAGATCCCAAACTTCTTGGCTAGAAAGTATGTTGAGGAACTGTTTCCCCTTACTTTTTCAATCCCTGCTAGACATTGTTATGCACCAACAGAAAAAATGCCCCACCAGCAACTTTGAAGAACGAAAGTGCGCTTCCAACCACGACAACCGGCACAACGTCACCCCTTCTCGGACTACGTTACCCTCTTGGGCCCGTGTCAACCTCTGTGTCAACTCTGCATGAGATTAACAAGCTCTGTGTCACCCTTTTGGGCCTGTGCCAGCCTCTGTGTCAGCTCTGCATGAGCAGACAGGATCTGTGTCACCCCTGCAGGGTCGACGTTATCTCTTCGGTGTCATGTTGCCTCTTTATGGATCTGTGCATCTTCAGCCACCTTCCCGCAGCAAAATACTTCATTGCTTCGATGATGGCTCCAATTCCCCCTGATCTATAATAGCTCTGATACCATGTGAAATTTTTTTAAACTACTTAACATAAATTTCTATTGCAGATGTCTAGTTTACTTCTCCTACTTGTGTTTTTAATTATACAAGTTTTTTTTCAAAAATATTCAAGACATACCGAAGTAAACGCACTACTGATCTACATATACATATAGATCAAGTACTGAAGAATAAAGCACACATGACAAAGAACACACGATATTTTTTGGACAATGTCCTCGGAAAAACCCAATGCGAGAAAACCCGTGAAACAACTCTTAGAGGGTTTTATTATTATGCATAATATTTGAATACAATTAAGAGCACCAGTAGTGGTTTTCCCAACAGAGAAAATATCAACAGATGTACCTATATCACTCGAAGACAAAAAATATGGCTCATTCAGCTGAATCTGCTGAAAACGAGCCCTTTCTGGCCCAGTGGAACCCGAGTGTTTCTTTTCCTAGCTCTGCGTCAGCCATTTAGCTCTACGTGAGCCTCTGCATTGCCCTGGCTCGGCCTGCGTCACTCTTGTTGGGCCTATGTTGCCTCTGCGCTACTTTTTCTGGACTGCGTGAGGCTCTACGCTGCCTTTGCACGAGCCTGGATAGGTTGCATCGCCCTTGTTGAGTCTCTGCACTTCTTTGGTATGGATATTCCTCTCTGCCTATGTATTCTCGACCTCAAATTTGAAATCCCACTGTCGATCTGCCCCTCACTGCACTGCAATCTCACTCGAAAATTATCAGCAAACCGTGCCCCATAATTTTGACTTAGCTCAAGTGCTGCTACTTTGTGTGTCTTCTCCAACTGACCCCAAGCCTTCCTTTAATACTTTTCTCATTGAACATTCAATGGTCGTGATCTAATCTCTAATCAACGACTAAGATTATAAAAGACTTGATCCACATCACTTAGAACATTCTCACCCACATGTTTAAATTAATTCCCTTTAATTATTTAATTTCCCTAAGTTAGACTTAGGGTCTCCATTTAAAATAATTAATTATTGGAATAAATTATGTTTCGAGTGGAATTTCCCCAAAAGATTTCTGGATCTTGGAGATCTCATGTGTCCTAGCCCCTCCAAAAAGTTTTGGAGCTAGAGCACATCTGATGCTACCCAAAAATCAACATGCTTTAGTCTAGAAACTAATTCGTTAGCTAGACTCATGTTTTGTTTCCATGCATGGATAGAGAACACTTCTTTCCTATAGGCAATGAGTTTATCTCATTTATTATAGAACTAATTTATTAGCCATGCTTTAGTCTGTGAACTAAGTCATTAGCTAAATTCATGTTTGGTTTTGAATTGATGGATAGAGAACACTTATTTGCTATAGGAACTAAGATTATAACTATAGTACTACAAGAAAAAATGCATTCAAATGCCCCTTTCAAAGATGGATTTAGGGAATTAAATCTTTTTTTTTCATAAGGTGAATTGTATTAACTGGAAAAACCAAAGATTACATAAACATTGAATAGAGTCATGCTAGTCGCTCCCGAGGGAGGTTGGACCAAAAACAAAATTGTACCCTTTGTAGGGACACGAGACAGGTGAAAATAAAAGGAACTGGCACACAAAAAACCTATGTTGAAGCATCAACCTAACTGGCCACACACAAAAAGTGACAAAAATGAAATAAAAAATTTGTTTCATCACACATTCAAGGGATCAATTCCGAGTTGGAGCATGTGATTGGAATAGGTTCCACCAGAGCTCCTGTAGTGTTAGTTGTAGCTAGTGGGATTCTGAGGCGACTTCTCAATCCTTTTCAGCGAATGATCTATTTTTTCCAACCTTCAGTCATAGTGTTTCATGTGACCATGCATGTGGTGTAGGGTTCGAAGAAGATCCTTTTTAACCTCTTGATTTTCCATCAATGTGCATCCCACCATGAATTTAACTCGTCAATAAAGATCCGTAGCCTGCAAACACTGGTTGGCTCAACTACAAGTGTTCCCCATATTTGGAATCCACCTTGTCCACTCTGCTACCACCTTAGAGTCTAATAGTGAAGTTCTCTGTGAGGACGCTTCCCTTTTAGATTTGGCTAGCTCCTCTTGCACATGCTTAAGGATATGTTCTCTAAACCTTGTTGCAAATCCTACTACCTTGTTTTGTAACTTGGAGCTTCCTCTTTGGGCTCTCTCCCCATAGTATGATGTACTCCTCCTTGCCCTGCCTCTCTCCCTCACCAAGTTGACGATAGTCACGAAAATCATAGTTTTACAATACAATTTGTTTTGTACCACAAGGACCTCTTTCCCCTTGTTCCATCATCCTGACGACAATCTTAGAGTTGTTTTACAATTGAAAACTTCTCTGACCAATAGGGCATGTTGTGGAGAGGGTAACAATCTTAGAGTTGCTTTACACTTGAAAACTCCTCTGACCAATAGGGCATGTTGTGGAGAGGGTACTTGCCCAGCTAGAAACTTTCAACCACTCCCAACTTTGCATCCCTTCCTAACCAAAATTTTCCCAATTATAATATGACCCTTGTCTCTCCAGTCAGCCTGTGGGCCACTATCTAGAATAGTAAGAATGAAATACCAACTGCCCCCCATGAGTTCACCACCACACAACCCCATATTCCATTCAATCAACACAACTTGGAGAAACTTTATGTCACTGACAGTAGCCTAGATCCCCTATTGAAATTTGCAACAAGAAATATTGAAAATGGCAATAAGAAGAGGCTTCTAATTTAATTTTCCCTTAATTAAATTAAAAGTAAATTGTATTCCACGTCACACGACAATTTGTATTTGTTAACTAAGTTAGGAAGACTTCGTTAGTTCAGTTAATTCGATTTGAAGGTCAAACTAGAGGCATGTAGAGTCTCTCCTACTTTTTAACAGATTTGGTTGAGTTTATTTTGAGTTGTAATTAATTAACTTAATTTATTAAGTTAAAATTAGTTTGACTATTTCTAACTAATGGAGGAACTAGCTGGAGGTCAAGTGAATTAAATTGGATTTAATTCACATGCAATGATCAATCATATAGTTAACAATTCACTCATAAATAACTCATGCATGTCGGTTTTGAGAAAGACCCAGTTGAGATTGGAGTTAAAGGGAAATGTACTATCAGTTGTATAATCATCCAAATTGTACAGGTGGTGCATGCAGTCAGAAGAAGGCCTAAAATAGATCATTTCTTAATTAGAGAAAATTTCCTTTAAAAGGAGGAATGAAGGCACAAGTTTAATCATTGTTTTGGTGAGCATGAGTTGGTAAGACCATGCAATAGGAAACACAAGTTTGTGCATGGAGCTTGTGAGAGAAATGTGTGCCAAGAGAAGCTTGTGCACAGGTTGGTAGTGTGAGATAGTGAGAGATAGTGCAGAGGGTGCTCAAGCATGAGAAAAGCATTGTATTGTTTCATATTATTGACTTAATGCAATATATATATATATATATATATATATATATATATATATATATATATATATATATATATATATATATTTAGCTGAGGCTTTCTCCAAATACATCTTTGTGTTGTGCGATTGAAATTCTCTCTTTCTTGTTCATGTGATTATGCGATCGTAATTGGTTTCCGTAATTTGTAGAGTAGATTCAAGTATTTTGTTTTAGCATATTACAAGATCAATTGAGTTTATGTAGATTTTCTACATGGTATCAGAGCTGGAATTTTTTGGGAAGTGATTTTGTGGAGCAGATCTAAAAAGATTTGTGCAAGGCACATTTGGATTCCTTGTGAAAGAATACCGAAAACAAAATCAACCGAATCGGAGTTCAGATGAGGGAGATATAGCCGATTTAAAATCGGCCATTTTTTAGGAAAAATTTGTGACGACCGGACAGTTACATCACGGATCCGAGTTTCTTGAGTGCCCAAAAAATGTGATATTTAAAAAAAGGAATCTTTTCCTTAGACACATCGCCATGGGACAGATGAAACAGATCGGTGTGTGAGTCAATAAATTGTATGCACTTGAGGTACTAGATGCATGCAAAGATTTAAGGAGAAAGGCAAAGGTTAGAGACTTGGTGGTTGAGAGGGAGCATGAATTACCTCTCAACATCCAGCCTTAGAAGAAGCCTCAGAAAGTTGTGGAGTAACCACAATTTGAGAAGAAGAGAGGAAGTCGAGTGGAGACATCCACTCAAGCAGAGACCTCCAGTAGGGGGAAATTTCAAGCCAAGCGGGCAAAAGGAGCACATGTAGCCATACCTACAAGAGAGAGGCGGGGCGATGTAAAACAATAGTCCCAAGAGTGCAGAAAGTTGGGTAGGGTCCATTGAGATGTTTTGTCACATGGATCATTACTTTGCTTCTAGGGCCCACGGTACACAGTAGCAAGATGGATCCATGGGGAGCACAAAGCAAAGTTGGTAACAGTGTAGAGTCAGCAACAACGCAAAGTTTTCAGTAGACAATGCAGTAGCTAGTAGCAGTGGGAGACTCTGGTGACAGATGCATCATACTGATCATAGTTGATTAAGTTTGGATGCTTTTCAGTTTCATAAGTTGCAGTAGCAACAACACTAGAGAGAAGTGTTGCATGCAGAACATTTGAAAGGTACCAGATCATGATAGAGTTGAATCCCTTTCTTGTTGAGAGGGAGTGTTGAAATTTGCAACAAGAAAGATTTAAAATGGCAACAAGAAGAGGCTTCTAATTTAATTTTCCCTTAATTAAATTAGAAGTAAATTGTAATTCCACATCACATGACAACTTGTACGAGTTAATTAAGTCAGGAAGACTTAGTTAGTTCAGTTAATTTGAGTTGAGGGTCAAACTAGAGGCGTGTATAGTATCTCCTACTTTTTAAGAGCCCTACTTGAGTTTATTGCGAGTTGTAATTAATTAACTTAATTTATTTAAGTTAAAATCAGTTTAACTAGTTCTAATTGATGGAGGAACTAGTGAGAGGTCAAGTGAATTAAATTGGATTTAATTCACATGCAATGATCAATCAGATAACTGATAATTCACTCATAAACAACTCATGCATGTCAATTTTGAGAAATACATAATTGAGATTGGAGTTAAAGGGAAGTGTACTATTAGTTGGATAATCATCCAAATTGTATAGGTTGTGCATGCAGTCAAAATAATGCCTAAAATAAATCATTCCTTAATTAGAGAAAATTGCCTTTAAAAAGAGGAATGAAGGCAAAAGTTTCAAATTGTTTTGGTGAGAACGAGTTTGTGATACCAAGCAATAGGAAGCACAAGTTTGTGCGTGAAGCTTGTGAGAGAAAGGTGTTCCAAGAGAATCTTGTGCACAAGTTGGTAGTGTGAGACAATTAAAGATAGTGGAGAGAGTGCTCAAGTATGAGAGAAGCATTGTATTGTTTCATATTATTGACTTAATGCAATATACAGATAGAAGGTTTTTAGCTGAGGCTTTCCCCAGATACATCTATGTTGTGTGATTGAAATTCTTTCTCTTTCTTGTTCATGTGATTATGTGATTGTAATTGGTTTCTGTAATTTGTAGAGTAGATTCAAGCATTTTGTTTTAGCATATTACAAGATCAGTTGAATCTATGTGAATTTTCTACATCCCCTGCCAACTCGACTTACCCTTTTATTTTAACATATATTCAAATCCTATCAAATTACCCCAACAACTAATAATTGAGACTACAAAAAGAGAGTTGCGCTAATGCATGGTGAAGATATAAACCCAGTTTCCCAGTGAGCTTGGATACTAACCCAAAATTACAGAGCAGAGACAAGCTACCTATAACCTCTTTAATATCAAACCAATTTTTTTCCAACCAATTATCATTCCACCTCTTCCAAATCAAAGTAGGGGATTGACTAGAGGTATAGACCAATAATACCCAAAAATTTGATAGAGAATAAAGAAATTACTCTGTAGAAGTGTAACAATGGTGAAATGCAAGTGCAAAAAGTGAAATGATTCCATGTATTAAAATAGAAATTACCTGGAGAAATTTGAGTTTCCCTCATAGCCCAATGGCATCAATTTCCTTGTTTTTATTGCTCCCACACATCCATTTCCTTGTTTTCACTGCTTGCACTCCCCCTTTCGACTTAGCCTTAAGGTGGTCGTCCTCACCCAAACAATCTCTAAACATTTTAACCATCCTCTTGATGTCCACCCATGCGCATTTGGTAAAATGTTTCTACTCCACCGATGTTGTGAACAATTCATGCCTTTACCCTTGATTTTGATTACCATACCTGCCTATCTCTTTTCTCTAGAAATTCCATATGCTAAACACCACTAGTTCATTACTACCCATTGACATCTTTGTGCTATGGTGTACAGACTCCCTATCTGAAAAAATCCTACCATACCCGACTCTGAGGACCTTTGGCTCTTGCACTTAAAACCAACCTTTGTAATCAAATTGATAAATTTTCTACAAGGTGAGCAGTAGAAAACAATTTTTTAATATGAAAATTACTACTTAATGATCTTTAATCAATTAATCTTAGGCCACTAATATCATTGAGAAATTATACACTGAAAATATCAATAGTAAACACAAAAAAACACACTAAATGCAACGGAAATAGAAAGACAACTATGCACAATAGAGAAAATATGTTTACCCTAGGAAACCAAACCTTAGGAGAAAACCCAACAACTTTTCTTTAGTAGAAATTGTTCTTCAACATGGTTTACAAATCAACAATTTTTCTAGAAATATGTGTCAATAATCCAAGTTAATTACCAGTGAAACTTGTGTTGGAAAATCATAAAGGTTGAAATATATTATTATATTGATAATTACGTGTGATCTTTAGTCATCTTCTTATATCTCTTCTTTAATTTTTTTTCTTCTTCTTATCATGAAGCAATCACCAAAACAAAAAACATGAAGATCAATGACATGGGATGTAGGCTCTCAGCTAGGGCAAAACCCCTCTTTGAGGGGAAAACCCACAAATCTCTTCTCTTCATTAAGAACCAAATCAAATGAGACAACCAAGACCTTTTGACCTAGACCAAGACCTCCTCCTATCGACCAAGTCAGACTCCCATGAATAAGGAAAACTTCCAGAAAATCAAGTCAAGGAAAACATCATGTCAACTAGGGTCTCGACCCTCTCTTCCTATCTGCAATTTTTGGTCGTCTAACTCAGTCCTGCACCTTTCAACCCTGTAATAATTCAGTAAACTCAAACGTGTGGCAGAAAATAATGAATTTCAATCCTTCAATAGGCTTCAAGTCTCCTTTCGTAAGGCTTCCTTTAGTTCTTGTTATAAGATAGGCTTTAATTTATGTATTACATACTTCATCTTCACTTCTAGTTGCAAATAGAATGCCATAAGTGGATCTTCTTCTCAATAGGTCGAATGCATGGGTATATATAATAGTTTGAAGCTTATTTTGAGGCCGACTTGAAGATAAGGGTAGGCTGACTTGGTGGAGTATAACATGACAAAAATACATAAAATAATTTTCTTTCTTTGATACAATAAGCCCAAGAAGGATCCAAGACAAGATGACATGGACAATGACTCATGACACAAACTTATAAGCCTTCAATGGAGGCTTGACCTAAAAAAAAAATACATAGAGAATGAAACCCATGCTCATAAAAGTAAATTTGATTTTATAATAATTTGATTTTTCTTTATTTTTGACAAATACATTACATCATGACTCAAGTACAGTTATGAAGACTGATACTAATTACATTTCTAAAAAATCTCTCTTAACGAGGGAGGTGTTCATAATTTTTCAACCATTACAAAGGTGACTGCAATTTGAAATGTTCTTAATAAGAGTACAATAACATACACAGTGTTAGGGATACCCTAGCTGCCAAGGCATCCTACCAATAGGGACTAAGGTGCCATCTAGGAAATTTCCACTATAGGTACCATCAGGCTACAACCTTGGTACCAATCCAACATGAGATAGATACCATCGACCTCTATGCCTTGACACCAACCATTAAAGGGATCCAGGTATCAACACTAAACCAAAGCTCGACATGATACCCTCGCTCACTAGGATCTATACATCGACTGAGATCTCAAAATTAACTAGGCCACGATGTACTCCCAAGTACCAATGATACAAGTAGTTTTGTGTTACTTATATCTCCCTCTCAACTAAATAAGATATATCCACTAAGCTGAGGATTCCCCTAAAATAAACTAGCTTCTTATTGGGAAGAGATTTTGTCAATACATTAGCTACTTGTTCATCTGTTGGCATGTATTGTAGCTTTATGACCACAACTAGTATCAAACTTTCAATGTATATGTTCTTGTATGCTAGCACAAAACTCTGGGTTATTTAACTATTTTGATATTTCTTAGGTCATCACAATATCCAAACACATCTTTTCATGAATTTTTTCTTCTCCAAATTCTCTAGCAAGACCAAACTCAACCTCAACACTTTCAAAACATCCAATTCTTGTTCACAACTTCATCAATCACGAACACAAATTTAATTAATCACGAAGAAAGATTTGTAGTGCTTTATCCATTCTCCAATATTCATTCTTTCTTCATAGCCTTCAATATAGTTGCCACAATATGTCCTCCCTTTGAATTGGGGAGATATACACCTTTATCCAAGCTTCTTTTCTTTTAAGGAAGAAATCCATCAACTCAACCGCACTAGATTTTTCTTTTGTATCAACAAATCATTGGAGAACTTCAATCTTACGGAACATCATTATTTCTAATTTTCATAGGAAAACAAGGTCATCTATTAATCAACAATGTAAACTTCAATATTCTTAAAACTCCCTATTTCCATCAGTTGAGAAATTAGGGCTATTATTAAAAATTTCTCTTCTTGATAATTACTTGTGATTTCTTTATGCTTATTTCACTTAGATCTTATCTTCATTAGATTATTATGTTCTTCATCAAGTCAATTATCAAATGCACAAGAGAAAAAATATTTAGGTGTTCCAGCCAGGGCCAAAACCTCTCCCTTTTGGAGTGGAAAACCCGATAATAATTCTTCTTATAGATCATCAATTGATGAGTACCAAGACCATGACAAATACCCTTGATACTAATATGCCTCCAAGACCCTTGTCACTTTCTCTTCTAGGCTTCTTATGTTGATATTCCTTTTCTGCATCATGCTGCACCAACACTAGGAAAGCTCGGTTCCTAGCCGTAAACAGTGATCTCCTTTTCTGCCTTTTATTGATGTAACCTCGGCCTCCTAAAGAAATTTCCTTGCTGAGATATCCTTGCTGTGATATGCTTTATTCTCCATGAATACTGGTAGCCCAAGATAGATCTCCTTTCATTGTGATGACCTTATTTCTTGTTTCCTTCTTTACGTTGTGTATATATCACTGAACCTATGTGAGAGTGTGAGATCAATGATAGAGGATAGCACTGCCTCTTCTCCATATTGATCTCAATTTCCTTCCTCACATAGACAACCTTCTTTTCTTTGGTGTATATCCTCTTCCTACGCATTTTTTTTTCAGATCACGGCGGCAAAAATTGACCATCAAATTACTATCCCAAAACAGAGATCTGAGAGGACCTCTCTTCCTTCTCTAGAGACACTCCTCTCTTCAATGTATTTCCTCCATTCTAACCACCAAACCGCAGACTCACCTCCGCACTGCAACCTAAGACTTTTCTGAAATATTCTTGTCCTAGTGAGGTTATAGTCCACCCTTTATATAGGGAATATATTCATTGTTCTAGGCCAACATGTCCTCTTGTAAGTAGTACAACTTCACCAAGGAGATTTCCAACATATTTTGAGCCAACTTTCATGAGAAAAGTGACAAGGCCTTGGAGTATACAATTACATCAAAATTTTTCCTTTTACAAGTGTAACATCACTTCATATACGAGACTCTAAATTATATTTATGATAATATGACAAACCACTAAAGACATCAATAATAATCCTTTGAATTATAGTAAAAACCCCTTGCTAATGAAACCCAGGAGGAAAGAATTACAAAATACATTTTATTATCTTTGTCTCTTCATTACGTAAATTCATAATTACTTAGTCATTATGAAGACCGAACCTAGTTCCAGTTTTCAACACTCCCTCTTAACTAGGGAGTTATTCATAATGGTACATGGTCACTCTTAATCAGAAGAATCTCATAAGAAGAATCAGATTGGTAATCCCATCTGTATCACATCATATCAACCAACATTGTCATAGTGTAAGGCCTTGACTAACAACTCCATCTCTCCATGAGACCACGAGCCACAATATTGGCAAGACCAATTATTTATAGAAACCTTCATCATTGTCTCTCTTGGATCCTACCCCACCCGGGTTAACTCAAGGTATGTCCAGGACTATTCTTATCTTGGATTCCTAGTCGTTAAAAGAATATATGTCCTCCCAAGACTACTCTTATCTTGGATGCCCTAATACATTCTAAAGAATATCAAATGCCAGATGATTACCCAATCCTCCATTCTGTCTTCCCAGGTGAAGACCAAAATGATGTGTCTATCCATTCTCTCCTCACGTCCTTCACTAAGACTTACGGAAGTTAGTCATCGTCTAGCGCATGAAAAATGAATTAGAAAATCATATCCATCACTTCCTTTTAGTTTAGTAAGGAAATACTCACTCCTATACAAGGAATTTACCTAATCTCCCTCTTGGCTTAGGAATTATCAAGTTTCTTCCAAGTAAGAAACTTATTACCAGGCTCCCTCTTAATTAAGGACCTACAAAAACAATGATGAAACACCCAGCTGCTCATGAATAACTCCTTCCTTTGATGTCATGAATTTATTCTTTGTTGAGGAGCCTTCATCTTTGGGATCTCTTCATAGGGCACATATTATCCATCACTTTCATCCATGAGTCATTATTCATTCTGTCAGAAAGTAATCCATCAATCTTCTCATCTGGTCTAGCTTCATGTCATGTTGCTTTCCTTCAAACCATATTTCTTCCAAGGATCTTTCATCTTGCCATATGGTTATCAACTTGTGGAAGACATGTACTTCCCTTTGGTAGTACAACATAATCTCATCCAGATATTATTCAATTATAAATATGAATACTTAAATAAAAAATTACCTTAGTGATGATATTTCACCATGACATCTTATAGGCATCAACATCCTTTATATAGGTTGACACATCTCCTAAAGATATGTATTTTCAAGGGTCTCCATCTTTTCCGGACTTCTATCAAAGCCTACATATCTTCCCAGAAGATTTCCTAGTCAAGTCTTCTTGGATTCCTTGGATGTTAACTGCCTTTGAACATGTTTTCATTTCTCACGATATCTTTCTTTCTTTCTCCACACAATTTTATTTCATTCCTAGAATATTCAATATGAAGTTCCTTGATTGTGCACAACCACCTCATATTTCATATGAGGACAGATTATGTTGATTTCATTTGGTGTGGACCATGCCTTTTGGAAACCTGTGCATCGAAGGAGATTCTATTTTTCTTGTATCATACTTCTACTCCCTGCAACCATATGATATGACTTCATCGCATTCAGTGTAAGAATAGATATACATGTACCTCATCTCCTACCTTTTGAGTCATCCTGCAACAGTTTTTCCTTAGAATGAAAAGTTTCATTCCTTTGATATTCTTCATCAATATGTCATCATATCCTAATCCCAAAATTCTGTAAGTTAGAATTATCGATGAAACCTTTTGCTTTATTTATAACCAGTGAATCCAAATAGGGCTCCATTAGTGAATGTCAACACCTATTTCCATATTGATTATTGAATGATGACCCTTGATCTAGATGACTGCCTTCCATTTTTTTTTTATTAGTGAAGTTCACATGAGCCACTTATTTCATAGCACTGTTGTCACGTAAGTTTGTTCCAAATATCCTCCTATGACAAGTGCTCCTCCTTCAATGCTTAAATCATGATGTCAATTCTAAAATGATGCATCTATCTAATATACAATGCTTATTGACATACTATTTTACAACCAACATATGCCTCTTAAAGAGGAAGATGATCTAAATCATAATAGAGATCTTTCACTTATTCTTCTCTCAATAATAATAGTGAGTCCTTTCTCTCTTGACATCTTCAACTTGTACATTTCTTATCTCAGAGAGATTACTTCTCCTGTAGTACTCACAGAGAACAACTCCACCAATTCGTCATATATATATATATATATATATATATATATATATATTGCAGTTTATAGTTTTGATACATACATGATGAGTGAGTCCTTAATGGAATATATAAGAATCCTATGGGCTCTTATTTCTTACTTCATGTACTTGGTATGATCTTGAGTATCTTCTTTTGAAGTTTGAGTTGCAAATCCTTTGATATAGTCCATGACTTTGTTTTTGATAAGATTTAAATCTGTCTTTTTCTTCCATGCAAGGAAGTTTGAAGACCCAACCAATTTGATTCTTTCCTTACAAAGAGCCATTTTGACAGATTCAAAAGAAGTCATAGAGGTACTTATTTGAGTAGATGTCTTTCTTCCTCTACCAAATGCTCCTTTGATGATGATGTAGATCATAGCAAAAGCTCCCTCTTAGATTGATTCCTTCAGGTGATATGTAAAGAGGTAGATCACCTTGGGTCCTTGTTGATGATGATCAAGTATGTTTTGATGATTACGTCAACAAAGCAATGATTTGATGAAGTCTCTAATAGTGTTGATTCAACACCAAATAGTTGTTCATGGTGATGGATTATGTATAATGTCCTTAATGATGTTGACTTGACTTTAATTATAGCTTTGAAATCCTTGTGGATAACTATCTTAGTATTGACATTGCTTTTCTTCTTGAAAGGATCTTGAGGTATAGATCCTTTGAGTGATGTCTTGGGTTTTGAGGGTTTCACCAACTTTCTGCAAACTGATCCTTCTTGAATAAATGAAGATATTCTTAGATCTAGAGATTGATTCTTCAATGTATATCTCCCTCTCTTTTCTTTGATGTCTTCTTGAAAACTAATCCTTGATCTTTTGATACTTGTGTGTATTCTTGCAAAATATCCCTTTCTTATCTTGAGCACCTTAGCTCTTATTCCATGTTGAGAAATTAGGGCTTTTATTAAAAAAAATTCTTCTTGATAAATACTTGTGATTTCATTATGCTTATTTCACTTTGATCTTATATTTGTTAGAATATTATGTTCTTCATCAAGTCAATTATCAAATGCACACGAGACACAATATTTAGGCTTTCCAGCCAGAGCCAAAACCTCTCCCTCTTGGAGAGGAAAACCCGATAATAATTCTTCTTACAGATCATCAATTGACAAGTACTAAGGCCATGAAAAATACCCTTGACACCAATATGCCTCCAAGACCCTTGACACTAATATTCCTCCAATACCCTTGTCACTTGATCTTCTAGGCTCCTTATGTTGATCTTCCTTTTATGCATCACGTTGCACCAACACTAGGAAATCTCGGTTCCCAATAGCCCTAAATAGTGATCTCCTTTTCTGCCTTTTCTTGATGTAACCTTGGACTCCTAGAGACTTTTCCTTGCTGATATATCCTTGCTATGATAGGCTTTGTTCTGCATGAATATTGGTGGCCCAAGATAGATCTCCTTTCACTATGATGACCTTATTTCTTGCTGCCTTCTTTACGTTGTATATATATTATTGAACCTATGTGAGAGTGTGAGATCGATGATAGAGGCTAGCACTGCCTTTGATCTAAGTTTCCTTCCTCGAATTTATCTTAGTTTCCTTCCTCACATAGACAACCTTCTTTTCTTTGTTGTATATCCTCTCCCTACGCACTACTATTCGGATCACTGTGGCATACCTTGACTAGGAGATTACTAGCCCAAAATAGAGATCTTAGAGGACCTCTCTTCAGGCTTCACTAGACAAACTCCTCTCTTCATTGTATTGCCTCCTTTCTAACCACCAAACCACAGACTTACATCCATACTTCAATCTCAGACTTGTCTGAAATCTTCTTATCCTAATGAGGCCACAGGCAGCCCTTTATATAAGGACTATCTTCATTGTTCTAGGCTTAGATGTCCTCTTATAAGTTGGTCGACTTTAGCAGGGAGTTTTCCAACATATTTTGAGTTTACTTTCATGAGAAACGTGACAAGGTCTTCGAGCATATATTTACATTAACATTTGTCCTTTTACAAGTGTAACATCACTTCATATACATGACTCTAAATTATATTTATGACAATATGAAAAACCCCTAAGGACATCAAGAAGAATTCTTTGACCTATAATAAAAAATCCTTGCTCATGAAACCCATGAGGAAAGCATTACAAAATAAATTTTATTATATTTGTCTCTTCATTACATAAATTCATAATTACTTAGTCATTGTGAAGACCGAACCTAGTTACACTTTTCAACACCATCATAAAGTATGAGGTAGGTAAGCATCTTCAACATGTTGAAGATTATGTACCTACAAATATTCAACAAGAAGTATAACCAAGCACAAATATATATGAATTCAACTTTATCAATACAATGGGAGCATCTATGTTTATCAAAACTTTGAATAAGAAATCAATATTTAGATATCCAAAACCTAAACCTAGTTAGGTTTAACAAAGGTTACACTTTTCATTCCCTAGAATTTTACAACAAAATTTGCTAGGTTTTTGTCACAAACCCTAGATTCCTTTACCAAAACTAAGCTTTAGATATCAACAACTAAATTCAATCATAGCGAAATCATTTTACATCTAGGTTTATATTATCATGCCTTAGAATATTATATCAAGATCTACTAGGGTTTTGATGTAAACCCTAGAAATAATCATCAAAACTTTATATATACAACAACCAAGTTAGAATTTCAATCATATAGAAGCATATACAGCTAGGGTTTAATTCATAACTTTTACAAGGTTTTTTCATAAACCCTAAAAATCTAAGGTTTCATCAAATGCCCAAGATATCATTAGCAAACCATAAAATACTAGGGTTTCATAATATATTGTAGATAGCATCAATAAATCTTAAACATTAAAAGCCTAGGGTTTTATAGTGAACCCTAAAGGTTAGGGTTTTATCAAAGTGAACAAAAGATAGAGAGAATGATAAGGCTAGATTTAATATAAAGATTAACCACCCTAACAAACAAGAATCTTGATGATTCAAAACCCTAGACATGAACGAATTAGTAATATAAAGCAAACTTTAAAAACAATTGTACCTTCTTATACGAAGAAGACCTGCGACACATATTTATACATACCATAAGTTTCTTCTTTTACAAACCTCGTAAGGTTTCCTATTGAAGTGATCCCTCTGAAACAAAGCTTCTTTCTTATTTTTGGAGCCTCCCTCTAACTTTAGCCATAGTCCTTATTGCAAGCATTCTTTCGAGTATACCTGCAAACATTTACTAACAAGTACCTCCAAAAATATATGAATTCGACAATCTAGGAATCTCATGGAATTTAATTAGATGATAACTCCTAGATTTTTCAAACCAAACCCTAAAAACATTAATTCTAGGGTTTGAATCTTAAATTCAAATTTATTCTCACTGGGGTTGACCAATTCTCCCTAGACTACCTACAAACCCTATAGACCACAATCTTGGGTTTTATGAGGAAACAAAATAGAATAGGGTTAGGGTTTCTCCTGAGGGTTTCCAAATACCAACAAGGGATTATTATAATTTTTAAGCCAACATCTTTCAATAATATAAAAGCTATAAACCCTAGAACCAATAAGGAGATCTCAAAAACCTAAGCCAAATTGAGTTAGACCTTATATAAAAATGATCATACGTACGTCAATGAATACTTACCTTAGTTCTCCAGGATTATGAGATGTCTGCTGTAAAGGATTCTTCAAGGTGCCTCTTTCTTAAGTAGATTTAATTTTGCTTCTTTGGTCAAGGTATGCTGCTATATATTTTCGACTCGCCTTTTATTACATCTTACTTTCATCAAACATTTCCAAGAACTTACAATTGAATTTTAGGATGTCAACCTTTGGATGATTTATTTATATTTCTATATTACCACTTGTGAATTTAGAGTTTGTTCCATGTATCAGATTTTGATGCCTTCAGAACTTCAGATTTTGATCAGATGTAGTAGTAACTAACATCATAAATTTCCACCATACACCATTTGTTATACTAAAAAACTGTATACTGAATTTGTTGTAATTCCTTTCAAACTCGGTCTTCTTTCCTTTCTCTGTAGTTTCGGCTTAGAGATAGCCTAAATATATATATTGGTGTCAGTACATTGTTGTTACCTATGAAAGGTAACTTCCAAATTGATTGTCACATTCATGTTGGGTAACTGTCATGTTTGTGTTATCATTGAGGTTGTATCTATTTATCCACTACCAAATATTCCAATAATATCACTGTAAATTCATTGTGTAGGTCGAATGCCACCACTTCCAATGTAGGTCGAATGTCACTATTTTTGTATTTATTTCAAGGGCACAAAGGTGAGTGATTATAATTGTTGCTCCTCTACCTCAAAACCATAGATAAAACAAGTCCCAAACCAAGTCCCAAATCACAGAGCCTATAGTGAGCTTCCAATAAGAGACAATATCGTAGACACATGTAGCCTTAAACATAGTTCAGAAAATAAATCAATCTTCCTTGTACTCTTAGCTTCATCTTGTATTTCATTGAAGCATCCCATATTTCTCATTGTGTTTCAGAAGTTAGCCGATAAAAATTGTTCCTAGATTCTTCATAGAAGATCCATTAAATTAATGCAAATGATGAGAGCCAGAGATATTAAAGTTGCCTTTTGTCCTTCTTAATTACCATAGCTCTGATCCCAAGTTGGAAAATCATACAGGCGGAAATATTTTCTTAACTTGATAATTACTTGTGATTTTTAGTTATCTTCTTGTATCTCTTTAATTTATTTATGTCTTTTTATCATCAAGCTGTGAAAATTTGAGTGAACCCGAATCCTACTGCAACACTGATGAGAATTCTTATATTTGTTAATTACTTGAACACATAATTTACTGTGTTCTATGGTAAATATTTAACCCCATACACTACAACCTTCACAAAATTAAATTGTGGAAAATAAATAAGTGTAGAAACAAGATCTAAGAAATAATAAATCACGTACACATGACACCATTGTTTTTGGACCAATGTCCTCAGAAAAACACAATGCGGGAAAACTAGTGCAACAGATGAGGCTTTGTTTATTATGCAGTAATTTTCAGATTACAAGCCTGTGATTATAGAAACTGACAAATGATACAGAGGAAAACTGACAAATAAAATCTCGTGAGAAGATCTCACTCTGCCACAGGAATCTGACACTAACCTTAGCTCGAGATGAGCTACTCTGCGTTATCTATGCGCAGTGACTACATGACAACTGAAGTTTCATTCTCTCTTTCCATATTATCTCTTTACTAACTGGAAATGAGGCCCTTTTGGTCTCCAGAAAGTCCCTCCAGCTACTAGCACTGACCCTCGACTGTTTGCTCAACAGAAATTTGAACTACCTCGGAAGCTCTGCATAGCTGGCTCTACGCTTCCCTCTGTGGCCTTTACTGCCTCCTCTGCTTTGCACGCTCTGGATCAAGAAGGATCTCCAACTAGAAATTATCTTTTCCCCTCTCTGCAAGAATCACTCAATCGATCTTCTATCTGAGCACTGCTCACTTTAGAATTTTGATCTCTAGACTATGTCGGTGTTTATTCCAAATGACCCATCAAATCCTTGTTATAATATTTTCATCAAGTCTTCAATGACCGAGATTAAATCATTAATCAACAACTAAGATAAACTTGACTTGATATTTTTCTTTTCTAGAATATTCATACTATGTTTTATTAATACCCTTTAATTATTTTAACTTCCTAAGTTTAGACTTAGGGTCACATTAAAAATAATTAATTATTTTAATAAAACATGCTCTAAGTGGATTTGTCCAAAACAATTTCTGAGTTCTTTGGAATACATGTGCCTAAGCCTCCCTGCAAATTTTTAGACTTAGATCACATCTGATTCTACCTCAAGTCAACACAATAAATCACCAAAACAAAAACATGATGTAGGCTCTCAACCAAGAAAAAAACCCTCTTTGAGGGGAAAACACAAAAATATTTTCTTCTCATCAAGAACCAAATCAAATGAGACAACCAAGACCTTTTGACCAAGATCAATATCTCCTCCTATCCACTAATTCAGCCTCCCATCAAAAAGTCAAACTTCCAGAAAATCAAGTCAAGGAAAACATCATGTTAACTAGGGTCACGACCCTCTCTTCCTACTTCTGCAATTTTTGGTCTTCTGACTCATTCCTGCACCTTTCAGCCCTGTAATACTTCAGTAAACTTGCATGTGTGGAAGAAGATAACGAATTTCAGTCCTTCTCTAGGCTTCTAGTCTCCTTACCTAGGCTTCCTTTACTTATTTCAATAGGATGGGCTCTCTTTTATGTGTTTCGTACTTCATCTTCACTTTTAGTTGCAAATTGAATGCCATAAGTGGGTCTTCTTCTCAATAGGTCGAATGCATGGGTATATATAGTATTTTGAAGCTTATTTTGAGGCTGAGTTGAAGAGAATTATAGGTTGACTAGGTGGAGGAGTATAACATGACAAAAATACATAAAATATTTTCTTTCTTTGATACAATGATCCCAAGAAGGGTATATGACAAGATGCCATGGACAATGACTCATGACACAAACCTAGAATCCTTCAATGGAGGCTTGAACTCAAAACAAAATACATAGAGCATGAAACCCATGCTCATAAAAATAAATATTCTTTTATAACATTTTTATTTTTATTTTTGACAAATACATTACATCATGACTCAAGTACAATTATGAAGACCAATAATAGTTACATTTCTCAAAAACCTAGTCCAAATCATACTAATCAACCTTGGTTAACTCTATCAGAAATCGGGCCTTGTGTCCCTCTAACTAGGCCTCCTTCATGCTTGGCTCCTTATTGCCCTCTTCCACATGGGAGTAGTCCTTGCTCTTTGTTCGGTTGTCCAAGAGACCTCAAAAAAAAAAAAAAAACTTGCTTGGTCTTGAAAGTGAGATTTCACGTCTTTTACATATGCTAGTCGAATGGGGGTAAATTATCCAAAGAGAGACACCCTTTTATGTGTTGGGTCGACTTCTCTTTCTAGGCTGACTTGAAGCCTAAAAAATAAATTTTATTTTTATTTTTCTTAGGCTTACTTGGAGACCTCTTCAGCATGTGTGAATACCTCCTGATGCTACACAAAAATAAACACTCCCTCTTAGTGAGGGAGTTATTCTCCTTAGATGGAACATATTTCCCCTTAGTTTAACTTTATCCTCCATAAGAAAAGTTCATGTGCTTGCTATGTTGATGCATTTCTATAGATCACTCCATCCTGGAGTAGGTGATGTGACTCCTCACATGCACACCTATAGATCAATCCATCTTGGAGTAGGCAATGTGACTCCTCCCATGCACATTTATAGATCACTCCATCTTGGAGTAGGCAATGTGACTCCTCACATGCACGTTTATAGATCACTCCTCACGTGCACATTTATAGATAAATCCATCCCAGAGTAGGTGATGTGAGTATCATGGGCCATTTACTACTAGCGAAAATAGCATTATCTAGTCAAATTTATTTATGGATCCTCAGGTAAATTTATCAATCTCCTCTGGTCAAATCAACATGACCCAACCGAAGTCCTTCAAGGCTTCTTAGGAGAGGATTTGCCTTCAAAAGCAAGATTATTAGAGTTCTGTAGAAGTGTTTTGAACCATCCAATGTGGTTCATCCTGAGGACAAGATGAAAAATGAGATCTTGGCATCAAGTTAAATAGATGAAGATAATTTTTTAGACGTTGTAATATAATAGTTAGATTTGACTAGATAAATATTATTTATTAATAAAAAATATTTTAATATAAGGAAATAATTGTCAGAATATAGTTGTTAATATTGAATTAAGGAAAATAATTAAACAAAAGGAAAATTTGAATGAAAAGAATATCTAAAATAAAAATAATATTTTGGTCAATCCTAAATAATTAAAACAATAAATAAAAAATAAAAATAATATTTGGGTCAAAATTAAATAACCCAAAACAATTAATTATAAAAAACTTAAAAATAAATAAAAATAATAAATGGTAAAAATTAAATAATCAAAATAATTAATTCTAAAAACTTAAAATAAATAAAAATAATAAATGGTCAAATAAATAAATAAAACAATAATGAAGAAAATAGAGTAATTAACCGTAGTATAAAAATACAAATAAATAATAAAAAATTAAAATCAATAAATTAGGACATGGAAAGACTTAAAATATATAATAAAAATAATAAATAACTAATATATATATATATATATATATATATATATATATATATATATATATATATATATATATATATTAAAAATTAAGAGGAAATGGCAAGGATCCAACAACTACTAATTTTCCGGCCATCATCTCTATTTAGATTGCTTGGCCTCCTTTCATTCTCTGTAGCCTCCCTAAACTTACAATGATGGAAATGATCTATCCTAGCAATGACTTGAGTGTCTTCAATGCAAATGTGGAATTTTGTCCTTTTTGCATTAATACTAATGACAAGGAGTGGGTCATCCCATGTTTGATGTCTGTCGCATGTTTTTGAATCCTCTGATTTATTGAGGCCAGTTTCACCAACATAGGGTGTCCCACACGAACAAGGGATTACATAAACACCTTTCATATTCTTAAGGACCACCGGGTCTTTTACATATCTTAGGGAACTTTGAATGGTGTTAAGGGGACTAAAAGTAGAGAGAACCTTGTGATTTCTTAGGATCCTTGCAATCTTGTTAGTGGTCCCTTGGATAAAAGGAGGTGTACCCCAGAAAACCAGTCCTTGGGTTCTTTATTAATATTGAAACCCCTGCCAACTTTAAGGAAATCCCTAAGACATTGAAGCATATTATAATCATTATGTTTGAAAACCTTAAGGAGATGGGTTTTCTCATCTTCAAGGTGACTTTCATCTGATACTCTAAACGAACGAGTGGCTAAAGTGTTGAGAAAACCCAACTTCTAAGCAGGGAAATGATGAGAGTTAGAATGAAGATACTGCTCCCTGTGAGTTTTCTTTCGTAACACCTAGTGTGAGAATCATCCATCATCCTTCTTTGAAATAAGGACGTCAAGAAAAGGAAGGCTCACTGGTATGAAACCAACTCCCAAAATAGAAGAAAAGAGAGATCAACGCCTTAGAAATAAGTCACTTTGAGTGGGCAACCCCCTTTACATTACATAAATGAAAAATTCTTGGATGATTCAAATGACAAAACATTCTTTCTACATATAAGAGTCCATGGGGTCAGAATATAATCCTAGTCGACCTAACAATAATAATGTAAGGGCACAACAATAAAAATAGTGGGGTTTTAGGGGGCACAATAATAACAATATGGGGACTACAGGGGTACAACAATAACAATAAGGGGAAACATAACAAAAATAAGGGACTACACTAGTAATATAGGGACCTAACATGCCCTTCTCCTTCAAAAAAGTGTTGTCCTTAATTATTGAGTAGCTCTGGATGCTTCTGTATAAAATTATCATCATCCCATGTGGAATCTTCAGTGGGTAAGTTCTTCCACTTGATGATATACTCTGAAATTGATCAATTTTGTAGCTGTCGAGTTCTTGTTTACGTGATTGCTTCAGGTTCAAATATGTTTTTTCCTTCCTCATCAAGTTCTGACAATATTGTTTGAAATAGAAGTTTGTCACATATAACCTTCTTTAAGTATTAAACATGTAAAATTGGGTGCACTTGAGAAGAAACACAAAGCTCCAATTTGTATTCCATAGTACCAATATTTTGCAGCACCTTGTAAGGACCATAGTACTTTGGCGATAATTTATTATCCTTCTTAGCTTTCTTGAGGGACATTTGTTTGTATGGTTGTAGCCGTAAAAATACCCAGTCTCCTACATCAAAACTTCTCTCATTGTGATGTTGATTTTACTATTGTTTCATTTGATTTTGTGCCAAATTTAGGTTATCCTTCAAGAGTTGGAGAATTTTTTTTTGATTCTCGATGTGATCTTCCATTGCTTGAACCTTAGAATTTTCTCTTAAAGATGATGTGATGGACGCTGGATGATGTCCATAAAGTGCCATAAATGGTGTCATTTTTGTTGCAGTATGGAAGGAAGTGTTATATCACCATTCAGTGAGAGGTAACCACTTGACCCATTATGTTTGTTTATCATATACAAAACAACGAAGATATCCTTCCAAACATTTGTTCACTATCTCAATTTTCCCATTGGATTGAGGATGATCAGATGAGATATGGGCTAGTTGAGTACCCAAACAAGAAAATAATTCCGTCCAAAAATTTCCAGTTAAAATGTGATCTCCGTCGCTTACAATAGTCTTTGGTTTTCATGTAACTTTCAAATTGTTTCCCTACATGTAGTAGAAATTGTAGTTTCTTTAAATGGATGAGATAATGCACAAAAGTGTGCATACTTGGTAAGTCTATCAACTACCACCATGATGACACTCTTTCCTTCAGACTTAGGCAAACCTGTGATAAAATCCACTGAAACCTCCTCCCAACGTTGACTTGGAATGGGTAGAGGGTGTCGCAGACTCGAGGTATTAATTGTCTCAACTTCATTTTGCTAGCAAACCAAATATTTTGCCACAAAATTTTGAATATCAGATTTAAGGACATCCCAAAAAAAATTATTTCTTCACCCTATGGTAAGTATTTTAAAATCTTGAGTGTCCTCCTATGGGAGAGGTGTGCAATTACAAAATAATATTTTGTTTTAGTTGGAAATTCTTACAAAGATATAAGCGATATTTGTACCATAAGGAATACATTTTTCCAACTAAATGTATCAGATGTACTGGGATCTTGCTGCAAATTTTGAATGAGTGTCTAGACTTCTTCGTCATCCTTCCATTCCTCCCTTGCTTTGGTTACCCAATCTAGTTGGATAATAGAAATGGCACAAAGCAATGCTTCCACCTCCTCATCCTTTCTTGAGAGTGCAACTGCAACAACATTTAGCTTCACTTTTCTATAGATGATTTCAAAGTCATAACCCAAAATCTTTGTCATGCATTTTTGCTTCTCTTCTGAAGATATTATTTGTTCCAAAAAGTATTTAAGATTATCATGATCGATTTTTACCTTGAAGTGTCTTCCCATTAGGTAAGGTCACAAATTGATTATCATGATCGGTTTTTTTTTAATTCTTGAGACTTTCATAATTCAACATAGGAAATCAATTTGCACTCCTCTTCTCTAAGGACTTATACTCACAACACACAAGCCTCTGATCCGGTGCTCTGATACCATGATAAAAAATACTGAAAAGCACTCAATTACTACAAAATAGTCATATATTATACACAAATGGTGTATGTGTAAACACACTCACACACACTGATTACATTTAGATTACTCTATTAAATAGAGTTTCCAAGATCTAGCTTATTCCTAATTTAGAGAGAGAGGTTGAGAGAATTTCTCAACCATCACAAACCAACTTCTCAAATATAGGATGTAAGCGTTAATTCCAACATTTAGTGCATGTATTATTGCCAAAATTTCCTTCTCATAAATAGATTTCTATAAATACTTTCCTTTGATTGGACGAATTTCAAAAGAAATGGGTCTTCCTTGTATTAAAACAACACCAATTTCGTTTCCTGAGGCATCACATTCCACAATAAAGGTTTTTGTGAAGTCTGGCATAGCTAAGACCGGTGCTAGGCACACTCCCTCTTTAAGATGTTCAAGGCCTTAGTCGCTTTAGGAGTCCATGAAAATGCATCTTTCTTCACTAATGTTGTTATCGGTGCTACCATTCTCTCATAATTATTAACAAACTTGTGATAATACCCTGTTAACCCAAGAAATCCTTGCAACTAATTTATGGTTGTGGGGACTTTCCATTCATTAATGGCTTTAATTTTGTTAAGGTCTACCTTAACATGCTCATGAGATACAACATGACCCAGACATTCCACCTCTTGTACTCCAAAGAAAAATTTGGAGGTTTTTTCATATAATTGTTTCTCCTCCAATAGTTTGAGCACCCTGTCAACATGTTGAACATGATCCTTCCAAGTCCTGTTGTAGATTAGTATATCATCAAAAAATACTAACACAAATTTTCTAAGGAAGGGTTTAAAAATGGAATTCATCAACCCTTGAAATGTATAAGGTGCATTGGTAAGGCGAAAAAGTTTGACCAAAAATTCATAATGACCCTCATGAGTTTGAAATGTTGTTTTCAGAATATCTCGTCTTCATTCTAATTATATGATATCCTGAACGAAGATCCAACTTGGTAAAATAAACTGCTCCATGTAATTCATCCAATAATTCATCAATCATAGGAATGGGAAATTTGTCTTTAATAGTGAGATTATTGAGCTCCCTATAATCCGGACACAGGCGCCATCATCCATCCTTCTTTTGCACCAATACTACTAGAGCAGAAAAAGAACTTTGACTAGGTTGAATTATACTAGCCTCTAACATTTCTACAATCATAAGTTCAATTTTGCACTTTTTGACATAAGGGTATCTGTAAGGCCTGATGTTTGGAGGAACATTTCCTGGAATCAAATGAATAGCATGATCATGATCACGAATAGGTAGGAGTCCTTTGGGAGTTTCAAACACCTTTGAATGATTGTCCAAGACTTTTTGGAGAACTGGAGAAATAGATGATTTTGATGTTGAAACTTCTAGTGAGCATCATTGTGCAATTACGCCTCATTATTCTTTCTTCAGAAGCTTCATTAGAGCTTATTATCTTTCTTGGCTTCCATGTGATACCACGTAATTCAACTTGCTTTCCTTCTGAAATTTTTTCAAGAAAATTTCTTGAAAATTAAAAGCTACCATCCCCAAAGATTGTAACCATTGTACTCCTAATACAACATCAACAGCTCCCATTGGAATGGAAAGAATTGGACTATTCAATACATATTCCCCCATGGCTATCTTGATATTATGGTATTTTCCAGATCAATTTATAGTCCCTCCATTTGAAACCATCACTTGACACTCTGGTGTTGGGTATATGAAGGAATTCAATTCCTTCGCTACCTTACAATGAATAAAATTATGGGTACTACCCAAATCAATTAACAGTATTACTTTTTTCTTCTTTATATGTCCTTCTATCTTGAGAGTTTAAGGAGTTGTAATTCCTGATAATGAATTACAGGATATGGTTGGACTCATTTCTTCTTTCTCTAGGGTTGGTTCCTAATGTATATCCTCTTATTTTGAAGTTTCTTGTTCATTTTCTTCCTCCTCTTCACAATCTATGTAAAATAATTTATTCTCAGCACACTTATGACCTTTAGTTTATTTTCTATCACAAATGTAGCAAAGCTATTTTTCTCTTTTTCCTTCCAATTTTTGTGGTGTCAACCTTGTAGGTTGTGGAAGTCTAGGAATAGAAACACTTCCATATTTATAGATGTGAGGGGTAGGCTTCCTTGTCGCCATAATTTTACTTTCAATTTTTCTTGCCAACCTGAATGTCTTCTCCAATGAATCAGGTTCCCAATGGTGAACCTCATGTTGGATGTTATCCTTTAAAGTCCCTATGAAGAAATCAATCTTGTGTTCCATTAGAATATCAGTCACCCTTATATTCAATTTTTGGAAGTCCTCAATGTGATCCACCATTGAACCCTTTTGTTTGAGATTTATTAATTGGCTAAAGAAGGTGTTTCTCTTTATATCCTCATAATGTGATATCATTTCCTCCATAAAAACTGACCAAGTGACAATTTTTTTACGAGAGCAAAGCCATCGATACCATACAAATATATTTTGTTCTAAATGTAAAGTTGCAATGCATACCTTTTGTGTGTTTTTCACATTATGGAGATCAAAATATTGCTCCATCTGTAGTATCCATGTTACGAGATCCTTGCCATCAAACTTCCTCATATCGAGCTTTGGAATATGGTGGGTCTTCAATCCAACATTAGAGTTTATGAAATCACGATTAACAAATAATTTGTTCTCATCATGAGTTTCCTATACTACCTTTTCTCCAGTAGGAATAATTTCTTGTATCAACTTTGTCAAACCTTCCTTTAAACCTTCCATGTCTGCTTTTAGATCATTCTTCATGTCTTCCATGTTGTCTTTCATTTTTTCATCTATCTTAGCTTCTATGTCATCCATCTTAGCTTCCATGCTATCCATCTTAGCGTCCATGCCATTCTTCAAAACTTCCGTGTCTTTCTTCAAACCATCCATCTTAGCTTCCACACCTTTCTTCAAAATTAACACCCATTTCATTTTTTGTTTCTTTTTGCAAGAGCGAAATTTGGTGCAATTAGTCTTGTAATTTTGATATATCATGTTGCACTTTTTCCTCTTCATGAGTCATAATAGAGCCTTTTGAGACCTTAATGGGTATTGAATTATTTTTAGGGGTCATTTTAGAAACCAATATTGATATCTATGCTTCAATATGCCCTTGGAATCCATTGAAATTGATTTTTAAAACAAGACTTATGCAATTTTAAAAAAAATACACACCTTTTTCTTGCTTTTGAGGAGATCGATATTGAAACTAATGTATCTATGTAATTTCGGATCCCAAGAATTGATATTCAGTCCTGTAGTATCCCTCTGAGTTGTATTTCCAATGCCACATGTCTGAACTGATTTGGATTCTTCAAGACAAAGTTATGCCCAATCTCCCACAATGGCCTAATTATGGACTGGTTCAGTAGAGCGAACTTGTACGTCATGCCACGTGTCATTGTTTCCTTCTTCAGCTCTAAAATGGATACATAGGAAACTAGAGTCTGTGAAATTTCGACCACTTATAACAAAATTCCAATATGATGCCCAGAGAGAGATTTATAATGATTTTCCCAAGGTCACCTCTTTGAGATGAAGTTCGGGAGCCTGCAAAAACCATAAATTCCACAGGTCATATCTCTGAAAATATTGTGAACCAAGATCTGAAATCTTCATATGACGTTCCTTAGGATTTCTTCACAAATGGGTTTTTGTTTTAGCTTCTGAACCTTCATAGAAAAAAATTTACAGTGAAAATTCCATAATGACCTGTTTGAAGTAGAAAAACCCTAGAATCCAAAGTTGCTATACTAAATGTTATGAAACCGGCTCCCAAAATATAATAAAAGAGAGATCAACACCTTAGAAATAAGCCACTTTGAGGTGGAAACATATTTTGCATTACATAAATGAACAATTCTTGGATGATTCAAATGAAAAAACCTCCTTTCTATATATAGGATTAGATAGGGTCACAATATAATCCTAGCCGACCTAACAATAATAATGTAAGGGCACAACAATAACAATAGTGGGATTTTATGGGGCACAATAATAACAATATGGGGAATACAAGGGTACAAAAATAACAATAAGCGGGAAACACTAACAACAATAAGGGACTACACTAGTAATATAGGGACCTAACACTCCCATTGATTTCACATTCCATATTATAATTTATGGTGATACACTGATTATTAAGATGCTGGAGAAAGAGATCCAACTTGTCCCGAAAATGAGGGCAGTTGACGTAGGTTTCATCCACAAATCTCTTCCAAATATTTTATTTGTATTGAGCCGAGGACAAAGCTTTGGATTCAAATTCCTGCATGAAAAGATTAGCTACAATAGGGGAAAGGGGGGATCCCATGGAAACACCACACGTTTGTTCATATAATTCCCCTTCAAAGCCAAAGAAAGTAGATGTAAGACAAATATCAACCAATTTAGTAGTATCAGGATCTGTGATGTGATTGATGAACTAAATGGCCTCATTAATGGGGATATTAGTGTAAAGGGAGACCACACCGAAACTCAAAATAAGGTCCCCAAATCAAACCTTAATTCACCCCTAGACAGATCAACATGGCCCAACCAAAGTCCTTTATGGCTTCTTAGGTGAATTTCATCTATCTCCTGTGGTCAAAGCATCATGACCCAACCAAGCCCTTTTAGCTTCTTAGGAGAAGATCTTTCCAATCCTACAGTTTCCCTAGGCCATTCACCTCTGGTCAAATGAGCATGACCCAACCAAATTCCTTCATGGCTCTTCATGTGAAATTTGTATCCATCTCCTCTGGTCAAATCAACATGACCCAACCAAAGCGCTTCATGGCTTCTCAGGAGATGGTCTAACTGATCTTACAAAGTAATCAACACTCCCTCTCAATGAGGGAGACATTCTACATCATGTGAATCTTGTATCTAAAGTATACAAACTTTGCTCTAGACAAAGTCTTGGTGAGAATGCCTATAATATGTTGATTTTTGGATATGTACTAGATTTTCATTGCTCCCTTCTACACCATGTCATGGGTGAAGTGACCTTGTCAGAGAATCCTGTAAGAAGTTTTTGACACCACATTTCTTCATGACTTGCAACAATGGTTACGAGATACTTTTCCTTTTTTATAATAAGTGTGGTAGAAGTTTGCTTCCTGTTAAACTAAGAAATCACAACCGATCTCAAGATGAAGCAGCGCCCGAGTTGCTCTTTCTATCCTCTGCACTCCTGAACAATATGAATGAGTATATCCTTGCAATGTTACTTCACCACCCGATGCATATCTCAAACCATATCAATATTACCATGAAAGTAACACATGCTTCGTTGCATGCCTTGGATCAATCATAAACTTGTTGGATTCCTTCACTGGATCCATCACCGCAACTATTTTCTGGTCACCCTAACTCTGTTAGAAAATTATATATTACAGCATAATAGAACACATATATATGAAAAAACACAAACATATAATACATATAAAACAAGAGAGACACAAATATACATGGTTCATCTAATTTGGGCTACATCCACAGAGAAACAACCAGTTCTTATTTTATATTATCCATCAAAATGGGGAGACACAACCTATAGTATATCAACCGTAATATCCTCTACTCTCTCCCGTAGTCCCTCTTTCTCTTTCTCACTAAGAATACACACATAATATACAGCTTCAATACAATTCCCTCATATGAACCGAGGGGTTTCCTTCTAGGGAAAAAACCCTACATTAAACATAACTTCTACCGTTAGATCATTTGCCTAATGAACGACCCAGATTGACTATGAAATTGAAATATTTAATCACTGTTAGAACTTGGATCCCTGGAAAAAAATTAAATGACGGGCGGAATTTCCGCCCTGTTACAAACAAGGGTCCAATGCGATGATACATCTAAATAAAGAAGATAATCAGGCTCCACACCCAACACTCTCCAATTTGGAGATTGATTGAAGAAACTCCACAACTGCTTCATTTGCTGGACAATTACTCCACTTTGGACCTGGCTATTTCTCATCTTCATCATCATACTTGAAGACCGATTGAAACTGAACAGAATCTCAGTTTCTCCCTCGTTACAACTTTTGTTAACATATCTCCAAGATTCTAGCTAGTGTGTATATTTTTCAGCTTCAATTGTCCATCTTCCAACATTGACCGTATGAAATGGTACTTGAGTTGTATGTGTTTATCTTGGAATGAAATGTTGAGTTCTTTAAAAGATGAATGGCACTCTGGTTGTCACTATATAACCTTCCCATCTCCTGCTTCTTACTTAATTCCTCCATAAACCTTTGTAACTGAATCATTTCTTTACTAGCCTCTATAGCAGCAACATACTTTGCTTCTGTTGTTGAAATTTCAGCAACAATTTGCATTTTTGAAACCCAACTGACAATTGTTACACCTACAGTAAATACATATTACGTACCCTGTAGTGCTCCTCTTTTTATCTCTATCAGTTGCTATATATGCATCAAAATATCCCTGTAGAGCAATGTTTGAACCACCAAAGAATAATTTTTTATTTGTGTTACCTCTCAAATATCCGTGAATCCATTTCATTGACATCCAATATTGTTTTCTTGGATTTTTCATGTACTTGCTTACAACTCCCACTTCATGTGCAATATCAGGCCTTGTGCAAACCATTGCATACATTAAGATTCCAACTACTGATGCATATGGAAATTTAGACATATAATCCATTTCTTCTTGGGTCTTGGGGCACATCTCCTCAATAAGTTTGAAATGGATAGCCAAAGGTGTACTAACTGGTTTTTCATTCTACATATTAAATATTTCCAACACCTTTTGTATGTAGTCATTCTGAGACAATGTTAATTTTAGATTTTTTCTGTATCTAGTTATTCTCATACAAAGGATTTGTTTTGCAACTCCCAAATCCTTCATTGCAAATGAATTTGCCAATTTTCCTTTGAGCACATTTATTTCCTACATGTTAGACCCTGCAACAAGAATGTCATCTACATACAATAACTAGATAATATAGTTGTCACCATTTTTATTTTTGAGATAAAAATTATGATCAGAGTGACATCTATTATCGCCTTTTTCAGACATCAACCTGTCAAATTTTAGATACCATTGTCTTGGAGCCTATTTTAAGGCATGTAAGATCTTCTTTAACCTGCACACTAATTGTTCCTTCCCTTTGACCTCATATAATTGTGGTTATTGCATATAGATCTATTCCTCCAAATATCCATGGAGAAATGATGTCTTTACATCTAACTGTTCAAGATGAAAATCTTATGCTTCTACAAGACTTAAAATAGCTCTGATTGATGTCATTTTAACAATATGAGAGAATATTTCATCAAACTCAATACTTTTCATCTGTGAAAATTCCTTCACCACAAGTATAGCTTTGTACTTATGTTTTCCTCTATATTATTCCTTCAACCTGTAAACCCATTTATTCTGCAATGTTGTTTTACCTGTAGGAAACCTGACTAACTCCCAAGTCTGGTTATGTATTAAGGAGTCCATCTCTTCTTTCATGGCTAGCTACCACTTCTTCCTAGTTTCTACCTACATTGCTTCTTCATAACATTCGAGTTCACCAAATCAGTCAACAATAAATAATATAATGAAGGAGAGTATCGTTTAGGGGGCCTACTTATCCTGATAGATCTTATGACATCACTTTAAGGTGTTTGAGATGCTTGTTGGTGTTGTGGTGGTTATTTTTGTTGTTGCTGTTGATTATTATTATTTTAAGGCACCTTTACGTTTTCTGTGATATCATCAAGAACTGTGTATCTTTGTTTTCTTTTTCCTGTTTCTTTTCCTGCAGTTGATCCTTATACGAGACATTTTCATCAAATATTACATCTCTGCTCCTAATGATTTTTTTATTTTTATAAGCGATAACCAAAATCATTAACATCATATCCAATAAAGGTACATTTCTTTGATTTTTCCTCAAGCTTTGTTATATTTTCTTTATTAATATGAACAAAGGCCTCACAACCAAAAGGCTTTTAAAATAGAGTAGTTTACCTTTTTACCTGTCCATGCCTCCTTTGGAATACCACCATCCAAGAAACTTGAAGGCCCTATGTTTATTAGATAAACAATAATATCTACAACATCTTACTGAAATTGTGAAGGCATGCAATCTCATGCACCTTACACACTCCATGATTGTCCTTTCATCCTTTCTGACACACCATTTTCCTGTGGTGTTTCTGGAATTGTCTTCTCTCTGCGAATTCCATGCTCTGAACAGTACCTATCAAACTCTTTGTTGCAATATTCATCTCCATTGTTTGATCTGAGACACTTCAAATTGTTTCTTGTCTCAATCTCAACCAAAGCTTTCCATTTCTTGAAAATATTAAATACATTAGATTTATTCTGAATACAATAAATCTAAGTTTTTCTAGTTGCATCAACAAAAAAGTAACATAATAATGAGAGACACCAAGAGATGATACCTAGGAAAGTCCCCATACATCAGTATGCACAAGCTCTAATTTATCGCTCTTCTTTTCTTTCCCAACTCTAAAAATTTTTACTCTCTTATGTTTTCCATAAACAAAAATCTCACATAAATCCAAATCGATATTCTTCAAACTTGGCAACAAATTTCTTGAGTGAAGAATATTCATCCCCTTATCACTCATGTGTCTGAGACTATGATGCCATAATGCTGCATCTGCTCATGTGGAGGTTAAAACATTAACACAATTAGAAATACCATAATACAATGTACCAATATTTTATCATTTTCCTATTACTAGGGTTCCTTTAGTGACTGTTGTGTAACCAGCTCCAAAAAGAGAAGAAAAGAGATATCAATGCCTTAGAAATGAGGCACTTCGAGGGGGAAACCTCCAATACATTACATAAATGAACAATTCTTGGATGATACAATTTACAAAACCTCCTTTCTATATATAGGAGTCCATGGGGCCATAATGTAATCCTAGTGGGCCACAATGTAATCCTAGCCGACCTAACAATAATAATTTAAGGGCACAATAATAACAAAATGGGGGTTACAAGGGTACAATAATAACAATAAGGGGGTTACACTAACAACAATAAGGGACTATACTAGTAATATAGGGACCTAACAGTGACCTACCATGTTTTATCTATAAAAGTTGTCACACAACCTTCACCGCCTAACTGCCCTATTGAAATCATATTTTTATTTAGATATGGAACATGCCTTACCTCCTTTAATAACCATTGGTTTCTATTATGCCATTTTACAATAACTTTACCCATTCCAACGATTTTACAGGGTTTATCATCACCTAGATGAACTTGTCCAAACTCTCCTTTAACATAGTCATGAAGATGTTTCTTATCAGGTGTGGCATGGAGTGAGGCCCTTGAATCTACCATCGAGGCATCAATAAAATTTCTAAAGAAAGAATCAGAGAATCTTGTAACACATCACCTATCACATTTGCTTCATGATTGTTTTCTTGTTGTTTGTCTCCTTCTTTTCCCTTTTGAGACTTACAATCTTTCTTCAAGTGTCCTTTCTTCCCGCATTTACAATGCACTATCCCCAATATGGACTTGGGTCTACCTTTCCTTGATTCGCTGTGATATCTTGGGATATTTCCTCTTTCCATTTTTCTTCCCCTAGTATTTTCACTCAAATCATTTCCCGATGTCTCACCGGATCTTTTCCATCGCATTTCCTCACTAAGGATGGCACTGAAAACATCATCAAACTTTAAAGTACTAGATCCAGAGACAGAGTTACTAATGGACATAACTAAACCATTCCAACATTTTGGAAATGAGCACAGAAATAACAGAGCCCAAATTTCATCATCAAAATTTACCCCTACAGAACTTAACTGACTGCTAACCGTATTAAATTCATTTAAATGGTCAACAACAGATCCACTTTCTGACATATTCATATTAAATAAATTTTTCATAAGAAATATGTTATTTTAGGTTGAGATTTTTTCATATAGTTTCAACAATGTTGTCATTAAACCCTATGTTGTCGTTTCCTTCGAAATATTGAAGGCTACTGATGCCGCGAGGCACAGTCGTATTGTTCCACGTGCCTTTCTGTCGAGAATCTCCCATTCTGTGTTTGTCATACTCGACGACTTATTTGTTTTTCCACTCAATGGTAGGTACTAATTTTTTTGATACAGATAATATTCCATCTTCATCTTCCATAGTGGGTGGTTTTGGCCGTTAAATTTCTCGACCCTAAACCTACCATCTTTCACCATTGCTCCCACTCGAACCATGAACCCATATTTCTTGCGAGTTTATCATCCAAATAGACCTTCGAATATGATACCAGTTGTTAGAAAAGTATATATTACACAGTAATGGAACACATATAATATGCAGAAATACAAACACAAAAAACATATAAAATAAGAGAGACATAGATATACGTGGTTCACCCAATTTGGGCTACATCCACGGAGAAATAACCATTCCTTCTTTTATATTATCCAAAAAAATGAAGAGACACAACCTATAGCTGATTAAATGTACCCCTTGATGACGATTAAATGATGGGAGGAATTGTCTCCCTTTTAAAAACAGGTGTCCAACACAGTGACACATCTAAATAAATAAGATAATTAGGCTCCACACCCAACAAACTAGGTGCTCCCTATGACACTAAAGCAAATCCTCCTGTATAAATCCTAGCTTCCCCCTCTGTCACTATTTCTCCCTATGTCATTGAAGCATATCTTCTTGTCTGGCATGGTCCCCTCATAGAAGGCATACTAATACTTGAGAACTCTCATCTCTAAGCATCTAATATGACAATCTCAAGCCATGACATCCTCTTAAACGGTTTCTCCTTCCATTTTTCCTGATTATTTGCTTCCTCGGAACTACAAGCTCTTCTGGTCACCTAGCACGATCCTGAATATTCTAACAATTTATACAATCATCCCTCCCGAACATCAATCTCTCATTTTGAGTCTATGCTCGAGTTCTTAAGCCATATAATAACTTGACCATCTAGCGAAGAGAGAAAAAATATCCTCATAGTCCACTCTCTCTTTTTGGGAGAACCCCCTTGCCACAAAATTTTATTTGTGCTTCTCAATTCCTCCATATGTTGTGTGAATCATTTATTTGGCAGTATCCACAATTCTTCCTTTTTGCAAAAATCCACTCAAGAGGCCATGGAAGAAAAAAATGTTAGGCATGGAGTCTGGTTATCTTCTTTATTTAGATGTATCGTCGCATTATAACCCTATTCTTAATGGGGCAACAAATCTGCTCGTCATTTAATCATCGTCAAGGGGGTCCAGGGGGGGCGACGTCGATTTTATGAGCCCCCCCTTGGTAGGGGGTTTTGGGGGCAGTGCCCCCAAAGCTAAAAACATATGTAAAATTGCCTTGTAAAATATTGTAACTTCGTAGTCAATCTGGGTCGTTTATTAGGCTTATGATCTGATGGTAGAAGTTATGTTTAATTTTGGGTTTTTTTACCCTAGAAGGAAACCCCTCGGTTCATATGAGGGAATTTTATTGTGGTTGTGTATTGGGTGTATATTCTGAGTGAGAACTAGAAAGGGGGACTCTGTGAGACACTAGAGGATATTAAAGCGGATATATTGTAGGTTGTGTCTCTTTTTTTTGCTGGATAATATAAAGGAAGAACTCGTTGTTTCCGTGGACGTAGCTCAAGTTGTGTAAACCACATATAGATATGTCTCTCTTGTTTTATATGTTATTTTCATCTTTGTGTTTCTACATATTTTATGTGTTTCATTGCTCTGTAATATATAATTTCCTAACAAAAAATCTATAACCAAGAAAAAATATAAGGACAAGAGGATGACCAAATAATAATAATAACAATCAAGGGAGAAAAATATAAAGTACTTATATTTTTATTAAAGTAGAAATTGTTGAGGATTATAGGGAACAATCAACTCCCTCTTGATCCTTTCCTCGCAAAATTCAATGAAGTCCATCTGCAATTTCATTAAGCTTAGTTCCTTTTTCTTCTTTCATATTGGGTGATCATCTTTGTCAACACATCAACTACTGATGCATGCATGTTTCCTTTCCTTTCCTAACATGAGTTTCAAGGGATTGAGTTTCTTCATCCTGTGGAATTTCAAGCTATTTCTGGACAACAGTTAGGCCTCCTCTTGGACACAACTATTCCATAGCTTATCAAACTTGGGGAAATTTTTCTTGTGCACATATTCCTTGAATAAATTACTCCCATGAGAAAGGGAATCCATTAAGAGTTATTATAACAAGATCATATCTAATATTGGAGACTCTAATAAGATATAGGACAATAAAATTTGGTCTAATCATCATGGAGTTTCTCAAGGTTAGCTTCTTGCTAGTGTTGTTGTTATCATTCTACTAGAGCATCATATACTTCCTCTTCAATGCAACAACATGAGGAATCAAGGGGTCCTTTATGGAATCTACCAAGATTCTCTTAGCCTTATACTTGACTTTCTCCTCAACTCCTTGTAGTTCTAGAATGACTTCCTTCTGAATATTTGTAGCACAATTCAACCTAACTTTCATTGTGAGACTTGGCACCCTTTTGTAAGAGATCTAAAAACTAGTCAAACTTTTGAACACTTGTCTCTTAGGCTGAATTCAATGGATGCCCTTTCAACTTTGCTTTGATTATGTGTTGAATTTTATACAAGGTGAGCATTAGAAAACAATTTTCTGATTTTATAATTAGTACTTAAACATCATCAATCAATTTATCTCAGGCCACTAATACCATTGATAAATTATATGTAGAAAATATCAATATTAAATGCAGTGTAAATAGAAGGACATTCGTGCACGACAGATACAATATTTTTACCATGGATACCCAGCCTTGGGAGAAAACCCAACAAATTTTCTTTAGGAGAAATTATTATTCAACAAGGTTTATAAATAAATAAAAAATTCTAGAAATTTGTTCTAATAATCCAAGTTAATTACTAGTCAAATCGGGTCAAAATCATACTAGTCAACCATGGTTGAATCCCTAGGTCCCCTGTGTCCTTGTGACCCTCTAACTTGGCCTCCTTAATTCTTGGCTCTTTGTTTCACTCTTCCACATAAGAATAGTCCTTTCTCTTCGTTCAAATATCCAAGAGACCTCAAAAAACAAAGAAACTCTTTTGGTATTGAAAGTGATATGCCACGTAATCTATATATACTTGTCAAATGGGAGCAAATTAACCGAAGGGACACACCCTTTAATGAGCTCGACCAACTTGGTTTCTCAAAAATAATTTTTTATTTCAATTTTCTTAGGCTAACTTGGAGAACTATTTGGCATGTGGGAATACCTTTTGATCCTACATAAAAATCAACATAAACAACATCCCTTCATATCCGTGTTGGTTTGATCTAACATGCTCAAACTTATGACATTTGTGGGGGTTGCGTTTCCATTTCCACCTGGCTATTTTTCTATTGGTATGATGGCACCCGCCCCCCACCCCCCCTGCGCCCAATTTGCTCAGCATTATTCACCCCATCTGGGGATGAAAGTTCTTCCTGTATTAATTTACAACAATATTTATTAATAGGAGATTCAGGATATTAATTCTAGGTTACTTTCAAAGGTGAATACATTTCTAAACATCGATAATTTTCCAACATATCTACATCCTTCTTCCTTGATCACCTTATGTGGGCTAGTTAAGCGCCATTGTGGTGGATATGAGTTGCCTTACTTGTTCTAACAATGCCTCTTATCTCCAACTTCTCAATACCTTATGGATATGAGTTATTTATTATTTAATATGCATATCATGTTAATGATCATCTGGGAGTCTCCCTCCACATAAATTCTCTGAAATCCTTAGTTTTGAGCATATTCTAATCCCATTCTCAAGATTGATAACTTTGTTGTGTTATTTGTGTTACTTCATATTTCCCTTGATAAAATAAACAAAGGATTACCGGTATGGTCTCTAATTATGCCTCCAAAACTAGTTGGGTTAGGGTTTCCTTTAGTTGTCCCATCAAAATCTAGTTTCACAAATGGATCTAAGGGGGGAGGGGGGAGGTGGAAGGGCTAGAGGCAACACCAGATGGGGAAAGTGGGACCGACATATGGGAACCAATCTTGCATAATTTTTGATTCCCCTCCCGATACCTACCATTATTGGGTTGGACAATTTATTGTAATAACCATATCCTTGGAATTATTCACAAAGAAATCCCATATAGATTCCACTGGCACCACCTTCCCCTTAAATATCCTCCTATTTCACTCCTTCCAAATACCCCGTAGGTGAATTCCAGTGGAGATATTCCAAATGCAATTAATAATAGGGTTATGAAACAAATATTTTCGCCAATTTATTATAGTATCCTGGGGGTTGTCCTAGCACGCTCCCACCTTCTTCTAAATCCCATTGGAGAAAGAGCACTGACTAAGCAAACACTACACTTCTTCACTATTCAAGAGGTAGAGGGGGCAGTAGGATTGGCCCTAAATATTCCACTTGTGGATATTATCCCATGTGATGGGTTTGTTTTGAATTACCAAGCATTCAAATATAGAGACCTTGGACCATAAATGTTGATTCCATACTTTGTTCCATATTTCCTCTACCAATTGTACCTAATGATGTACTTCTAGGTGATATGCTTCCTTAACAAAAAAGGTTCCCTTAGACCCATAACCCCATCTAAGCTTGTCATATTTCAATGAGATAAGTATCTACATATGATTTAAATCCATCCAAACATTTTCCCATATTCCTTTCGGAGGTTTAGGGTGCCAATTATTAGGGGACAACCATATGTTCCATTGTTGGTCCTGCACATCCTCCTCCCAGTAGTCTTCTACTTTGGTTCTTCCCTAGTTAATCATTTGTCTTCTCAGTTTCTTAAGCTCCCCTTGGTTTCCATATTTGAAATTTTTTGACATGAATCCTCCAAGAATAATGCCAAACTTTCATTTCTAACTTCCGATAAACAATATTTTTGGATCAAGCCTATACCTTTTTTTGCTAGGGTCCAGATAGTCGATCCCAGAAAAAAATATCTTACTCAAATAGGTTGTTACAGGGTTATTTTAGTGGCATATTTATGGTTCCAAATATGCTTCAAGAGGTCCTCACCTCCCTGAAGCCACCTCCACTAGATCTTGACACTAAGGATCATAGCCATTGTCTTAGGGTCCCACAAGCCCAAACCTCCCTTCTTTTTTAGCCTTGCACACTTTGTCCCATGTTGCTACAATCCATTTCTTCTTTAGTCTTGATCCTCCCCATGAGAAATCTCTCTGAATTCACCTCAGTTATTGAAGGATGGATACAATCGCCATCATTGCCAAGAATAAATATATTGGTATGGCTTGTAACACATCCTTAAGAAGTACAATATTTCCTACCATGTTCAAATATTTGAAGGTCTAGCTTGGAAATTTATTCTATATTTTTGTTAATAATTCTTACCAAATATTCCATCAGGCTGAAATATCCACTAGCAGAGCCCCAAGGTATTTTGAGGGAATTTTTTTACTATGCATTCCAAAAATTCTTTCTACATGTCTCTGCACATTCAAGGGAGTATTAAAAAATAAAACCTGAGATTTGGTTCTATTTATATCCATACTTGAGGCCTTCAAGAACACCTCCATGATTTTATTGAAATTTATCGCTTCCTACATCGTTGGTACTCCTAGACCCAATATATCATTAAAAAATTATTGATGAGTTAGAGGAAAATCTTCTCCAAATAGTCTTAGCCCCTACAGTTTATTTGCAACAATTATTGTCCTGAACATACGTCGTAGTCCTTCCATTATAAAAATTAATAGAAAGGGGGATAAGGCCCCTCCCTATCAAACCACCTAGAATATTAAAAGGGTAGGGATGGCGATCCATTGACCCAAATGGAGAAAGACACTAAGGAAACTAGATTATATACCCATTTAATCCAATCATCTGCAAAATGATAGCCTTGCAGAATGCCACAATTAGGGGATTTTTGAGGTCTAAAATGGGACTCCTAAGAAAATTATAAAATAATAGTGGAAATAACAAAATAAGATTAGATTACGTCATCAAATTTTAAAGGGAAAATAGAAAAACTATTTTTTCAATTCATATTTTCAACTTATATCCCTATGGGTTTTCTCAAATTTCAAGCGGAAACACTTGTTGGATGCATAATTTGATTCCTCATTTAAGGAGTACCCATGTTGCATACTTTTGATAGACCCCGCTACATGAAAATTGAGAAATACATGAAAAACGTGATTGCAATCATGTTTTTTTTTTAATGTATTTCTTATTTTTCATGTAACATGGTGCATAGAAAGTATGCAACATGGGTACTCTTTGCATGAGGAATTAGATTTGCATGCAATGATTAAACCTGCACAAAATTTGAGTAAAACCTTAGGGAGATAAGTTGAAAATATGAGTTAAAAAAGTAGTTATATTATTTTATTATCTTTTATCTTTTAACTTTTTTACTCCAAAAATGGTGAATCATCTCCCATGGTTGACATCATCATCTTGAATCCTATTGGTTCTTATAAGTATATTTTGGTTGTATATTTTTCTTAGGAGGCCCATTTTAGACCCCAAAATTTCTCTAATGCACAAGAAGTTCCAGTTTGGTATGTCATATGCCTTTGACATATCTAAATTGAGAATCATCCTTAGTTTTTTTAATGTCTTAAAGGATTTAATAGGATCATGAACCACCATTTGTCCATATAGAATTTGTATTCCTTCTACAAAACATGTCTATTATGGAGATTTGAGTTTAGGAAAAAGGGGCTTGAGTCGATTGACTATGATCTTGGTTATAATTTTATATACCACATTACACAATGAAATTGATCGATATTTTCTCCGTACATTCACCTTTTATTTCTTAGGAATCAGATATAATAATGTGCCATCCATTTCTTTGAGAATAGTTTTTTCCTTCCTAGATTCCTCCACTTCCCGCCAGACTTCCTCCCCAATTGTTGACCAACATGCTTGGATGAATTTTATGGTGAAACCATTAGGTCCTGGTGACTTATTAAGGGGCATCTCTATGATAGTAGATTCAACCACCTCCTAAGTGATTTCCTGAAGAAGAGTTGCATTATGCTTGGAAGTTATGAGTGAAGTAATATGGTTGGTGACCTACAAGATGGCTTCTTGTCTATCCTCTATAAGGTTTGAGAGGATTTTGTGGTAGTAGTGAATTAATTATTGGGATATTTCCTGGTCTGGTTCAAGCTTTTGACCATTAAAACCTTGCATAAAAGAGATACAATTATGGTGTCCATGATAAAATAAAGTTTATCCTTTTCCCCATATTTTATCCATTGGATCTAAGACTTATACCTCCAATGGTTTTTTTTTCCTCTTGCATTCCTCAAGAGGCTCAATAATATTGGCCTCCTCCTTGATCAGTTCCTCTAAGCATCCTTTTATTATAGCTTCTTATTGGATATTTTCCATTTTAAGCTCAAGCTTCCTTTCCTCCTCCAAAATTTCCCCAAACTTCTCCTTATTCCACCCTTTAAGTTTCCATTTGATATATTTTAGTTTCATGTATAGAGAAAACATTGTTGTACTTATAATGGTTCTTGTTTCCTCCCACCATTTTTGAATATTTGTGAGGAAATTTTGATGTCTCAGCTAAAAAAATTCAAACTTGTATAGACGATTCCAAGGGTGTGTATTCAAATTTAGATTTAACCTGATTACCTAGTGATCCTAACCATGGTTTGGGAATATAGTAACTTATATGGATGCATCCCATTGTAGAATGTTATTTGTGAAGAATAAGTGATTCACCTTAGATGAAATCAGTTGTTGGCCCCTTCTTCTATTGTTCCAGGTATACACTCCATTCATTGTGGTTATTTCTATGAGTCCTAGTTGTTCCTGGTTTTCTAGAAAGACGTTGCCACTCTCTCCAATCTCCAAATGCCCCCTTTCTTCTCATCCAAGAATTTAATTAAATTAAAATTTCCTCCTATTATCCATGCATTTGGGGAAATTAAAGCACCATTTTGGGATATTTATTGAAGGAAAATAGTCTTGTCTTGATTTATATTTGGTCCATATAAATTTTAGATAAAGCACCGCTCTCCTGAATCTATAATATGTATTTGAAGTGTTAAGACCCGGAATGTAGCAAAAATGTTTAGCACTTTGATCTATTGAGCATCCCATACTATTTTTATTCCTCCCAAATTCCCTTGGGAATCTAATCCTATTGATTGGGATTGTCTTCTCTAGTAATTGGTAACATTTTTTAGGGTTTCCCTTGATATTTTAATCCTTGTATCATCATCATTGTCAATTTTTCTTTGGTCTATTTTTTCTTTAGAAGTCTTTTCTTTCCTCGACTGTTGAGGCCTCTCATGTTCTATGAGATGATGTTCATAAGAAGGATTATTGGAGCCATGGAAAACCTCCATGATGACCCTAACAAGCCCATAATTAAACAAGTCTCCTCCTATTTCATGCAACATCTGTAATTTTTTCTTGCTACCCACTTTTTATTAACTTGTGTGATTTCCCTAATTCCTTCAATGTTTGTGATTGAACCCTTGAAGTTCCTAATCCTTAACTTTTTTTAGCAGCTATATGTTTATATTTGAGGTATGATTGACCTATCATTGATAGTTTTTGTTCATGAAGAGTAAATGGATCCTTACCTTGCCATTCCTCTCCTATTTTTTAGAGGTTTAAAGCATCCAGGACATATCCATCTCATTGTCATCTCTTGGGTTCAAATTGATGTTCTTTGGTTCTGCATGCAATTCTATGTTGATGTGAGTGATAGCTTTGGAAGGTCTTATACATTCGCTTGGTTTCTTAGCACGTGGAAGACATTATTTTCTTCTACTATTGATTTATGTCTTCTTTCCTAAGTCTAACTTAGGAAAAGTATAATAATTAAAGTAAATTAATTATTATGGACTATTGCATTATTTTCTAAGGATAAATAGTTTAGTTATTTAAGTGACTTAGAAATAATCTCAACCATTGATATCCAAGATGGTTTTAGAAGGGAGATTGGCGTTAGGGATTTGGCCTCAAATGAAGATTATAAAGGGAGCCTAGTGAGGAGGTGAATACACAAGATGGAGAGCACAAGTTTTGTGATTGAGTCATCATTCAGAGAGAGTGATTTTCTCTGAAACATGTGTGGTTGGGCAGACTAGTACGTAGAGAAGGAAGTGTGAATGGGTTCGAATGAATCCAAGGAGGAAAAATAAGAGGATATTTTAGGGTATAGTTGTTGGAGTGAGATTGTATTTTTCTAGAAGAGGTTGATTTGTTGGATTGTTGTGGTTTTTTCTAGTGCACATTAGTGGCAGAGCGAAGATCTAGTTTTTGGAGGCCAAGTTCTTTAGGTCGATTTCATCTGGAGGCAGATTTCCATGAGGTTGATTTACTTGGGTCGAATTCCTTCTGAGAGAGCTAAGTTGTAGGTTCTATATTGTATTTTTCCTTGTATCTATGTGGATTGGAAAACCCAGCTTTTCTAGATAATGAAATGAAAAAGAATCTATCATGAGTTAATTATTATTACAATGTGTGATTGACCTCTCTAGTTTATTTCCGCTGCATATTTTTAATTCTAGAATTTGAAAATACCGATGATTTATTTTTTAGAAAACTCAGTGTTCATTGTGAAAATTCGGTTACCCAAATCTTATTGCAACAAGTGATGTTAATTATTCTAATTGTTTAATTAAGAAAAAAAATTATTTGGCGTTTCCTATGGAAAATATCGAATTAAATTCACTGCAACCTTCACAAATAAAATACTGCAGAATAAATACAATGCTGGAATAAAGATGCACACATGCATACACATAAATCACAACATTAATTTTGGACTAAATTTCCTCGGAAAAATCCAACTTGGGAAAACTGGTGCAGAAGATTAGGGTTTTAATATTAAGCAGTAGTAAATCTGAGTGCAAATATTTGGATGCCCAAATTGGTTATCTAATATAGAGAAGTAACTGACAAACAATCTGGTGAGAAAATTATCACTTCCACACGCGAATTGCACTGCCTCTGTGCAGTGACTGCATCACCATACACAGTTTTTCGCTGCAACTTCGAGCAAGCTTCCCTCTCTCACACTGGTCTCTTGTTTTCTAGAAACTAGACTCTCCTGGCCTTCAGAAACCGACTCCGTATTCTTGCACTGAATCTACACTATCTCCCAGAAAAATAGTGGACTCCTATGAAGCACTTCGTTTCCTCTACATGGAAATGCACAACCTCTCTGTGGAATGGCTGCCTCTCTGCTATGCACTCACCAGATTTGGAAATTTTCCTCCAGCCTTACTGTCCCTGCCCCTCTCTCACTGCAATGAGCACATTGGCTCTCTCTCCGACAACTCAGTGATACTACTCTGGAAAATCGATCTTCCAGCAAGTTCGATCTCTTAAGTGTCTCAGTGTGTTCTCTAAGTGCCCATCGAATTCCTTTTTATAATCTCTCGTTGAGACATCAACGACCATGATTAGATATTAATCGATGGCTAAGATTAACTTGGACTTGATCCACACCTTTATCTAGAATATTGGCACTTGACTTAATTAATACCTTTTAATTAATCATATTTATTAGTTTAGACTTAGGAAATATTAAAAACTAATTAAATTATTTAATTAAGCCCTCTTTAGGTGTAATTTTCCCAAATGATTTTTGGGTATTGGAGAATGCCTGTGTCTTAGCTTATCTACAAAATATCGAGGCTAGAGCACATTTGATGCTACAAAAATAAACACTCCCTCTTAGCAAGGAATGTGCTCTAGTACTCCTACCCTCTTGATAGTAAGACTCTGATTCTACACCATCTCCTACTACGTTGTTGATGTTTGGCTACTGTTTCCCATCAAATATTGTGCAACTCTGATTTTGTGTTGCATCTGTGTTGTTGCTAACCCTGCATACTATTGTCAACCACTGCATCTGCGCTACAACTCTGTTGTTTTCGCTACTGCAAAATTTGTAACTCCTCTCATCTGCTACTATTGTAACTGAGATATGTCCATCATACTGAACCAACTGTGTTCATTCTAATGCATCTGTCACCCGATTCTTGACTGCTGCTAGTCTCTGCGCTGTCATTGAAGCCTCTACATTTTTGTTGACTCTGCACTATGCAAACTACACTGTTTCCAACTTTGCTCTGCACTACTTAGTCTCAGACCGCTCCTAGCCACTACATCTATCACTCTGGCACCTGACTGTCACTTTTCCATCCTGCTACTACATCTATGGGCTCCCGTAGCAAGGTATTGATCCAAGAGGTGGATTCCTCAAGGATCCTACCCATGTGTAGCAACCCAAGGCTACAAAACCAAATCACCCCACCTCTCACCTAGAGGCATGTCAGTGATCATGGAAAAATATTCCTCCAACTTGGAGGACAACCTGTCTATCTCAGCGGATGTAACATGATAATCTTGCTTCTCCTTTTTTTCCTTCTTTCTAAGGGTACATTGAGTAATATAGTGGCCTAAATCCCCACATCTGAAGCATTTTACCTTTGAAACATCCTTCTTTATTTTATGTTGCTCCTGCTGGCCCTTTGATGCAAGGGTTGCATTCTCCTCCTCCTTATCGAGCTTTGTCCCACTGTTGTTGATGCCACTTATGGTGCTCTTCACCAAGTCTCACATTGTATCTTCTTATTATAGATCAACCCACACTCTTTCCCAATCCGAAAAATTTTCTCTGCCCAAGATACTTTGGACAAGGACTTTGGAAATGTTGTGAAGGGCTAGTTGTACAAACTCTAAGGCACTGACCTTGCAGTCGCTAGCTGATCTCGGATATATTGAATTATCGTAAGGAAGGGATATATGTGTTCCCCCTTCTCCATCTTGGTAACCCTCAAATTATCCTCCAAGTACATCTTCCATTGCTTGAAAGATCCCTGATATAGTGTGGCTAGTGCATCCCACATTTCCTTGGCAGTGTCCTTGCCTACTATGTGAGATACCACATGATCCTAAAATCCATCAAGGATCGTCCTCCTCATCTTCACCATTTATTTATTGTAGGTATTATGCTAATATGTGTCCATGGGTAAAACTGCCATTAAACTGATATAAGTCTTGAGATCAAACTGGTCTAGAAGGCAAGTTATTCTAGCCTTCTAGATCACATAGTTTGATTTACCGTCCAACCAATATTGATCTCTCAACCTAGATGATGCCATATCGCCAAAAATAAATCGAACTATGCCTCTTCTCCTCTGCACAACTATTTATTGGATCTACGCACTCCCTGCTGGAGTGTGTAAATATGCTCTCAGCTACTGCTGCTCTGTATGGAAACTTCAAATTTCTTGGCTAGAAATTCCATGAGGAAAAAATTCCCTCAGTGTGTGCTCCTCTTCCCTTCTGATGCTATTCTGCTCTAGAAAAATGCTACAGAATAAATGTGTCCCAGCTGAAGATCTTCTCTGCAAGAATTTTTTTTTTTTTGCTTCCTCTGCCTCCGAAAATCCTCGATCTAGAAATTTTGTTCTCTGTCAACTCACTCAGAGACACAAATTTCCTCTCAAATTTTCCTTGTTGGCCAATGGACTATGCAACCTCTTCGGGTTTTGAGCAACTCCCTACGTAGTGCCTATAAGCCCCCTCTTTCCTCCTACAACTGAGCTCTTCCTTCTTCCTCCGTGCTCTGATACCATGTGAAAATTTGGTTGCCTAAATCCTATTGCAGCAACAGATGCTAATTATTCTAATTGTTTAATTAAGAAAATAATTTACTTTTTTTTCAGCTAACAAATATCAAATTAAATTCACTACAACCTTCTCAAATAAATGTTATGGAATATATACAAATCAGGAATATAGATGAACACACACACAAATAACAACGTTATTTTTGGACTAAATGTCCCTGGGAAAACCCAACTTGGGAAAACCAATGCAACATCTAGGGGTTTTAATATTAAGCAGTAGTAAATTCGAGTACAAATATTTGGATGCCCAAAATAGTTATCTAATACAGATAAATAACTAACAAACAATCTAGTGAAAAAAAATATCAGTTCCACAAGCTATCCAACACTGAAATTAGCTTTAGATGAGTTGCTTTGTGCTTCCTCTGCATAATGACTACTTCACCTACATAGTTCTGCATTATATCTTGGAGAAAGATTCCCTCTCGCACAATATTCTCTTAATGTCGGGAAACTGGACCCTCCTGGCCTCTAGAAATTTTATCCAGTGTCTGGCACTGAATTTACACTTTCTCCCAACAAAATAGTGGATCTCCTCTAAAGAATTGTGTTGCCTCTGCGTGTCACTATGCAACCTATTGCTACCTCTATTTTATGCACTCACCGGATCTGTAAGAATTTCCTCTGGCCTTACTATCCCTACCCATTTCTCACTGCAACGAGCTCACTAGCTCTCTCTCTGGCAACTCAGCGATGCTACTATGGAAAATTGATCTACCAGCAAATTCAATCTCTCAAGTGTCTTGGTGTGTTTCCAAGTTCCCATTGAGTTCCTTCATATAATCTCTCGTTGAGGCATCAACGAACATGATTAGATCTTAATCAATGACTAAGATTAACTTGGACTTGATCCACACCTTTATCTAGAATATTCGCACCTAACTTAATTAATACCTTTTAATTAATCATATTTCCTAAGTTTGGACTTAGGAAATATTAAAAAATTAATTAATTATTTTAATTAATCCCTCTCTAGGTGGAATTTTCCCAAACAATTTCCAGGTCTTGGAGAATGCATGTGTCTTGGCCTCTCTGAAAAATCTCGAGGCTAGAGCACATCTGATGCTACAAAAATCAACAATTATGTGGGTAAATAAATAATTTGTTGGGGATAATAATTTTCCCATGAGAAAATGTATTTGGCTGGTATTATAAATTTAACATGGTATTAAAGGTATATAGAAGACTATGAAAGAGAGATATGAGATCATGAGGGTTTGCAGTAACATAATTACTTCATTAAAATTTTCAGTTGGGTTTTGTCACCACGGTTTATTTGTGGAGATGTCATCATTTTTTAGCTTGAGATACTGAGACAAGTTGAATGGTCGAGTATCAAACCTAGATTCTTAAGTCAAATAGTCTCTGGGATTTATCAAGAAAGGACATGTAGGTTCCTTCATTTATGAATCTTTTAGCTGAGAATAGGGCAAAGGATATAAGCAAAGGACATATAATAAGAAGGAAAAGGAAATTAAGAAAGGTAAACATTTTTCTTGGAATAAGTTTGGGATTTTTTTCTAATCAATGTCCTAGAAATTAAAGTAAGGGAAAGGGAAAGAATGCTACAGCAACTACTACATAGATGGAGGATATGGAAGAGGAATTTGAGAAAAAATTCTCTCTAGTGTCTTTATTTTCTAGAATAGTCACAAGAGGTGTCTAATTCGTGGATAATGCAACATATCGTCATATGATAAGATCTTAGGATCTCTTCATCAACATGACCAGGGGGGCCAAATATGTAAATGTGGATCTTGGTGGAAAGGCCAAGTATGCAGTTGAGAGCACTGGTAGTATCGGGTTCCACATGGACTTAGGAGGCATCAAAGAAGTGAACGAGGTGTTACATATACCAAGGTTAGAGAAGAATATCCTTTCAATTTCGGCCATGGAAGACCAAGGAACGGAGATCAGCTTTACGAGAGGTGAAGTGGTTGTTTGGCCAAAGGGGACCGATTTCAAAAAAAAAATTGGGTGATGAATAGAAGGGAGAGGAACATTTATATGTTACGAGGGAAGCTATTCAAGGCTCTCATCCATGCAAGTGACAAACACAGTGATATTTGGAATAAGAGGATGGGGCACCTACACTACATAGATCTTCTGATAGTGTAGAGGATGGTTACTGGTTTTCAAGAGATCTAGGTGGAGAAGGATGGACTGTGAAAAGGGTGTGAACTTGGTAAGCAAGCCAATATTGTGTACCCTCACAGTGAGACCAGGTCAAAGGGTGTGTTAGACTTGTTGCATTTTGATATTTGTGGCCTATGTCCATGACATTGATCATAAGGTCCTTATATTTTACGACGTTCATAGCTGATTATTCTAGGAAGACTTGGATCTATTTCCTGAAGTCCAAAGATGAGGTATTTGATTGGTTTGAGGAGTTTAAGGATCTTGTGGGAAACCATACATGGAGGAGGATTAAGGTGTTGAGATCAAATAATGGGGGTGAGTATTTATCCAATGAGTTCCTAGAATTTTGCAAGGAAGTAGGAATCAAGAAGGATCTCACAGTACCTTACAACCCTTAGCAGAATGGGGTTGCCGAGAGGAAAAATAGGACCATCAGGAGGCAACAAGGAAAATGATCTATGATCGGGAGTTTCCTATGTTCTTGTGGGTGGAGGTCTGCAATACAATTGTGTATGTGCAAAACAAGAGTCCTCACAAGGTGTTGGGTAATATGACTCCTAAGGATCCGTTTACAGGAGTGAAACTGATGTGAGTCATTTGCACAAATTTGGTAATATATTTTATGGCCATCTAATTATATAGAAGAGTACTAAGTTGGAGCCCTTTTATGAGAGGGGCATGTTTTTTGGCTACAGTGAGATTTCAAAGGCCTATCAAGTCTAAATTCCAGGACAGAGAAAGTTGATCTTGATTCAGGATGTGAGATTTGATGAGGACAAGACACATAGGATATCTCAAGAGAGGGAATCCGTAGTGGTATAGGAGATGGAGTGAGAGGCTCCTAAGGATGAGAAGGACTAGTAGCACTAGTAGGGACATATTTAGTGGATATAGAGGATGAGTTGGATATTCCTTCGAGCTCTACTAGGAGGTGGTTGAGATGCATCGAGCATACATTGGGAGATGTTGAGGAGCATATGGAGGATCATAATAGAAATTTCAAGAAAAGAAGACTACTGACCATATATTCCAATTGTTTTTCATTGTTGAACAATGTCAGCGAGTATAAGCCTTCCACTTTTGAGGAGTTTATAGGTGAGTAGGCTTAAAGAGATTCCATCATGAGCAATGATGTTTGGGATATAGTTCCAAGGTCGTAGGGGAAGTATATGTTCACTTCTATGTGGATCTAGAAGATCAAACATGCAACTGATTGTAGTATCAAGAAGTATAAAGCAAGGTTCATGGTGAGAGGTTTATCCTAAAAGGAGGGAGTGGACCATGAGGATACATTCACATCTTTCACCAAATATGCATATGTTTGTGTAGTTATGTCCATTTCTTCAGAGATGGGGTTGAGTATAGTTCATATGGATGTGAATACTACTTTCCTCAGTGGGGTGATTGAGGAGGAGGTGTATATAGAGAAGCCTCAGGGGTTTGAGGTGCATGGGAGAGATTCCCATGTATGCAGGTTGGAGAAGGCCTTTTATGGGCCAAAACATGCTCCATACACATGGTATGCCAGAATTGATGGATATATTCTTGGTTAGGGCTTGACCAAGAGTGAGGCAGATACCAACTTATAATTTGTGCTTATTCAAGGTGAACCATTCATATTGGTATTATATTTGGACGATCCCATCTTGACAAGATAAGCGAAGCTCATAGGGATGTGCAAGGAGGATCATTACAGAAGTTTTGAGGTCTAAAATGGGCCTCCTAAGAAAAATGTACAACCAAAATAAACTTTATAAGAACTAATAGGATCTAAGATGATGATGTCAACCATGGGGGGCGATTCACCATTTTTTTGGGTAAAAAGGTAAAAAGATTCAAAAATAATAAAATAATAAAACCACTTTTTTAACTTTTATTTTCAACTTATCTCCCTAAGGTTTTACTCAACTTTTGAGAGGAAGTACCCATTAAATGAAAAATTTAATTCCTCATCCAAGGACTCATGTTTCATACTTTCAATGGACCATGCTACAAGAAAAATGAGAAATACATGAAAAAACATGATTGCAATCACATTTTTCATGTATATCCCATTTGTCGTATAGAAGCCTGTCCATTGAAAGTATGCAACATGGGTACTCCTTGAATGAGGAATCAAATTCTACATCCAACGAGTGTTCTCGCTTGAAATTTGAGTAAACCCATAGGGAGATAAGTTGAAAAAGTAGTTTTTTCTTTTTTCCCTCTAAAATTTGATGATGTAATCTAATCTTATTTTATTATTTCCATTATTATTTTATAATTTCCTTAGGAGACCCATTTTAGACCTCAAAATTCTCACAATGATTCCTTCATAATTTGACATGATGGACATCGGCTTGATGCATTACCTTTTTGGATGTGAGGTGTGGTAGTATCCAAGAAAGTTTTTCCTTGGGTAGGGCATTGAGTATGTAGTGGAGATCTTGAGGACATTTAGGATGGAGGATTGCATACCTATGACTACACATATGATCACTAATCAAAATAAGTTGAGTTCTTTTGAAGGTTATTTATTGTATCCCACGTTGTATAGGCAACTAATAGGTTCTTTGATGTAGCTACTCAACACTAGGTGTTATGCAGACAAATCCCTCTTGCGGATAAGAACGATCTCCCTAGGTTTGACCTAAGGAAAAATAAAAACAAACAGACAATTTCATAACTCTTTCCCTAATCCTAGTTCATTTAAATCATAAATACAAGAGAAGGAGAATGGAAACCTTACCTATTTGTGAAATTCTTGATGGAGATCCCTACTTCATCCTGATACAACTCCTCAATGCTCGAAAAGATTTGCAATCATAGACATAAAAGGGATCAAATGAATACACAATATAATAATTCAAACAAGCTTAATATAATGATCAAATATATTAGAAATTGATATCATCTTAATGAATAAACAAAAGGAACATAAATCATTCATCATTTCAGTAAGACAATACAATGGAAAAAATGATTCATTTGTGTTATTTCAGATATAAAGAAGAGCCTTACAACCTTTGATTTGATGTCGTGAGGTTCGTCCCAAATGCCTCCAGTCCTCTCCTTGGATGATAAGCTTCCAAATATAAATCCAATAGCATAATACTACCTTTTGTGAACTCGTCAAACCCTATAGCTTGTATTCAATTTATAGGCCAAGAAGAGGAGGTTTCAAATCCATAAGAGAAGGATGAGATCCACTAATAGTGGTATTAGGGTTCCTTGATGAAATGGAATTAGGCTCCATGATGTGAGGGGTAAGGCTTGAATAGATATGACCTATAAGATTTCAATTGGGATATATTTTCCCAACAATGATTCTAGAATTCACTTTTTATTTTTACTTTTCATTGAGTCATTTGTGCGGTCTACAGTGGAAGAAAAACCACAATTCTGCATAGGTTTCAATGGTAGGAGCTGCAAATGCATGGAAACTAACTAGGAAAAGCACACAGGTCATATCAAATAGATTATAAAGCCTTGTTACCCAAAATTCATATTTCAATGGTTTTAGGTTATTGACTTGCAAGGGAGTGCTTTGAAACATGTTTATGGATGGTGAGAGATCCATTTTAGCGGTCAAGTGTCATGGTGAAAAAATGACATGTAATGGATTGACTCCTAAAGTGTGAAGTTAGAAAATTATTTTAAGGATTGAATCACTTTATCATATCAAATATAGGATCAGAGACCATGGTTGAAAACCTGCAACAATCATTCAAGGATTACAATGCAATATATAATCATTACTGAGGCTGGTATTCGCATACTTAGAGTAAAGCTAACTCGATGAACAAGTATGAAAATACCCTAGAATAATATCAATAATAGACAAAATATGGATGCAACCATCAATTATGAATATGTCTCAATAATCATGAATACATAACTCCTCGCAACCTGGAAGGATGAAACTAGATCCAGGGTCTTGATATCCATCTCTCAATCCGTAATACGAATCTAACCATGTGAACAATTTTTTTGAGGTCAAACATGGCATATACCACTTGATTACCGATCAGATATGTGAACAGTTAACAAGCGTGAAAGAAACCGCCAATAATGACAATGGCTCTCAAGGTACTCTTAGTACAATCTATAAAGTGTGAAAATATGTCCTGAAGTTGAACCCTCATAGAATTGTTTGATCAAAGGTCAGTGATGAGAAACTATTGTCGAATGTGAGAAACCTGCCATTAAGGCAGGTAGGCCTCGAGGTATGGAAAAGGGTTTCTATATCAACTTCCTTGATAATGAGTTGAAGTCGATAGGAAGCGATCCGTCACATGAGGGCCTACAACACAAAACTTCACATTAGAGGAAATTTTAGCCTAAAAGTGGCCTCCTAAGAAAAAATAATAAAATAATAGCAAAATAATAAAATAAGAGTTATGAATTTTGGAGGGAAAAGAAGAAAACTACTTTTTTTAATTGTATTTTTTCCTTACCTCTTTATAGCTTTACTGAAATTTCAAGTATAGAAACTCTTTGGATTCAGAATTAAATTTCGCATCTAACGAGTACCCATTATGCATATTTTTTAGAAGATCCACGTTGATAAAAATTGAAGATAATTAAAAAAACATGTTGAACACATTTTTTAATGTATATTTAATTTTTATCAAAGTGGGTATTAGGAATTTGGCTTCTGTGATCCATAAAATGTGTATAAGATATTTTTCAGTGAAAATCACATGTAAGAATTTTTTGTCGACGCGTTTCGAACCAACCAGTGTGGTTCATAATGGGCACTATTGGATGCAGAATTTAATTCTGCATCCAATGAGTGCCTAAACTTGAAATTTGAGTAAATGTGTAAGGATATAATCCAAAAATACAATTAAAAAAAGTAGTTTTTTACATTTTCCCTCAAAAAATTTTACATGTGCATCTTTTTAAATTTAAAGGATTTTGATTGGTTTACATATTATGTACATGAAAATTTCATGGGTACTTTTAGGCTGACATTTCCTCTAATGTGTCAAGTTTTGAAGAACTATTTTGCAAGGAATGACTTATGGATGGTCAATGCGATTGAAGGTAACAAATTGCAAGGTAATTTGAACTGAGGTTGAACTTCTCTTGAACACATGGCGACATGAAAATTGACTTGGCAGCATTTGAATCAACAATAATACCCAAAAATATCTGAATAATTTCAATGAGGTTCGATTAACTGTAATACAAATGGATTTCCCAACTCAAACACGTGTGACAGAGTGTTGTGTTCAAGAGCGACATAGTGCCTTATAGTGAATGCAAAAATGAATTCATTTTCCCAATTCCCCCCCACCATTACTGAAAATTAACTCTTTATTTTTGTGAAGCTTGAGGAAGATAAAATTTTCTTATCCTGTAAGGTCATCCTTCAGATGAGTTCTCCAAATAATTTTTAACGAACCCTAAGAAGGAGTGGTTTTGTCTCATCCTAATTGACGAGTCCTGCATTGTTTAGATTTTATGAGTCCATTGAAGGAATAAATTGATGTTGTTTTCATGTTTAAAGAGTTTGAAAAGACACAAAAAAAAATCATTCAGTTATTTCAATGTAAGTTTTAATGAGCGTGGAGAAAGTAAAGCTCCATGTTTTTCAGTTTTAGGAAGTCACGAGAAAAAGATAAGTAAACTTCACAATGTATTTTTTCGTAATTTAGTCTCTCATGCCCGAAAAAGGGTAAAATGATGCAGGAGATAACTCTATTGACCATGATTAGTCAACACACACCTTTTTTGTAAATATTCTAGTTCAGTCTGGAAAATGGGTAAACTTCTACTAAATAGATGAATCATCATTTACTTTTTCGAGTTTGAATAGTTAAGTGCTAGACGATGTTTTCATGCTTAGAGAGTCTAGAAAGGGCTTAAAAGAGAACTATAGATTTCACATTTTCGTATGTTTTAAATGAGTGAAAAAAAGTGATAAAAGTGTACTCATATTACTGACTTTCAATTTAATTAGCGAGCATGAAAAGATGAAAAGAACTAGACATTTTCATGTGTTTAGCGAGTCCCGAAAATAAAAATCGAAATGGACTTGAGATAGGTTTCATTTTTATACATGATTGAAATAGAGAAAAAATATGCTTAGGATTCGTTTCATTTTTACACAAGCTTGAAACATATAGGAAATTGTGCTTGGGATCATTTTTTTTCATTTTTACACAAGCTTGAAACAGAGAAAAATTGTGCTTGAGATAACTTTGTTTCATTTTTGCACAAGCTTGAAACAAAGAAAAATTATGTTTGAGATAAGTTCAATGCCTCCCGATCATAACCTGCAAGGGTACATGCCCCCCGAGCTTCATTTCACTCACCTAAGTAGACTACTGGTTAATTATAGCTGGATGGAATTAAGGCTCATTTATGATATCAAATGAAAGACTCGGCTTAAAATTTATGAGATCTAGTCAAATATGTGACTTAATTAGGGAAGGCTTTGTTTCATTTTTAAACGAGCATGACATAGGAAAAGAGCTATGCTGATAGTGACCTGATTGATTTTATAACAAGGTTGACATAGTAAAAGAACTATCCTCATGGGAACCTATTTCATTTTTTAACAAGGTTGACACAGTAAAAGTACCATACTCATGGATATATGTTTCATTTTTTAACGAGGTTGACACAACAAAAGTACTATCCTCATATGCACCTTGATCACAACCTCCAACTGGAAGGAACACATGCCAAGGGTCACACCTCAATCATGGCTTCCAAGAGGTCTTCATCAAAAGGAAGAATAGTTATCTGGAAGGAACACGTGTCAAGGGACTCAACAGGGATAAGAAAATTAGGTTCAAATTTCCCCATTGAAGGGTTCACCATGTCAATTACTAGATCTGAGTCAAAATAAGTTGAGAAAACAATGAGAGGCTCGCTTACATCAGTAACTGAAAACATGGGACAAGTTTCCACATAATTAACCAGTGGCGAGGTAGATATCACTTCCGTATAAGGAACATTCAGGGATGTTAGATGGTTGGTATTCGAATGAAGACCAACAAACAAAATATGGTCAATAGTCACAATGTTTCCATTGTCAGGGAAAGACATTGTGCGAAAGAGTGTTGATACGAAAACTTTCACGGCATAAACATAGTTTTTCCCAAGGATCAAATTGAAATCCAAGGTGACTTGAACTACCATAAGATCGATATAGACAGTTTTACCTTCCATAGTAATAGGTAACTTAGGAAGGATCCCTAAAGATTCACTAATAGTTCTTTTAAAAGCTATCATATTTTGTATAATAGGCACAAGTTGAGGGGAACCAAAATCTTGCCAAGCAGTTGAGGATAAAATACTAGTAGAAGCACCTCCATCTACATTTTTGCGATGCACATTCTTAACATAAGCCTTCACAATGAGTGTGGAAGAAGGAAGACGACGTCCTATCAGTCTACTCCAATCAAAGGAAATGACCTTAGTACTTGGAGGGGATTCCATGAAAACAGGTGAAATCCCCTCTTGTGTAGAAGAATCTGAAGGAACAAGAAGAACTTAAGTAGTATTGACTTCACTCTCTAAAGGGAGAATGGGATTGAATAAATGTAGAATCAAGTTGACCACTTGATAAACCAATGTTTCATCAACCTGAGTGATATGTGTTTCCCTCTCCAATGGAAGAGTGAGATTGACTGTAATTGGAATTAGATCAATCACTTTGTCAACTGATGGTAGGTTGGGAGAAAGATTATAGTAACTAGTTGGAAGTTGGAAGTTGGAAGTTGTGGAACAATAAGTTTTTCCAAAAACCTTGAGGCTTCATCCATATGATGGAAAATGTGACTATGATGAATCCATTTACATAACCTACAAGGAAACCTAACTTTACCCTTTTTCCCAAGAACTTGACAATCATTAGTTGATGGATCAATAGTAAGTTGATAAGAATTTTTAGAACATACTTCCAAGACCTTAGGAATAATAGGACAATCAATAAGGAAGTGGTCACCCTTAAAAATATTGCAAGGGTATTTGGGCTTGCAATGCATGTTTCCTCAACATTACCAATACTTACAACCATGGTTGGTTGGTTAACTTTTTTCTTATCTTGCTTCTTCTTCCCTTTCTTCTTCTGCATAGTCACCTAGTTACTAGCATCAAGGATTTTACTGAGAGAAGAAAAATAAAGGGAGGAAGATATGTTGTGTGAATAAGGTAAAGGGTCAACATGATGTTGGTAATGTTGATATGGTGAACTTGGTTGAGGTGAAGCATCTAGTTGAGGTGGAACAATTTGAGTATTTGAGGCCAACGAAGTTGAAAAAAACCATACAGGTAAACCTATGGTAAATTTAGGTAATGAAAATGTAACCATATAAGGATGAACAACGTTTCCAAAGCAAGGAAAAGGACTAGGATTCTCATTAAGAGGGGTTCCTTGGTTGTTAAATTCCAGAACTTTTTCCATTAGATTCAACTTTAGTGATTTTTAGTTAAAATTTTTAACTATATTAACAATCCAAATTTACAATCCTCACCTAAGGTCTCTAAAAAGTAAAACAAATAAAAAGAACATACACTAGAAAATGTAAGGAGTCAAACCATGCAAAAAAAATTCACAGCGAAATCACTACTTGGTGATGAAATCCAATGTCGCAGAGATCAAGGTGAAAAATGAAATAAAGATAGAGCAGGTAGAACCAGTTACACTGGCAACTTTCTTAATGAAATAAGTTGGTGCAAGTAACTCCACTTATTCCATATCGAGTGAATATTACCCTCCAAAAGGTCCAAGTGATTCTAGTCAAAGTTTGTTCCAGGTATAGTAGATACCATCCCTCTACTGTCACCTCAGGAGATAACCCTAATATTATGGTCACTAAGGTTACCACTTATAGAAAATCAACCTAGGGGGGAAATCAAAGACCAGACTTACACGCAAGGGAAGACTAAAAAATCTCAATCCCCTTGAAATTTCCTCAACATGGATAATTTGAGGTTTACGTCCAAGTGACCCCAAGTAGCTTTTAGCACCATTTGTATTGTGTGCAAATCACTCTACTGTAACCAATGAAGCGAGTATGATCACTTCACCAGGTTTGATATAATCTCGTGCTGGACTCGCTTGTAAGAAAAGCTACCTAGGGTAAAATTGCAATAAATGGATTTACTCCATACTGAAAGATTCTACTCTCTTTTTATAGCTTTGTAAAGTTAACTCACTTCCAAATTCCAAATCCCTACAACCTGATCTATGTAGGTGGAAAGAGCCCTAAAAATGAAAAAAAAATATAATCAATTTTATTAACATTGTGTTAGTAAGTTTTTGTTTACTCAGTGAGTTATGGACGTGAAATTGATGATATTATGACCAGACTACAAAACTCTAATGCGGTCAAATATTAAATTGTAACCTTTCCATTAAATGAATTCCTAGTTATGGGAGAGTAATAATCTTTTTTATTTTCAAATGAAATGAAAAAACTCATATTCCAATAACATTATTTCCCACAAAATTCCAATTTCACTTTGAAACAATTCAATTGTAGAAATTAATTCAAAATTTGAGTTCACTTAACAAGTGAAATAGCCATAAAATGTCCTTTCACAAGAAATCACTTCAAAATGCATGGAGAAATCAATAAAACTTTGAAATGAGTTTTTGTAATGAACAATTCAACTTAGTAATATATATAAGTGCAATTATGAAAGACTTCAAAACTGAAAAGAAATTATTTTCATTTAACGTTCAACAATAGATGCATTTTTCACAAAACACGCAAATTTTTTTGTTTTGAGAAATTCTACTTTGCAATTAAACAAAGAAATAATATAAATAATGAATTTGGTATATTTGAAAGAAAAATACAGGGATACAGTGATCTAAACAACAACCTATCCCTTTTTTATCAATCAACAAACAATCTAGATAAAACCCTACCCAAATTTATGAAAATGATTGATTCTCAACAAGGCTTCACTATGGCATTCAAAAAATTACATAAAAGGTATCTAAAGGTAAAAACAAACATAATGAAACATTTAGAAATCAAAATTCAGACTCTAATTAAGAGAAAATATATGTTTTCAAATTTTTCTAAAGATTGTGTAGGCTAATAGTTTAGTCCAGTGCACATGCGCACATTTGCTAAAGAAAAACTGTGAAGATTTGTGATTTTTTGCTGAACAGAAACCACACAGATCAAGAAAGCTTCAAAAAAAATAAAATCAAGGCAATCAAACCAGAGAATCTGAAAACTCACTACTTTTCTAATAATCAAATAAAGCTAATAAAAAAATATCAGAAACTAAAATCAAGGAAAAGGAAGAGAACGAAGAAGCTACCCAGTATGGTCGCCAATTTGTTATTTGGACAAATCCCTCTTGCGGACAAGAGCGATCTCCCTAGATTCCTAAGGAAAAATAGAAAAAAATAGACAATTGAATAACTCTTTCCCTAATCCTACTTCGTTTGAGTCATAAATACAAGAGAAGGAGAATGTAACCCTTACCTATTTGAGAAATGCTTTATGGAGATCTTTGCTTCGTCCCAATGCATCTTCTCAATGCTTGAAAAGGCCTGCAATCATAGACATAAAAGGATATTAGAAATTCAAACAAGCTTAATCTAATGATCAAGGAGATTATAAATTCATATCATCTTAATGAATAAACAAAAGGAACATAGATCATTCATCATTTTAGTAAGACAATACAATGGAAAAAATGTTTCTTTTGTATTATTTCAGAGATAAAGAAGAGCCTTACAACCTTTGTAGTGATGTCGTGAGGTTCCTCCCAAATTCCTCCAAGCCTCTCCTTGGATGATGAGCTTCCCAATATAAATATAATAGCATAATACTACCTTTTATGAACTCCCCAAACCCTCTAGCTTGTAGTTGATTTATAGGCCAAGAAGATGAGGTTTTAGATCCATAAGAGAAGGATGAGATCTAATAATAATGGGATTAGGGTTCCTTGATGAAAGGGAATTAGATCCATGATGCGAGCAGTAAGGATCGAATAGATATGACCTAAAGGATACATTCACCTAACAAGGATTCTAGAATTCACTTTTTATTTCTAATCATTCAGAGTCATTTGTGCAGTCTACAGTGGAAGACAGAGTACAATTCTGCGTAGGTTTCAATGGTAGGAACTATAAATGCACATAAAATAGCTACAAAAATTGCGCAGGTCATATCAAACATATTATAAAGCCTTGTTACCCAAAATTCATATTTTCTTCAAGGGTTTTAGGTTATTGAATTGCAAGGGAGTGCTTTGAAACATGTTTATGGATGGCGAGAGATTCATTTTAATGGTCAAGTGTCATGGTGACAAAATGACGTGTAACACTAGGCCAGATATATGTTGTTGTGAACACACTCAACTAGTTCATGGTGGATTCAGGACAGTTTCATTAGTGTTGAGAAATCAAGGGATGTTATATTAGGGTGATTTCTCTTTCTTTGATAACTAGTTGTGATGTTCTTTTACTTAAACTTGATGTACTTATAATTAGCTTCTTCTTCTCTTGATTACTATAATGTTCTTATCATCAAACAACTACCAAAACATGAACATCAATGAAATAATAGGACACATGATATAGGTTGCTCGCAAGGGCCAAAACCTTTCCTAGATAGTAAAACCCATAAGAATTATTCTCTTCTTATAGAATCTTCAAATTATGAATTCCAAGACACTTAGAATCTAGACAAAGACCCCTCCAAGACAAATTCAACTTCTCCTTTGATCAGCTTATTCTTCACAAAGTCAACCCAATTCAAACGAACCCAAATTTTCAGATCTCATCCTTCGCTTTAGATTTTCGGCTTCTGCTTCAAGCCTTCACTTTTCGGTCATCCTGCAATCTCTACAATTTCACACATGTGGGAGATGTGGGTCAAAAAAAGGTTTCCTTATTGTTGGTTTTAGCTTTCTTCTTCTTCTTCTAATCGATGTGGCTTGAAAACAAGATACTTTTGTCACCAAATTCACCCTCTCAATATGAATGCAATTTCGGTCTTGCTACAACAAGATAAGCCCTAATTTCCTTCACACCTATGGGAGGATTTAGCCCAAAATAATCTTCAAAACTTAGATTTATCTTTCTTGAACTTTTTGTTCCCTTTTGACTTCTTTTCCCTTAAAATCGAAACTTTTCTCTTCCTTGATCGAATGAATAAGATGATCCTTCAAATGAGGTTGAGTACCTCTTATATATAAAGTTGCTGTTGGGTCACTAATTTGTAATCATTTTCACTTGTCTATGTCATTCATTAAGCCATTACTTCCAACCATCCATTGCACCATTTCACTCACTTGCCACCATTTTTACCATAATTATTCATGATGCGTCTCTATATGTCTAAGTGTTTAATTAACATCGTTTTCCTTTATTTTTAGTAGATTAAGGATAATTATGCATGGTTTTAGTAATGATAGTTTAACAGTTCAAGTTTATGTAGTTTATCCAAGTTTATGTAGCTATCTCCATGGTTGAGGTAGCAACACCACTCTAGAATGAAATCTGACACTTGGATTTGGTTTCTAGAAGCTTCAATATGGATTTGTATTGGTCAAAATCCACCCAACTTGCAAATGTGGATCTCCAAAAAAAGATCAAAGGAAAAACGTAATAGTTTTGACTAGTCAAATTAAAACGTCTTTTATTAGCAAATGAAAACAAATTTCGGGAAACAAAAACATGGGTTTTGTTTAGCACGGGCCCAATTAGGTTCCTAAGATGTAATTTTCTAAAATTAGGTACCATTTGAGATACTTTTGAGGTTATTTGGAGCCTCACTTTGCAGATTATGTGGATAAACAGTTTTTCAATTCATCATGTAATGCATAGTCAACAAAGAGGCCATAAAAAATTGTTCTTTATCAAATTCGTGGCATAGAGATAATTTTGATCAGATATGGGCTAACATTTGATCCAAAAATCCATGAAATCTATTTGATTTGATTTTCAAATTGATCTATAAATATCCCATCACCAGAATTATAACAGAAAAACTCTAAGTATGTTGTTGTTTTAGAGATCTATAAATTTCAATCTTAATTTGTAATTTTTTCTGCTTATTGAAGGAGAAGAACTCTATTTTTTCCATTGAATGTAATTTTTTTTTATATGGCGTAACTCTGAATGAAATTGGTGATTTAAATATCTTCTCTTGATTCGATTTTTCAACACCTTGTAGTCCTCAAGAGCCCCCCCTGGAGATCTCCAAGAATAGAATAGATGTTTTCCATTTCTTTCATATTCTCATGCATGGTTTGTTTCAAATAGATTAATTGTTTATGCTTGTCATAGATTAAAAATTCATGCTTTTGATAGATTCAATGTTTATGCTTTCTTAGATTAAAATGTTAATGATTCCATAGATTAAAGTTTGTAAGTTTTATAACAAAAACTCCATGCTTTCATAGGGTAGAATATCATGTTTTATTAGATTAATAATCATTATGCTTTTTTTCTAGTTTAACAATAATTTACTCTCTAATAACTTAGCACTTTCATAGTTTATATTAAAGAATCTAATTTCCCTTTGAAGTTAATCTCCAAGCACATACAATGTAGTGTACCTTGCAAGCTCACGTACCCGGATTGACATATAAATGCAAGTAATTTAACAGTCAATTAAATTACCCAACATTTTGGCGTGGTTGTCGGGGAAGTATACACAGGTGTTAGCTTTCAATTTCATCTCATTCTTAGTTGCATAAGACTAATTTCATTTTAGTAAATCCTAGAAGTAGATTCATTTAAAAAAAATACTTCAATCACCTACCACCACCACCATATCATGTGGTGCAGTAAGAGCCACATATCCACATCATGAATTCCTAGTTTTGTAGGTAGAATAAGAGGTGACAAAGGAGGTAGAATAAATGGCTGGAGTGGATGACAATGAGGAAGATCCTTTTGGATTTCCCATTCAAGAAATGGATATCAATGTTCATATGAAGAACATCCCTCCATCTGTACTTCCTAACTTCAAATATGTGAGATCAGAAGGCCCGAAAACCTTTCTTTTTGAATTTTAAATAATTTGTAGATCTTATGGATAGTCATTACACATTCAAAAATTGAATTTTTTCCCGGCAACATTGAAGGATAAAGCTCTTAAATGGTTCATGAATTTAGGAACAAATTCTATAAGGACATAGGATTATTTAAAAAGAGTATTTTTGGAAAAATATAAAGATTATTGCATACACCATGACCTTAGAAATCAAGTCTTTAAGATGAACCAAAAAGAGGATGAAATCCTATAAGATTTACTTATAATGTCAAAAGATCTAAATTGCATAATTTAAGATCAAACAAACTAAAAAATCTCATACCAAATGCTAAAAGGGATGAATGGATTAATCTTCTTAACCTGGTGGGAAAAGGAGATGTCTCTCAATTATCATTTCAAGAGATTTGTGAACTATGTAAGAACATATCAAGAGGAAAAGCAAAGTATGGAAGATCCTCTCAGGATCCAATTATGGAAAGAGTAAGTAAGTCGACATCAATATTGGTAAGTCAAATTGAACTTAACAATTTACTACACATTTTTGGTAATTTAAATGAACAAATTGGTATGCTAAGAATGCAAAACAAGAAAAAAGTTGATAATGTTTCTTCATTTATATTTTTCCCTAAATGTAGAAAGAAATATGCTTTGCATGAATGTCCACTTGATAACATTAAAATTCATGAAATATGTGCAGGTCCACATACAACTAAATATTGTACATCATTACCAGGGTTAAAGGCAGTTTACCAAGGAGAAAATAAAACATTGGAAAAATCCTATTGTAGCTCTAGGAAGAACATGGTAGCCTCATCAACCTGGTATGATGCAAGATATTAATTCTAAATTTCAAGGTTATGCTCAACAATATCAAAGTAATTGGAAAATACCCTTGCCTTGGAAACCTTGTACATCTCAATCCCAACCTCAAAATAAATCCTAGAAATGAGGTTTGAAAGGGCCTTATAGAGGAAATCCCCCATATCCTTAATATTTTCCTCACTTCCATCAATACCAATATCAATGTTATCCATACCATTCGCCTCCACCACAACATAATTTTCACCATCAATCGACCTCAATTTAACCTTTCTCATTAACAACCACACAAACACCCAAAGATCCATTCCCAATCAACTACGTGCACGACCATTTCAGATCCCCTATAATAAAATACCTCAATCCAAGGCTTACAATGTTGAGGTATTGCAAAATGATTCACCATCTTCTATTGAAAAAAAACAACCAGAAGAAAAAGATTCATATAAGGTCCAAGAATCATGGATGCTTGTTGACGAAGAGCAGTTGTTGGAACCTAAGAATGAAAATTTTCATGCATGTCTATCACCAGATTCTATGAATGGGGATCACACTTCTAAAGAATTGCATTGCATGATAGCATGAAGCCATGGAAGACAATATTACATTGAATCTTGGTTCAAGACAGTCATTGGATCCCAATATTCAATTCTCAAGTATTTTCTGACATCATCTCAATCAAGGAAGTTCGTCTCTCATATATTGGTACATATCAAAGAGTATATTTCAAACTCGCATATGAGTTTATCTATCACCTTGTTACACACATGGTTCCATTGGAAATATTCATATACTTGAACGAGATTCATTTTTGAAGTAGAGTAGGACATATAAAAAATAAATAAATAAAAGTAAAGAGAAAAATAATTCTTATTGTGAAAACCATCTTGCTGGCGCAATTGGACATGAGCTTTGCTTGAAAACCGGGCAACTGACGAGAAATTTTCACAATAAGTTCTGCAATTTCATGATGGTTTCAATATTTTATTATGGTTTGTCAAATCATTTTTGGTTTTATGCTCAAGTTGGTTGATGTAGGATTCCTTAAGGCCCACCTTCCAACATATCTCATCCCATCAACCTCAACACCTTATCTTGGATCAAGATCAAAGATTATTTAGAGTGCCTTCGAACTTGCATACATCAATGGCAAGCCTTCTCATTGAAAACAATGGGAATACAACAATGCCTCTTGATTGTGAGATCTTGCAGGTGACTTGACTTCAACTCATTCATTTGTCCCTGTCAAGATGCACTCATGTACCTTGACACTCATTTACATTATCAACGAGTTGTCTCGTATTGGTTAATGACTTTTATCATTGATCGATAATCCAATAATTTATTCCCATGCTCGACTTCGACACATTCATTCGCATGGTAAGAATTGTACCATGAATTTTTGTTTTGATGAAGACTATATGGTTTTATGGAATCAACAAAAACTTGCAGCAGTATATTTTATTGGTTTCTTGTAGCAGCATGTTCATCTTTTTGTCATTCAACAACAACATGATGACACCACTACAACTCTTTTTCATTCATTTCCTTTTCAAAACAAATCAATAAAATTGAGCCTATTTCATTCAATATGCGTTATGTTTCATTGTTTTTACTTCAGCATCCAATACACAATCCAAATATGCAGTTCAAATTCAGAGAAAACAACTTTCTACAAAAATTGACATTTTCTGCAACAACTACAGAAAGTTGTAGTTTCTGCAGCTATTGTTGTAACAACCTGTTTTTTTTGTTGTAGAATCTTGTTCTAGATGCAGTTTTGGCACAAATATTGTAAGATATTGGAGCAGAAATAAAAAAATTTGAGCTACTGGGTTTTCTCAGAATATGATAAATTGAGTACGGCGCAGAAAGAATTCAAAAAAGAGAAAATTTGAAGGACATTTCAAGTGGGTTTTTTAGGCAGATTTTCATTTTTCACCATTGGGCGCACATCAAGACAACATCTATTATTTTTGCACAACAACGCTGTTTTTCATCAAAATTGGATTTCGAAGGCATGTGGTGGTAAAAAAGGTAAAAATACACCATTTCCCTTTTGAAGAACTCAATTTCGCCTTAAAATAAGATAGTGGCATATGTCTTTGTGCAATATTGGATGGCATGATAAGTCATTTTTCAGAATTTTCAAAAGCTCAAGATTTAAGAATTGATTTGCTGGTAGAATGGTTTTATTCCAAAATCTACAACCCCTACTTCAACTTTTCAAGATCTTTAAACGATAAACTTGAGGTAAAAAATTGAACAAGGCTTTTTAGTTTATTAAAGATTTAAGAAAATATGATGAATAACAAATATTTCATCGACCATTATTAGCCATCATATATTTCATTTTTGAGACCACTCATATCATCAACCATCCCTTTCACTTTTACTCATTTTGATTAAATTTTTCTATGTTCAAAAATAAATATTCATGACAACAATATAAACTCAGCATACAAGGCTGCAATAGATGAATTCAAAAGATGGAAAATGAAGTTAATTTCAAGAAGTTGTTTGGCAAGTTTTTCTCTCTAAAAGTTGACTATGGAATCAATAAGGCTAGTAAAATCAAGAATATGAAACCATAATACAACCTATATATGCTTATGTTTTTGTAAGATGCCTAGAAGAGGGTTGAAAATTATTCAAGTGAATACAAATGTTTGTTCAAGAGGCATTAAGGCAGATTGTCACATCAAAAGTTAGAAGAGATGCCAACATAAAGATGCATTTTCTAGCAATCGAAGGCAATTAAGCAACAAGTATTTAGGACCAAGCTTTGATTACTTTTAAGACTAGAGGTATGAAATAATTAGAAGTTGAATGGGTAGTTGAATGATTTTATTCATTAATTATCTTCTAATTTTCAAATGAGGGCTACTGGATCATTTCATGGGTATCATAATTTAGTTGTACTACATATTGAATTTACCTTTGAGAATGAAGTATTGGAATGGTTTGAGGTTTTTGGCAAGAGACACATTTATACACTTGAACATTAAGTAAAACATCATATATATACTTCAACAACATGATGATCAACAACATTAAGGCCACTTACATCAAAGACCAGTTTTGTAAAGATCTTGTCAAAAGAAAAAAAGGTAACATTTTATTTGTTTCTTTGAAGTAAACTGCAAAACATAGAATATATGGACATTGAAAATATATCTCACTTGTGTTGTATGTGCTTTCTGAATCTATCATAACCCATTAAAACCTATTATATCTCATGATATCCCTTTTTCCAAATGATCAGCAGGCTACAAGGGTGAAGAATTTATTTATTTTTTTCACCTTGTTGACTTGGTTTTGATCTTTTTTCTTGACTTCATAAAGCCACTCCATCCACCCATTCATACCAATAATACTTTCATTTTTGCATACAAGTGTTACATGAGGAATAATGTTACAAGAACCAAACTTCTAAGTTAGATGTCCAAATTCTGAAGTGAACTCATTGGTTGATGAACTTTGAGTAGTGGTCTATGAAGACTAGAAGATGGAGAATATAGTAAAAATATTGAGAAATGATATCCACCATTCATCGCAACAGGGAAGCACTCTTGTTACTCTAATAGCTCAGTCAATGACTTGGTCAGTGGCATGGTAAGCAACAAATTTATGTGACAGATCATACTAGACAACTATTCAAATTGGTTAAGAAATGGTGTAAAAAAGCTAAGTCATTCCCAAAAGATACATTTTGAAACAAATATGTTGATCAAGTTGTGTTATTTTCATGACTAGGGGATGTAAAGATCTCAGTGTGGGGGAGATATTGGGTCATTGATTTGTCATCATTCTCACTTGTCTTTGTCATTCATTAAGCCATTACTTCCAACCATCCATTGCAACATTTCACTCTGCCACCATTTTTACCGTAATTCTTCATGATGTGTCTCTATATGCCTAAGTGGTTAATTAACATCGTTTTCCTTTATTTTTAGTAGATTAAGGAGAATAATGCATGGTTTTACTCATGATAATTTGACAATTCAAGTTTATTCAATTTAGCCAAGTTTTGGCGGTTATCTCCATGGTTGAGGTAGTAGCACCACTCTAGAAGGAAATTTGACACTTTGAATTGGTTTCTAGAAGCTCCAATATGTATTTTTATTCATCAAAATCCACCCAACTCGCACGTGTGGACCTCCAGCAAAAGATCAAAGGAAAAACACAACAGTTTTGACCAGTCAACTTAAAGCACATTTTCTAAGTAAATATAAACAATTTTTTGAAAATTTAAACATGGGTTTTGTTTAGCACGGGCCCATTTAGGCTCTCACTGAGAAGGTTTCTCAAATGAATTACCATTTGAGATATTTTTTAGGTTATTTGGAGCCTTATTTTGTAGATTACGTGGATAAATGGTTTTTCAATTCATCATTTAATGCACAGTCAACAAAGATGCCAGAACGAGTTGTTCCTTAGCAAATTCATGGCATAGAGATAATTTTGATAAGATCTGGGCTGATCTTTGATCGAAAAATCCACGAAATTTTAGGTGATTTTATTTTTAAATTGGTCTATAAAGATACCATGACCATAATTGTAGCAAAAAAAACTCTAAGTCTGTTGTTTCTTCAGAGATCTATAAATTTCAATCCCTTTGATGAGAGGAGGGAGAACATGTCAAGGATGATCTTAATTTGTAATTGTTACTGCTTATTGAAGGAAAAGAACTCTATTTGTTTCTGTTTAATGTAAATTTTTTTAATATGGCACAACTTTGAATGAAATTGGTGCTTTAAATATCTTCTCTTGGTTTGAATTTTCAACACATCGCAGTCCCCAGGAGAGACTCTTAGAGATCCGTGAGAATAGTATATATGTTTTCCATTTATTTCATATTCTCATGCATGGTTTGTTCTACATAGATTAATTGTTTATGCTTATCATATATTAAAAACTCATGCTTTCCATAGATTAAATGTTTGTTCTTTCTTAGATTAAAATGTTCATCATTCCATAGATCAAAGTTTGTAAGTTTTAGAAAAAAAATTCCATCCTTTCAAAGGGTAAAATCTCATGTTTTCTTAGATCAATAATATTTATGTTTTTTTCTAGTTTAACATTAATTTCCTTTCAAAGAACTTAGTACTTTCATAGTTTATATTAAAGAATCTAATTTCCTTTTGAAGCTTCCAATTCATTTCAATTATGCATAAATATTGAAAGATAATCTCCTAGCACATACGATGTAGTGTACTTCACAAGCTCACGTACTTGGATTGACATATAAATGAAAGTAATTTAACATTCAACTAAATTACCCAAAACCTACAATGGATATAGATTATCCTTCAATGGTTCAATCTTCTCTGTAGGTTGACTTGTCTTCTTACAGGCCGACTTGGTCTTGTGGGGGGGGGGAGACTTTTGACTCTTTTAACTCACAATAAATTATTTCTACATGATACAAAATTCCCAATAGGGTCTATATGAAAATTATTCTTCGACTCTATGACACAGCCCTATAAACATACAATGGGTGCTTGACCTAAAATATATTGAATTTGAGCATGAAACCCATGCTATAAAATAATAATAATAATTTTCTTTCTCTTTTACGTCAAATACAAAAATCAAGATTACATAATACATTATGAAGACCAAACAGAGTTACATAATTCAACACTCCCTCTTAATTAGGGAGGTATTCATAATACATACAATGTACATGGACATTCTCATACTGAATAATTATCATAAGAAGATTTGGATTGGTAAGCAATCTCATAAGCTATCTATTCAGCTTATATCAATGCATCTTTATCATATCAACTAGCATTGTCACATAGAAAAGCCTTGAATAATAACTCTATTTTCCAACTATATTATAGTACAATGTTAGGGAGACAAATGATTTATAGACACCTTCATCATTAGCTCTCAAAGCACATACCCGATGCGGATGTTCACAAGGTATCTCCTTTTAGGACCATTCCCATATTGGATTTACACATCCTGGTGGAATTTCCTCTTCGAATCCTCTTGCCTATTGGATGACCTACCTCATCCTCAAAGAGTATCGTTATTAGTCTCAAATTCTTAGACAATCCACCATTCTTTATTCATAATGTGAAGACAAGAATTATGTATCTATCTCTCCCTCTTAACTAGGGAGGATCTACTCATTCTTTTTTCCTATAAAATGAATATATCCAAGCTCCCTCTTAAATAGGAACTTTCTTTCAACAAACATATTTTCTCTTTGGTGGAGATCATGGTACTACCAGCTACTTGTAGGGCTCCTCCTTTTTACATTATCTTGTCATGGATGAACTTCAACTTATTCATCATGGATCCATATTCTTCATAACTTCTTCATGGGGATTCAACCATATTTGACATCACTTCCCTTTAACGACTCATAGTGTTGAACTAATAGTCATTCCATCCTTATCTTTGTTGGAAAGTGACATTATTTGTCATCATTTGGATATCCTTCATATTTCTTCCTCTTCCAAGTCATGTTTATTCCAAATTTATCCATCCAATAGTATGTGAACTACTTGTAGGTGAATTTCTACAACCTTCTTCTGGTAACCCTCTTTCCAACCCAACTAGATGCTTGCTTTCAAAAATTAAAAAGTGAACTTAAAAAATATAATTAACTCTTCATGATGGACCTTCATCATAATATCAGTTTTTGTAACATCAACATCCTGCATACTATTCGAACCCATCTCCAAGAAATTTACTATCAAGGTTTTCCTTTTTCATCATACTTATCAAGGTATTCATAATTTCTTCATGGAGATGTCATAATCCATTTTAACACCATACATTGATCTTACATACTATCTATGTATTTGTAGACACATCTTCACAAACTCTCTTTTATTCTCCACATACTTCTTCTCTGAAATCTCTATACTTAGTTCCTTCATCATAGGAACAATGGTTTCCAACCACTTCATATTCTTCATGAGGTCATGTAATGTTGATTTCATCATGTAGAAGATTTCAAGGCATATTATATTCATGCTTTCATATATAATTCATAAGGAAGAGTCTCTTCTTTTTCAATCATGCTCATGAGATAGACCATTCTAAGCATTCTATCCACAAATAAGTGATGACATGGCTTTATCCACCTATCAAAGTTAACAAATATATGCATACCTCTTCCTTCATGTGATCATCTAGGCTTCTTTCAAAAACTTCCCTTTCCTTGTTTGAAGATGAAAATGCTTCAACAAAATTGTCATGTTGCACTTCTCTTGTACCATACCTTCATCCTTATAAACTATGGATTCCAAACTAGGTGGAATGTGATACTTGCTTCATCAAAGATTCCAATGGAGGGTCTTGATGATCCTTATTCTGCAAGTGCTTCTTTCTAATGATGATGAGGTGTGATGATATTATTTTCTTGCTAGATTACTTGCTTCAACCATACAAACTGTTACTTTGACTATCCTTCCATGCTTATAATATGATGTCATATCAATGTTTCCTAACATGACTTCCTAACTTCTATATACTGAAAATAAAATAAATGTATGAGAGGGACCTTTTAATAGTAGAGTTATTTTACTTCTTCCTTCTTTGACTTCTTCTCTTCTAGTTCTTCTAGTTCTTTAGTCACATGGGTTTCACTTCTTTATTTCCTTCTCTTGTTTCCCTTCTTGAGTTCAGGAAAATTCCTTTTTAATTTCCCATATTCATTACATTCATAGCATTGAATCATAGACATGTCAATTTTATTTTGAAATTTCTTTTGAGGCTTAGACTCTCCAAAATTCCCTTTCCTCCTTGGCATCGTTGCATATGCTTGGGTTTTCTCATTTGATCCAATGTCATTCTTTCCTTTATTATGGTTTCTTAAGTATTACATAATGACCACATATAACTGAATGGATTGGATTCCTTCTTTCCATAGATGCTTGATACAAATTTTCCCCATTCATTTGTCAGTGCATTGAATACAAGAGTGGCCATTTTTGTATCTAACATAGTTTCTCCAAGTTTTGTTGGAAATATTGTCATTGATGACAAAGGAATAGAAAGGAGTAACACCAGAATTATCATTGATGGCAAAGGAGAATAGAAGCAATAGCAAAGGCAACAAAAGAGCAAAGGCAGCAAGCTGGGTCAAGTCATGAGCATATTGGGTCAAGTCATGAACGTGGGAAGAGTCATGCATGAGCGGGTTTGTTATGCAGATAAATCCCTCTTGCAGACATGAGCGATCTCCCTAGTATCCTACGGATAGCTAGAAGCAAACATCCATTTGTAAATCATTTTATCTAGATCATTTTCAATTCAAAATTATTATAAACAAATAAAGAGGACATGCCCTTACTTTGAAACTCGACATTCGATGTAGCCTTTTATCCAGTCGCTCCAAAGAGGCTTCTTTAGTAATGAGAACCTGCAATCAAAGACAGACAAAAGAATTAAAAGCACCTGTAACATATAAAAATTGAGAACAACTAATCTAACTCAGTGATCAAGGAATATAATTATTGAATTATTAAAATAGACACAAGAACAACTCAATGAGAAAAGGAGATATATTATATTGTATGACAAGAGTGACTTTACAACCTATTGCCTTGATGTTGCACATGTTCCTCCCAGGGTCTTGAACAATCGTTCCTCCTTCCGATTGACAAGCCTTATGTTGGTTCAGATAGAGGTGACTTTTTATTGAAAACTCTAGTGCTCCCTCATTTAATTATCAACTCGGGGTAAGTATTTTTATTCCAAGAGTGTCAACACAATATATGCGAGTCAGCTAGTCTACAGATGCTCTTTTTCAGTTGTGAAGAGAAATTTACTAACTTCCTGAACTTTTTTATCTTATGAGGGGTGACTTGGATGGATTTTTTTAACCTAAGATTGAGCAACAAGAATTTGTGTTTCTCTAATGGAATAAAACAATAGCTTACTGAAACGAACAACAATCTAAGTAAACCAAAAAGGCATTGAACTGAACAGTAATGGAATTAAATGGAACAGTAGTCTAACTAAGCTAATCAGTAATGGAATCGAATTGAATCAACGATCTAGTTAACTAAGAAATAATGAAGTAGCAGTATAACTAGCTATGCAGTAATGGAACAACAGTATGACTAAGCTGAACAATAATGAAATAGCAGTATGATTGAAGAAAATTAAATAACTCGTACAACAAGTAATTAAGTAATTTTTCAATGGAGTTCTCTGTATGACTTAATTAAGCAACATTGATCAATGGTTGAACGCTTCATTATGCTAGAAAAGAGAACACAATTCATAAAGACAAATAATTCTAAAATTAGCTTATTTATGATATGTAATTCAAATTCAATGACAACAAAGGAACTGGAACTATCTATTGATAACAAAACATTGCCGTAAGTTGGAAAATACGATTGCACTTGTCCTACTCTAAGAACACAATTTCTAACAATCTTAAAGAAATATAACTGTATTTTTATTGAATGGAGATATGTGTTACAACTACATCAGATTCATAAGCATCGGTTATGTAAATACTCGGAGTGTGAAAATGTGTGTGGATCTTCCAGAGGTTGGGCCCAGACCACCAGAAGTCTTAGCACTGTAAAAACTTCAAAAGATGATTATTCAAAGCTCCATATCACATCAAGTGATGATACAAAAACATAATTTAGACAGACTGTTCCTGATTTGTCTATTATAATGAATCTCCAGTCTTGTTCTTCGACTCCCATTCTCCTCCATCCTTTGCCCTTTTAAAGAATATTTCCAAGAATTTTGAAAGTGTTTCTCAAACGACAACCCGCTATGCATGGCTGTCGTTTGAGTTCTTGGACTTGGATTCGTTTGTTTGCCTTCTACCAGCCGTTGGAATTGCTAGGATTTCATATGCTTGCGTCCGTTGGTTGGCTTCCGTTCCCTACTGGTCCAGGCATTCTACTTTCCTGCATGTGGAGATAAGAGAAGTCAATTTCCTATTATAAAACATCCTTTTCATCATTAGTCCGATTGTTCCCATTTTCATAATATTTTATTCCTTATTGTTAATGTGAAGAGGGATTCCCTCGAAATTATAACATAATTTGAATTATTTACAGGGTGAGAATCATACCTTAATTTGGGCCCAACATACTCCCCTGCTTACTTAGTTGCATGTCCTCATGCAAATAGATGATTGAGATGTAGCTGTGTTAAGGAGTAGGCAGGGTAGGCCTTCTCGTTGTGTGTTCTGAAGCCTTGTTTTCTTTTTATGAGTGCAAAGGCAGCACCTGTGGCTCCCTTTGACAATTTGTAATTGTGATTATAATCCCTGGGAGGAAGCCAGAGGAGAGGGTTTCTATATCTGCATCCCAACCAGGCAAGCCCCATGCTGTAGACTAGGCTACTGTATGAAAGGAACCTAGAGGCAACAGCCTTGAAATTCTTGTAATTGAATGGCTCCCTATTCTTCACATTGCTTGTGGAGGCCATCCACCATTGCTTGGCTGCTGCTAAGGTCACTTCACGAATGTCCTCAAAGTATTCTCGTGCATTTTCTATTATATCGTTATGGATGGGTCCCAGCCTAGACCTCACACCTGGCCTTCTCATGAAGTTCTTATGTTGGATGATCAGTTGCAAGGATTTCGTAGGCTCCCCCCTGACCCATAAATATAGACTATGTTCTCTTTTCTGGAAGATGCCGTAGGCTTTGGTTCACCTGATCTGGTTTTTGGCAAATGAAAGGAAGGCTTGCAGCTGTACATCCCCTATGAAGGGGCTAGGGTTGATGTCAATGTCTTCTTCTGAGAAGAAGTTATGCATGTAGATCTCACACAAGAGGCGCTAGACCTGCTCGTCCTGATCGTTACAACATTGGAAAAATTCTTCTATGGTCCTGAAGGTAGTGGGTTTCCCTGCTCTAACAGGTTTAACTTTCAAGAGTAGATACCACTCTGTTAGGAACAAGGCATAGTTGGTTGCCAGAGCTATGCATGATAAAGCATCATCGTATAGAGAGAAAATTGTAGAGATTTGCTTCTTAGCTTGCTCTACCTGCTCTTGTACCACTTTAACCTTTTCCTGCTCTCCTCTAAGCTGGGCGAATGTCTCATCTTCTGTGACAGAGAGGTTGGTAAAATTATTTTGCAGTGCCTGATATTCTTGTAATGACACTGCCTCCTTTCTGCACTGTGTCAGTTCATGCCGCACTTGCACTAGCTCATTTCGTAATCTCTGGTTAGTAGCTATCTCTACTAAATGGGCATAGGCAGGGGATTCCTCTGTTTGGGTCACCTTTTCTTCTATAACCTTCTACTCATTTTGGGTGGATGTTTCAATGTTGTTTGTCAGTTCTGTCTGTACTTCAGCCTCGGTGGTGTCTACCAGGTTGGTCTATACTTCAATTTCAATAGTGGTTATCAAATTGGTTTGTGTTCCAGTTTCCATGGTGCTGGCTAAGTCGATTTGTATTTCACTTTCAACAGTATTTACTGGTTTTGTTTGAGTCCCTAAAATAGAGGTTTCTATTCTTGGCTTCCTGGCCCTTATTTATTTTTTCAGTTGCTTCCTCAGATATTTCACCAATTTTTCCAATATCTTGCAGGTCTTTCTTAATTTCTCACTTCTCCTCTCGTCTGAACCTTCTCCTGTTCTTATTCCAGTAGGTGATAGGGGAGCATAATTCTCTTTTTTAGGGATAGTGTCTAGAATGGTGTTTCTAATTACATCTTCAGAATTGACCTCAATGTGAGGGTCCTGACTAGGAGGAGCAATGCTACCTCCTGGTGACAAAGGGACTGTCTTTATATGTGTGCTCTGCTCCAAAAGGACAGTGTCACCTGAATCATCTTGTGATTCCAATCTCTCCTCTGCTTGTCCATCACTATACACTTTGTAATTATCGATAGGAGACAGAGCCTGATCATCTTGTAGTTCCTCTTGGTCAGGTAGGATGTTAGTGTGACCAGAGCTGCTGGGGGAGGTGGTTTTATCAGCAAGTTCCTCTTTCTCCCCTGCTTCCAATGAGTTTCTCAATTCATAGTTTGTCCTTATTTTCCCTAGGACTTGGGCCATTTCCTCCTCAAATTATTGCAAGGGTGCATGGGATGGTTCTGCTTCCTCTATGGGGTTCGAAGTTCCCTAGGGTGTTCTGGGCCGTTTTTGCCTGTTTAGCTCTGATGTTGAGGTTCGAGTTCTTTTTCTTCTTGGAGGATTTACCCTAGGGGGATCAATTTCGGTTCCCTCAGGGTTTACTTCTGGTTCTCGTGCTTCTGGGTTAATGAAATTGTCCCATGCTATCCTGCTGCCTTATCTAGCTCATGAATGATGATTAATTTTATTAAGCCCTGGTGACTGACCACTTCTTGGGGTTTCTTGGCCTTTCTCAATCGAACAACAATATCATGCAATATAGAATTCAAAAATGCAGGCAGATTAATTGAGGTTTTTTGTTTGAGTGTAGCTAAAAGTTTGAGTTGTCAAGGTTTTACCACATCCCGATGTCCTTCTCATGTAATGAACCTCTGGATGAATGCCGCCAGCTCCTACCATGGCAGGTGTAAAGAGGAAGGGTTAATCCCTCTACTTTTTCGTTCCAATGGTTCATCTAGGTCCTGGTAAACTGCTACTGCTTCTCTCAGGAGGAGATGCTTTTCTGCCCATCTTTCCCCTTATGCTAGAATTCCAGAAACTTCTGCTATGATCTCCTCTATAACTGGTATAGTTCAGTCATTAACTCTGGTTTGCCCTTCCTACAGATTTTGCAGAAATTCAATTTCAATTCTCTTGTTGGATCCTTGTAGTCTATGTACATATGTTAGCCATCCAGCTCATTGGAGGAAGGCACTTGCCACTTCTGAAATCGGAAAGTTTGCAGGCTCGCTTCAAAGGGTATTTCCTCCCATAACTGCTATGCTCTTTTCCTCTAGTTATTTTTCTTCTTGGCTCTATTGTTTCGACTGGGTGTTTTTTGTAAGCGTAAAAGAGACTACGACCCTATGTAAATAATATTCATGACTTAATTGTATTGTTTATCAATGCGTCTGACGAGATTTGTGCAGGGATTTCACATTCTTGCCAAATTAAGGCCAATTACACCCCCTCTCTTGAAGAAAGGGCGCCCACGCCCTCAAGTACAGGAGAGATTTGGTCGGTTATGAATGCAGACATGGGAATGTCATAATTTGGTAAATCTGCGTGTGAAGGATCGACGGTTGAGTAATTAATACATATGCAGAAAAAGGTCAGATTTAGAAGTTTTCATAATTGTATCTTGTGCGTAGGTGACCGAAAAGCGAGAGAAAATAGTATTGCCATTATTGCGATATGATGACTTTGCACAACTGAAAAGTTATGACGAAAGCAAGACTTAGTCAAGCAATGATTGGCATTGTCATTCCAAAGTTCAAAATATGTAAACAGATCTTTGTTATTTATTGTTATGGTAAGTCATGATTGTCACTAATTCGAGTAATAGCTTTGTGGTAAAAAAAATGGAAGACAAGGTGTATATAACAGCAATTGGTTATTAAAGGAGCATTCTTTCATACCACAAGCAGGGCCATTGCTTCCAACAGGCATTCATAGCCTCGACAGGGTTGTTATTTAACCCGAAAAATGAGCCATGATCCCTATGTAAGAATAGTTGTTTTGCCAATTTGATGGAGAGATCACCATGCTGGTATGGTAGCCAGGTAACCATGGTGCCACTCACTAGAGTTGTAGAAAAATGATCAGGCTGGCTTGTGATGAGACCTTCTTTCCTTCAAGTTACTAAGAAGGTCATTACCCTGGTGTGGTTGCCATAATTGGCATGTCAATTGCTACACTCTTATGAACATGGTAGGCTAGCTCGTGATGAGACCCCCTATCCTCTCTTAAGATTTGCATGTAAATGTAGTACTTCCTTTTGTATTGTAACATTTTGATCTATAAGGAGGTCACTACGCTGGTGTAGTAGCCAGATAGTCAATACCATTCACTAGAATTGTAACAGAGTGATCAGGCTGACTCGTGATGAGACCTCCTGTCCTTCTAATAGATGAGAAGGTCATTACCCCAGTGTGGTAGCCATAATGGGCATGTCACTTGTTCAATCATTATGATCATGGTAGGCTGGCTCGTAATGAGACCCCCTATCCTCTTAAAGATTTGCATGACACACAATGATTGTTAAGGGAGGCTTATTAACTCCTTAAGAGTGAGGGATGGTGAAAGAAGCAGAAAAAATAATACCATTAATACCCCTCGTTCCATTTATTCATGTTGTAGGGACATATTACTTGAATAGTGCAAAAATACATATCATTATAAGGTCCTGAATTGTTTGATATCATATTTGAACTGTGGGTGACTTAGCCTTTTATCTCATGTGTGTATAATATCAGCTTCCTGTTTAAGAATTATTGTGCCAAAGGGCATCATATTTGTAGTTTTACCATTTTCCTTCTCTCTTTCAACTACCATTCCCTACTCAAGGTTGCTCAATTATAAAAATAATGGCTATTAAGACATTGAGCAGCAGATGTTTAAATATTGTTCGGCAAAAACGCTCAAAAATGATTGTTTTATTTGAATGAACATCAGCAGTTCAAAGATGGAACAACAGTTTTTTTCCGAATTGAACAACAAAATAAAAAGCACGGCAAAAAGCTGTTCAATTTGGTTGAACCGCGGCCGTTCAAAAATTGAACAACAGTTGTTCTCAAATTGAACAGTAAAATTAAAAAGCATGGCAAAAGGCTGTTCAATTTGGTTGAACCACGACCGTTAAAAAATTGAACAGCAGATGTTCTAGAATTGAATAACAAATTAAAAAAAACAACAAAAAGTTGTTCAATTCTGTTGAACCATGGCCGTTCAAAAATTGAACAGCAGTTCTCGAATTGAACAGAAAAATTTAAAAAACACAACAAAAAGATATTTAATTCGGTTGAACCGCGGCCGTTCAAAAATTGAACAACAGTTGTTCTCGAATTGAACAAAAAAATTTAAAAAAACACAACTTAAAGTTGTTCAATTCGGTTGAACCGCGGTCGTTCACAATCTGAACAACAGTTGTTCTCGAATTGAATAGAAAAATTAAAAAACACAACGAAAAGTTGTTCAATTCAGTTGAACCACAGTCGTTCACAAACTGAACAGTAGTTGTTCTCGAATTGAACAACAAAATTTAAGAACACAACAAAAATATGTTCTATTTGGTTGAACCACGACCGTTCACAAACTGAACAGAATTTGTTCTCGAATTGAATAGCAAAATTAAAAACGTGGGAAAAAAGATGTTCAATTTGATTGAATAGCGGTCGTTCAAAGATTGAACAACAACTGTTATAGAATTGAAAAACAAAAATAAAAAACACAGCGGAAAGTTGTTCAATTCGGTTGAACCGCGACCGTTCAAAAATTGAATAGCAGTCATTCTCGAATTGAATAGCAAAAATAAAAAAACACAACAAACATCTTTTTCAGCTCGACTGAACAACAGCCATTCGAAAACTGAACAACAGTTGTTCATAAATTGAACAGCAAAGTAAGAAACTGCAGATGGCCGTTTAATTTAATCGAACAACAGTTGTTCACAAACTAAACAACAGCTGTCCGCGAATTGAACAAAGAAAAAGACACAGTAATAATAAAAAAACACAATCTTACAATGAAAAATTGATTGCAAATGGGATGAATGTACAACAATTAAAACAATTATGTACATTATTTACAAGTGATGCTGTCAAATCTCTCATGTACTTGACTTTGTGGGGTTGTCACCCCCTTGCGCCACAACTTGGATGGTGGGATCTTTTCATGCCTGTTGACAGAAAGATTATTTCATGAGAGGTTTGTGATAGAGGTGTACTATGTGCCCATTAACTTGAAATGTTGAGCCAGACCCATCTATGGTGGTCAAGGTGAGGGTACCATTGCTATGTACTTCCTGAATCTCATATGGACCGAGCCACCTTGTTTGTAGTTTTCCTGGAAAGTCTTAGAATCTGAAATCATAGAGGAGTGCCCAATATCATTTTTGAAATACCTTCCTCTTTATTAGGATGTCGTGCCACTTGGCTCGTTGTTGTTGAATGATCGTTGTGCGCTGCAGGGCAAGAAGTCGAATTTTGTCCAGTTCATTTATTTGTTGGAGTCTTTTAGCTTGAGCGTCTGTTAAGTCCAATCCCACTTCCTGGGTTGTTCTCAGTGTTTTAATTTCGAACTCGATAGGGAAGATAGGTTCTCTCCCAAATACTAGCTGATATGGTGAATATCCAGTGGTATTTCTTCAGGTTGTTTGATAAGCCCATAAGGCTTCCAGTAGTCTAGTGGCCCAGTCTTGGCGATGTGTTGTTGCTGTCTTGGTAAGGACTACCTCCAGGACTTTGTTAGTGCTTTCGACTTGTCCATTTGCCTGCGGGTGGTAAGGAGACGTAACTCTGTGAATAATATGGTGATTTCTTAAGGTAGATATGATCTTATTTCCTGTTAATTGTGCCCCCCCATCGGTTATCACTTCCCTTGGTAGGCTGTATCATATGAATAGTTCAAAGAGAAACTTAATTACTGATTCTTCCGTGGCTCTTGACAAGGCTACTGCTTCCACCCATTTGGTGACATAATCCGTGGCAACTAATATTTGGGCTTTCTGGTTTTATGGTGGGTTGAATGGCCCAACGAATTCCAACGCCCATTGTTTAAATGGTTCCACCACCAATTGTGGTTGCAACGGCATTTCATCAGCTTGGCCTGGGCGGCTCATTCTTTGGCAACTATTATAGGCATAAACATACTTCTTTGCGTCTTTGAAAATCGTAGGCCATTAATAGCCTAATTGCAACACTTTATGCCCCGTCAGTTGTTCTGCAAAGTGGACACCACAAGGTTCATCATGATAGGCTCATAAGATGTCGTAGATTTCTTCTTCCCTTATGCATCTGCATATGTGCATATCAACCCCTGTATGGAATAGGTATCCTTCAATCCAAGAGAATATTGCACTATGTTGTACACTCAATTTTCGTTCTCTCGCCGTTAAATGTTTGGGTAGTTTCCCAACTGCCAGATAATTTGCCACATCTGTATACCATGGTGTTTTGACTGCTACAGAAAACAGGTGTTCGTCAGGGAATTTATCGTCAACTGTTAGTGTGTCGTTTGTCTTGGGGACTCTGGATAGGAAGTCTGCGACCACATTTTCCTTCCCTGGATGGTCTTTGATTGTTATATCAAATTCCTGCAATAACAGTAGCCAACGAGTTATTCTTCCATTCGTGATCGGTTTATTAGCTAAATATCTAATAGTAGAGTGGTCAGTGTACAGGAACACTTGATATCCGGTTATGTAGTACCTGAATTTAGTGATAGCATAAATTACAACCAGGAATTCTTTCTCAGTTACTGTATAATTTAATTCGGCAGGAGTAAGTTTTTTTATGATATAATAAATAGCATAAGGCTTTCAGTCTTCTTCTTGCCAAGGACTGCTCCTATTGCTTTATCAGATGCATCGTAAGAGATATGAAATGGCAGTTTCCAGTTAGGACCTCGCAATATTGGTGCTGTTGAGACCAGCTACTTCCAGTCTGTAAAAGCAGTGTCACATTTTTCAGTCCAATGGAATTCAATATTTCCAGTCAAAGCATACAAAGGTGCAGCTATCTGTGAATTTTTTTTTATAAATATGCGATAATATCCTACATATCCCAGGAAATTGCGTACCTCCATTTGTGTACAAGGTGTGGCCAACAGAAGGATTACCTCTATTTTAGTCGGGTCTACCTATATTCCAGCTGTAGAAATGTAGTGGCCTAGGATTACCCCCTCAGTCATCATCATATGGAATTTTTCATTGCTTATACATAGTCTAGTAGAAATACATCGTTCTAACACTTTGTCTAATGTTTCTAGTGCTTGATCAAATTCTTCCCCATAGAATTTAAAATCATCCATATAAATTTCAAGTCCGTCATTTATTAAGTCAGAAAAAATGCTAATTATGGCTCTTTGAAATGTTGTTGGGGCATTACATAATCCAAACGGTAAAACTCTGTAAGCGAAAGTGCCCCATGTGCAGGTAAAGGTTGTCTTATCTTGGTCTTCGGGAGCTATTTGGATCTGATTATATTTGCTGAATCCGTTAAGGAAAGAGAAGAACTGTTTTCCAGCTAATTTGTCAAGGACTTGGTCAAAGAAGGGAAGGGGGAAATGATCTTTCTGAGTTGCCTTATTTAATTCTCTGTAATCTACACAGATTCTCCACTTCCCATTATTTTTAGGGACAACCACCAAAGGGGAGACCCATTTGTTGTCTGAGATGGGATAAATGAAATTTACATCTAGCAGTTTTTGCAGCTCTTCTTTTACAAATTCTTTTAAATGCGGGTTTAGTCTTCGTTGGGGTTGTCTAACAGGGTGCATTTCCCTATCAGTATAGATGTGGTGCGTGCATAGTTGTGGGTCCAAGCCCTTCATGACTTGGTAATCCCACACAAATGCACCCTGGTGCTTCTGGAGGACTTTTATAAGTTTATGCTTTTGGTTGTCATCCAGGCTACTGTTAATATTCAGAATCTTTCCTAGTTCGATCTCGATAGGTATACTGTTATGAATAGTGGATGTGGAGCTATGTTGAGTCTCAAAGTTTGCCATAGGGTCCTCTTGACCTTCATGTTCAAGGATTTTTTTTCATCATTTGACATTTAAAATTTTCAGGTTTGGGTGGCTAATTCATAACGTTACTAATCACATCATCTTCAGTTTGATCCTTGAATTCAAGGGCTTCTGCTAGTGTCAGAGGTGGATAGATGTTTTTCTCCCAATATGTATATGGGTGTTTGTGAATTTTTATCGTGGGTAGAGTTGGTTTGGCAGGCACATAAATAATGATATATTTTACAAATTTGCCTCTAGTGATAGTCATGCTACCTGTTCGACAGCCTATGTAAGCATCTGCTGTGGCCAGCCAAGGCCGCCCAAGAATCAATGGGTGCCCTTCCATCTTTTTTTTTGGATTAATGGCTAAAAAATCAACTGGGTATTCCCATGAGTCCACCAAGACCATGATGTCTTGAACTATACCTTTCGGTCTGATAAAAAAAATTTCAGCTAATTCCATAAGCGTGGTTGTAGGTTCTAAAAATGGTATGCCCAGTTTTTCACAAGCTCCCGTAGTTAGGATGTTAATGGTTGCCCCTAGGTCAACCAATGTGTTTGGAAATGAGTGTCCAGAAATTTGCACTGTTACAATGGGGTTTCCTGGGTCTTCATATTTCACAGGTGATTCTCTACCTGACAGCAAGTCAGATAGTGTTCCTACCACATGACTAGTAGGTGCAGCCATTGTTTTCTTAATTTTCTTTTTTCCAAATAATTCCTTGATTGTATTTGCATAGATGGGAATGTCTTGGATGGCCTGGAGAAGAGGAATTTTAATACAAAGGTTTCTTAATTCCCCTAGGATGTCAAAATTGAGGTTGATTATAGGTCTGGGTAGGCTTAATCTCTCAGGGAATGGAGGCGGAGTCACTCTAAGTTCTTCAGGTCTTTGTTGGTCAATTGTTTCCTTGTATTTACCTGTTTCTGTTATATTCGTTGAGCTAGGCCCTGTGGATGTTTCAACTTGGGATTGAGGTGGATTTGTGGCCTCTACGGGTAATATGGTACATCCTGATCTTAATCTCAATTTTTTGTACTGTTTTTGTTCGTCATTTGGTTTTGGATCCTCTATGATCTGAATTAGTTGAACCGGTCTATTATTGGGGTTGGGATTGGGTTAGGCTGGTAATTGAGGGTGTATGGCACGCTATTGGTTATGCTGAATTGGGTAGGGAGCTAGTAATTGTTGGGTCCCTGCTCCTATCAGTAGATTTCCCATCCCCGTAGGTCGTGGGCAGATCCAATTGGTGTTTTGAGTAGGAGGTTTTGGCCATTGGTTTTGATATAGGATATTCTACCAATAAGGGGGAGAACTAGGGAAGTTTTTCCAATTACTTTCTTATGGAGGTTGTGTAGGCCAAGGTGGTATAGGAAATGCTTGGTTTAGCCAAGTTGGGAAGGGGTTTTGAGTCTGCCAAATTGTTGCAGGGTTTTTCTGGCTGAACTGCAGCAACAGAAAGTATTGAGGTAGGTCTTGCGGTATGCCAGGTTGTGCCTACCATTGCCGACGCTGATTCATTAAATATACTGGCTCTGTTTCTTCTTCTGCTTCCTTGTAGACAGCTTTCAGCCCGGGAAGATAAGGACATTGATCTGTATCATGATCCTTAGTGCAGATAGCACACACCTGGACCATGTCTAAAGGACACTCCCTCTAGTTGTGTTTCTTCCGACATCTTGGGAAAAATATGGCTAGGTTTTGTTCGGCTATAGCTTGTTTTTTCTTGGCTTGTAAAAAATAAAGTTGCGTTTCCAAAGTACCCTGGATGTCAGTTTTGAAATTTTCTAGCAGATTTACGAATTCTGCCCTAGTTACATTGCCGTTGGTCTGCTTAAGATCCTTCTTCATAGAATCGCGCCCAACAATTCTGTTGCGTGAGCTACCCCGGGAGCATCTAATACATAAGAGATAATATTGTCATATTCTTCCTGATAAATATCTCCCTTCCCCATTATGTTAATAATTTCAACCCATTCTTCCTTCATCCCTTTAAGCATTGTGAATTTTAAAATGTCCTTGGACAACGTGGTATATGGGGATCTTTGTAAATTGTATTGAAATCTTTCTACATATTCCTCTAATGTTTCATTGTTTTTTGAAGACATGTTAAAGTTTTCGTCTTTTAGATCTTGGGTTCGACAATAGTCTTGGTATTTGGTAAGAAAAGTATTCTTCATTTGGTCCCAGTTGTTTATAGTCCCCCCTCCTAATCCCATGAACTAGCGGAGAGCAATCCCTTTTAAAGTGGAGGGAAATAATTTTAGTTTTTGGGGATCGGTGGTGTATTCATATCCTCTGCATAAGACATCAAATTCAAATAGAAATGCATCAGGATCTTTTGTGGTTAACCCATGAAAGGTGGGGATGTTGTGCAAGGGAATGGCTTTCATAGGGGCATTGGCAACATGATAAAAAATAGGGTACTCTAATGTTGATGTCTGCCTCTGATTCTAATTTTGATTATTTTCCATCTGATCAAAGAGGTGCCAAAAATCTTTGAAAACTTCTTGATCTGGAGGGGAGATTTTAATAAGCTTGGGAGGTGAATGTGGTGGGGGTTTTACAACACTTCCCTGATCTGGGATTCTAAAAACTTATGTTTCGATTGCTTCTTTAGGGGATTTGGATTCTAATATCTCTATGTGAATTCCTCCACTAGTTTCTCCCCTGCCTTCTTGCAAGTTGCAATAGCATCCCTCTTTTGAAGGGTCAATGTCTCTATAAATGGTATTCTGTAGGCTTTGCTCAGACCCCTTTGTCTTGCTATGAATCTTGGCGTAGGCTACATATGGTGAGGCTTCTTCCTGAGGGAGTGCATTAGGACTCTGAATGGAAGCAATTCTGGGTCTTATAAATGCCTAAGATTCAGCTTTCCTAATGATTTCGTCTATATATGTTGTCCTCCTAAGGATCACAGGTCCTTTGGGTTGTGAGGATGGTTGGAATGATTTCGGATTTCTTCTATCTTCTTTTTCCTAGGCATAAAACAAGAGCACCTATCCTACGGTTCTTTGTACAACTTGCTAGTGAGCGGGCTAAAGGGCAAGCACGTTGCTTGCCGGTACACAGGTTCTTACCTCTCATTTTCAATACCAAATTCTTCACAGCAATGGAGAAAATATGAAATAATGGAGATGAATCTTAACACTCTCCCCAGCAACGACGCCAAAATGTTGGTTCGGATATAGGTGACTTTTTATTGACAACTCTAGTGCTCCCTCATTTAATTATCAACCCAAGGTAAGTCTTTTTATTACAAGAGTGTCGACACAATATATGCGAGTCGGCTGGTCTACAAATGCTCTTTGTCAATTGTGAAGAGAAATTTACTAACTTCCTGAACTTGTTTATCCTATGAGGGGTGACTTGGATGGATTTTTTTAACCTAAGATTGAGCAACAAGAATTTGTGTTTCTCTAATGGAATAAAACAACAGCTAACTCAAAACGAACAACAATCTAAGTAAACCAAGTAGGCATTGAACTGAACAGTAATGGAATTAAATGGAACAGTAGTCTAACTAAGCTAATCAGTAATGGAATCGAATTGAATCAACGATCTAGTTAACTAAGAAATAATGAAGCAGCAGTATAGCTAGCTATGCAGTAATGGAATAGCAGTATGACTAAGCTGGAAAGTAATGAAATAGTAGTATGATTGATGCGAATTAAATAACTCGTACAACAAGTAATTAAGTAATTTTTCAATGTAGTTCTCTGTATGACTTAATTAAGCAACATTGATCAATGGTTGAACGCTTCATTATGCTAGAAAGAGAACACGGTTCATACAGACAGATAATTCTAAAATGAACTTATTTACGATCTGTAATTCAAATTCAATGACAACAAAGGAGCTGGAACTACCTACTGATAACAAAACATTGTCGTAAGTCGGAAAATATGATTGCACTTGTCCTACTCTAAGAACGCAGTTTCTAACAATCTTAAAGAAAGAGAACTGTATTTGTATTGAATGGAGATACGCGTTACAACTGCATCAGATTCATAAGCATCGGTTCTGTAACTACTCAGAGTGTGAAAATGTGTGTGGAGCTTCCAGAGGTTGGGCCCAGACCACTAGAAGCCTTAGCACTATAAAAACTTCAAAATATGATTATTCAAAGCTCTATATCACATCCAGTGATGTTACAAAAACGTAATTTAGATAGATTGTTCCTGATTTATCTATTACAGGATGAATCTCATGTCTTGTTCTTTGACTCCCCTTCTCCTCCGTCCTTTGCCCTTTTAAAGGCGATTTCAAAGAATTTCAAAAGTGTTTTTCAAATGACATCCTGCTACGCGTGGCTGTCATTTGAGTTCTTGGACTCAGATTCATTTGTTTTCCTTCTACCGGCCATTGGAATTGCTAGGATTTCATATGCTCGCGTCCGTTGGTTGGCTTCCATTCCCTATTGGTCCAGGCATTCTGCTTTCCTGCATGTGGAGATAAGAGAAGTAAATTTCCTATTATAAAACATCATTTTCATCATTAGTCCGATTGTTCCCATTTTCATGATATTTTATTCCTTATTTTTAATGTGAAGAGGGATTCCCTTGAAATTATAACATAATTTGAAGTATTTACAGGGTGAGAATCATACCTTAATTTGGGCCCAACACCTTCCTCTCTCTGAACTAGCATGAAGTTATGGACATGAGAGTGTGATCATTATCATACCAAAAAATACTAGTATAGATAGTATGCTCTCTTGAGAATTTCTTCAGCAGTTACCGTATACAAGGTACCCTTGAGACTAAAACATGAGCTCAATTTATAGGGAAATGGAGGTAGTTTCAGTTCCATGAAGAAGGGGATGGATTCCTATCATGAAGGGATTTGAGCTCCATATACCAAGGGATAAACTCCATGAGTGAAGGGATAGAGCTCCATGAGTGGAGCGATAAATCTCGAACTGATCGTGCCTCTAGAAGCTTCCAGTTGGGAGAATATTCATCTAGCTGGACTTGTAGAACTTAAATTTTCCTTTATTTGATTGTTTACGGGGGTCCTCAAGTTTTATAAGCAGAACGTGCGGGATGTGCCACAAGCTATAAAACAAATATCTGTGGATCCGTAGGAAAGAGCTAGGAAAAGTGTGGAGTTAGCCTTTTAAGGGTTTTAAGAGCTTTTCTCCAATTACAAGACTTGGTTTAGGAACATTAGGGTTTCTGACCTCTAAGGGAGCATAATATAGGTAGTGATGAACCTATATTAACAGTCAAATGTCATGGTGACAAAATAATGTGTAACATATTGCCCCCTAAAGTGTGAAGTTTGAGGTAGTTTTGAAGAGTGAAGTGCTTTATCATTCCAAGGATTGGATTGCAGACACATCGGTTGAAAAGCTGTAAAAAATTTCAATGCAAACATATATATGTATATCATCATTGAGGTAGGAATTCCCATACTCAGATCAAAACTAAATACATGTTCTGGTATAGAAATGATTTTAAAATTACATCAATAGTAGACATAACATGGACGCAACCATCTGTCATAAGTAGTCTATTATATCATGAGTAATAGAACTCCTCGCAACCTGGATGGTAGAAACTAGATCCAGGGTCTTGATTTCCGCTTCCCGAACTAGTACAATTCTATCCATGTGATTGATTGTGTCGAAGTTGAACATGGTAGAAACCACTTGATTACCAGTCAATGATGTGAACTGTTAACAAATATGAGAGAAACCACCAATAATGACAATGGCTCTCAAAGTACTTAGTAAAATCCACGAAGTGTGAATGAATGATTTGCAGTCGAACACTTCACAGAATCATTCGATCGAAGGTCAATGATGCAACCTGTCGTCGAAGGCAAGAAACCTACCATTAGGGCATGCAAATCCCAAGGTACTGATAGGATTCTAGATCAACTTTCTAGACGATGAGTTTTCATCGACAGAAAGCGACCCATCGTAGGAAAGCCCACGACACAAAACCATTAGTTCAAGTTTTGAAGAAATATTTGCAAGGACTGGCTCAGGGATGTTCAATGTGAATGGAGAAAAATTCTTGTAATGAATGGTTTATTTGAATTTTCTCTTGAATACATAACTACACTGCAGATGTTTTGGTAACAATTGACCTAAATCTAATACCCAAAAATCGGCTGAAGACTTTCAATGTGGTTTGATTAACTGTTAGACAAAGGATTTTCCCAACCCAGGTAACAAAAATTGTCGTGTTCAAGAGTGGTATACTGCTTTTAAAACAAGGGTAAAAACTGGATTCATTTTCTCCTTTCCCCCACCATTTCTGGCAAGTACGTCTTTATTTTTAACAAGCTTGAGGAAGATAACATTTTCTTGTTGTATAAACTCATCCTTCGGATGAGTCCAACTTAGTATTAAAATCGAACCCTAAGAAGGAGTGGTTCGTTCGTGTTTGTAATCGACAGGTCCTTTACTGTTAAATTTTAATGAGTCCAGTATAGGAGAAACTCGGTGTTTTTCAGTTTTAGGGAGTCAGAAGAAAAACATAAGTAAACTATGTGGTTGTACTTTTTTGTAAATTTAGTCTCTCAAGCCCGAAAAAGGATAAAATAATGCTGGAGAGAACTCTTTTGACCATGATTATTCAACGTATACCTTTTTTGTAAATAGTCCATTTCATTCCAGAAAAGGGGTAAACTTATACTGAAAGGACGAATGTTCATTTCCTTTAACGAGTTCAAATAGTCAAGTACTCGGTGATCTTTTCATATTTAGAGAGTCTGAAAAGGGCTTAAAAGAAAACTCCAGGGTTTCACTTTTTTGTAATTTTCAAGATCCTGAAAAAGTGATAAAAGTGTACTCAGCATCAAAATAATTCTTTCACTGAAAAACTTGTATTCTACACAAAAACTCGAAAGATTAAACATACCTATTTCCAATAAGTAAAGAGATTGAAAAAAAACTTTTTAAAGTTAAAAAATAAATAAAATATAATATTTTATTCATTCAAAAACTACAGAAAGGAGTTTAACAATGTCATTTTCACCTTTTGTCTTTAGAGTTGCAAATTGATAGCTTTTGGTAAAAAAAGTTCCGAAGTTGATAACGGGAGAACCGACCACTCAAATCGTGATTCTTCAGAACTAGGTAATCCACAATAGTATTCTCTTCATTTCTATCCGATTAAATTCTTTTTTTTGGCTTTAAATTCATTTTTAAGGAGAAATTATGTTTAAAATTTTTCTCTTGGGGGTCCGCAGGTCATGCATGCGTTACTTGCGGACCCTGATAATTTTCTAAAAAATAAAATTATCAAGCTACCACGGTTTTTGTGTGGAGCCCATGTGGACGTACACACTGTCTTTGCACAAAAACTACAGAGGCGTTGTGACCGGTTTAAAAGTTATAAATTCTCTAAAAAATGGTTAACGTTTCCCACTCAAAAAGTTTCTAACCTTCAAATGTGTCCATTTGCAGAATATTTTACTATGCTAGAGTGGAGAGAACATGAGCATGAAGATATAGACAATGAAGCCATGATTAATCCTCAAACAATGCGAGTGCTTCAAAATTGTGGTTTGTATAAGTTTTGGGAAATTCAAGGTATGAGAGTACATGTGGAACCGATGACATGGTTAGTGAAAAAGTGGGATGTTCAAGATAAGTGCTTTATCATTGGTGATCATCAGCTCGAAATCGAGCTTGAAGATATTTATTTTCTCGCTGGATTGTCCAAAAGAGGAGAAAACATATCCTTGTTTGGAGCTAGATAGGGTGGCCTACCCGTTGCTAGTTACAAACAAGAGTTTTGCAGTGATGCGGCAGATCCAAAGGATAATCCAATAGATATAAAGACTATCTTGTGACTTGATATCAAAGTTATTGCATTCACAGTAACCAAGCTGTGTGGAAGTGCGGCTCCACATGTAGCCATTAAATCTCAAATGCAGACTACGGTGGAGTGTTTCAGAGGCACCATTTTCAACTGGTGCGAAGGGGTACTGACCAATATGAAAGGCCAAATTACCAGAGCAAAAAACGCAAAGTTAAAAAAATTTGGGTATGGCACCATCCTGATTTCTTTTGCTTTGGAGAGAATACCACTTCTCGCCCCTCAGCTTATACCAGTAGATCGTGGAGAGCTCAAAGAACCTCGTATGGTACGTTGGGTTGCATTAATGGACCGCCATGGTGGCGGAAAAAATATGGTGGTTTGGTTTACTCTGGCATATTTTATGTGGTTGCAGAACCCAGTCTTCACAATTGAAGGCTTCCCTTATGCAAGTATAGATTTCAGAGGCAACCCTGAGATGTCCTTGCCACCAGGGGCACAGTGGGACGCATCAGGTATGCGAATCATTTTTGTTTGTTTTAAAATCTAATTTTTATTTGTTTTTTATTGTTAAATGCTGATAACAAAATTTTAAATGCAGATGTTGGTCCATGATGACCAGCTACACTTTACCACTTTGAAAGACAACAAGTAGAGCCTATAGGACCACCACAGGATCAGGCAACAGAGATCCTAACTGATATGGAACACAACCTAGAGAGGTTAACTATAGATATTTCAGAGACATCGACAGATGACATTCCTCTCCATCTTCAAAGACATGTTACATATGTACTAGGACAATTTAGGAGATTCCTGCACAAGGTGGCGCGTGCCATAGTCTACTACCATTATCATCATCACAGATAGTGGATGATCATCGTGGATTGACATATTTTGTTTTTTTTGTAGCAGTATCTTTCAGATCATAAGGTGTTTAAACCTATGATCACAAATGATGTAATATTTTATGAAAACAAACCTATCTATGATATTACTACTTTATCTGACTATCTTGTTCAACTTGTATCAAATGTTGTTTTGGTTTACTGTTTTAATGTTGAAAATGTCTATTTAGAACATGATTAGCTAATGCATCAGCCAATGTGTTTAAATTTCTTGAAATGTGATGATATTTGATGTAATCAAATTGTCGTTCCAAGAGACTAACCTTCAAAAATAATCTCAATAACACTAGATTTTTAATTACGTATACTATGTTTAAATGTAATACAATGAGTTATGAACCTAACCTAATGATCAAACGTCGAATACCAAATGAAATGGCATTAGATAATAACTCAATGACTGTGCTATATTATGCAATATTGTTCGTTGTTTGACCAAGGCTTACCCCATGCATAGAAACTAACTCATCACTGGGTGAATAGATAACCCAAGCTGCGGAAGAAATATTTCGGGTACTAGGACAGGCACCATCAACAAAACCAATGTATGTTTGAAGGGATGTCCACATCTGCAATATCAAGAGTAATCAAGATAAGTAGTGATAGTAGTAAAAAAAAACTTAAAATAGGCACACTTATCTAATATAAGGCACACTAACTAGAAAGAACAACTCATATACAAGTGATATCTTCACACAAGAATCAATCACAATATCTCTTTAGATAAAGACCATTTCTGGGTTTATCTAAAGAGACCTCGTCATAATTAGTCAATTCATAGGCCCCTTTGGCAAGCACTCACTTGACAATGTAAGGACCATGCCACATTGGTTCGAATTTCCCAGCTCCTAGCTTATCATTAGCTTGATCATATACTAAGACTAGGTCACCTTCTGAAAAAACACAAGGTGTAACACTTCGATCATACTGAACTTTCACACGTTTTTTATGAGCTTCGGTAGCTAATGCAACGGTGCGACGGGTCTCATTTAATTGTGCTAAGTACAAAAAGTGTTTTCCCTCTTCAGAGGTCTAGTTGGAGTGACGATATTTTGCATTCAATATGTAACACAACTTCTAAACCATAAACCAATTGAAAAGGAGTAAACCCTGTAGCAGTTTTTTCTGAGGTTCGGTATGCCTATAGTTCCAAAAAAAGCATGGTATGCCAATTCGATTTGTGAGTTCCGATAATCCGTTTGATCATGGTGGTTAAAAATTTATTAACGGCTTCAACCTGACCATTAGCCTGCGGGTAATATGGAGTAGAGTTATCATGGCACAGGCCAAGTTTATTAGAAATTTCAGTCATCAATGTATTTCGAAAATGACTCCCATGGTCAGTGATAATAGCTTAGGGTACACTGAAATGAGCAATCACATGATTGAATAGGAACATAGCTGCAGTTTTTCCATCTGCCGCGAATGTAGGGATTGCCTCAACCCATTTGGTAAAGTAATCTACAACAAGAATAATATACCCATGCCCCCTGGCTGAGTGAGGGTTACATGTAATGAAATAAATTCCCCATTTTGCAAAATGACTGACATCAATTATGGGGTGAAGAGGAGTTTGTGGTGCATGCATATTTCGATCAAATATTTTGCATTTGTGGAATTTTCAGACCGCAATAATGCAAACTTTGAATAATGATGGCCAAAAATATCCAGCGCGCAATATCTTTTGGGTTGTGGCATACCTAGACATATGACCATGACACGCTCTAGAGTGGCAGTCATTCAAAACCCTTTCAGCCTCTTCGTGATTTATACAACGTCGAAAAAAATAATCCGCACCACGATGATCAAGAGTGCCTCCAACAATATTGTATTGCTGAGATTGGTAACGGATCCTCTGTCGATTTGAACGTGAAAGCTCAAGTCGAAAGGTTTGGGTTTGAAGATAAATGACGATATCTCCATACCATGGATCTAATGTACTGATAAGAAACAGATATTCATCTGCAATGGGATTCTCTACCATAGTTTCTGTCTCAGTATTGGGAAATTCACACATAAGTTCTGCAAACACCAGTGATTTCTTTTATTTAGATTTTGCGAATTCCAAATAAAACTCTTGTAAGATAACAATCCATTTAGAGTATTTTCCCCCAAGTAATTGTTTTGTCAAAATGGACATCATTGGGTTGCAACTAGAGATGACTTTTTTCTTTCGTAACAATATGTAATGACAAAATATTTGGATAGCTTGAACTGCTGCCAAGGCCAATTTCTCCCCATGTGAATATTTAATTTCGGTAGGATTCAGATTCCGACTTAGATAGTAAATCACATGCTCATTGTGAAATTCATCCTCTTGAACTAAAACCATTCCAATGGTAGAATCAGAGGCTGCTAGGTATAAAAAGTAGTCCTGGTTGTAATTGGGTGGATGCAATAATGGTGCATGGGTTAACGCATGTTTTAGAGCACCAAAATATCGATCAACAATCTCAACCCAAATAAAAGGAACATTCTGTTTCAACAACTGGGTAAAACCTTTTGTTAACTCAGCATAGTTTGAGATAAATCTATATAGAAAGTTTGCTTTCCCTTGCAAAATTTGGAGTTGGCGAAGTGTGGAAGGAGGAGGTAAATTTATGATGGCCTCAAAATTTGAGGGACCGACATGAATGTCGGATTTGGAAACAACGAATCCTAGTAATCGTCCAGATTGCACACAAAAAACACACTTGTGTGGATTCAAACGAATTCTGTAATGCCTACATCTCATAAAAATTTCTCGTAAATGATTAGGATGATATTCCCTGTTCAATGAGTGAACAGGTAAATCTTCTAGATAAGGTTGCACAATATGTTTAATGTCATGAAAAGCATAAGACATTGCCCTTTGAAAATTTGCACCAGTATTCTCAAATGTTCCCCAAGGACAAATGAACGTTGTTTTTGGTTGATCAGCAGGGAGTATGTTTATTTGATTATATCTGGAAAATCCATCCATAAATGAAAACATTTCATTTCCGGTGCAATCATCAATGATTTGATCGATATAGGGGGTAGGATAATTTTCTTTTGGACATGCTTTACTAATGTCCCTATAATCGACACATACTCGTATAGTCCCTTGTTTCTTGGTAACAGGAACTATATTAGATACCCAATCTGTTAATGGAATTGGATAAATAAAGCCTACTCGCAGTAGTTTTTCAACTTCAGCTTTAATAGCAGCAGCTTTTTGCAGATGTATCGGATGTAATCGTTGTCTAATAGGATTTGCATCTGGGTATGTTTTTATTTCATGAAAGACAATATTTGGATCAATTCCTGGCATTTATTCATAGGACCAGGCAAATATGTCGCGAAATTTTTTAAATAGGGCTTTATATGTATTAATTTCATCAATCGTACAAGAAGCACCTATATGAATGTTTTCAACAACAACTCCAGGTTTAACTGATATGTTAATAGGAACAGTTGCAGAAATTTTTCCCAAATTAATCTCAAAACCCGAATTTGTAATCGATATTGGATTATGTGGTTCCTTGACATAATAAATTGTAAAAATAGATGAAAAAACATTTTCAAACCTATCAAGTTCAGGTAAAAATGAAGATCTATCATGTAGATCATCCCAGGGTAATTCATCCATAGACAAAAATTCTCGAATACTTTCATCAGTATGAAACACTTGTTGAAAAGGATCGGAAGTAGATGTCAAGGCTAAGCTTGATAATGAAGAATATTCTTCAGTGATCACATTCATTGGATCAGGATTAGCTAAAAGTGTGTTAGAAAATGACTGTATTGTTGCATATGCCATTTCAAAAGGACTCAAAGGCATCTCTCCATTGAAAGAATCCATTTCTGACTCTGAAGCCACTATCCAAGGATATTTGAATGGAATAGCGCTTGATGAAATCATATTGATGTTGGCAATAGTACGCGATATGTTGGGTGGAGGGATAGAAAAATTTCCCATCAAAGAAGAGTCCTTTACTAAACCTACTCCAACATCTTCATAGGGAATTGTAATATTCCCAAATTTTCACATTATATTTGGAATATTAGAGTCCTTGATTTTATTAATAAAATAAGTAAATAAAAGGGTGGAGGGACCCACAAACCTCAAAGATGAATAAATTCCACTTTTAATGTGTGTATGTGGATATTTCAGATCTAGATCTAGAATCATGGAGTAGTTGAGCAGCTCCATTAATGGAGATCATGTATCATTTATGAGATAGATTATGGAGGATGAAACAGTCAAATAAGATCATGGATCGTATTGTAAAATCATGAGGATCTTTGATAAGGTCAATTGAGATCATAGTGCATTCAAGAAGATCATGAAGCACTTATGATAAGATAGTGGATAAAGTGATGCATTTAATGCACACATGGTGGAGGGGGAAATCACCCCATGTGAACATGATGGAAGGCTCATGCATATAATGAAGGTGAAGGCACAATGGAAGGCATGATTTGGACAATTAATTTCTTGATCTGTTTAGTTCTAAACTTGTCTTAGGACATTTCTATGCAGGCTTGGGCTGTTTAGTAGAGCTTGCAATGTTGTTTAGCACAGAGTGTTCCTGAGCGGGAATCCCACCTCTTTCTTGAGTAGCTCTGGAAAGAGGATTGTTCTTCATTCCTTATTAGGCATTAGTGCCATATTTAGGAGGTTGTCTCTAGCATTCAGCTAGGAAACTAGTGGAGGATTCATCCTACCACTTTGTTCTTTAGATCCGGCCTTTCAGGAGCAACAGATCTACATCAGGAATTCAGGCCATTGGGTTTTACCTCCATGCAGCAGCAGTCCCTTCAAGGATTGCGCAGTTCAGTCCTATAGATCTATTGGAGGAAGGAATTTTCCAGTATTTTAGTTGGAAATCCTATGAGGGATAACCTCTGTTTGGTCAACTTAGTGTTCCTAAATTGATGACATAAATTATCAACCAGGGCTAGTAAACTGCTGAAGTGAGGTGCACTATATGTGCCTAGGTATATTTTTCTTACTACGTTGTGTTTAGTGTTTTTCTGATGTTTTTTGGTCTTATGGTTTTGTGTTAAAAAGGAAAAGAACTAAGTGTTGGTAAAGAGAAATTGTTGGTCGCACTAATACAGAGCAAAACCTATTCTAAACTATGTATGACACTCAAGAACAAAGAATGTAAAGCTTGATAATGACTCATAACATGAACTCATTCCAATTAATTCATTATAAATATGTTGGAATAGCTTGAGAAAAGGGTAAGTTTAATGAAATGAGGTTCTCCTAAGCAAACAACAACTTACAATATTACAAAAATCTCATCCATGGTTAGAAGCTTATTGGAACACAATTGGAAAATATTGCTTGTAGCACAGTAAGATTTCTATTCTAAATTAACTTATGATGCTGAGATTAATCCATTCTGCAACTCAACTTGTCACTACTAGGCCTCATTCGAAAGTTAGAGATCTTCTAGAATAGTTTTGGGAAAAAGGCTATTTGTAACATTGCAAAAGATTGCCGAACAGTCAAGGCCTTAAACTGATATCACTAATTCTTGTCCATATGATGATGTATTAATAGAGATTCAGAACAAGAGTAGTTTTGTAAATAATGAAGGCCGTGAAATCTAATTTTGACAACTAATAAAACTTAAAATGCAATGGATAACACTGAACTAGAATGCAATTGATCAAACTTGAAATACAGTGACCACAACTGAACTAGAATTCCATTAACCTAACTTGAAATACAGTGAACTGAAACTGAACTAAAGTGCCACTAGTCTAACTGGAAATACAGTGAACTAAAACTGAACTAAAGTGCCACTAGTCTAACTGGAAATACAGTGAACTGAAACTGAACTAAAGTACCACTAGTCTAACTGGAAATACAGTGAACTAAAACTGAACTAAGGTGCCACTAATCTCCGGAGTATTAAAACTAAACTACAATGCAACTAATCTCTTGAATATTACAGCCCTATCTCGTTCAATATGAGTGATATTTTGGAATACTTTGTGAAAACAAGTCTGGTTGTATCATTCAATGCAAATGAGCATAAAACGTAAAGTTCGAATGAAAACGCAACTAAACTCTAAAACACCATAGCTATGCCTCATTCAATATTAGTGATATTTTGGAATAGTTCGTAAGAACAAGACCAACTGTAACAATTGATGTAAATGAGCATAAAACATAAAGTTCAGAAAACTATTGAAATTGAGAATAAAACAAGGCTAAAGTTATTTATCTAAACCATATGAACACAGCTTCTCGGGCAGTAGGGGCCCTCTACCACCGGATTAGCACGCAAATCTACTCAAGATTGACTCAGATCTTGAAATAAAGTGATGCTTCTTTCATTAAAGGAGAAAATACTTAAAAAAAAAGTATTACGGTCTTCTAAGATCTAGCAACAAAACAAAATCTAGCCAGCTGTGTCTCAGTCTCCCGAGTCATACTTATAATAAAATTACATAACTGTCTTTGAGAAAATAAAGGGATAAGTGTCTTTCCAAATTAAAATCAAATTAGGACTCTAGTGAAAGCCTCGTATTCTGCTTAAGGACATCTGTACAGTCCTTGTCCGAGTAGGATTCTGCTTCCTAGTTTTGATCTCTTCCACGTGCATAACCACCTGTAGATTCTAGCTCAGACTTCGTGGAGAGCAAGAAATTATGGGGGAGTGTTGTGGAATACGACCATATGCATTTTTCTTCGAGGTGACACCTGGAACCTGCATGAACATGAGGATAGCTGCGGAATAGGCGACTGGCCCGAGTTCAGTCAAAAATTACTACAACAACAAAATCACGAAAATATAGCAAGTCAGTCATTGTATACATTCCTAAAGTAACTTTAATCAATCCTATTGATCATTTAAGCCTGTAATTGACAAGGGATAAAGGAAATGAAGTGAAATGTGATGAAAGAGAAGGGCATCTTTGGGGCTCAACATACCCCCACTGTAAGGATTTTGCATGTCCTCATGCAATTAATTCATGTACTTTGAGACCTCTGCTAGGACATCCAACCTTCTTCTTCTGCTTTGTCTGGTGCTTAATGGCCTTCTAGGCTTTCTTATGATTAACTTGAATCTCAAATTTATGAGTGCCCTGCTCAAATTTTTATTTTTCTTCTTCAATTTCTCATCAGTCTTGTGCAATTTATCCATTTGTAGAGAGAGAGTTGCATTCATATCTCTTTTCAGCTTAACCTGCTCCTTTAAAATGTCATTTTCATTCTTTATGTGCCTATTGAGTACTTTTAACTCATATTTGTCTCTTCTTAGTACATCAATTGCAGATTCTGGTGGGCTGGGAGTTCTTTCTCTACTTTTTGAAGCTCTCTTCTCTAATGCTTCAACATAATTGTAAATTTGTTGTTGTGCTGGGTCTATCTCTGGAGTTTCTTCATCAAGGTCCTCTTCATACTAATACTCAGGTGATCTAGCAGGTGGTGTTTCTTCATCCTCAATGTTTATGATTCCTGTTTGTCTAACCTTTGTTTTCTTAAATATACCTTTAAGTCTGTGGCTCTGTCTTGGCTGGGATGGTCCTCCTTGGCATACCTTCTTATCATTTTCTCCTTTTTAAGCTGCTTCTTAATTTTGGCCAAATTTTTAGAAATCATTTCCTCACTGTCCTCTTGTATAGACTTACCAGTTTTGATCTCAACATCTTTGGAAATTTCCCTTCTCTTGCTTCTTCTTGTAGGTTTGCTTTCAGATGGAGATTCCTTGGGTTCTTCAAAGTGATTCCTCACTAGGAAATCATCCCAATTGTCTCCCATTTTCCTCAAATGACGTTCAATTAGAATTTTGACTAAACCATGGTGATACAAAGTGGTTTCCAGGAATTGAACTCTCTTTTGAACATTAGAGGCCATTCTCTTTAAGCTATGCAGTAAAAAGAAGGGTAAATTGATTTCTTCGTCTAAGAAATGCATCATTAACTGAATATGATAAACATAGAGGGTACCAAATCTTCCTTCACAGGTTATAAATTTTTGCAAAATGAGCAACAAATTCCTCCATTTATTCTTCAGTGCTGAGCTAGGAATGCCCTTCTTAAAAATGGAAACATCCATACCTGGTGTTTTGAGTATTTGTCTCCATGCCTCATTATGGAATTCCCTATTTTTGAACCACCTTTCTCCTTGCCTGGTTAATTCCGCTGCTTCTGAAATGAAAGCTTCTGTAATAGTGAATTTAACATCTCCTAATTCAACCTCTGCTCCATTGAAGGACCGTGCAAATGTTTTAGTTACCTCTTTATGGAAACCATTGAATTTTTCTAGGAATTGTAACCACTCTGCCTGCTGAAGCATTTCTCTTAGCTGTGGGTAACCCTCTAAGTATTTTGTTCCGACTGGTTCGGATCTTACTATGAGGCCCATAGCTTTTTCTCAACCTTCAATTTTTTCTTCTATTCACGGAGAAAATGACTGTGGAGAGTCGTTTTTTAACCCAGAGGTGCCTTCTCTATTTATGTAGTGGAAATTAGCTACGGAAGGATGATAGGAAGCTTCTGTTTATGCAGTAGGAATGAGCTACGGAAGGATGACAGGAAGCCTCTGTTTATGCAGTAGGAATGAGCTATGGAAGGATGACAGGAAACAATTGTAGAATGAGTCAAATGAGGTGCGGGTGATTCACACGAATTAATGATTTTGAAGGCCATCATGGAAGAAATGACTGCAGAAAATTCTCGTGTTAATTTCAAAATCATCACTAAGTGATTCGGCTGGTGACGTGACCGAATGGGTCACCTCAGTACTTAACTGTTAAGTTTTAAATGATGATTAGATGTGGCAAGATGGAAGGGATGTTGTCTAAATTTTTTATGATAGGTTTAATAGGCATGATCAACACGATTAACCAAAATAAATTTTTGAATCATACATGACTTAACTATACTAAAATTTTCATAATTTGTCATTACAATAATTTTATAACTTTACCTTTGCCTTTTCTTTAATTTTGTGGTTTTAACATGCTCTGTCCTCCTTTGAAATCCCTTTTACTTTGCTTGTTGTTTGATTTTGCTTGTTGTCAATGTAGGATCAATTTGCTGTTGATCAAATGATTACTGGATAGTTGACTTCAGGATCTCTAGTTGCAGAATGTCTGACTGGCTGCAGTATGTCTGACTGGCTGCAGAATGTCTGACTAGCTGCAGAATGTCTACCAGACCTGTAAAAGCTTTGAAATAAAATGGTTTGAAGCATGAATGGAATGTTGTATGAAATGGATCATGAAATGTGGTGTAATGGAATATGAGTGAAGTGGAATGTAATGGAATGAAATGGATCAGAAATGTAAAGTGGAGTGAAGTATGAAAAGTGGCCTGTAATTTATGATCTGTATTATTCAATTGTAGAAAGAGATCAAACTTAAAAATCTGAGATGGAAATGAGGTGGACCATGAAATGGAATGAATGAAGTATGGATGAATGGAGTGAAATGGAGTATGGATGAATGGAGTGAAATGAATCATAAGTGGAAAGTGAACACTTATGATTTTATGATAGCTGCTTGCAGAAAAAAAACAAAATGGAAAAGCTAGAGTGTCAAAAGGATTCTGATTTTCACTCTATCTTTTTTGTATAAACATGCTAATCAGTGATTAGTTTTCATGTTTATACTTTATTTTTTTATTTTTTATTTTTATTTTATTTTATTTTTTTAAATTTTTATTTATTTATTTATTTTTTAAATATTTGTCTTTAGAAAATTCAATTAAGTTGATGAAGAAGAAAAATTCTTCTTCATTAATTTCACATCACTATTTTCCTGGAATCTCTTGACAAATTCTTCTCTTGAAAGTGGCTTATGATACAGCTTCAATCTATGACCATTTACAAGAAAAGTGACCTTTTCTTCATCTATTGTCCTGATTTTTATTACTCCATTGTCAAAAAAATCCATAACTTCATATGGCCCAAGCCAATGTGTTTTGAATTTACCTTGAAAATCTTTGAACTTTGAATCAAACAAGAGGGCCCAATCACCTTCTTTGAACTTCTTTTCCTTGATGTACTTATCATGCCATTTAGTCCTTTGCTGCTGGACTATATTTGTTCTCTGGACTGCATCCTGTCTGATTTCATCCAATTCATTAATCTGCTCCAATCTGTGCTTTTGTGCCTATGTTAGATCAAGTCCTAGTTGGACTACCATTTTAAAAGTTTGAATCTGAAACTCTATGGGAAACAAAACTTGTTTTCCATAAACAAGTTCATAAGGAGTATGACTTGTTGTATTTTTCCATGTAGTTCTATAGGCCCACAAAGCTTCAGGAAGCCTGTCTGCCCAATCTCTTCTATGTAAATGAACAGACTTTGTTAGGATCCCTTCAATGACCTTATTAGTAGATTCCACTTGACCATTTGCTTGTGGATGATGAGTAGATTTTCTGTGTCTGATTTTGTACCTCTCCATAATTTGTTCCACTAGCCTTGATGTGAATTGAGCTCCTTGATCTGTAACAATTTCCCTTGGGACACCAAAACGAGTAAAAATATCCTCAAAAAGAAAATTAACTACGGATACTTGGTGAAAGCAAACTTGCTCTCATTTAGTCCCACATAATCGTTACAAACTATTATATTCTCTTTGTCTTGGATGGAGGACTAATAGGTCCTACAAAATCTAAAACCCATTTTTCAAAAGTGTATGTCTTTGAGGCTATGACTAAGCATCTCCTTTGAGAAGGAGAAGGTTTCCCTACCCTTGCTTAAACTGTCCACCTTACATTCCTCTTTGTACATCTTTAAAAAGGGATGGCCAATAATATCTAAATAGAAGGACATATCGGTTGTCCTTTTTTATCGGCAAAGTGTCCACCACAAGGTTCATCATGACATATCTTGAGGATCTCAGGCATCTCATCTTCTTGAACACATCTCCTAATAATAAAGTCTGGACCTGTTTTGTATAGCTCATTAGCGACCCATGAATATTTTGCACTATCATAAATGATCTTTCTTTTTATCTCTTGCATTCATAATTGAAGGAAATTTCCCTGAAACTAGATAATTGGCAATGTCAGCAAACCAAGGAGTTTGAGTAGAAATTGCAAAAAGATATTCATCACACTGATCTTCCATTTACAGATATTGATTGATGTTTTAGAGTCGATGATAAATACTGTGTTTTCCAGGCCTATCTAGAATGGTAATATTGAATTCTTGTAAAAGCAATAACCATCTTATGACTCTGCCATTAGTAATTGATTTGTTCATTAAGTATCTAATTGCAGAATGATCAGTGTGAACAAAAGTTTCATAACCTGTTATATAGTGTCTAAATTTGTTTATGGCATGAACAACAGCTAAAAACTCTTTTTCAGTTACAGTATAGTTTAACTGAAGAAGTCAAGTGTGCGAGTATAAATAGATAACAAAAGGAGCAATCGAGGTCTTTTGTCTGTTTGTTTGCTCTAAACATGAGAGCATCTATTAAATATGAAAAGTAACTTTGATTAGGTCCCCTTAAAATAGGTGCTTCAGAGATTTTTGTTTTCAGGGTCTCAAAGGCTAACTCGCAATTAGGATTCCACTTGAATTCATAGTCTTTGGTAAGTAATTTGAAAAGTGGAGATGCTATCTTGGTGAATTTTTCTATAAACCTTCGATAATATCCTGTAAATCCTAGAAAAATCCTAACATATTTTTGACAACTTGGACTAGATAAGTTAGAGATGACTTCAAATTTTGACTCATCAACTCTAATCCCATCCCCTGAAATGTGATGTCCCAAAACAATTCCTTCAGTAAACATGATAAAAGACTTTTCATGACTTAGTGAAAGATTTGCTTCTTTACATCTCTTTAAGACTTTTTCCAAGTTTGCTAAGGCTTCTTCAAATGTGTTTCCATAAACTGTGAAATCATCCATATATACCTCTACACAATCATGTATTAGATAAAGATTCTAATCTTACTTTCTTCAAATATTCTTTGGTCGTGCATAGTCCAAATGGCAATATAAGTAAACGTGCACGAGATGAGTAAATGTGGTTTTGTCTTGATCTTCAAGTGCTACTTGAATTTGGTTATAAACACTGAACCCATCTAAAAATAAGAAGTACTTTTTGCCAGCTAATGTATCTAACACCTGATCTATGAAAGGTAGGGGAAGATGATCTTTAAGAGTAGCTTTGTTTAATTCTCGGTAGTCAATACATACCCTCCATTTACCATTTTCTTTGGCACAATTACCAAAGGAGAAACCCACTGACTATCTGAAATGGGATAGATAAAGTTGACATTTAACAATTTCTACAATTCTTCTTTAACAATCTCCCTAAGATTTGGATTCATCCGTCTCTGAGGTTGTCTGATTGTTTTACAATTTTCCTCTATGTAGATGTGATGAGTGCAAGTCTTAGAGTTTATCCCTTTCATGTCAGTGTACTCCCATGCATATGCAGAAGAATGTCTCTGTAACATCTTGATTAGCTCTTCTTGTTGAGATTTCTCTAGGTTCTTGTTTATGTTTAAAGTTTTGCCTAGAAATATCTCAATTATAGAGCTGCCAAATTTATCCAAGGAGTAGAGAGACATCTGTCTTGATGATAAAAACTCAATGTTGGATTCTTCTTGAAATTCTTCATATTTATATTCTGAAGAGGATTCAAAGTTTTCGAAGGTATTCATAATATTCTTTGTTGCCATTGCTGAAGAAGTTATAAAATCTTCTTCATCCTCTATCCGTGCAGTATGTCTAATTCTGTGGTACTGGCAGAGGGTGATCAATTCTTAGTTAATCTATCGAAATTCCACATGGGTCCAGCTAGTGAAAAAAACTCAGTGCCCTTCTTAAAGTCTTCTAATATAACGGATCCTCCTAGATTATTCTTAGGAGTTAGGATCATGAAATCCACAGGGTACTCCCAAGAATCTAGGGACATTGGAATGTCTTCTATTACCCCATCAGGTTTGATCACAGATCTGTCTGCTAATTGTAATAATGTGGGTGTAAAGAGAAGATTAGGAAGTTTCAGTTTATCCATGATTTGTCTACTCATGATATTGATTGCTGCTCCTAAATCAATGAGTGTGTTTTGGATCTCAATTCCATTGATGTGAAATTTAACAACTGGATTTCCTGGGTCTAGATACTTTGGAATAGCAATCTTACCCATCATGATATCTGCTATTTTTCCTGCCAGTTGAATTTTCTTTGTCTCTCTTATTCTTTTCCTTGTTTTCTTCATGCTCAACTCCTTTATTGTCTTTGCTAAAATTGGAATTTCCTTGATAGCTTGTAATAATGGAATCTTAATACAGACATTTCTCAGCTCATCTAGGAAATCATAATTAGGCACCATAATTTGTTTTTCTACACCTCTATCAATTTGTAATCTTTTTGGAAAGGGAGGTGTAGAAGTAGATGTTGATGGCTGCTCTAATACAGGAGTTGAAATTATTGGTTCTTTTTGCTTTAATTTTTCAATGTTTGGGTCTTGAAAAGATGTGTCTTCCTCAAGACTTTTATTCACCCGTAGAGAATCTTCCTCAGAGTTATCTTGTTCTTGTATGATCATAGAAGGTTTCCTCTTTTCAAGTATTCTTCCAGACCTAAGTTGAACATCACTAAGGTCTAAAGGAGTAATTAAATAAGTTGGAAACTGTTGGCCTTCTATCATGTATGTGTTCTGAGGATTTTTATTGTTGGGGTTTGGTATAGGTTGGGCAGGTAACTGATTTGTTTTCTGAGGAAATGGTAATGGAAGTGGTGGATTTTGATGTTATAGGTTTTGTGGATTCTGTTGAGGATTTTTTTGAGGAGGGAAATGTGGATATGGTGGATAAGATGGTGGATATTGATAGTACTGAGAGTATCTTCCATAGGGATTTTGTGCTCCTTGTGCCCAAGTTTGTGATTGATTTTGAAATTTGGGCCAAGGTTGTTGCCAAGAATTTCAATTTGGTGGGGGTTGATTATACATCTAATCATGGAATCCTTGTGTTTGAGGTCCTTGCCAAGGCCTTGTAGAAACAAAATTGAGAGATTCTGTGGAATTTGTAGGAGTTTCTTCTTGAAAGACAACTTTAAGACCAGGAAGTGAAGGACAACTCTTGGTCTCATGTTTTTCTGAACATATTACACAATTCTCTACAACTTTTGCATCCAAAGGGCATTCTCTCAAGGCATGTTTTTTTCTACATTTGGGACAAAAGATTGCTAAGGCATCAGATTCATCTTTTTGCTTGTTTTGTAGTTTAAGGGTGTCTATTTGCTCACTAAGACTCCCTAAAATGTCAGATTTGAATTCATCAAGCATATGTCCTATTTCTGCCCTACTTACTGTCCCAGAAGCAGACTTACTTTCCCTTGCAAGAGCAGGGTCTCTTGGTCCTTTTACTGTTTTATATTTCCCTCTTGAAAGGTTGATACATAGTTCAGCTATTTCAGATAATGTAAGCTGAGATACATCCCCTTTTCCCATCATGTTAAGGATATCTAACCATTCATCCCTAATTGTCTTCAACAAGAGAGCTTTCAAGGTGTCTTGGTCTAGGTTTTCCATTTTTTCTCTTTTGATGTTGTAGTTAAATCTCTCCAACAAATCTTCCAAATTTTCATCTTCTTTTTGTAACATTTTAAACACTTCCTCCTTATGGTTGACTGGCATACAGTAATCCAAATACCTCTCTAGAAATTCCCGTTTCATGTCTTCCCATGTCCTAATAGAACTGTTGATCAAACTCATGAACCATTTTAATGCTGCTCCTTTCAATGTTGAAGGGAATAGCTTAAGTTTTTGGGCATCTTGTAAGTAGTCATAGGTTCTACATAGGACTTCAAATTCAAATAGGAAGGTTGCAGGATCTTCAGTTTTAAGTCCATAAAAGTTTGGAAGGATAGAAGGTGAAATGTTTTTCATAGTTGTATTGGTTTCTTCATCTACTATAGGAAACCCAAAAGAGCTTCCCATTTCTCTTCTACCTCTTCCTCTGCCTCCTTCATCTTCTGCACCTCTACCTCCTTCTCCTCTACCTCTACCTCTACCCCTTCCAAATATTGTGTTTTCTCCATTAAAGATTCCTCCTCCCCCTTCTTCTGCCATGGTTGATCTTTCTGTAGAAGTGGAGAAGTTTATGTCTGTGGCAGGGGTCCTTGAATCTTCCTCTAAGACAGGTTCAGTGGATGAAGTGGAAGGTATTTCTGATGGAATGTCTGATCTTAAGTTCTCTGGAAGTCTAGGATCAGTGGAGGATGGAATGTGGGTTTGAGTTGGAGGTGTGCTGGTTCTTGGTTTTTGTGAAACAAGTGGTGTTCTAGGAATTGAGCTTCTGCCTCTTATGAATCTACCCCTTGAGTCTCTTTCTCTACGCATGTCATTGTTTTTGGGAGGTAAGAAACAAAGCTACCTAGTTTTCACTTCCTTGGCAACGGCGCCAAAATGTTTGGTCAACTTAGTGTTCCTAAATTGATGACATAAATTATCAACCAGGGCTAGTAAACTGCTGAAGTGAGGTGCACTATATGTGCCTAGGTATCTGTTTCTTACTACGTTGTGTTTAGTGTTTTTCTGATGTTTTTTTGGTCTTATGGTTTTGTGTTAAAAAGGAAAAGAACTAAGTGTTGGTAAAGAGAAATTTTTGGTCGCACTAAAACAGAGCAAAACCTATTCTAAACTATGTATGGCACTAAAGAACAGAGAATGTAAAGCTTGATAATGACTCATAACATGAATTCAATAACTCATGACATGAAATCATTCCAATTCATTCATTAGAAATATGTTGGAATAGCTTGAGAAAAGGATAAGTTTAATGAAATGAGGTTCTCCTAAGCAAACAACAACTTACAATATTACAAAAATCTCATCCATGGTTAGAAGTTTATTGGAACACAATTGGAAAAGATTGTTTGTAGCACAGTAAGATTTCTATTCTAAATTAACTTATGATGCTGAGATTAATCCATTCTGCAACTCAACTTGTCACTACTAGGCCTCATTCGAAAGTTAGAGATCTTCTAGAATAGTTTTGGGAAAAAGGCTATTTGTAACATTGCAAAAGATTGCCGAATAGTCAAGGCCTTAAACTGATATCACTAATTCATGTCCATATGATGATGTATTAATAGAGATTCAGAACAAGAGTAGTTTTTAAACAATGAAGGTCGTGAAATCTAATTTTGACAACTAATAAAACTTAAAATGCAATGGATAACACTGAACTAGAATGAAATTGATCAAACTTGAAATACAGTGACCACAATTGAACTAGAATGCCATTAACCTAACTTGAAATACAGTGAATTGAAACTGAACTAAAGTGCCACTAGTCTAACTAGAAATACAGTGAACTAAAACTGAACTAAAGTGCCACTAGTCTAACTGGAAATACAGTGAACTGAAACTGAACTAAAGTACCACTAGTCTAACTGGAAATACAGTGAACTAAAACTGAACTAAGGTGCCACTAATCTCCGGATTATTACAACTAAACTACAATGCAACTAATCTCTTGAATATTACAGCCCTATCTCGTTCAATATGAGTGATATTTTGGAATAGTTTGTGAAAACAAGTCTCGTTGTATCATTCAATGCAAATGAGCATAAAACATAAAGTTCGAATGAAAACGCAACTAAACTCTAAAACACCACAGATATGCCTCATTCAATATTAGGGATATTTTGGAATAGTTTGTAAGAACAAGACCAGCTGTAACAATTGATGTAAATGAGAATAAAACGTAAAGTTCAGAAAACTATTGAAATTGAGAATAAAACAAGGCTAAAGTTACTTATCTAAACCATATGAACACAGCTTCTCGGGCAGTAGGGGCCCTCTACCACCAGATTAGCACGCAAATCTACTCAAGATTGACTCATCTCTTGCACTAAAGTGATGCTTCCTTCATTAAAGGAGAAAATACTTAAAAACAGAGTATTACGGTCTTCTGAGATCTAGCAACAAAACAAAATCTAGCACGTTGTGTCTTGGTCTCCCGAGTCATACTTATAATAAAATTACATAACTGTCTTTGAGAAAATAAAGGGATAAGTGTCTTTCCAAATTAAAATCAAATTAGGACTCTGGTGAAAGCCTCGTATTCTGCTTAAGGACATCTGTACAGTCCTTGTCCGAGTAGGATTCTGCTTCCTAATTTTGATCTCTTCCACGTACATAACCACCTGTAGATTCTAGCTCAGACTTCGTGGAGAGCAAGAAATTATGGGGGAGTGTTGTGGAATACGACCATATGCATTTTTCTTCGAGGTGACACCTGGAACCTGCATGAACATGAGGATAGCTGCAGAATAGGCGACTGGCCTGAGTTCAATCAAAAATTACTACAACAACAAAATCATGAAAATATAGCAAGTCAGTCATTGTATACATTCCTAAAGTAACTTTAATCAATCCTATTGATCATTTAAGCCTGTAATTGACAAGGGATAAAGGAAATGAAGTGAAATGTGATGAAAGAGAAGGGCATCTTTGGGGCTCAACAACCTCCTCACATTGGATCTATTGTTTCCAACACTCAGGAGCTGATTTGACATATCTAGCAGCAAGTTAATGAGCCTCCCTCTCTAAAAACATAGTTTTCTGAAGCTGTTGTTCATCTAGTGGCTATTTTCAGTGGAGGAGATTGGAGGAGCTAGATCTTGAGCTTTTAGCCCAAGGATCTAGTGAAGGGATTAGCCTTCTTGCATAGATATGATTGTACATCATTGCAGCCATCATATCATCAGATCTAGCTTTAGATCTGCATTCCCAGCAGGATATATGTGAAGCCCTAAGAGGGTGGTTTTCTTAGACTTACAGATCTGAGAAATACCTTCTGTGTTATCTTCAGAATCCAGCATAGAGCCCAGATCTACATTTTTAGCATCATCGGAGCTCCCATTCTACCTAGATCTGACTTTCTATCTTTCAGGCAGTGGCAGTCCCTACAGTTGTAGCAGGGACAGCGCAGTTTACCTTCCAGCAGAGCAACAGTTTCATAGTCCCTCTTGGGATATCATTGCAGGGTCATTCCAGGCCACCCTTGTGGCTTGAGTGTCTCATATTTTGAGCATCGTTGTACTTGCTTTTTCACCTCCAAAATAATAAAATGGCTCAGCTATTTATGTGCATTCTGATGTGTATATAGATTTATTGTTTACTTTGATGTAGTTATTATATTGTGTTTCAGTATTACTGCATTCTTCCTTTTGGGATATTACAGTGGTATCAGAGCATGATCTTTGGCTCAGCTTGTGGACACTTCATCTTTGCAAGAAAAGAAGAAGCAAATAGATGAGATCTATGAGGGAGGATGATAATTATGCCACTCATTTCTTTAGATCCATGTAAGATCTCTCCAAGGAGGTCAATCCAATGAAGAAGGAAGGATAAAAAGAAAATCCAAGAAGAAGATGTGATGAGGAAGGTCCAAGCACTTCCTATCAACAAAGAAGAAAACCGGAGAATCCTAGATCTCCTCATAGATCCACTATGCCCACTTTCTTTGGAGAAGGTGAAAGGTGTAGAATTGAAGAAATGAATGAACTTGAGACTCATGAGACTCTCAATCTATATCTTGAAGAGTACAAAGAACAATTTAGAGCATTCAAGGAGAAGCTAAATCTCCAACAATTCTTCAAAATCAAAGAAGAAAGAGGATCCTATAGTAGCAATAGAAGAAAAAGGCATAATAGATTCTATTTGCCTACATTTGATGGATCTTCCTCAAGCACTGTTAAGGCTTGGAGGAGAGAGTTAGATGCATTTTTCAGGCTACATCCTATAGCTGAAGGAAAGGTTGTTCAAACTGCAACACTTCATCTTTTATACGAAGCAAATGATTGGTGGTTTGGTCACATGGAGCATGCAAAGGTGACTAAATATTCAAATTTCTTTCACAAGTTGAGGAAGGAATTTGATGGGAGAAAACCAGAGATGTGTCACAAAGTGACATTCCATAAGGAAACAAAGGAGGATTTCAATGTTGTCACTATGGACAAGAAGTCACTACATTCACCACTAGCTGAAAAATTACTTGCATTCGGAGAAGAGACACTTGCAACTTTGCAAGATAGTCTTGAGCTCTTGACACATAGAGTCCCATGCATGATTCAAGAGATGCATGAGGAAGAGGAGGAATATTCCAACACTGGTACACTTGGCGAAGAGCAACCATCACTCTTACTAGCAGTTGGAGGTACTATTGTCTCGGTTAGAGAAACTCTTGTGTTCTGGAAAGAGGTTTCCACACATCAGTTGATCCAAGGTATGCATGAACTTTTATCACATATTGTTTCAGCAGATCTTATTGGAACTTATGAGGACATTCCATCAGGTCAAATGCATAACCAAGGGTTAGAACAAAATGCTGATTTGGAGCAACAACATGTCACAGTGCAGAGGACCCTTGATCTAATTAAGGAGGAGATTAAGAACTATCCCAGTTCATCATTGTTCAGCTACATTCAACCCTTTGAGTTGAAGTGTAGATTTTCAGAAAATGGGATGGACATGATCCTATGTACAATAACTGGTTGTGAGATCAGTATTGTACCTTGCTTTGAGACATATCATGTACTACCATGCATATCTACAACGTTGTCACTTAGTAGTTGTGAAAATGAAGAGGCCCCATCATTCTTGGAGCATTCTGAAGGTAGATTCACTCATGAAGCAATGGAAGTAAAGACGAAAAATGGTAGACATCTTGAGATAAGGAATCTTTTCTCCTTTCTAGATGACCCTTAATGAGCATCTCAACGCTCAAAGAGAAACTTCTACCTGAAGAAGATCCAAAACTTCATTGGTTTTGGAGGGCCTTTGGTGAAAAGAGAATCTCATTGAGAGATCTCATTGGAGGTGCACTTTAACATTTCATGAAGTGCAAGGTTCTTCATCAGTTTGGGGAGGAAGGTATTCTACAAAGGGAGGATAACATGATCATGCAGTACATCATTCATCATCCACATTGGGATGAGTGGGTGAGGATGATAGGAAAGGGGTTTAATGACCACTTGCAAATTTATGACATGGGCCAGCAAGCTTGGTTGCATTGGTTTCCCTTGGGAGATTTTTATCACTGCCCAAAGGCTCCTATTTCTTTGATCCATGACTTGAAAAACACATATGAAATGAAGAAGGAGGCATGGCTACACTGGTTGCTCTTGGGTGAGTATGGTTACCACCCAATAGCTCATATTTTTCTGATCCATGCCATGTATATCAATGATAAAATGAAGCAAAAGAAGGCATGTTCATTTTGGTTTCCATTGAGAGAGTTTGGCCACCACATGACATCTCCTATGTCTATGTGTTTTGTATTGGGTAAAGCTTGGCATGGTGCTCTCATGATGTGCATTGATGGTGTTTATTTATATTGGGATGATGTGACATTCCACATGTCAATCAATATGTTTTTTCTCCATGATGCACACGAGGAGGAGAGAAAGCAGCAAGATCTCTTGTTGCTTGGGTTGCTTTTGTGGGAGTTTGTCTTGCCCATCTTACATGGAGGAGATGGAGGATGGTAGCAAAGGGCCTTACTCCAGTGGTTACTTTTAGGAGAATATGGTTTGACATCTTTGTCTACCCATATAACTCATTTCCTTCTTCTTTTGCATAGTGTTGGAATGATGCTTGGATCCAACAAGGCCAATAGGGCTAAGGATGAGAGCATATCAATGCTCAATCAAATTCATAAAGCATGTGATGAAGAGATGTATTGTGAGATGGAGCTTTTCCTTTGTGGGAAGAGCCACTTTATTTTATGTATCTCATGTATTAATGATGATGTTGGACATCATATGGTTGTCACTTGGTACTTCATGGTGGAAGGAGGACATCTAACCATGTAGTTGGAAGTCATTATATATATTATTAAAAGACAACTTTGGAACCAAACATGCAGCAAATGGAGGAAGCCTTCCTTATGTGGATTCCATTTGGAGGGGAATAGATGGCTTTGCATATACTTTTGGAGTTGCTTGGGGACAAGCAACATTTTTCCGAGGGGGGACTATAATATTCCCAAATTTTCACATTATATTTGGAATATTAGTTCAACGTATGTGTGTTAAGTAAATAAAAGGTGCATAGGACCACAAACCTCGGAATGAATAAAATCCACTTTTAATGTGTGTATGTGGATATTTTAGATCTAGATCTAGAATCATGGAGTAGTGGAGCAGCTCCATTAATGGATATCATGTCTCATTTATGAGATATATTATGGAGGATGAAATAATCAAATAAGATCATGGATCATATGGTAAAATCATGAGGATATTTGATAAGGTCAACTAAGATGACAGTGCATTAAAAAGATAATGAAGCACTTATGATAAGATAGTGGAGAAAGTAATTCATTTAATGCACACATGATGGAGGGGGTAATCACCCCATGTGAACATGATGGAGGACATGGATCAACAATACAGTCAACCTTGGAGACTTATGTCCACATGTACAGTGCAGTATTGGAGTGGGCCTAGGCTAGGAAGGCTCACACATATAATGAAGGTGAAGGCACAATGGAAGGCATGATTTGGACAATTCATTTCTTGATCTGTTTAGATATATATTTGTCTTAGGACATTTATATGTAGGCTTGGGCTGTTTAGCAGAGCTTGAAGTGTTGTTTAGCACAAGGTGTTCCCAAGCAGGAATCCCACCTCTTTCTTGAGTAGCTCTGGAAAGAGGATTTTTCTTCATTCCTTATCAGGCATTGGTGCCATCTTCAGGAGGTTGTTTCTAGCATTCAACTAGGAAACTAGTGGAGGATTCATCCTACCACTTTGTTCTTTAGATCTAGCCTTTCAGGAGTAGCAGATCTACATCAGGCATTCAGGCCATTGGGTTTTACCTCCATGCAACAGCAGTCCCTTCAAGGATTGTGAAGTTCAGTCCTGTAGATCTATTGGAGGAAGGAAGTTTCCAGTATTTTAGCTGGAAATCATGTGAGGGATAACCTCTCACATTGGATCTATTGTTTCCATCACTCAAGCGCTGATTTGACATGTCTAGCAGCATGCTAATGAGCCTCCATTTCTGATAGCGTATTTTTCTGAAGTTGTTGTTCATCTAGCAGCTATTTTCAGTGGAGGAGATTGGAGGAGCTAGATCTTGAGCTTTTAGCGCAAGGATCTAGTGAAGGGATCAACCCTTCTTGCATAGATCTGATTGTACATCATTGCAGCCATCATATCATCAGATCTAGCTTCAGATCTGCATTCCCAACAACATATATGTGAAGCCCTAAGAGGGTGGTTTTCTTAGACTTACAGATCTGAGAAATCCCTTCTGGGTTATCTTGGGAATCCATCATAGAGCCAAAATCTACAATTTCAGCATCATCAGAGCTCCCATTATTCCTAGATCTGACTTTCTATCTTTCAGGCAGTTGTAGTCCCTACAGTTGCAGTAAGGAAAACAAAGTTTACCTTCCAGCAGAGCAGTAGTTACACAGTCCCTCTTGGGATATCATTGCAGGGTCATTCTAGGCCACCCTTGTGGCTTGAGTGTCTCATATTTTGAGCACTGTTGTACATGTTTTTTCACCTCCAAAATAATAAAATGGCTCAGCTATTTCTGTGCATTCTAATTTGTATATAGATTTATTGTTTACTTTGTTCTAGTTCTTATATTGTGTTTCAGTATTACTGCATTCTCCCTTTTGGGATATTACAGGAATAGTCGATTTTCCAACATGTTGGATATTATCTTTAGGAGTTGGGTTAGACGAATAATATGACAATTGATCAATTTTCACAATATTTCCTTTATGTGGAAACATTATTAATCGAAAGAAAGATGAAATGACAACAGTCATTGAATAATACCAACTTCAACCAAGAAGAAGGTTGTAATATAGAGGGGCATTAGCTACTTCCATATCTAGATTAACAGTTTTTCCTTCCACTTCTATAGGTAGATCCTGTAAAATTCCAAATGGATGGAATCCTCTTCCATCAAAAGCTTTAAGGATTGTCAGATTTTGGTTGAGTTTTGGAGAACCAAGATTTTTCCAACAATTTAATGACATTATGCACATGGATGCCCCCTCATAAATTATAGTACAAAAAATTCATTTATTTTTTACTAATACTGGAATTTGAAAAGCCATATAATGAGGGAGTCTTGGTGTTAAATTTTCTAAATCGAAGAGCATAAGGTTAGAATCCTGAGGATCTATAACTCCAATAGCTAATAAAAGTAATTTCCTTTGTGCTGGACATGATTGCGACACTTCTTAGGCCGACATTGCTGAAGGGGAAATCGCCAAGTCTTCAACAATGTTGTAGTTCTGAGCAACTCTCGCATGTGGATTGAAAGCTGATTTATGAAGTACACCTTTATCAAGCAGTTTAATTACTAGATCAGGATTAGGTTTCTCAATATGAAGTGGATCAAAAACTGAAGGAGATGTAGCTGGTGTTGAATTATAATTTTTTGTCTCTTTACCAGTAATAGGATTTTTACTTCCATAGTCTTGTGATCATGTCGCAACCATAACCTAAGACATCATTAAAATATCTGCTGATGAATGTGAAGAAGATCCTATCATTTTACTATCTTGAGTAAGAAAAGAATCCTTCAAGACAGTGGGTGTGGGTGAACCTTTGATGAATTTAGAGACCTCAGACCGATGCAGGCACTCTTTAGTAAAGTGATCCTCGTCATAGATAAGACAAGGATAACGAGGTTTTTGTTTATCATCAAATGGTTCAGTTTTTTCAGTTTTCTCTTTGGGAGACGAAGTCTGTTTGATTTTATTCTTACCTTTTTTCTTATTACCAGTTTTGGATTTAGCCGTAGATGAACCTACAACATGAATGTCGGCAGAAGCTTCAAGGGAAGAATCTCCTTTCGGTGAATTAGGTAAAGTTATTATAGGAGAAGTAGTTTTTGAAGACTTCTTCTTACTTTTATTTGTGTTAACTAAACCTATTACATCATCTGCAGTATGAGACCCTGAAGGAGTTGCAGTTATTTAACTAGGACGTGGTAAGTCAGGAATTTTTTTGTATAATGTACCAGACTGTGTATATACTAGGTCTAAGTACTGAGCTTGAAAAATGACCCGTTCTTCAGTAACAACTCCTCCCTTAGCCACATCTTCAGTGATCTTTGGAAGTAATGATTTGATGAACCATTCTGCCAATATCTGATCTGGAATAAAGACTTTCACCAAACGTCTTCTACGTCTCCATTCATGTATGTGATCGGATATGTACATAGACATAGATTGTTTTAATGAAGACAATAATTAAGTTCCATTGTCGTATCCAACTGGAAACTGAAAGTGGGTTAAGAAAGTTGTTGCTAAAGCATTTAAATTGTTGAATGAGCCACATGGTAGTTCAATATACCATTTTGCAGCTAAAACTATCAGTGTTCTCTGAAATATTCGTAATCGAATGGAATCATCAATCAAAGAGTTGGATTCGCACCAGAGGTGGTAAGTCATAACATGGTTTGAGGGGTCCTCTCCTGATTTTCCTTCAAATTTAGGGATATCACTAGGCAACTTATTTGGCATTGGTGGCCAATACAGAAGATAATAGATTCAATCATTCGTTAGGCATGACAAATCAGGTAAATCAAAAATTGCAATGAATGGAAACCGAAGGTTAGGGTCCTGCTGAGCAAATTGATAACCTTGCGGAACTATACCAGTACTAGGAGGAGGATATCCAGGATATCCTAGAGTAGCCTTTGCATTCGGGATTGGAATAACTCTCGGATAACGAGGATTAGCTGGACCATATTGGGGTTGAGCTGGTATCTGATATGTGTACCTAAGGTACGGTTGATGCTGGTATACTAGATTTTGTGCTACAGGTCCATATTGATATTTCCCTTGATACGGTTGATAAACAAATTGAGATTGGCTTGTTACAATTTTACTTGTACCAGGTTGTCCCGTAGGCATATAAACAGTAGTCTAGATTGTGGGTCCAGGTTGTGGTGCAGAGACTACAAGGATTTGTTGTGATACTTGTGGGGCTGTAGATATAGGGGCTGCAGAAACTCCAGGGATAGGTGTGGTGGCTTGAACAGAAGTTGGTGCAGCAGTTTGAGGTGGAGTCCTAGGTGTACTCGGACTAGGCTACTGAAATTTACCAAGTGCAGATACTTGTGGTATACCTTGAATCGTAGGTTGGACAGGTTGGACAGGTTGCTGAATTTGACTATAACCAATTGGCTAACCAGGTTGATTATAGGGTACTTACATGTTAGGTTAAAAATTCTATTGAACTTGAGATGGATCCCACACCGTGTTTACTCCAGGATATGGAGGTCCCATTGAAGGTTGTGCTACATAAGATGGACCATAACCAGTTTGATAATTTGGAACATATGTTTGGTAATTAGCTGGATAATTCCCACCTCCCTGAAACATTTGCTATTCCGGGTAGAACTATGGCCCTAAAGGAGGTTGTTGTCCCTGGAAAGACGATTTCCCTATTGTAGGGAACTGTCCTTGAAGAGGTTGCGGAGCCTGAAATGAGTACTGCCCTTGAGGTTGATATTTTCCTTGAGGTATGTACTGATCTTGAGGTATGTACTGTCCTTGAGGCTGCCCCCCAAGCGGTAAATTAATACCTTGAGGTTGCCCCTCAGGCGTTAAATTACTACCTTGAGGGTCAGGGTTAGGAATGTTTCCAGAAATCATGTAAATGTGTTCTGCACTCAAATTTTTGGGATGTGATTAATTTGGACCAGATGATGGTATATGTTTGTCAGGAGAAGGCGCTGCTCCTGAGAAAGTACCATAAAGCGACTGGTATCCCACAGGAACAGACAGACCACCATAAAAATATGATTATGGTGATGCAGAAAACATGGATGACTCACCAGACATGTTTAATGGAGGTCTGTAACCTCTTGGTATGGCGTAAAAAGGAATTCGGGGTGGTGAATATTTTAGACCAGTATTGTGCAGAAATTCTGTCAACTAAGAATACCAAGGATCTTGTTTGAAAGGACTATAGTAAATTGATTCACTTGGCCTAAGATCCAAAGAGTCCTGATGTGAAGGAAGAACAACTTCTTCTTCTGCATTAGTAACTTCTTCAATACTAATGAGATCAGGAGGAAGATTTTCAGTGATACGATACTTCACTCTGGGTTAATTAGGAAAACGAGGGGTTGGAGTGATGAATTCGGAAGCAGGCTCAGATGTAGCAGGTTCAGTTTCTAGTTCAGAAATTTCAGGCTCAGTAGCTGATAATTCACTAGTTGTGGAAGCAAGTTCAACTAGTTCAGAAATTGAATTTTTTCTTTGAGAACTCTCTTCTGTTTGAGGTTGATCTACTTCATATTCAGGATGAATAATTATTTATGTTTCTTCATGTTCAGTTGATCCAGTCCCTGATGTTTTTCCTTTCTCAGATTTAAGTTTTTACAACTGGCTTGATGTGTACTCAGTGGGTTTCCCCTGCATTCTACGTTATTGTCTAGGTAATTCAGCCACGATTAAAAAATTTAACACACGAAATCAAAGAAAATTTTAGCAAAAATGTCCTAAAGTCTCTAAGGAAACAATCAAATTGATCACACGCCTACAAAATCAAAGAGAGAAATCCACACACAAACAGTAGATTCCCACACTAAAAACATTAGTTGGTGATGAAATCCAAAGTCGTAGAATTTTAATGTAGAAATGGCGGTTGGAACAGTTACCCCGACAACCTGATTAATAAAACAATCCGGTGCAATTTTCTCCACTTAAACCATATCAAATTGAAGATAACCCTCCAGAAAAATAAAATAAGTCTAGTCTAGTCTAGTCTAGTCTAGTAGAGGCCCTTTTTTCTCAACTAAATTCCGACATTATCCATGGAAAACACTGAGAATTGTTAGGGTTCACAGGGCCAAATAGAAGTCGCCATTCTCCCTCAACTCGACTATTGAAAGTTCATAGGTTCAGTTCTTTCCATACTCGTAGACAAATATTCACGAATTAATTTCTAACTTAATAAGACATTCCTTTATTAAGTGAGTCTAAAGGAACCTTCAAATTCTAGTCGATGTCTGCTCCAGGTACAATGGGACCTTCCCTCCACCGTCACCTTGGGAAAGAATCCTAAAGTTTATAGCCACTAAGGTCACCAACGGGAACAAATATACCTAGGGGAACAATCTATGATCCGATATACCCTGGGTAGAGTAACTAGCTCAATCCCCTTGAAGGCTCCTTGTTATAATCCAAGGTTTACCAAAAAGTGACCCTAGCCTCCTCGACAATGGTGTATCCGAGGTTTACCATTTTTAATACGTGCACATCTGCTATCTTTCCCAATGAGATAGGTACAATTACCTCACTGGTTCGCACATGATCTCTTGCTTGACTCTTTTAAGAAGAGCTTCCCAAAGCACAAATATTACAATTTGATTTTTCCTATCGCAAGATTGATACTTGTTTGTTTGAGCTGTCTTGGAATGTTAATTACAACATGTTCCAAGACACTAGCCTAAACTATGTTGGTGGAAAAGAGCCCTATAAAATGTAAAAATATCTAGATTAATTTTATTAAAGGGTTGTTTTTAATTTGGCTATTATTTAAGACAGAAGGTATGGAAGTGAAACTTCAATAATGTTTTATGACCCAACTCAAAAATATGCTAAATGCATCTATATGAAAGTGAAACTCTTTTCTTTTCAATGAAAATTATTTAAGGGAAATATTTGAGAGATTTAACAATTTTCTAAGGCACCAATTCTTTCTTTCATAAAGAAAAATATTTGAAAAGAAGATGATTTCTTTGAGAACTCAATTTCATGAAATGATCAATTACTCGTTCGAAATGAAATCCTTTATCAAATAGATCATAAACTACAAATCATCAAACAAACCATTTCCAAAAAGAAAACCATATCTAAAACTCCTAAAAAACATTAAATTCAAAACCAAAAGAAAAGACTCTAATTTTGAACTCTATCTAGAAATTTTTTGGACGTTTTCTCTTAGTTTGTGATCGAACCAAGAAGAATTTCTACCAAGTAGAAACGAAAACATCGAACAAATGGTTTAATGTGAAATTCAGGCCTTAGTAAGCTTAAGACTCTTCTAAATTTGCAAATGAAAATGAATCTCAATTTTCATAAAAACAAGGTTTGCAACAAGTTCAAAGGCTCAGCAAGAAAACAAAAACATACCAGTAAGCTAAGGTATATGAAGGTTTCTGATATAGAGCAGCAAGAAAATAAAGCAAACATTCATTCATAAAATTCAAATCAAATTAAAAATCACTTAAACATAAAAGTTGTTGAAAGAAACTCACACATAAGACTTTGACAGTCAAGACAAGTTGGGGAAAACACAAAGAATCTGGTAATCTGGCTCCTAAAAATAGAATTCTTAAATTTTCAAAAAAATTCCACAAGTCTGCAGGTTCCAATGGAGAACAGTGCGGTTCCACACTGTTCTGAACTAAAAACTGTGGAGGCCACCGCACTGTCTTTAAATAAAAACTACGGAGGCTAAGAAAAATACAGAAAAAATAAAAATTCAGATTTCCTTTTGAGGGCTTCTAATAAGTTATCTACCCGACCCAGTTTTTAGACTAATCAAAATCATAAGACCCTTAAAATTCAAACTGAAAAAGAAAAAGAAAAACTAAGTTCTATTCCCTAGTGGAGTCACCATTTTTTTATGCGGATAAATCCCTCTTGCAAACAAGAGCGATCTCCCTAGTATCCTACGGATAGATAGAAACAAACATCAATTTGTAAATCGTTTTCTCTAGATCATTTGCAATTCAAAATTATTATTAAAAAATAAAGAGGACATGCCCCTACCTTGAAACTCAACGTTCGGTGCAGCCTTTTATCCGGTCACTCCAAAGAGGCTTCTTCAGTAATGAGAACCTGCAATCAAAGACAGACAAAAGAATTAAAAGCACCTACAACATATAATAATTAAGAACAGCTAATCTAACTTAGTGATCAAGGAATCCAAGTATTGAATTATTCAAATAGACACAAGAGCAAATCAATGAGAAAAGGAGATCCATATGTGTTATCTTGTATGAAAAGAGTAACTTTACAACCTATCGCCTTAATGTTGCATAAGTTCCTCCCAGGGTCCTGAACAATCATTCCTCCTTCATATTGACAAGCCTTCCTCTCTCTAAACTAGCATGAATTTATGGACATGAGTGTGTGATCATTCTGTTAGGAATCTGTAATTAGCAATATTGGCAAAGTCCAATCACAGAAACAACATCGTTTCAACCACTTTTGGATTCTTGGATCTATCCCTCTTGAATCCGGAGAGGGATCTCTCCAATAAGTGCAAAGATGGATTTGTCTTTGAAGTTTAGGGTAATGATATTAGGCTAGTTATGAAGGCCAAGGGTTTGTTTTGTTTTTGGATGGTTGAGCATGATTATTATTTGAGGGGAAAGTTCTAAGTGCAGAAAGTTTCAAAGGTGAGAAGTTGCAAGCAAATAGAACAGCTTTGGCTAAAAGATAGATATAACCCTGGTTTTTAGTCCATTGGGCTATGGAGTCATATCAGGGCTTTAATTGAGCAACAACATCAAGAGTGGTCCAAGGGGCAAGTCATCTATATCACAAGATTATTGAGATTAAAATGATGGAATGGAAACAATAAAGTGTTGGAGGGGTGGAAACTGATAATAATTTCACAAAGGATTTATAGTCAGTCCAAACAAGAAAAGCCTCTTAAGTAACTGTTTAAAACCAACCAAGAACAGGGCCAACCATAAAATTCTTGGGAAAGCTTGTATTAAAGCAGCTTGATTGACAAACAATCTAGTAATCCACATAATTACTTTCATAAAGTATGAAAACACATAGGACAAACAAAGTGTAACCTAAGATCAGATAAGGTACTTTTAAACCTAGTCTACTTTCAGTCAACACCAAGGGAAACCTTCAAAATCTGCCTTTGGAGAATAGGAACTAGAAACAGGGCAAACCATCACTTTTCTAGTCTAACTTTAATAGGAAAATAATGAAAATAACTTTCAAGAACAATGTTTAAAGAAAACAGTAGGACAAGGGAACGCCAACATTCCTAACTGCTTAAACTGTATTGAATCATTATTAAATAAACAAATCGGAGGAAAACATTAAGATAAAGCTTATCAGTTAGAGAAGGGTACTGGTAAATACTAAATCCTAACTCTATAAATGTTGTTCTTTATCAGAGAAAAGTGAACAATATGACATACATAGAAGGAAAAACAGTAACAAAGAAAGGAGCACTTCACCAATGATATAGACCAGGATCCCAAGAAATAGCTTGTTATTGATGTTAAACCAGTTACAATCTTCAAGTCCAATGTTTCAGTTCAGTAATCATCTTCACTGTTCAGCCTAACTGATCTAGCACAAACAGAGCTTCAAGGGCCAGTGAACACTATTTACAAGAAGGAGTTTCGAGCTCAAGTATATTTCAGAATTCTGCAACCAACAATTGCTCATCTTCTACAGAAGTATTTATAGAAGGATGAGGAGGTGAAATCTAACAAAAGATCTCAAGGACAATTAATACAAAGTGATGACTTCTCAGCCTTTGAAGGGCTCGATGAAGAATTTTACAGGTGTTTCAGTGTATTAACTGTTTCAATTAATATCAAAGCTCGATGGGAACTTTATTGACTTTTAGGTTCTGTCCAGGATGAAATAACTACGCTAATATTTGTTTGCATTAGTTTCCTTAGCGGAATTAATTGCTTGGCTGCGTTGTGAGGCAATAATTTCCTTAATCAATAACTTCGGCCTCTGTTTGAATGGTTTGAGACAACAAGTGGCTCTTATGGTAGCTGAGGAATCAATTTTCCTCAAATGTGGCGGTGGAGACCGTTCTGTCCTTTAAACATTTATGATTTTCTTTCTAACTGTGTTTTAATTTGGGGGATTAGGCTTTTGATAATCATTCTTAGCCATGATTCCCACAAATTTGTCTTTAATCTTCATTCTCTTGTGCTCTATCTTCAGAAACTGATACTCTTTTGAATGTGATTTAAATCACAGTGTCTTGTCGATGTGCAGGCCGCACAGGGTTTTTTAAAGGCATTAATGCCCATGAAACATTGATAAAACACCGAATTTGAACCTTGCGAATGGTCTCCATATGTTGAATCAAAAGCACAGGCAACGTCTTTCCTGACCCCTGAATTTTCCTTTGTAGTAACGAAAAACCATTTATCCCTGCAAATATACAGAAAATATTAGAAAATCCAGCGTTTTTTAGGTTTAGCTACTTCAGAAGGCGGGGAAGGAGCGCAGCCGTTGGATGAAAGCATCCAACGGTGGAGATTCATTAAGAAGAGGTTAAATAAGAGCGGGGAAATGAACAAGTCGAAGTGATTTTGGACCGTCCGATCTAGACACGTGGACGGTCCAGATTCAATCGGAGGATTGCAATCGGTGGGAGGAAAATAAGGGTGCGACGAAAAAAAACTCTGATGCGATTGCGCGATCGGGAGGGCCAAAGCGATTGATCGATGACCGTTGATCTGAGGATCAGATCAACGGTGGGGAGTGAATCGGAGGGATGGGTGATCGGGGGGACAAACAAAAGTATGCGATGCGATCGAGTGCTGGCCGTTTGATCGGCTTATGATCAACGGCGGGGATTAGTTTTAGAATGGACCAGCGGAAAACCTTTATAATATACAAAACCCCAAAAATTTTAATAAAACAAAGGTTTTGGTGAATCGGGGAGGAAAATATGTATATGAAAAGGCGCCCGTTTGCGGGGCCTTTGGACTTTATGAAATGTAATATGCCCGGGGCGTAAATAAAACAAAGGGCCAATCGCAATCGGAGCCATCGGGCCTGGTCTTTCAATCAACCCATTGAAATATCCCAATGCGATTGAGCGCCTGGGATCTTTAACACTTGGTCCCGGGTGAAATTTTTATGTAATGAAAGCAAAATGGGGTGGGGTTTATATATATGAGAACTAATCGCACCAGAAGTTTGATGCGGGTCTTTTTAATCAACCCATTGTGAAATTCTCTGATGCGATTGTGCGATCGATTCTTTTTATCTACCCATTTATATTTAACACGTGATTCTAACTTTTTTAGACCAAAATTTGGATAAATGGGTTTTTGTATTTTACAAAGGAAAAAATGGATCGGGATGGTTTATTCAATGGTTTTAGGCGCCGAAGGCGGGCCCACGAGATATTTATATAGAGGCTAATCACATCAGAGTTTATATGTGATACGAAACCTACGCAACATTGAAAGTTTCCGATGCGATAAGCGCTCGGGACCATAACTCTTGGTTTTTCACAATGAAAGCATGAGATTTGGAGTTTATAATAGAGGGAGCTGATTGCGTCGGGGTTTTTATAATGCAAAGGCTTAATCGCATCGGAACTTTCGGAACATGTCAATGACTTACGCACTTAGATTTTTTCCAATGCGATAAGCGCTGAGAAGGTTTAGCGTTTGGTTCCGAGGTGTGGGCATGTGGGGGAAGTGGTTTAGGACTTAGCCCAAAGGGGCTTAAGTCCATAGCAATAAAAACTTGTTTTTATGAAATTTTTCAAAGTTTTAAATGGATTTGGGGGTTTCGGTAAGGTTAAAGAGTGAGTCTTTAACTTTGTAAAAGTGATTTTCATGAAGGGAAGAAGAGGAATCATGAAAACAAAGGAGTTTTATGGAGAAAAAGGGGAGAAAATGAAGGTTAGTTATGAGTGGGAGAAGGGGAAAATGATGGTTTTTCAGCAATTGCTTCTCATGAATTCAGCAAAATTTCTGAGTATAAAATGGGAACAGAAATGAAGATTTTGGACAGAGGCATGAGGCCTTTCAAGAGTCTTCAAGAGCCAACACTTTTTAGTAATAAAATTTGTTCCTTGAAGGCTCAAAAAGTTTTAGCCACCTTTTGCTATAACAAATTTTTATAGGTGGCTAACAGTGGCTCCACTTGGGGATGGTGCCTTCTTGAAGGCATCAAGAACTTCAGAATTGCATTCTCTGGGAGGCTGACCTGTGCCTCATCCATTGGGCTGCCCTTCCTTTGCTGGGATGATTTTGCTCTGAAAACATATTGACAACCATAAAAACAATGGTTCTTTCATCAACACAAACTTTCTACCTACCCAATCCTACTGATCTAACATTTTTCTTCATTAGAGTGCACTTGGATTGGAAAACTCTTTTACAACATTTTATTCTTTTGAAAACAGGAAATCTAATCTATTTCTACTCCTTATTTCTCCATGGATTCAGATTAAACAGTTGAATCCATATAATTCTCTACCTAATCTACTATCTGTTGGGATTAAATTGTCCAACCAGATTTTATTCTCTAAATTCTACAATAGAAATTTAAAAATAGCCAAGTCAAGATTAAGCTGTTTGAATTGTTGTGATCTATGGCATAAAAGACAGGCTGCACATAGACATTTATTTTGCAGAAAATTTAAAAACAAAATGGAAGGCTTAAGATCTGAAATTTTAAAGCACTTCCTTCATCTTTTTCTTCAGCTCTGTTTTGAGTTTGTTTGAGCTATTTTTTCTTCTATTTGATTGGCTCAGATTTTGAGCTGTTTAGAACCAGTTTTGCATCTTTTTTGACTTAGAAAATAAAATATATTTGAGTCATATTTCTTGGGAAAATTAGGTTCATATTTTGAGCATGTTTGAACCTTTAATTTCTATCCTAAATTATATACTGATAAGCCAAGATTAAACAGTTTGGCAAATTGAATTCACTATCCTATCAGCACAAAATTTAAAGCTAATTAGTCAAGATTAGGTTGTCTGACTAACTAGAAGTGTGTTCTTCAGGAGTGGCATTTAAGCTTGCACACTTTCAGATTTGTTTCTCTTTTTGGTATGGGGCTGTACCTTTATTGTTTTGTCAATCTGCCCTCTTTTCATTCTTTCTTTGTTTTTGTATTTTTGATTTTTCTAACTTTGAATGTAATGGTGGATGAGATATTTATAATGGAAAAAACATAAATAAGGCTTTCAGAACATGTCAAGGATCAAGAGAAGTAATGTTTAAGCATCCTTCCATTAACATGACCTCCAAACAATTCTGCTCCATCCAACTCTTGTAAGAAAAATGCATTGTTACTAGCAGCTGAATGAATGAGATAAGGGCCAAGCCATAAGTTGTCAAATTTTCCATGCTTGCCCTTGTCTTCCCTCCTTGAGTCCCACTTTAAAACCTTGTTCCCAACTTTGAAATTGTTGGCCTTTGTTCTTCTATCAAAAAGCTTTTTAATGATGTCCTGCTTCTGCAATGCTTTGTTATAAACCTCCTCCCTGGTTTGTTGAAGATGAATGGTTTGATTTATTCTCCTGATCATGTCATTTTCTTCAATTTGCAACTCTTGAATCAACTTCATCATTGGTATACCAAGGCTGTTTGGAAAAATTGCATCAGTACCATACACAAGCTGAAAAGGTGACATGCCAATAGATTTCTTAAAATTCAATCTGTCAGCCCAAAGCGCATGAACAAGCTTTGTGTGCCAAGACTTCTTGTTATCTTCCAACAGTTTTTTGATTATGTTCACTAAAATCTTGTTTGAGGATTCTGTAAGTCCATTACCCTAAGGGTAATAGGCCGTGGAATGCCCCAATGTTATCTGATATCTTTGACAGAATTCAACCATCTTCTTTGATCCAAATGCTGCTACATTATCAGTGATGATCTTGGTAGGATAGCCAAATCTGGAGAGAATGTTAGTCTCCATAAATTTCATAATAACTGAATCATTGGCCTACCTACAAGGTATGGCTTCTATCCACTTAGTGAAGTAGTATGTGGCAGTGAGAATCCATCTATGCTGAGCAGAAGATGGTGGATGGATTTCTCCTATGAAGTCAAGTCCCCATTGTTGAAAAGGGGCTTCAACAGTAATTAGGTGCAGAGGTAGGGGTAGCAGTTTTCTTTTGCCTTCAAAAATTTGACATTTATGACAGGCAATGATCATCTTGTGTATATCAGGAAAAAGAGTAGGCCAATAGAAACTAGCCCTCAAAATTTTGTTGGCTGTTGTCTTCCAGTATAAATGACCTCCACGCTCTCCTTCATGGAACTCGTGCTTAACCTTCTCTGCATCAAACTCAGGCAAACATTTAAGCAATAGACCACTTGCATTCCTCCAATAAAGACATCTATCTATAATGCAATAGTTTACAACTTTTAACTTTAGGAATCTTGCCTTTGTTTTTGTCAAACGAGGAGGTGTATTTAAATTAAGCAAAACATAAATAATATCAGCATACCAAGGAGAATTCATGAAATGGTCTTCAATAATGGAAGTTGAGAATTCTTCTTGGTCATCCAAGGCATTAATCATATTAATATCAAGAACTTCAAAATTAGATTCAACCATTAATCTAGCTAGACCCTGGCCTTTGATGAGTTTAGTGGGTTTTATCTCTAAATCATATTCAAGGATAACAACAATCCACTTACCTCTCTTACCATCTTGGTCCTGTGTTATAATGTCTTTAACAATTGAGTTTGGGACAAAGGCAATGGTGTGTGAGTGAAGGATGTACACTCTGATGTATTTCAAAGCTTTAACCAAAGTAAAAGCTTGCTTCTCCATAATGTTATACTTCAAAGGAGCATCCCTCAATGCCTTACTAAAGAATGCAATAGGTTGCTCTTGTCCTTGTGCATTTTTATATAAAAGGACAGTAGCAATAGTATGTTCTGATGAAAATGAAAAAATATAAAAATATTTTGAAAAATCAGGACTTATTAGAACCGGTGTTTTAGTTAATGCTTGTTTCACCAGTTCAAAGGACTTCTTTGCTTCCAAGGTCCATTTTACCCCTTGCTCCTTTTTTAACATGTTTGTGATATTCCTAAGGAGCTCAGCCAAGTTGGGGATGAACCTTCTCAAAAAGTTAATCTTTCTGATGAAAGACTGCAACTCTTTGATGTTCTGAGGACGAGATATTTGCAATATGGCCTCAATCCTCTTGGGATCTATCTTTATACCCTCTTCTGAAATAATGTGCCCAAGAATTTTACCTTCTTGGAGACCAAATAGTGTCTTCTTAGGGTTTAAAGATATCCCAAACTTTCTGCACTTCTCGAAAACCTTTCTTAAATGCTCTAAGTGCTCTTCATTTGTTTTTGAAAACACAGTAACATCATCAAGATAGATAATGATGAAGAAGCCCAATTCCTCTGAGAATGCTATGTCCATGGCTCTTTGAAAAGTTGATCCAACATTCATTAGACCAAAAGGCATCTTCACATACATGAAAGTTCCCCATGGTGTAGTAAAGGCTGTCTTTAATTGATCAGCAGGGTGAACTAAAATATGATTGTACCCTGAATAGCCATCAAGCAAAGAAATTCTTTTAGACCCTACCACCCTTTGTAAAATATGATCCATCTTGGGTAAAGGGTACTTGTCTTTTAATGAAGCTTTTTTTAAGTCTCTAAAGTCCATACAAAGCCTGATCTCTCTAGTTTTCTTCCTAACAGACACCATATTAGATACCCATTCAGAATATCTAATAGGGACAATAATACCAACATCATACATTTTCATGATTTCCTTCTGAACCAATGGTAACTGAACAAGGTTTATCCTGCGTAGTTTCTGTTTGAATGGTTTTTGGTTTTCTTTGAGGGGAATTTTGTGCTGTATAATTTCAATGTCATAGGATTTAAGATCTTCGTAACTCCACGCAAAAGCATCAGAAAACTCTTTAAACAACTCAATGTATTTGAGTTTAATGTGAGCTGGTAAAGTCTTGGACAGTTTAATCATTTTCGGCTTAAGTTCGCTGCCAATATTACACTCTTCCACTTCAGTCTCTACAGGTTCTAGTTTTGGTTTATTCGCCACATCGTTAAAATCGAAAAACTCTTCTAAAGGGGCCAGACCCTTAGGCAAACTTTCATATTTAGAGTGCAGAGTTTCTAACTCCTCTGTTTCAAAATCTGCATTCATTTCTATTTCACTTTCAAGTTTGCTAGATAACAGGTTTATATTAGCAAGTTCAGGAGACGGTTCTTCTTCATCAAGAAAATTTTCTTCCTTGCAGTCTGTTTCATAGTCTGAGTTCGAACTGTTTAGTTCGAATTCATTTCTGAATTGCATGAAGTCTTCTATTTGTTTGTCATTGTCAAACACCTGCCAATACTTTTTGTTATCAGGCACAGCTGGTCTAAATCTTATCTAAGTTGTGCAATCTTTGGTGTTATATGGCATTAAGCATGTTCTAGCTGCAAAGGCTAAATTGTGGGCCGCAATATTTCTTTTTCTTGGGACAAAAAACAGTTTGGATTCCTCGAATGTTTTCAAAAGGTCCATGACATCGTTTCGGTAGGCCCTAAGTCTGCGATGATTTGCGTTATACTCCCCATTGACCTGCCTAATGACTAACTCTGAATCCCCATGAACTTTAATTCTTTTAGCTCCTATCTTTTTCAACAAACGTAAGCCTAGGAGAAGGGACTCATATTCTACTGTGTTATTGGAACACTGAAAGTTTAGTTTGCAGGAAATGCTTTCTATGTGGTTTTTTTCAGTGTTAGTAATCCAAACACCTGCACCAGCATTGTTCTTAGTGCAGGATCCATCAAAATACATACTCCACAGAGGATTATTCTTAGTTTCATCCTGGTTAATGTCCTCTTCAACTAACGTGCTCAAAGGTTGTTGTGGAAACTCAGCACTCAGTTGTATTTGTTTTGATTCCCCAAAAATTACGTTCATTTGAGGGTCGTTTTCTTTAGTTTCCAAGTTTAAAAGCAAAGGACGCATGACCTGTAGTTTAAGACCTTTGTTTAGTTTGCTAATGTCTTCAAATGCAACAAACTGTTTTAACATTTCTGCGTTGTGTTCCTCTTCCTCCCTGTCGGCCGTTAATCCTGTTAAAGGACTTGTTCACCAAGTGTTTCATCATTAAACATAATAAAAGAATCAAGGCCTGTATTTATAGAATACAGAGGAGAGTTTTGTGGTCTATCTTGACTTGTAACTATGAATTTCATATGGGACTCCCTGTATAGTCTTCTATTCTGATTGAAAACAGGGATAGTCGCATAGGTCATGTCCATTTGCATAGTCCCTTGTAACTTAGCCCCCCAAGATCTTGATAATAACATTCCATACTTTGGGGGCACGTCAGCCACAACAATATCCATGACTAAACATTTGGCTGGAATTTGGGCTAAGTTAACACAGAGGTCTTTGATTAATCCTAAACATTTTACTCTGTTGGAATCAAAAGAGTAAAGGTCTTTGTAAGGTCTAGTGATTTCTAGACCCAGGCTCTCCATTACAGCGTTTGGCATTAAATTATGAGAAGCCCCAGAGTCATGCATAGCATTGTGCAAAATTTTGTCATGAACGTTTAAACTCACATAAAAGGGAGGAACAAGTCCCTCTTGATATCTACCTTCAATCTTAGGACCAAAAATCAGCTCTGGTTGGTCATCATTAAGATTGACTGTGTCCTCATTTTCTTCTATTTTTAAAGCCTTCAAAATTTGGGTCCTATATACATGTTGGGCAGCTAACTCAGTCAAAGGAACAGAGATTTTGATATTTGAAATTTCCTGCTCCAGGCTGAAAGGAATTTGACTCTTTAAAGTGCTAGTCTTAGCCTTATTAGCTGTCACTCTATCAGCAATATCAACTTGCTGATTTGTCCTATTTACATTTGACAAAAGGGTTTTAACAGGAGTAATAGCTGAGATGTTAGTACTACTAATGTCTGCACTCTGTTTTTCATTGTTTTGAGTGCCTTTCTCTTTACCTTTATCAAAATTTACAGTCACCGTTTTCTCCTTTTGTTTGACCATTTTAGGCTTGGTCGTAGTGTTGTTTTGTGAAGATTTGTCAGAGGTTTTGGTGTTGGGGGTTTGTTGACTGGTTTTGTTTCTAAGTTCATATTCTTTTTGAGATTCTATGATGACATTTTCCATGTCTTGATAATAATTTTTATCATCATCTCTTTTGTCTTCATAAGGTGTGTATAGACCTTGTTTTCTATCATAGTGAATCTCAAAGTCGTCATTATCTACCCCCAGCATGTTGATATCATATTCCTCTATTATCTCATCTGTTTCCTCAACCTCACTCACATAGTTTTGATGAAAGGGAGGAGTGATCTGTTGATCATCTTCCCTAGGTCTGTTTGGAGGTTGGTTCCTTCTAAAATTCTGATTCTGGTTCTGGTTTCTGTTTTGAGGAGCATTTTGATTTTGACTTGCTTGTGCTCTTTTAATTATGCTCATCTCTTTCATCATTTCTTCCATAATTTTCTCCATTTTTGAGTTGGAAGTAGAAGGTGTGTTTTCCTCTCTAAAAGATACTCTCTTCTCGTTTTTCATTCTTGCTCTCTTCTCCATCAAGTTGACTTCCACAGAAAGAGCACCCCTTTGCATATCTTCAAGAGTTGCGAAATCTCTCTCTCTCAGCTGATAGGCCATCTCAGGGTCAAAACCTTCAGGAAATTGGTTTAAAGCTGAGCCCTGTGGAGGTTTTAGTTCTAGGGAAAGTGCATTGTACACACTGTTAAATCTAGTGCAGTAAGCTTGCACACTTTCCCAGTGTTTCTATGGAGGTTTTTGTAATAAAAAAGGACTTGGAGAGGATTCTTCTTCACTTCCCATTTGTTTAAGAAAGTCTGATGGAAGGCTTGGAGATCATTTATACTATGGGGGGTTAAGCCTTTAAACCATTTTCTTACTTCTCCCCCCAGACTCTGAGCAAATAGTCTAAGTTTGACAGAATCATCATCAATTTCATTTCTGTCAAAGTAGTCATTCATCTTATCCACATGTTGTGATGCAGTCGTAGTATTGCTAGCATCATATAATGGAATTTTGGACTGATAGTCCTGCGGAAGATTGACTAAAGGTACAGGAAGGACTAGGGGAGCATACCATGTAGCCATGGCGAGAGGTGGAGGTGGATTTACAAGAGGTGGATTAATAAAAGGGAAAGTGGGCTGAAGTGGAGTGGTTTGGACAGTGAATGAAGGATGAAAGGATGTGGATGGAACAGTAGTAGATTGCTGAGCTGATCTTGGATGAGAGACACCTAAATTGTGAAGGAAATGTAAATCAGGGGGTGTTGTTTCTCTACTACCAGGATGTTCACTTGTCTCCGGGGATGAAAGTGAAGACTCAGAGTCTAGCTGAATTATATCATCAAATGACCTAGTTCTAAATGGATTTACTAAGTCAGCTTGTGATTGTTGTAGAGCTGAAAGATTTTCAGGGACTGAATTATCTCTCAAGGGTGATCTGAAAACAGTTGATAATTTAATCCTAGGAGACTTCCAAAGGATACTTTCTGGGTCATCAATTATCTCAGGTGGATTAGGGTCAGGATGGGCTCTAGTGTGAATATTTCTAGGAGCCACTATGTTTTGTTTTTTAGACCCAAATAAACAAGAAAAGTTCAACCAGATATGACAATCTTTAAGAGGTTAACTAATCTGTTTGCACACATTTTAATCCTACAGTCCTCTAACTGAGTTTGAATGATATTATAATGATAAGGGTTCTTCCCAGTGGAGTCTTAAGGTTTGTTAAGGATTGTGGAGTCGCCAAGTGGAAGTTTTTAGCTCCGACGGAGGTAAAAGGTTTTATGGTCCACCACCATGTTTATTGGATACCAATCTGAAATTTTTTTGGTTTTTCTAAGTTATTTTTCAGTTGTGTGGTTTCTAAGAATATTCTAACTCTGTTTCAAAACTTAGCTACGGTTGTGAGACAAAGACGGTTTATTCTTATGGCTAAGCCAACTGATTTTTCAAGGTTAGACAAAGTCTTATGAGAATCCTAGGGTTTGCCTAGTCTGTCACTGATTCAAACAAGTTAAAACATGATTACCATTGTTTGGTAGTGCTTGAAAAGGCTGCTTTTTAATCTCAAAGTTTTATTTATTTTAAGGGAGGTTTTCCCCAGTGGAGTCACCAGAAGTGTTAGGAATCTATAATTAGCAAGATTGGCAATGTCCAATCACAGAAACAACATCGTTTCAACCACTTTGGGATTCTAGGATCTATCCCTCCTGAATCCGGAGAGGGTTCTCTCCAATAAGTGCAAATATGGATTTGTCTTTGAAGTTTAGGGTAATGATATTAAGCTAGTTATGAAGGCCAAGGGTTTGTTTTGTTTTTAGATGGTTGAGCATGATTATTTTTTGAGGGGAAAGTTCTAAGTGCATAAAGTTTCAAAGGTGAGAAGTTGCAAGAAAATAGAACAGCTTTGGCTAAAAGATAGATATAATGCTGGTTTTTAGTCCATTGGCTATGGAGTCATATCAGGGCTTTAATTGAGCAACAACATCAAGAGTGGTCCAAGTGGTCCAAGGGGCAAGCTATCTCACAAGATTATCGAGATTAAAATGATGGAATGGAAACAATAAAGTGTTGGAGGGGTGGAAACTGATAATAATTTCACAAAGGATTTATAGTCAGTCCAAACAAGAAAAGCCTCTTAAGTAACTGTTTAAAACCAACCAAGAACAGGGCCAATTATAAACTTCTTGGGCAAGCTTGTATTAAAGCAGCTTGATTGACAAACAATCCAGTAATCCACATAATTACTTTCAGAAAGTATGAAAACACATAGGAGAAACAAAGTGTAACCTAAGATTAGATAAGGTACTTTTAAACCTAGTCTACTTTCAGTCAACACCAAGGGAAACCTTCAAAATCTTCCTTTGGAGAATAGGAACTAGAAACAGGGCAAACCATCACTTTTCTAGTCTAACTTTAATAGGAAAATAATGAAAATAAATTTCAAGAACAATGTTTAAAGCAAACAGTAGGATGAGGGAACGCCAACATTCCTAACTACTTAAATTGTATTGAATCATTCTTAAATAAACAAATCGGAGGAAAACATTAAGATAAATCTTATCAGTTAGAGAAGTGTACTAGTAAATAGTAAATCCTAACTCTATAAATGATGTTCTTTATCAGAGAAAAGTGAACAATATGACATACATAGAAGGAAAAACAGTAACAAAGAAAGGAGCACTTCACCAATGATATAGACTAGGATCCCAAGAAACAACTTGTTATTGATGTCAAACCAGTTACAATCTTCAAGTCCAATGTTTCAGTTCAGCAATCATCTTCACTATTCATCCTAACTAATCTAGCACAAACAGAGCTTCAAGGGCTAGTGAACACTATTTACAAGGAGTTTCGAGCTCAAGTATATTTCAGAATTCTGCAACCAACAATTGCTCATCTTCTACAGAAGTATTTATAGAAGGATGAGGAGGTGAAATCTAACAAAAGATCTCAAGGACAATTAATATAGAGTGATGACTTCTTGGCCTTTGAAGGGCTCGATGAAGAATTTTACAGGTGTTTCAGTGTATTAATTGTTTTACAATTAATATCAAAGCTCGGTGGGAGCTTTATTGACTTTTAGGCTCTGTCCTGGATGAAATAACTCCGCTAATATTTGTTTGCATTAGTTTCTTTAGCAGAATTAATTGCTTGGCTACGTTGTGAGGCAGATATTTCCTTAATCAATAACTTCGGCCTCTGTTTGAATGGTTTGAGGCAACAGGTGGCTCTTATGGTAGCTGAGGAATCAATTTGCCTCAAATGTGGCGGTGGAGACCGTTCTGTCCTTTAAACATTTATGATTTTCTTTCTAACTATGTTTTAATTTGGGGGGATTAGGCTTTTGATAATCATTCTTAGCCATGATTCCCACAAATTTGTCTTTAATCTTCATTCTGTTGTGCTCTGTCTTCAGAAACTGATACTCTTTTGAATGTGATTTAAATCACAGTGTCTTGTCGATGTGCAGGCCACGCAGGGTTTTTTTAAAGGCATCAATGCCCATGAAACATTGATAAAACACTGAATCCGAACCTTGCGAATGGTCTCCATTTGATGAATCAAAAGCATAGGAAACGTCTTTCCCGGCCCTTGAATTTTCCTTTGTGATAACGAAAAACCATTTGTCCCTGCAAATATACAGAAAATATTAGAAAATCCTGCGTTTTTTAGGTTTAGCTGCTTCAGAAGGTGGGGAAGGAGCGTAGCCGTTGGATGAAAGCATCCAACGGTGGAGATTCATTGAGAAGAGGTTAAAGAAGAGTGGGGAAATGAACAAGTCAAAGTGATTTTGGACCGTTCGATCTGGACACGTGGACGGTCCAGATTCAATCGGAGGATCGCAATTGGCGGGAGGAAAATAAGGGTGCAATGAAAAAAAAATCCAATGCGATTGCGCGATCAGGAGGGCCAAAGCGATTGATTGATGACCGTTGATCTGAGGATCAGATCAACGGCGGGAAGTGAATCGGAGGGATGGGTGATCGGGGGGAGAAACAAAAGTATGCGATGTAAAAATGCGATGTGATCGAGCGCTGGCCGTTTGATCTGCTTATGATAAATGGCGGGGATTAGTTTTAGAATGGACCAACGGAAAACCTTTATAATATACAAAACCCCAAAATTTTTAATAAAACAAAGGTTTTGGTGAATCGGGGTAGAAAATATGTATATGAAAAGGCGCCCGTTTGCAGGGCCTTTGGACTTTATGAAATGTAATACGCCCAGGGTGTAAATAAAACAAAGGGCCAATCGCAATCGGAGCCATCGGGCTCGGTCTTTCAATCAACCCATTGAAATATCCCAATGCGATTGAGCACCTGGGATCTTTAACAATTGGTCCCGGGTGAAAGTTATATGGAATGAAAGCAAAATGGGGCGGGGTTTATATATGAGAGACCTAATTGCATCAGAAGTTTGATGCGGGTCTTTTTAATCAACCCATTGTGAAATTCTCCGATACGATTGCGCGATCGGTTCTTTTAATCTACCCATTTATATTTAACACGTGATTCTAAATTTTTTAGACCAAACTTTGGATAAATGGGTTTTTGTATTTTACAAAGGAAAAAACGGATCGGGATGGTTTATTCAATGGTTTTAGGCGCCGAAGGCGGGCCCACGGGATATTTATATAGAGGCTAATCGCATCGGAGTTTATATGTGATACGAAACTTACACAACATTGAAAGTTTCCAATGCGATAAGCGCTTGGGACCATAACTCTTGGTTTTTCACAATGAAAGCATGAGATCTGGAGTTTATAATAGAGGGAGCTGATCGCGTCGGGGTTTTTATAATGCAAAGGCTTAATCGCATCGGAACTTTTGGAACATGGCAAAGACTTGCGCGCTTAGATTTTTTCCGATGCGATAAGCGCTAAGAAGGTTTAGCGTTTGGTTCCGGGGTGTCGGCATGTGGGGGAAGTGGTTTAGGACTTAGCCCAAAGGGGCTTAAGTCCATAGCAATAAAAACTTGTTTTTATGAATTTTTTCAAAGTTTTAAATGGATTTGGGGGTTTCGATAAGGTTAAAGAGTGAGTCTTTAACTTTGTAAAAGTGATTTTCATGAAGGGAAGAAGAGGAATCATGGAAAAAAAGGAGTTTTATGGAGAAAAAAGGGAGCAAATGAAGGTTAGTTATGAGTGGGAGAAGGGGAAAATGATGGTTTTTCAGCAGTTTCTTCTCATGAATTCAGCAGAATTTCTGAGTATAAAATGGGAACAGAAATGAAGATTTTGGACAGAGGCATGAGGCCTTTCAAGAGTCTTCAAGAGCCAACACTTTTTAGTAATAAAATTTGTTCCTTGAAGGCTCAAAAAGTATTAGCCACCTTTTTCTATAACAAATTTTTATAGGTGGCTAACACATTCTCATACCAAAAATGACTAGTATAGAGAGTATGCTCTCTTGAGAATTTCTTCAGCAATTACCATATGCAAGGTACCCTTGAGACTGAAACATGAGCTCAATTTATAGGGAAATGGAGGTAGTTTTAGTTCCATGAAGAGGGGGATGGATTCCTATAATGAAGGGATTTGAGCTCCATATACCAAGGGATTGTTAAGTCCCTATATTAATAGTGTAGCCCCTTATTATGTTAGTGTAGGCCCCCTTATTGTTATTATTTTACCCCTGTAACCCCCATATTTTTATTATTGTGCCCTTAAATTATTGTTGTTAGGTCGGCTAGGATTACATTCTGGCCCACTAGGATTACATTATGGCCCCATGGACTCGTATATATAGAAAGGAGGTTTTGTAAATTGTATCATCCAAGAATTGTTCATTCATGTAATGTATTGGAGGTTGCCCCCTCGAAGTGGCTCATTTCTAAGGCGTGAATATCTCTTTTCTTCTCTCTTTAGAGCTGGTTACACAACATTTGGTATCGGAGCTTTGGGATTCTAGGGTTTCGCTGCTCCAAACAGGTCATCGTGGAATTTTCGCTATAACTTTTTTTCTACGAAGCTTCAGACGCTGAAATTTTTAGGGTGCGAAGCTGAAATCTTGAGGAAGGTTGTCTAAAAATTTCAGATCTTGGTTCGCAATATTTGAGGAGATATCATCTGTGGAAGTTAGGTATTTTTTCAGGCTCATAGACAGGTCATCGTGGCATTTGCGCTGTACATTTTTTTGTACGAAGGGTCAGAGTCTGAAATTCATATGGTGCGAAGCTGAAAGCCTGAGGAAATGTGTCAAAAAATTTCAGAACTTGGTTCGCAATAGTTTTGGAGATATGATCTGTGGAAGGTAGTGCTTTTTCAGGCTCCTGAATTTCATCTCAAAGAGGTGATCGTGGGAAAAGTTCAATAACTCTCTCTCTGAAGATTGGATTGGAGTGCCGTCAAAAGTGGTCGCAATTACACGGCCTGTAGTTTCTTGGCTATCAATTTCAGAGACAAAGAACAAAACAGTGACACGTGGCAAGTCGTACAAGTTCGCTCTACTGAACCAGTCCAAAATTAGGTCATTGTGGGAGATTGGACACAAATTTGTCTTGGAGAATCCAAATCAGGTCAGACCTGTGGCATTTGAAAGAAGCTTCAGAGGGCTACTACAGGGCTGAATTTCAGATATCGAAGATTTTTAGTTACATAGATAATTCAATTTCAATACCGAGCTCCTTAAAGCAAGAAAAAGGTGTGTTTTGTTTTCCGAATTGCATAAGTCTTGTTTGAAGAATCAATTTGAATTGATTCCAAGGGCCTATTGAGCATATATTTCAGTATTGGGTTCTGAAATGCCTCCTAAAAATAATTCCATACCCATTAATCCCTCAAAAATATATACTATGACGCATGAAGAGGAAGAGTTACAGTATGAGATATCAAAATTACGGTACCAAGTGCAACAAGTTTCGATCTTACGAAGAGCAATTGAAGATGAAATAGATGGTTTAAACGCAGAAATGGAGGCTAATTTGGATGGTTTGAAGGATCAAATAATAGCAAATATGGATGATAAATTAGTGGAAGATCACATCAAGCATCAACAACAAGTTCTCCAACTCTCAAAGGATAACCCAACTTTGGTGCAGAATCTAATGAAACAATCGGAAAATCAACATGACATCGAAAGAAGTTATGAAGCAGTTATAGAAACAAGAAATCGACAAGTACGATCAATTTCAGAGTATCTCAGCAAGTGGAATAACTTTCCTGTAGAAGATTTCACATGGGAGGATGAGAATTTTATACAGAAGCATCAAGAAATAATCAAGCATTGAGGACAACACTTGTTTGAAGGAGAGGGGCATGTTAAGTCCCTATATTAATAGTGTAGCCCCTTATTATGTTAGTGTAGCCCCCCTTATTGTTATTATTTTACCCCTGTAACCCCCATATTGTTATTATTGTGCCCTTAAATTATTATTGTTAGGTCGGCTAGGATTACATTGTGGCACACTAGGATTACATTATGGCCCCATGGACTCCTATATATAGAAAGGAGGTTTTGTAAATTGTATCATCCAAGAATTGTTCATTCATGTAATGTATTGGAGGTTGCCCCCTCGAAGTGGCTTATTTCTAAGGCGTTGATATCTCTTTTCTTCTCTTTTTGGAGTTGGTTACACAACAGGGATAAACTCCATGAGTGAAGGGATAGAGCTCCATGAGTGGAGGGATAAAGCTCGAACTAATCGCACCTCTAGAAGCTTCCAGTTGGGAGAATATTTGTCCAACTAGACTTCTAGAATTTAATTTTTCCTTTATTTAACTGTTTACAAGGGTCCGCAAGTTTTATAAGCAGAACGTGCGGGATGTGCCACAGGCTACAGAACAAATATCTGTGGATCCGTAGTAAAGAGCTATGAAATGTGCGGAGTTAGACTTTTAAGGGTTTTAATGAGATTTTCTCCAATTCCAAGACTTGGTTTAGGAACATTAGGGTTTTTGACCTCTATGGGAGCATAATATAGGTAGTGATGAACCTATATTGACAGTCAAATGTCATGGTGACAAAATAACGTGTAACAGGGTCGAGTCATGCTATTTTAAGTTTAGAAAAACACAAGAGTTGGGCTATTGAATATGTTCAGAACAGTGCACAGGTCAGGGTCGAGTCATGTATATTTACGTTCAGAATAGTGCAGTGAGTCATGAACGAGTTGGGAAGAGTCAGGTTGTTTACAGTGAAATCGCATATCGCAATCGCAAGCAGAAGGATGATCGTAAAAACTGCAAAAACGCAGAAATCACAGAAACTACGAAGTGAAATATGGTCACATGGCTAGATGACGTGGCAGTAACGTGGCACCCCCGGTGGGATCCGAACCCTTTATCGCATAGCGCACATCGCTATCGACGAGTTTTATATTTATATGTTAAGATTTCACAAGTTAATTGTTTTTAGTTGCGGTGCGATAAGAAGTGGGGTGTGAGATGCGATGCGATCACATATCGCTATCAGTGATTTATATGTTTACTAAGTTATCGCAAGCTACATGTTGTAAGTAGCAATAGCCAATATTCAAAGTACAAAAGATGACATAGGCAGTGACGTGGTGATGATAGAGGCAGTAACATGGCAAGCTGACATGGCAGAAAACGTGGCTCGACACCACAGATCGTAGTTAATTTATGATATCGTGGCAAGGTGACGTTGCATGATGATGTGGGGATGACATGGACCTGGCCCACATTTTGCAAATAACAAGAGGTGAAGATCTAGAGATCGAAGAACTTTGAGATAATAAACATGCGATAGAAATCTACGATAGCAAAGTTGCGATAAAGTTAAGTGGGACCCAATCACATATCGAAAATTGCAAATATCAGTAGTATAAGCGCTTAAGAAACACATAAGAATGCCGAAGTACGGAGTGTGATTTGTGAAGTGGACACAATGCAGTTCAGAGGTAAATATTAACATATTTCAGGTCCAAGGTTTAATGTGTTTGCGCCATTTCTTAGAATAAAATCCTAAACACGAAGTTGACTTAGGTAATAAGAGAAAATATGGAATGCAAGAAAGAGGAATCATGTAATATATATATATATATATATATATATATATATATAGAGAGAGAGAGAGAGAGAGAGAGAGGAAAGTCTGAACGTAAGAGAAAAGACTTGGGAAAGTGACCCGACTGTAGTGAAAATGGTAGTGCACCTATTAAAACAAAATTATGAATGCGAAGAAAGTACTTGGGTGTACAAGTGACCCAACACATAGAGAAGAGCATAAAACGCTGTGGGTAAGATATGCAATAGGAAGAGGCTTTGTAAAACATAAAGGCATGGGTCAAGTTGAGAAATCAAGTTAGGCTACAAAGTTGGAAATATAATAGCAGGCAGAGAAGACAAAATGAACAGAAAAGCAAAAGCTGAAGGGCTGAATTGAAATATTGTTGTAACTGTAAATTTAAATTCATTGATTATTTTATATTGTTTGTGATGCAAAGGTAAGTCTCTAAGGCAAAGAAAAACTCCATTTGATACTGAAATAAATGTATATATTGTTGTAACTTTCGGAATATGATGAGTGAGGAAATGAGTGCGTGAAAGGCAAAGAGTCATGCCTGTTCACTTCATATTCTCATAGAGAATGTAAACAACCATGAAGTTATCTCTCTAAATAATGTTATTGTAATATTCATAGTGAGGTTAGAGAGTGGAAGAATGAGAGTGAGAAGATAGAGATGTTGTGCACATCCAAAGCTGATATGAAGCAGATATGAAGGTTGAAAGGGAAATGGTGAAGAAGGAGTAAAACATAGTTGATATCCAGGTAAATCATCATATGATTTTATTGTAGTGTGAGGGAGTTGAAGCTTCCATATCAAGTTGTAGCTTGATATATGTCCAGTTGTAGCAGGTTGAGGTAGGAGCATCCTATGGGTTGTAGCATGCAGAAAATAGAAGGGAGTTGTAGCTTTCGTGCAAGTTGTAGCTTGCAGAAATTGAGCTAGTAGCCTCCTGTAGGTTGGAGCCTACAGAAAATCAGTTGTGAGAGGGAGTTGGAGCTTGCCTTTGCATCACAACAATAATAAGATGTGGTTTTCTCTCTTATGGGTTTCCACTTATATCTATTGTCTATATGCATGATGATTATGTGTTGATGTATTGTATTTAATCTTCTTATCACTTGTTTCTCACACATTAAGGTTGCTAATTCACTATATATTAAGTTTCTTATGAAATGGAGGTGTAAATAAGTTGAAAGAAAAAGTTAAAATTTCCATGAATGTACTAAAATGATTCACCCCCCCCCCCCCTTAGTTTAGCTAAGGGTTCATCAATTGGTATCAGAGCCGGTCCTTTTGAAACAGTTTAACCACTAGAAGGAGGGCCTTAGTCCCCAAAATGGCTAGCCTAGAAGGAAGCTCTACAAATAAAGCCCCTCTGTCTACTGGCACAAACTATGCTTTCTGGAAAATAAGAATGAGGACATACTTAGTGTCTCTATGAATATAATTCTGGGTTGATGTGGAAGAAAATTATGCACCAAAGGAAACTGAAAATGAGAAAGAATCCAAAAAAAAATTCATAGCTAATGCAAAAGCAATGAATGCACTCTTGAGCGGTCTAAGTGAGTTAGAATTTATCAAAGTAATGCACAGTAAGACTGCCAAAGAAATATGGGATACATTAGAAAATATCTATGATTGAGATACAAAGGTGAAGATGGCCAAACTGCAAGCACATAGAACTTAGTTTAAAAACTTAAAAATGAATGAAGATGAAGATATAGCTACATTATTCTTAAGAGTTGCAGAAGTTGTGAATATCATGATACCTAGGAGAAGAAATTAAAGAAAGTGTTGTAGTCCATAAAATATTGAGATCTCTACCATCTAGGTTTAATCCTAAGGTTTTTGCCATAGAATAAACAACAAACTTGGAAACCTTAACCAGAAATCAATTACTTGGGAACTTAACAACATATGAGATGAGACTTCCTAAAGGGAAGTCAAACACGAGGGAGGTTGCCTTTAAGGCAGACAAGTCCATAGAAGAAAAGGAAGGTACATGCTCATTCTCTGATGAAAAAAAAGCCAAATTTGTAGAAGATTGGATAGAGGAACAAGTAAGTACAAAGGTAAACTTCCATTTAAGTGCTTTAACTGTGGAAGAGTGGGGCACTATGCTTCAAAATGTCCTCATAAGAAAATAGAGAATCAGTCAAAAGGGAAAGAGAAAAGAAATTTCAGAAATAGGCAGAAATGGAACAAATTTAATAGAATAACATTCTATGCTCAACAAGACAGCATTGCATCTGAGAGCTCAGATGAATCCTCCAATGAAGAAGGAACATAAAAATTCATTTGATGGCCGAGGAAGAGCTTGAGAAAGATCTCCTGTAATTTGAAGAAGAAGGTGAGGTAGATCTTGAGGGGGATTTGGTGAGTGCCCTAAAAGAAATAGATAGAATCAAGTTCAAGACTAGAAAACAGAAGACAATCCTTCTAAAACATGTAAAGGAAGAACCAAACTTTGTAGATTTTATCAAGTTGAAAATTGAAATAGAAGAAGAAAGGAAAGTAGAAGACATTATGTTGCATCAAATAAGAGAGAAAATTTCAGGAATGTGGAAGATTGGAAGAAGAGGTGGTGATTCTGAGGAAGAAATTGGAAAAGGCACAAACTGATTTAACAATGAACATTCATCAGTTAAAAGGTGTTGAACAATTGGACATAATATTAAATGCACAAATATCTCCTCTTGGAAAGACTGGGATAGGATATGAAGGAGAATCCAGCAAGTCGAAGTCATAGGGTAAGAAAGCTATTACATTTCTGAAATCTTTCTTAAAAGAAAATGTGAACTCCCATCAAACTGAGAACAAAAATGTGGGAAACCCTTCAAATCCTCATGAACTGTAGCAAAAACCCACTACAAGGAAAGCCCTGGAAACTAGAGGAGTAAACAGCCAAGCAACATTCTAGCTCAGATGAAATGGCTTCCAAATACTGAATTTTCATATGACCAGATGGCTGTATCCCCAAACAAATTTCTCTGCTAGAGACAAATACTACTTCCATGGGTATTTTTTTTGTTGTAAAAGGTTCCGTCATAAAGGCATGGAGTGCAAAGTGTATATACAGAGACTGGAGTATGGAAACTCAAGGGGAATTAAGAACAATCGTGGATTCACTCGTGTACATAATCCATTCAGAAATACAATCAAATGTTTTTTCTACCATAAAATTAGGCACAAGTCTCATAAATATCCTCTCAAAGACTGTGATCCATCTCCTCAGGAAAAATACCAAAAAAATAGTTGCATGCAATGGAAAAGGAAGCTAAATAAGTGTGATATGGTTATAATTTCTCATGATCAGAACAATCAATGGTATGTGGACAGTGGGTGCTCAAAACATATGGCTGAAGACAGAAGCAAGTTTGTAACTTTTGATGAAAATAAATTTGGGAATGTCACATTCAATAATGATAGAGCAAGGAAAATCAAGGGAAAAGGAACAATTAGCCTGAATAATGGAAGAGGAGAGGCTCAATATGTATTGTTTGTGGATGGTCTGAAAGCCAATCTGCTAAGTTTTAGTCAAATTTGTGATAAAGGCTATGAGGTCCTTTTCAGAGCCCGAGATTGTGAAGTAAGGTCAATCACCACAGGAAAGATCTTGGTCAAAGGTGTTCGAACAAAGAGTAATGTTTATATAGTGGAAGAGGAGAATGAAGCATTAGGGGAATTTTCAGGTCTAAAATGGGCCTCCTAAGAAAAATGTACAACAAAAATAAACTTTATAAGAACCAATATGATTCAAGATGATGATGTCAACCATGGGGGATGATTCACCATTTTTTAAGTAAAAGGGTAAAAATATTAAAAAATAATAAAATAATAAAACTACTTTTTCAACTCGTATTTTCAACTTATCTCCCAAAGTTTTTACTCAAATTTCAAGCGGGAGTACTCGTTGGATGCAAAATTTAATTTCTCATCCAAGGAGTACCCATGTTTCATACTTTCGATGGGTCTTGTTACACGAAAAATGAGAAATGCATGAAAAACATGATTACAATCACGTTTTTCATGTATTTCTCATTTTTTGTGTAGAAGGACCCATTGAAACTATGCAACATGGGTACTCCTTGGATGAGGAATTAAATTTTTCATCCAATTAGTACTCTCGCTCGAAATTTGAGTAAAAAATTTGGGACATAAGTTGAAAATATGAGTTGAAAAAGTAGTTTTTTCTTTTTTACCTCTAAAATTTGATGATGTAATCAAATCTAATTTTATTATTTCCACTATTATTTTATATTTTCCTTAGGAGGCCCATTTTAGACCTCAAAATTCCCCTGATGCATTCCACATAAGCAAACTTGAAGAATCTTGGCTATGGCATAGAATATTGGGACATCTAAATTTTGACCACATCATCAATTTGAGCAAAAAGAAAGTTTTCAGAGATTTTCCTACAATAAAGAAGCCACCAGATACCATATGTAGGTCCTTCCAACTGTGAAAACAAAGCCACACATCGTTCAAAGCCAAAGACCAACTATCTAAAAGTAAGCTTCTTCAGCTTGTACACATGGACCTGTGCAAACCTTCAAGAACAAATGCACCACGTGGAGAATCATATTTCATGCTGACAATCAATGATTTTCCCAGATTAACGTGGGTGGAATTTCTTAGATATAAATCCAAAGTGTTTGATAAATTTAAGATACTTAAGGCACTAGCAGAAAATCAAATTGGATGTAAACTAAAATGCGTCAGATCAGACAAAGGAGGTCAATTCACAAGCGATGATTTTGCAGACCTATGAAATGAATGTGGGATAAAGAAACAGTTTACAGTTGTAGGTACACCTCAAAAAAATGGAGTGGAAAAGAGGCAAAATGGGATTGTACAACAGATTTCTAGAGCCATGATGTAAGAAAGAAACATTCCCCAAACCTACTGGGTAGAAGCAGTACACACAGCTGTTCATATTCTCAACAAAGCTCATCTCAGACCAAATTGTGGCAAGACTCCATATGAATTGTGGCATGGGAAACTGACATCAATCAACCACTTTAGAATCTTTGGCGGCAAATTTTTCATAAATAATAATGATGAAAAATTGGGGAAGTATGATGCAAGAGATGATGAAGGAATGTTTTTAGGATATGCATCTAAGAGTAAGGGTTACAAGTGCTACAATAAAATATTGCATAAAATTGTGGAAATAATTGATGTGGGATTAAATGAAGGTCTACCAGAAAGATTCAGAAGCACAAACTGTGTCAATCCTCCAGATGATCATGAAGATGAGAACCAAGAAAATAAATAATAGAGTAAGACAACAGAATATACCGAAATAAAATCAAAGGTACCCTCAAGACACACTCAGAAGAACCATCCAGAAGATCAAATCATTGGAGACAAGAGTGCAGGAGTCCAAACTAGAAGAAAGCTAGCTGCACAAACCAAGGAATTGTATCTAGCCATGCTGTCACAGATAGAACCAAAGAATTTCGATGAAGCCAGAAAAGAAAAAAATTAGATAAACGCTATGAACGAAGAATTAGACCAGATTGAGAAGAACAAAACCTAGGAGTTAATACCAAGACCTGTTGGAAAAAATATCATTGGCACAAAGTGGATATTCAAGAATAAGATGAATGAACAAGCTAAGGTAATCAGAAATAAAGTCAGACATGTATGTAAGGGATACTCTCAAATCGAAGGATTTGACTATGATGAAAATTTTTCCCCTATAGAAAGAATGGAAGCAATTAGAATGTTTCTGGCTTTTGCATGCTATCATGATTTCAAGGTATATCAAATGGATGCGAAGTCTGCCTTCTTAAATGGAGATCTAGAGGAAGAAGTCTACATGGAACAACCTGAAGGATTTTCCTTAGCAGATAAACACAACTATGTTTGCATATTAAAGAAAGCCCTATATGGTCTCAAACAAGTACCACGTGCATGTTATTCTAGGCTAGACAAGTACTTTAAAAAAAAAAGGTTTCAAAAAGGGAGGGGTAGAAAACAATCTATATATAAAGGCTAATGAAAAAAAAATCTTAATTGTAGTAGTATATGTAGATGACATCATGTTTGGTAGCAACAAGGATGAGTTAGTAAAAGGATTTGTAGAAGAGATGAAGTCAGAATTTGAGATTTCTATGATTGGAGAGCTTACCTTCTACCTAGGACTTCAAATTCTACAGAAGAACAAAGGCATATTCATTTCACAAGAAAAATACTTTAAGATACATGTTAAAAAGATTCCAAACCTGTGTCAAATCCCATGGTCACTAGATGTAAGTTATGTGTTGATGATGGATATGCAGATGTAGATCAAAGACTTTACAGATCTATGATAGGAAGTCTGCTATACCTAACAGCCTCTAGACCAGAAATTATGTTGGCAGTAGGACTTTTGGCAAGATATCAAGCAACACCAAAACAAAATCACTTGCTATCAATCAAGAGGATATTTAAATACCTGCAAGGAACTGCACATTATGGTCTATGTTATCCGAAAGGCAAAGACTTCACATTGACATCATATACAGATGAAAATTGGGCTAGATGTGTGGATGACAGGAAAAGCACAAGTGGAGGTGCATTTTATTTGGGAGAAAGTCTGGTGGCATGGTTAAGAAAGAAGAAAACTTCTATCTCTCTATCTATAGCTGAAGCGGAATACATAGCAGTAACAGCTTGTAGCACTCAAGTGATGTGGATGAAACAAAATCTTCAAGACATGAAGGTAAGCATCACTGGACCTACTTCTATCAAATGTGACAATACAAGTGCAATAATCATATCAAAAAATCTTGTGCTTCATTCGAAAACCATTCAAATCCCAATAAAGTACCACTTCCTCCGAGAACAAGTAGCCGAGAAAATAGTAAAGATGGAATATGTCCCAAAAAAGGAACATACAACAAACATATTTACAAAACCTCTTGCTAGAGAACCATTCGAATATCTAAGAGAGAAACTAGGGATAGTGTCAGCAGATGATACACTCTGATATGATCAGAAATAAAATTAAAAAAGAAAAAAATATGCACCAGCAAAGGCTACAATATCAAGAATAGCAACAGTGCATCATTTTAGGGGGAGAGCAGCTGATAAAAGTTGTCACAGAAGAGCTAGAGCTATGGAGCTAGTAAAGATCTACAGAGGATTATTACACTATATGTATCTCTGCAAGTGTTAATAATGAAACAAAATGTTCTTAAGAAGGATGAATAAGAGAAATGGTTATCATTATTATATCATTACATCATTCATCAATTGCTATTTAGAGCAAGCAGCCTGCTTATCAGTAGAATATCAAGTGTTATTAGTGGAGAAGTGGTATGGTATAGGTCCTCAGGATCAGAGTATTATGGCAGAAGTACATCAAGTGATTATATCTTCAGAAGTATAGCACATATCACCACTATCAAGCAGTAAGGGAAAAAATTACAGAACATTCTATGGTGACATGCCTTCCATTCATGAAATATTAATTATTTTCAAAGTGTTCTCCCAAAAACTCTTATACACCAATATGGAGCAGCAAGGTATAAAGACAAAATGAAGAAGGCCTATACACAACTCAGAGAGAAGTAATGAAAATATGGAAACTACATTGGGAAATGTGTAACCCTTTTCCATTGATGTCAAAGGGGGAGGAAAAGCAAGCAGAAGAAGAAAGGCACTTCTGAAAAGAAAGCAGAGGAAGAAAGACACTTCTCACAATGAAAGGGGGAGGAAGTATTGGAGGAAGTATTGGCGTATTGGTGGATGTGTTGCCATCAATGCCAAAGGGGGAGACTGTTGGAAATATTTTCATTGATGGCAAAGGAACAGAAAGGAGTAACACCAGAATTATCATTGATGGAAAAGGAGAAGAGAAGCAGTAGCAAAGGAAACAAAGGAGCAAAGGCAGTAAAGGTAGCAAGCTGGGTCAATTCATGAATGTGGGCAGAGTCATGCACGAGCGGGTTGAGTGGTGTTATTTTAAGTTCAAAAAATCTCAAGAGTCAGACTATTGAATACGTTCATAACAGTGCATAGGTCAGGGTCGAGTCATGTATCTTTACATTCATAATAGTGCAGCGAGTCATGAACAAGTCGAGAATACTTGGGTTGTTTATAGTGCTATCACATATCACAATCGCAAGCGGAAGGATGATCACAAAAACCAGAGAAAAAAAAATCACAGAAACTACTAAGTGCGATATGGTGACATGGCTAGATGACATGGCAGTAACGTGGCACCCCCGGTGGGACCCGAACCCTTTATCGCATAGCGCACATCACTATCGGCGAGTTTTATATTTATATGTTAAGATTTCGCAAGTTAATTTTTTTTAGCTGCGGTGTGATAAGAAGTGGGGTGTGCGATTGTGATCTCATATCACTATCGGCGATTTATATGTTTACTAAGTTATCGCAAGCTACATGTTGTAAGTAGCGATACCCGATATGCGAAGTATGCAATATGACGTAGGCAGTGACGTGGCAATGACGGAGGCAGTGACATAGCAAGATGACGTGGTAGATGACGTGGCCCCGACCCCACAGATCACAGTTAATTTATGATATTGTGGCAAGGTGACGGGTTAGTGACGTGGCAAGGTGACATGGCATGATGACGTGGGGATGACATGGACCTGGCCTGCATTTCACAAATAAAAAATCATAAGAGGTGATGATCCATAGATTGGAGAACTTTGCGATAAGAAACATGCGATAGAAATCTGCGATAGTAAAGTTGCGATAAATTTAAGTGGGACCCAATCACATATCACAAATCAGAAAGTTGAGGAGGAAAAGCACTTAAGAAACACATAAGAACGACGAAGTGCGAAGTGCGATTTGTGAAGTGGACGCGATGCGGTTTAGAGGTAAATATTAACATATTTCAGGTCCAAGGTTTAATGTGTTTGTGCCATTTCTTAGAATAAAATCCTGAACGCGAAGTTGACTCAGGTAATCAAAGAAAAGCTGGAACACAAGAAAGAGGACTCGTGTAATACCTGAATCTAAGTTCTCAACTATATATATATATATATCTAAGGTTATACCTTCCTTAAGGAAAAAGGACCTGGCGCTCATGCAGAACAATGTTATGCGGTTACGGCTATGAGTTAAGAGGAAAGGCTAAACACAAGAGAAAAGACTTGAGCAAGTGACCCGAATATATTGAAAATGGCAGTGTGCCTATTAAAACAAAATTTTGAATGAAAAGGAAGTACTCGGGTGTATAAGTGACCCAACACAGAGAGAAGAGCATAGAACATGGCGGGTAAGATATGAAATAGGCAGAGGTTGTGTAAAGCATAAAGGCATGGGTCAAGTCAAGCAAAGACAGTTTGGCTTCATAGTTAGAAATATAACAGCAGACAGAGAAGACAAAGGGACAACAGGCAGAGAAGACAAAATGAACAGAAAATCAAGAAGCTGAAGGGGATGAATTGAAATATTGTTGTAAATGTAATTGTAAATTCATTGATTATTTTATATTGTTTGTGATGCAAAGGCAAGTCTCTAAGGCAAAGAAAAACTCCATTTGATACTTAAAGAAATGTATATATTGTTGTAACATTTAGAATATGTTGAGTGAGTAAATGAGTGGGTGAAAGGAAAAGATTCATGCCTATTCACTTCATATTCTCATAGCGAATGCAAACAACCATGAATTTATCTCTATAAATAATGTTATTGTAATATTCATAGTGAGGTTAGAGAGTGGGTAGATAGATATGTTGTGCACATCTAGAGCTAATACGAACCATATATGAAGGCTAAAAGGGCAGCAATGAAGGAGTAAAACAGAGTTGATATCTAGGTAAATTAGCATATGATTTTATTGTAGTGTGAGGGAGTTGGATCTTCCATATCAAGTTGTAGCTTGATAGATGTCCAGTTGTAGCAAGTTGAGGTAGGAGCCTCCTGTGGGTTGTAGCTTGCAGAAAATAGAAGGGATTTGGAGTTGCCGTGCAAGTTGTAGCTTGCAAAAAATGAGGTAATAGCCTCTTGTAGGTTGGAGCCTATAGAAAATCAGTTGTGAGAGGGAGTTGGAGCTTTCCTTTTCATCACAACAATAATAATATGTGGTTTTCTCCCTTATGGGTTTCCACTTATATCTGTTATCTATATGCATGATGATTATGTGTTGATGTATTGTATTTAATCTTCTTATCACTTGCTTCTCACATATTAAGGTTGTTGATTCACTATATATTAAGTTTCTTATGAAATCGAGGTGTAAATAAGTTTAAATTTCCATGAATGTATTAAACTGATTTACCCCCCCCCCCCAGTTTAGCTAAGGGTTCATCAAGTTCTTGTATTTGATATCTAATTTTAGATACCTTTATGAGATATGAAGCTATCGCTTCTTCCTTTGAAAATTTCATCTTATATAATTTGGTTCTTAACAATATTATTTCTCCTGTAGTACTTACATAGAACAATTCCACCAATTTGCCATATATTTCTTTTGATGTCTTCAACTTTGCTACATAGGGGATAAGAGAATCCTTGATTGATTCAATGAGGATCCTTTGATCCCTTATTTCTTATTTCATATACTTTGATAATGATTGAGATTTTTCTTTTGGATGTTTGGATATTGATCCCTTGACATATTCAATAACTTCATTTTCTATGAGGGTCAAATCTGTTATCTTCTTCCATGCAAGAGAGTTTGAAGTCCCAACAAGTTTATTATTCTCTTTACAGAAAGAAGTAATTTGGTCTGTATATTGAGACATAAATATAAATTAATTACTTGATAAATGAAAATTCATCCTTGATGATGTCTTCCATTAGATTCTTCCTTGATGATGATCTTCCTTCTTTAATAATGACAATTCTTCTTCTTTAATATAAGAAGAGATGTTCAAGGTGTGATCCTTTCTTCAATGAGAGGGAGATCACTTTGATTCCTTTGATGATAAAGTAATTTTATTGCTTCCTTTGAATGATTATGTAGATTATGAGAGGCTTCCAAAATACTTCAAATTTGTAGAGTTATTTTGATATGAGGCAGTGTCCTTGAGGTCTTCTTCCAAGAGTTTTCTTTCTTCAATATGGTAGGGTATTTATATCTCCTTAATGCTCTTAGTTCTCCTTGATGATTCAATTTCCTTGATGCTCTTCTTCTACTCGGCCCTTATGTATCCTTCTTTAATTGAATGATCTTCAATTTTCCTCTTCTTGTCACCTTAGGCTTGATACCATGTTGAGAAATCAAGGGTAGCTAGATTAGGGTGATTTCTCTTTCTTTGATAACTAATTTTGATGTTCTTTTACTTAAACTTGATTTTACTTGTAATTATCTTATTCTTATGTTGGTTATTATAATGTTCTTATCATCAAACAACTACCAAAACATGAATATCAATGAAACAAGAGGACACAGATATAGGCTGCTAGCTAGGATCAAAACCTTTCCTGGAGAGGAAAATCCACAAGAATTCTTCTCTTCTTATAGAATCTTCAAATGATGAATTCCAATACACTTAGAATGTATATCAAGACCCTCCAAGACCAATTCAGTTTCTCCTTTGATTATTTTATCCTTCATAATGTCAACCTAAGTCAAACGAATCAAAATTTTTAGATCTCATCCTTCTCTTTAGAGTTTTGGCTTCTACTTTAGGTCTACATTTTTTTTGGCCCTCCTTAAATATCTACAATTTCACACGTGTGGTACATGTAGGTCAAAACAAGGTTTCCTTCTTGCTCATTTTAGCTTGCTTCTTCTTCGAGGTGATGTGGCTTGCAAACTAGATCCTTTTGTCACCAAACTTTTTCCTCTCAATATGATTGCAATTTTGGTTTTGTGAAACAAAATGAGCCCTAATTTCCTTTGCACGTGTGGGAGGATGTATCCCAAAACAATATTCAAAACTTCAACTTCCCTTTCTTGAAATTTCTTTCCCTTTTGACTTATTTTCCCTTAAGATCGATCTTGTTCTCTTCCTTTATTTAATGACTTAGATGATCCTTTAAAATAGGTCGAGTACCTCTTATATATGTGCATCCAAGGGGTACAAATTATCCTTCAGCGGGCTAAATTATTCTTTTTAGGTATACTTTTATTCTTGCAGGCCGACTTGGCCTTGGAGGGAGACTTTTGACTCTTTAAAATCATAATAAATTATTTTTACATGATACAAAATATCCAATAGGGTCTATAAGACAATGTCTCTTTGACTTCTTTGACTCTATGAAAAAGCCCTAGAAGCAAAAAATGGGTTATTTACCTAAAATAAATTGACCTTGAGCATGATACCCATGCTATAAAATAACAATACTAATTTTCTTTCTCTTTTACATCAAATACAAAAATAAATATTATAGAATACATTATGAAGAAAAAATCTAGTTATGTATTTCAACAATTAGGTGGCAATGAAGCATGTGCCGATATACCTATGAGGGAAAATAGACTTTGGACTAAGATATGTCACAGATGGAGAAGTGGAACTACATGGGTACTCATATTATAATTGGTCAGGGAATGTGATAGACAAAAATTCCACATTTCGACATTGTTTCTACTTGGTATCAAACATGATCTCATGGTTCAGTAGGAAGCAAAAAATAGTGGCACTTAGTTTGACAAAGGAAGAGTACATGGAAACAAGTATGGTTGCTTATGAGGCAGTATGGATTTTCAATATGCTTGTAGGATTATTTTATTTACATATGGGGCCAACAATGATACACTGTGATAATCAGAGTTGCATTAAGCTCTCTGAGAATCCTATGTTTCATGATTGGTCTAAGCATATCAAGATTAGACATCACTTCATCAAAGATAGGGCCCATAGGGGTGTTTCATGGTTGCAGTACATTTATACAGACGAGTAGGTGACAGATGTTCCCATGAAGCCTCCATTAAAAGGAAAGCTTGTTTAGTACCAACATAAACTAGGGGTAGTGGAGAATCCCTTCCATGCTAGGATGGAGTGTTTCCATGGTATTTTCAAAATGTCTTTTATGTCTTCTTGGTATATTAGCATGTGGAAGATATTATTTTCCTCTACTAGTGATTTATGTATTCTTTCCTAAGTCTAACTTAGGAAAATTATAACAATAATTAAAGTAAATTAATTATTGTGGACAATTGAGTTATTTTTCTAAGGATAAATAATTTAATTATTTAAGTGACTTATAAATAATATCAATTGTTGATCTCCAAGATGGTTCTAGAAAGGATAACGTGGTTAGGGATTTGCACCCATGAAGTTTATAAAGGGATCCTAGCGAGGAGGTGAAGACAAAAGACAATGAGAACAATTTGTGTGACCGATTCATAATTCAGAGAGCGCTTTTCACTATAGTGTGAGTGTCTTAGTGGACCAGTGCATAGAGAAGGAGAAGTGTGAGTGGGTCCATGTGAATATAAGGAGGTAGAGTAGGAGGAGATTGTAAGGCCGAGCTAAAGAAGGGAGATTTTATATATCTAGAGGAGGACGAGTTGTTGGAGTGTTGCAGTTTTTTCCAGTGTACATTAGTGGTATGGAACAAATGTAGTTGTTGGAGGGAACAGATCGAGTTGTTGGAGGCTGAGTTATTTAGGTTGATTTCATCCAGACGCATGTTTCCTTGAGGATAATTTACCTAGGTTGAATTCATTCTAAGGGAGCTGAGTTGCAAGTTGTAGATTGTATTTTTCCTTGTATTTGTGTGGGTTGAAAAACCCATATTTTCCAGATAATGAAATTACGAAGAATTGATTGTGGGTTCATTGATTTTTCAAATTGTGATTGATCTCTCTAGTTTATTTCTGCTGAATATTTTTAATTTTAGAAGTTAAAAATATCAATGATTTTATTTTTCGACAAATTAGTGTTTATGTGGGTAAATAAATTAACTAAAAGGGATAAATAAATTTGCTGCGAGAAAATAAATCAATGTGGTGTTGGAAATTTAACATTTTATTGGTGAGAACAACAGTCGAACAAAGGGATCATATGACAAGGAAATAAAACTATATCAACTTTTCCATTGGAGGTGAAGATGATGGGTTTGTTGTGTGAGTCAACACTACCACTGCCTCTACATGGATACCATCGGTAGGGTTTGATGCATGCCCTACCATATCCTGCATTTTTAAATCCTCTTGTTGGGCGCAATTGGGACTATCTTAATTACCTAATGACACCAATGGATTAAAACTATTTTATGTGGCCACTTTTCGATTTTTTGCGCCATCTTTCCTCCCTACTATGTTTTAACACTGGGGTCATTAGCTTTGGTCCCATCGATTGCATTCTACCATCATAGGCACATCCTCTTCCTCAACCGACGTCTTATTTGGAGTTTAACTTGTTTAAATATAGGGAAATATCTATATAGGCTCCCATACTCATGACATATTCTGCACCTATATGGGAGTTCTTCATAGTCAATTGCTTGCTTCCACAAAGCGTCTTGGAAACGCATATCAATCGATTCTAGGAGGGGCTTGGATATATTAATATACACATAGATGTGAGAATATGAAGTATACCAATGAAGCTTCATAGCATTATATTCTTAAACATAATGCCCAAGGGCCTTTCCAATGTCAACCAATGTCTCATCCTCCCATAATTCTGATGGTAGTTAGTACATACAAATCCATACTAGAACCACTAGGATGTCTTCTTTTTATATGTTAAATATTTCCATGATCCAGGTGGAAATTGGTGGCCACCCACCTATTCCACCTAGACCCCCAGTCAGTTTCATGATTTTCCTTGTTTATAGCAGCAATTACTATTTTATCATTTTTTCAGGTCCTAAACTTTCAGAGCAGGTTTTACCCTCTAAACGGAATTTTTTTGTGGTTTGCTACAGGCCCATAGTCGTTGGCAGGGGCCTGTGGCCAATCATATAATACTTGAAGATATATTTTCGATGTTATATTTGTACGAACAAAAAAGAGATAATATGACCAAGTTACGACTCCAATAAGTTGGCTTCCCAACTAAGCCCAATGGGGCCCACAAAATTTTGGTGTTCCATCTCCTGGGGTTAGGGTTTTGGTTGTTTAACGTTTTCCTATGTTTTTCAATAATAAAAAGGCCATTGAGCCTCATTTAAGGAAGTTCATAGGAATGTAGCCACCACATCTCTTCTCATATATAAGCTACCATCACCCAAGCTAGTTTATTTTCCATTATGCCTATAACCATTTTTCATTATTTGATATAATGAAATGAAGTGTTATTCCTGCTACATCTATGAGTTTATGTTTATTTCTATATTTTATTGTGTTCCTCCATAAGTCTGGATTAGTGGTATCAGAGCGGTCTGCTCTTTCTCAATCTTTCTTTGCATGTCCCCAACAAGGTCAAGGTATAAGGAGTTAGGGCTCAATCTTGTTGAAACTTTGCAAGATCAGCCTTGCAGACCCCGACGAACTTCCATGACAGAAGAAAAGAAAGACAAGGGAGAAGCAGATCCTATCAAAATATTGCTTGTGGAGGTCCTCGAGAAACAAAGTAATGCGATGATGGATAAATTTGCTCAGATCCTTCAACAACTACCCACCGGTGATGCATCTTCATCCAGAAGCCACTTTGGAGGCACCACTTCTTTTAAGGTACAAGTAAACTTTGACATTCCTACATTTGAGGGCCAAATATATGCAAATGCCATAGATAGATGGTTGAATCTATTAGAATGATATTTCTTAGTTCATGACTTTTCTAATCGGGAAAATATTACTTTTTCACTCCTCAAAGTCACCCCCCATGTCAAGGACTAGTGGGAAACCTATTGTGAGAAAAAGGATGAGAGGGAACCCTTCTTGTTCTCAACTGCACCCACTTGGAATTATTTCTAAGATGCCATCAAGGAAAAATATTATCCTATGGGGAGATATGAGGAAAAGTACATAAAATGGACTATGATGCAACAACAAAGGGATCAAGATGTGCATGGGCTGATGAATATGTTCCTTACCATGCACACAAATTTGGGTATCAAAGATTTGAAGAAACATTTGGTATTAAAGTAACACAATTTTCTGTACAGATACCTTCAGGAGGAAATGTAGTTCATCGACATCTTCTCGCATGGTGTAGCATACCGGTATGCTTCCAAGATTAAGCATAAATTCAAACAAAAGAAGCAAGACCTTGAATTTGTGAATTAGAAGCAAGGGAAAGGCACCCCCAAATCATAGAAAAAAGGACAAATCCAAGACAGGGCTTCCTAGGACAACCCGCCAAATATGCAAGCAAAGAAAAACACCACTAAGGCAAAGAGATACACTAGAAAGTGGTGCGAGTTCCGTAAGAGCTCCACTCACAACACAAGTGAGTGTCAGGCCAAGCAGTCACTAGTGGCCGAGCTGAAGGCTTTCGAATCATATGTATGTTCTGACTCTGAGTAAGAACCTGAAAAAGGGAATGAAAAAAGGAATCAAATTATTGATGCAGAACCCAATGCCACCATTTCCACCACCAAGATCTAGAAGGAGGAGCCCGAAGATCCACAGGAGGGAGAGAACCTCTTCCATTCCCAGATGTGGGTGAAGGGTTTCCCATTGCAGTTCATTGTGCAAAACAAGAGACAATAGAACCTCATTTCAGTAGAGGTCATGAATCAGTTGGGCCTGCTGACCACAACACACCCACAACCGTACATTATTGGGTGGATTCACTAAGGACAAGATCTCTGCGTCAGCCATTAGTTTTTCTTTCCCTACAGCATCAATCCCTTCACGAATGAGGTATTATGTGATATTAATCTTCTAGATATTTTGTGATGTATTATTAGGAAAACCATACTTGTGGAAGTGACATGATGTGTATGAATATAGGCCTCATGTTGTTATTTTTACTTTGGGTAATAAGTTGTACAAGATACCAGAGGTAGCACTGCTTATCTCCATTTATTTGATCACTGCAAAACAATGCAGTAAGCTCATTTCCAAAACTGGGAAATTTTTTTTCCTAATGATCTTCCCTCAGGGAAAGAAGAATATTGTGGCCACGACCTCTAGAAAAATCTTCTCTTCATGGAAACAACAGATGAGCAAGGTCGTGGAGGAGTATGGTGACATATTCACCTCACCCGTAGGGGTACCTCTACATTGTCAGCTCAATCACTCCATCAATTTGACCCTAGGTGCACCGCTACCCAATGGAATGATCTATTGGCGCTCTATTCTGGAGAACGACGAAATCAAGAGGCAGATTCAGGAGCTACTGCAGAAAGAACTACAAGGAAACGACCTTCTAGCGGATGTTTTTGAAGAACCCCTTATAAAAATACCCCAAACATCTATTTGTAGTGGAGGTTACTAGAGGAGGTTAGCGGGTGGAGGTTTTTGTGGATGTTTTTCATCTGGTTCGCTTATTATCCTAACCCGCACCGGTGCGTTCAACCTGAAAAAGCACCGGTGCACAAAAAACATTGCCACACCGGAGACTGTGCACTCTGTACAAACCTACCCTAGTGCGTCGTATTAATGTAATGCACCGGTGGTTTACAAAGATTCTGCACTGGTGCACCTTAAACCTCGCGCCAAAACTGAAACTGCCTAGTGTGGTCTTAAGAAACCACATCGGTGCGCCTATAAAACCCCACACACCGAAACAGGGTAAATAAAAAAAAATTACAACCAAAAAACTGCATTTTTCACTTTTCAGTGCTCCAGAGCTCTCAAGCACTGGTGCAAGTTATCCTTGTCTGAGCCGTCGTGACATCGATGCTCCCATTGCATGCACTACTCCTCTGCATTGTCCACTAATCTGCATTTTGAATTTTGCAAAATGGTGGGAAAATTTACTTTTTCAAATTCTACAGCCAATATGCTTCCTCGACGGCCAAATGTACAGGTTTTTTTCTTGTTTTTCCATAATTAAGCCTTTTAGCATATTAGAATTTTAAATTAACTTAAAATTAATCGTTTAAAAAAAAAAATTCCTACGCGGTGCGCTCGAGTCGTTTGGCTTGCGCCTTACGGTATCCACACCAATTCCAGGTAGTACCGAAAGGCGCACCATGATATTTTAAAATTTTAAAAAGGTGCAGCACGGTCGGTTACCCAGCTGCACCATTGACCCTGCAGAATTACGAAAATGTGGTGCATTTACTTAAATCTCCGCCCTGGGGTGGGTATTTTTGTCAACGCACCGCATTCTGGAATTTTGACACAGTCAATGGTGCGGCCTGGTAAAATACCGCACCGTTGACTATGTAATGATGTCAAGATGTCGGTGCGTTGACTAAACCATACACCCAGGGAGTATAGTTTTTTCAACGTACTGTCCTTTGACACCAATCCATAGTCAACGATGCGGTTTGTTATACCACCACACCATTGACTTATGAACAATGCTAGGAGGGCGGTACGCTACAAATTTTCATGTGCAATGCCTCTGGTGAGCTAGAAATTTACTGGTGCACTGCCTCCAGTGCGCGACAAAAAAAAAAACGCACTGTTATCATCACATGCCTGTTTTTTGTGGCGCACTGACTATTTTTTTCTTTTTCAAAAAAAATTATATATGTATATTCCTAAATACATGTCTCATTTAATAAAAAAATTGTATTTAATATTTCAATAATTCAGAGACGTGAAAGGAGAGAACAGAGGGAAAAAAAACAACAATAGGCGGACCAATATAACGTGCTTCACCAGTGGGAGGCACGAGAGAGCGAGAGAGATGTGTTCCCTTGCCTTATTATAGAAACTACCCAGGGGAGCCTAAGGCAGGTAGGCCTCCTCAAGTTCTATGAGGAGGCTACTTCCCTAAAGGGCCATGGTGTGTTTTTGCGACATCTTATCCGTAGGTGGAATGCCCACCTACAGGCTTTCCAAGTTGGTCCTAACCAGTGGTACACACCCACTGAGGAGGACATCTATTTCATTACTGGGCTATCGAGGAGAGGGGTGGATTTTCCCTCATTCCCAAATGTTCAAGTTGGCTATGCAGCAGGGAGTCAGTTGGCGTACTCCCAGAGATACATTAGCGCAGCTATACTGTCTCCTTTAGATTTTCAGGTCTCCGGGGGGCAGTTACGTATTGCTGCATTTGGTAGTGAGGCGGTGAGGTTCCTCTCACTTCTGATTTCGACCATTTCACACAACACCAGCGATGGGAAACGCAGGAGCCATGACTTGTCAGGTGGTCTACCATTTTTTTGTAGAAGTTCTGTACAGCCTTAGATAGATGTCGTGCTCAGGCACACGGGAGGGTCAACTTCCCTTTTGCTTCAAAGCTATTTTGTTTATTTTTTGAGAGGTTTCTAGAGACTAGGCCTACTTTTGTTTGAAAACCTTGTAGGTCGATGTTGCATGCATGCATGCACATGTGGGGACATATGATGCCCAAGAGGGGCGAGACTGAATTTTCCACAAGGATATTACATGATGCACTGGAGTTGCTAGCCAGTGTTGACGATCATCCCTTCGTTATGGTCCCCTGTCCTTATGCTAGTTTGCATTGGCGAGGGTGTGCCAACATCCTCTTCATAGATGTTGAGCCACCCAATGATAGAGGTAATATTATTGTTTTATTTAAATTTATTCTAACGTGTTATTTAACTTGTTTTTATTAAATTGTGTAATGAAATTGTTTAATTTTTGTTGTATACTTGTATATATTTTGCAGACATTGTGTCTTTTGATGGTGAGGACATGCCAGTGCCACCAAATGATCTAGGTGTGGATCCTGATGATGATCAGAATATGCCAGATGCCAATGATCATGAGGTCGGTGCAGAGAGACCTTCTCCTGTCGGTGTGCCAGTATCGCCTTTTTCTAGGCGCGATAGGCTTGATAGCAGATTCAAGTTGGAGTTGGGTGACCAACTTTGTGCATTGATTTTTGAGGCAGGAGTCAGGCCCACTACTATGAGAGACATACATGCCAATGGTAGGCTATTACAGATGTGGAGAGGCATGTCGCGTGACATGTACATTCTGATTCGGCATGTTGTAGGAGCTACGACCTATATTGATTATGTTGCTAGTTGATTGTGATTAAATATCATTGATTGTTTGATTGATTGATGATTCAGTGAATGATTTGATACAGTTACGAGTTTCAGTTTGATGTATTATCTTTGGGCTTAAATGAATGGAGTGGATCCAGTCTGAAAATCTGATGAAAATAGGCCTACAAGTTGTGTTGTGTTGAAGTTGTTGGATCTAGTGTGAAAATTGATGAAACGTGATCCGTGGTGGTGTTGAGGGTTGGAGCCTTCAGTGAGGGGTTCGTAGCTCCCTTCCAGTGGTTGCTAGTAAACGAGATCAGGGGGTAGTAGCTCCCTTCTAAGAGTGGCTGGTAAACGAGACCAGGGGGTCGTACCTCCCTTACAGTGGTAGCTAGTGAACGGGATCAGGGGGTTGGAGCTCCCTTCCAGTAGTAGCTAGAGAACGAGATAAGGTTACAACCTTCTACAGGTGGGTGCTTGCGTGTTGGTATGAATCTGCACCAGTACAAGATTGTAAGTAGTTTTCTTTATAATAAATATTGAAGACAAAGATGACAACAACGGTGGTTTTCTCCCAACTTTGGTTTCCACCTTAAATCCTGGTGTTAATTTGTGTTGCTTATGTGTGATGCTTTATCATGTTGTTACTGCACATATTTACTGCTTACTAAATGACTGATGAATGAATGATGCACTGATCTAAGTAAATATTTATCTGCATAATAAGATCTCTGGACATATTCAATTTTCCTTAAAGATAGCCACGTGTATACGCTAGTTGGATTAATTAAAATCGCATATAGAAATCAGTAAATTAAATTAAAGACTATTGTGAGTTTTAAATATTGATTCACCCCCCCCCCCTCAGTATTTTTCCCAACAATTGGTATCATAGCAGGTCCTTCAGAAGAATCTTGATCTCTTGAAGGAGATCTTTCACAATGGGAATTCATGAAGGAGTATTTTCTATCAAGCCACCACTGTTCAATGGAAGTAATATATTGTTATGGAAGATATGAACAAGATGTTATTTGCAAAGTATTGGAGAAGACGTATGGGGAATCATGGAAGGAGGTTACTAGTATCCAGCAATCGTTCCTATAGATGTAGAAGAAAGGAAGAGATATGAAACCAATGAAAAAGTTTTCAATGCTTTATTAGGGATCCTGTTAGAAACAAAATTTGTCAAAGTCATGTAGCTAAATTCAGAAAATGAAATATGGGACAAGATCATTCAGAGCTATGAAGGTGATGCAAAGGTAAATTCCAAACTTCAAACTCTTAGAATTCAATATGAAAATATCAAAATGCATGATGATGAAAGTATTGCAAGTTTATTTCTAAGAATAGATGAGATTGTGAATTCTATGAGGAATATGGGTGAAGATATAAAAGACTCAACTTTAGCAGAGAAAATATTGAGATATCTGACTCCAAAATTAAAATCAAAAGTATCTACTGACTCTTAGAGTTCTTCAACTTCACGGTATCCTGACTGCTTTTGAAATGAGAAAAGGAGGTCCCTCACAAGTCAGAGAAGGTGCTTTTAAGGCCTATGCAAAAGGAAAAGAAAAGGAAGTTCTCAAGGAATCAAGTTATATATCAGAAGAAGAAGAGGAAAATTTTGTAAGGAGACTTCAATCAGGTACTAGTAGGTTCAAAGGTAAGCTTCCCTTCAAGTGTTTTTCTTATGGTAGAGTTGGTCACTATGCTGCCAAGTGTCCTTATAAAGAAATTCATGACAATAGAAAACAATTTGAAAATAGAGGAAGTTTTGTATACAAATAAAGATAGTGATGAGTTTTCAAATGAAGAAGAGGGAGAGTTTGATCAATATTTCCAAATACTCATGGCATGTACCATGAAAGATGATAATACCCTAAAAAGGAAGAATCTGGTTATTAAAGAATTGCATAGATCAAGGAAGAAAGGATGCTTTCATAGTTTTTGTTTCTATTATAAATCATTTGGGCATAAGGTCACTGATTGCAGGTTAAGTATGATGAACATAATCGAGATATTGGAGAAGTTTGAGCACACAATAATAAATTTCAAGAAAAGATGTAAAAAGAAGAAGCACCGATAAAAAACGTAGGGAATATTGACCCTACTGTCGTCATCTATTTCTAAAGTTTACTTCTCATAATGACTGCAAGAGTGATGTGAGATACATTTTAGGAATCAGTAATGTATCATCACAGGGGGAGAAATATATGGTGATTCCCATGGTTGGTTTGGTAATTATGGTTGTGTTTATTTATAACAATGCATCTGATGTGACAACAAAAGATAGGTATAGAATGTATAAGTCCAGGGGGGACATGGACTTGTAAAATTTTTAGTATTTCACTTTCTTTATGCGGGTTTCATGAACTAAAGCCGTGTATATGTGTGATTTCTGTTGGAGATAGTTGTGTATGTTTTTATCTAATAAGACAAATAGTGAGATAGACTCAAGAACGGTTTCTGATATGCTGTTGATAGTTGTAATTTTCTTGATCTGATGTTGATAGTTATATCTTCTGATATGATATTAATTTTTGATTATCTGATTGATGAATATGATTTTATGAATGAGTTGTTGTGGTGATCAGGAGCACAGTTTCAGGGGGAGCCTTAGCCTTGCTGAGAATAATGCATTGTTGGCATTATGTTGGTTGTTGAATTATGATCTCTCTCTTGAGGTCCTTTGGTCTTGCCTATAAAAATTCATATCTGTAATTTGATATAAAGGTCATGTTGAGACATGTGATGTAAAGATTGTCATATTCAGTCATGTATGGACTTGTTCAAATATGTAAACCCACTTGGTTGGGTAGTTGAGTCAAATTTGTAAACCCACTTGGTTGGGTAGTTGAGCCAAATATGTAATAACACTTGATTGGATCATTGATGTAAGTATGGTGATAGGAAAGGTCATACTTAGTTGAGATATAGATTCATGTACTTCATTGAAAATCTGTCTGAAAATTCAACATGTGCTCAGGGGGAGCATGGTCAATATAGTGCACATCAGATCTACAAAGCTCTTCTTTCTACAAAAAAATATAAACCTTGTTTTGGTATTGATTCACCCTTTTCCTTTAATGTCAAAGGGGGAGAGTAAATTGGTGTTTGAATAATGTTTATGAATTCTTATCAAGTATCTACAAGTTGTGGTGATCAAACACCAACATGGTTGCCATCAAGTCCAAATGGTGAGATTGTTGGCATTATGATTTAATATGTTATCCTTTATGGAAACCTACTTGATGAATTGTCTTTTGATGTATTGAAGATGTAAATTGATGTATATATAGGTCATTTCAGATGTGACAGAGAAAGGAATTCCAGTAAGTGACAGAAATGATAAAGGTAATATTTCACAATGTATACGTAGGTTTGATGAAGGAAACCCTTGTATACATCTATAATTAGTGTATACGTAGTTTTGGTGAAGAGAAGTCATGTATACACGCGGGTACGAAGAAGCCAAGTCGCATATGTACTTACACACTCAGTTTATGATACTAGGGGTCCTTACCATGGTTTTAGCCCATAGTATTGAGTGTTGTGTCATATATTTGATTCCATCCAAGAATACCATCGGCACTTGTATGGTTTTGGCTCATGGTATTGGTAAAGGCTCAAACTATATAAGGAGAAGAATATCATAGTAAAAAGGCATGCATGTGTATGAGTATTGAATGAATACTTCACTCTAAAGTATATCTGCATGGAATGGGTTACAATTTATTGATAGATCTGAAATATTGATGCACCTATGGATATAATGATGGATCAGGATCTCTAGAACTAAAATGAGAGTGTATTTTATTGATCTGTTTGTGAGATGTTTAGATCTATGATCTGATGAATGTTTCCTGAAGTGAAGGGTAAGATCTGAGTTGATTATTTGTTCTGAAGAGTTACACAATCCTGAAATGTTAATAGACCTATATGTAGGTTCATCTAAGTAAAAGCACATATATACACAGGTTCATTTCAGAAAAAGACCGTATGGAATCTAGGGTTTTGCTGAAGAATTCTGAAGGAAATTTCTTATCAGTTTTAATGTGTTTCTGTTGTCTGTCAATGATGTCTCCATATAGATTTGGGTTGTTTGAGTATTGATTATGCTGCTAGTTGACTATGATTAAAGATCATTGGTTGGTTGGTTGATTGATGATTCAATGAATCATTTGATAAAATCTTGAGTTTCAGTTTGATGTATGTTCTTTGGACTTAAATGAGTGGGGTGGGTCCAGTCTGAAAATCTAATGAAAAGAGGCCTACAAGTTGTGTTTTGTTGAAGCTGTTGGATCCAGTGTGAAAATAGATGAAACATGGTCCACTGTGGTGCTGAGTGTTGGATCCTTCAGTGAGGGGGTCATAGATCCCTTCCAGTGGTTTCTAGTAAACGAGATCACGAGGTAGTAGCTCCCTTCCAGGAGTGGCTGGTAAACGAGAGCAGGGGGTCATAGCTCCCTTCCAGTGGTAGCTTAAACAAGATCAAGGGATTGGAGCTGCCTTCCAGTAGTAGCTAGAGAATGAGAGAAGGTTGCAGCCTTTTACAGGTGGGTGACTACATGCTAGTATGAGTCTGTGCCAATACAAGATTGTAACAAATTTTCTTTATAATAAATATTGAAGACAGAGCTGACAACATCGATGGTTTTCTCCCGACTTGGGTCTCCACCTTAAATATTGGTGTTCATACGTGTGATGTTGTATTCCATTGTTACTGCACATATTTACTGCTTAATAAATGACTGATGAATGAACGATGTATTGATCTAAGTAAATATTTATCTGCATAATAATATCTTTGGACATACTCAAGTTTCCTTAAAGATAGCCATGCGTATACGCTAGTTGGATTAATCAAAGTTGCGTATAGAAATCAGTAAAGAAAAGTAAATATTATTGTGAGTTTTAAATAGTGATTCACCCCCCATCCCCCCTCTCAGTATTTTTCCTAATAAAATGGCCATGGAAAAACCCAATGCAGGAAAACCGGTGCAACAGTTATGAGGGTTTATATTATTATGAAATTTCTGAGTACAATCTAGGGTTCAAAATCTAGCTCACCCAATATAGAAAATCCTTGACAGAAGTACCTCTATCTAGAGACAGATGTTATGGTGGATCCAGCGGAAGAATGAATAAACCCCAGTGCTACGCAATGATGGCTACAAAAAGCTCTGCGTTGAGACTGCATCACCTATCCTAGTGGTTGTCTCAACCTCTCCGTGAGCCTTCTCAGATCAGAAATCAATATGTTGGATGGTTGCCTGATCTACCCCACAAAAACCCCAACGCAGTTTCCCAATTGACTGTGTCACCTCTGCTACCTTTGCATCACCCTTCTGGCTCTCCATCACCCTCTTTGGGCTACTCTGTCCCTCCTGGTGTTGATAAGCCTCTTTGTAATTTTGTTCTCGGCCTTGAATGAAAAAAAAAACACTGCCGAGTCACCCCTCACTACACTTAATTACTTAGATCTGATCTTCCTCTGGGAACTTCTCCATCATAAGAATTCAATCTCTAAATTCAGTCTCTGTGTGAGTTCTCCAACTGACCCTCAAGCCTTCCTTTATACTTTTCTTGTTGATGAATCAACCGTTGTGATCTAATATCCAATCAATGACTAAGATTAAATTAGACTTGATCCTTGTCACTTAGAAGCTTCTCACCCATATGTTAAATTAATTCACTTTAATTATTTAAATTACCTAATTTTTAACTTAAGCTCCATTTAAAATAGTTAATTATTTTAATAACTTAAGCTCTGGGTGGAATTTATCCAAACGATTTCTAGTTCTTAGAGATCTCATGTGTCCTAGCCCCTCCACAAAGCTTCGGAGCTAGAGCACATCCGATGCTACCTAAAAATCAACAACAATAATCATCCTTGTTCCTAATATGAAGATCTTGTATGCCTTCGATGTTTCGTTGTGGCCAACGAAGTAACCTTGATATGTAGTCTGATATAGCTTCGAACATGTCTCCCCTAAAATGTGACAATACTTTAGGTAGATAAATATCCTGAAGTGACTAACATATGGCTTTTTCCTGGTGAATACCACCTCAGGAATCATCTTTCCAAGCGATCTATGTGGGACCCTGTTCTAAATATAAATTGTTGTAATGCATGCCTCTTCCCATAAACAGGGAGGGAGGTCCTAGTTATACAACATCGCTCTCGCTACCTCTTAAATAGACTAGTTATTTCTCTCAGAAACCCCATTTTTTCGTGGGTTATAAGGAACCATCCAGCCTCTCTTGATTCCTGCCCTAGTATAGAATTCCTAGGACACTTTCTAGTGTACTCACCTCGATTGTTTAGCCAAAGAGTCTAGATATTTCTGCCTAATGCATTCTCCATTAGAGCCTTAAACTCCTAAAAGAAATTAAATGCCTCATCCTTGGTCTTCAAGAAATAGATCCAAGTCTTACTGTAGAATTCATTGATAAAAAGTAAAAAAGTACTCATACCCCCTGATATATTTCATCAACATGGGCCCACATATGTGTGAATGCACAAGGTCAAATATCCTCTATGATCTACTATCATTCCTTGAAAAATTTTCTTTAGAAATCTTCCCCAACACACATCCTCAGAACACATCTTGATGCTTTGTGCTCACCTCCAGAACACTTGTCACAAAATCACAAATAAATCTAAGTTCTCCAAGATGAATATGGCCCATCTTCTTATGCCATAGCTCCCCTGGCTCTCTCAAACTATTTTTGCTAACTAGTAGTGCTTTGGGTGTGTCCATATGCAACTTGTCTAATTGGCTTTTCCTCGCCTCAACTACTATAGGTGACCTCTAATACTTGTGTTGTAACAACACTTTGTCCCCTCTAAATATGACATCATAACCTTTGTCTTGAAGGATTGATAAAAATATCAAATTCATCCCCAATATTGACACATGCAATACATCATGGATATGTATCTACTTTCCATTCTACCTCTGAAATAGAACATTCCATTTGGAAACTTGGTTTCACTTGGATTTATTCCCCATCTAAATCTGGAACCTGATATCCTCCTCCTTTTAACTATAGAAGTACTCTCTAATTCTTTTCATATGAAATTATGCTCCATTATTTATATACTAGACACCTTGTGAAGTTGAGCTAGACATGTAAGCTATTAAAGTTAACTCTTGATTCATCCTATTGGAGATCTCATATGCATCTGTTGAAGTTTAGAATTGCTACTGTCCCTTATTCCTTTATTGTAAATCGCTGACATAGCGGCCAAATTTGTGACAGCCACAACAATTTACCTTTGATATGTCCTTCTTCTTCTTATCTCCTTTTGAGTTTGGTCCCTTATTGGAACCTTTCTTCACTTTCTCTTTTCCTACTAGGGAAACATTTTCCATCTCCCTCTCAACCTTCAGTATTTTTCTACTATTGCTGCTCCCACTAACCAAGCTAATCCCGAGCTCTTCCTGAGTCAATTTTCTCCAAAGGCATTCCCAATATGGAAGTTTGTCTCACCCATTGATCACTTGGAAAAAAAAAATCCACTCCTTGGAAAATTCATTGAGTGTTATTCACACCACCTCCTCATCATTCGGTTTATCACCTACCACAACTAGCTCATCTCTATAAAGTCAAACTCTAGTGAGGTAGAGAGTTATGTCTTCTACCTTATTTTTCTTGATGGTCCCGAGCCTCTCTTTGAGGATAAAATTTCTATTTTATGTAGGATCCTGGTACAATTTTATAATGACATCCCACATTTGCTTTGTTTTCCCTTTCTCTATGATATGTGGAACACTATGATCCTTGGCTCCATCAAGAATCATTCTCTTTTCTTTGGAATTCTCCTTCTTATAGGTAGTGAGTTGTTGTGGATATGTTTGTATGGAAACAACGTTCTCCAAAAACTCCTTCAAAACATACTTGTCCAATCAGAATGACATCCTGGCCTTCCAAACACCAAAGTTGGAGGCTCCATCCAAACTTTTCGGATCTCTCAATCTTACTGTGACCATCTCTGGAAAATATGGAAATTTGACAAACTAAAATAAAATTGAGAAATAATTGAAAAATCTCGAACTGGGTTAAAACCCTCGACTTTACCTTCCCTCATTTTGTACAGATCCTCCTTCTGCCCTCAGATCCAATCTGATACCATGTGAAATTTTAAATTATGTTGTAGATAAATGGTTATTATTAACCTATAAATTTATATTACTTGTCCTCTGCAAAACAAATTGTGACAAATTTTGAATAAAACACTACTACAACCTCATTGAAAAATAATTAACCACGGGAACTGAGAAAATATTGCACACACAAATAATGAACACCTGTATTTAAAAAAAAACATCCTAGGAAAAATACTGAAGGGAAAACTAGTCTACAGATGAGGGTTTTAATTATTAAATTCGTGAGTAAAAATATTACAATTGGTTTCTTTAAGATGGAAAACCTTTAGAAAATTGTTTTGATCACTTCTACAAGTCTCCCTAATGTCCTGGAAGCTATTAAACCTACTAGAATAAATTCAACATGCCTTTGAAGATGGTTTTGGCTCACACATGTAGCCTAGAAGAAAAAATTTGCCCTCCTCGCAACTCACACTGGATAGGAAAATTAACTTAGTCTCCACTAGGAAATATCAACTTCAACTGGCATATCGATCCTCCTCTTCAAATCGGTCTCTCTTGCAATTTTTCTCTTCTCTAGAATTTCTCCCTCTCAAAGAAATTCACACTGTCTGAAAGGATTATTTGCACCCCATACTAGAGCAACTCACGCCACTAGAAAACCAGCCTCTTTCTGTAGAAAAATCAATCTCCAATTCTCCCTATAAATCACTGCAAATAATATCTACGGTAATCTATTCTAAAACCCTTGTTGTTGATGTCCCTATGTTGCCTCTATGCCCTTGCTATCACTACAAATATGTGCCTCAATGTGTTTTCCAAATTTCGTTCGATTTCCTCTTATAATCTCTCATTGACAAATCAACGTCCCTGATCTAATCAAATTGATGGCTAAGATCATCTTAACCCCATCAAGTGACTTTTCTCGATGTCTCTAGAAGAAAATTGATTTACACCAATTAATATTGATTAATTAAGTTTATTTCCCCAGTTAGCCTTAGGAAAATTAATTAACTACTTAATTAAATATAATCAAGGAATTTTCTCAAGAAACCTTTTTGGGTATTGGAGAAAATGTGTTCCCTGGCCTCATAGACACAATTTGAGTCTGGAATACTTGTCTGAGCTACTTCAACTAATAGGTCAAACATAGTCATTTTTTACAAAATAACTTAGAATAGATGTTGTCTCTTGTTTGGTTTCCCTTATGGCAAGCCAAATACAACTAACATCTTTAGAATGATGTAAATATCCATGTTATCAATGGAATTTCCAAAATTACAAAAAACAAATGTTAAAGTAAAATGCATAGTATATAGTTTTTTCTTTAACAAAATTATTAACAAAAAAATATGTTTTTAAAGAAAAATAAAATTATTAATAAAAAAAATGTTTTATTTAAAAAAAAAAAAAAATTTAATAAAAATAAAATTATTTAAAGAAAAATAAAATTATATATTTTATTTAAAGAAAAAAAATATTAATAAAAATGTTATAGTTTTTATTTAAATAAAATGTTAAATTATGAATAAAAAATATTATTATAGTTTTATTTTAAAGATAAATTATATTTTCATGATGTGTTGGACCCTTCTTCAACCATTAGATACCAACCTTTCAATAGGAGTTCCCAGTCATACATGGTACTTTAATGCCTTATCGTTATGACTCCTAGCGCCACTATATCTACCTTCACTGTATCTACTTTGACATTATAAGTACTACCATATTGCATGCCCTTAATTTTCATGTTCATGCTAGTTATAATGTCACATCACACTGTCTCCAACAACAAAAATCAATGTTCCTTTATTTATTTTTACTCTCAAGGAAACTTTTTGCTACAAATTCCCAACACATGGTGGTGTTAAACATGATGTGGGAAGTCGAGACAATTAATAAGTCTATCTTGTTAAAGATTCTAACTAGGTTCAATCTTCAAAAATTATATTTATTGTACTTATTGAAAGAATTAAAGAAAGAAATTATATTATCATTTGAAATTTATTTTATTATTAAATGACTTATTAAAGCATGGGTTTAATTCTTGGGTCATATTTGTATTAAGGTCCTTATTGTGGACTTCTAGGTTAGTCATTACAAATTTATATTGACCCATCTTGGGCTTTTAAATCATGTAATTAGGTTTAAATTTGAGTAAAAAATGGTTTAGAGTACCTCCACATCAAGTCAGCCTTAAGAATATCAAGTCGACCTCAAAGGGACCAACTTGACCTCACCTAAAGCCTATAAAAGCAAGGAGATTGAATTATTTTGGAGGTTTACTTCTCAACACAGCTCGATATCTACTACATCATAGGAAAAGGTGCGAAGTGGAAGAAGGAAGTTGAAAGGACTGTGAGTTGGTTCTAGAAGATAGAGGAAGGAAAATCAAAATTTTGGTGGTGGAATCCTTGAATTTTGTGCCCTCTCTTAGGAGATTGAAGTATTTTATTGTTTGTTGTTGCTATTACTACTGAATTTGTTGCCTAGTCAAAGTTGCTAGAGGAAAAGTTTTTGTTCTTGCTGGGTCAAAGATCTGGAAGGCTAACTTGGTGTGGAGGGAAGTTTTGGATTATGTCTAGGGTGAAGAGTCTCAAAGAATACTATTGGAAGGAAGAATTATCTTGACTGGTTTTTCACCTGAAGGGGGGTTTTCCCTAGCATAGTGCCTACATATTGTCTCTTTTTTTTTTTTCATACAAACATAATATGGAAATTTCATGATGAAATATAATATAATAAATAAGTAAAAGAAGCCAAAACACTCACAAGTAATTATCAAGGTCAGAGAATCAAACCCTAATATTACTACTTTGATTCTTCAACATGGTATCAGAGCTAAGCTCAGGAAGATTTGAAGATCACTGCATTGAAATGGATTATCCCTCTTTTACGAACTGCATAAGAATGGTTATCAACATTGCTAGAAGTTGGATCAAGAAGGTCATCCATTTTTTTGGTTTTCAAGTTCATGTGGTTATTTTTTAGTGAAGAGTTTGCCGGATTATCCACAGTCTTATGAAACATTTGTCTAAAAAGACGTTTCGAATCCCAACGGGGATCCATCTTCAGGACATTGGAATGAAGAATTTTAAGAAGGGTCATAATCCATTAATAATGAAGAAGGTAGGAAAGGCAAGGGCCGACCAAAAAAAAAGTGGAATTATTATTTCAATTTTTATAATTTAAATTCTTAATTTTAATAATAATATTAAGCTATAATGTTAAAAGTAATATAATAAACTTACTAAATTTATTTTATAAATAAGTTTTACTATTTTCAAAGTTATATTATTTATTAAAAGTAATAAACTTATTATATATATATATATATATATATATATATATATATATTATTAATAAGTTTTATTATTTTCAAAGTTATATTATTTTTAAAAATAATAAACTTATTAAATAAGTTTATTATTCTCAAAATCTTGAAAAATCCTAATAAATCAAAGTTGTTTATACTTTATAAAATGCTAAAGGTTAATTTAATTTACTCAAGGGTAATTTACTTCACTAAAACTAAGGGCAATTTACTTTAATTTGGCTTATTATTTTTAATTTAATTTTAAAATACAATTAACTAGTTAAAAATATATAACAACCTATCTAAATTAATTTTTCAAGCTCTAAATTAATTAAGAAAACTAAGAATTTTCTAATGAGTATTAATATTTATTTATTTTTATTTTTAAAAATAAATACGTATTTAATACCCTAGAAAATTATTGGTCATAATCAAAATTGTTTAAAGATTATTAATGCTTACTGATTAGTTAACTTTAATTATTACTGATTAGTTAATCCCTAATCTAAAAATATTAATCTAGTAAACTTAATAAAGAAGGGAAGCAAATAAGTATTTTCTAATTTAATAACTATTTTCTAATTTAATAATTATTTATAAATTAATTAATTTTTATTATATGAAATAAAAATTAATTAATGTTAATAATTATTAAAAAATTCCTTATTTGTTAAACCAAAACATAATGAAAGGAGATACACCTGAGACTAAATACCTACAAACTCATACCTAGAAGGAGTGGGTTTTTGGAGGAGCAGATTTGTCGAAGAAGAGGACGCCAGCTGTCGCTAATTTCATATCCCCCATCCCTATTGAGGTTTTCAGGATGTTTTTTGATCTCCAGGGCCTCTCTTACTTTTCTCCTGTAACAGTGATCTTCTCTTACAATGATCTTTGCATCTTCAAGACGCACTTGGTGCTTAGTTTTTGAAGAGTGTTCTGCAAGGGCTGAAGTGCGAAGTCGTTCATGCTTGATATCGGCTCCATGCTCCTTAAGTCTCTTCTGGAGTGAACGCCCGGTTTCACCGATATAACTTCTCCCGCATGAGCAATCAATCTTGTACACTCCTCTAAGTTGTCCTCGACTTATAGCATCTTTAACTGATCGCATTCTTTGTCTAATAGTTCCTGCTGCTGAAAATTGAGCGAAAATGTCGTTCTTTCTTAGAGCCTTGGTGATTTTATCAGTGACACCTTTAATGTATGGTAGAAAAACTCTCCTTAAGGTCATCCATTACTTATTCATCAAAGTCAAAAGTAAAGGATTTTTTGTTTCCCTTACAGAATATTTTCATGATGACAATGCATGGATCATTGATAGTCGAGCATCAAGACACATGATAGGAGAAAGTAAAAAATCACATACACTATCAAGGGAGTCATATTATCATGCAGTGGAATTAGGTGACAACAAAAGATATGTTTTTAAAGGCCTTGGATCAACATCATTGGAATTGGAAAGTGGATCAAATCCGCACCTCAACAACGTACTATATGTTCTAGGTTTGAAAATAATTTGATTTCTATTTCTTGTTTAGAAGATAAAGGAGAAAGAATTGCATTTGTCGATGGAAAAGTATTGTTTTGGGGAAAATACTCTAGCATTGACAAAGCTAGAGTTATTGGAGTTCATGAAGCAAGTTTGTATAGGGTTACTACACCATCTCCTCAAGCTTTAGTTCATATTGAAATTAGTCCTATTGAGCTATGGCATAGAAGATATAGTCATCTATACTACAAGCTTATTCCCACTCTTAACCAATTGGTTCATGGAATCCCCAATATAAAGGAAGACCATAAATTTTTAAGCAAGGGATGATCTTTGGGAAAGCATACAAGAAAATCCATTTCCAAATAGTGAATCTAGGGCCAAAGAAATTTCGGACCTTATTCACTTTGATGTGTGTGGGGCCATGTCTGATAAATCTCTTGGAGGTCATCTCTGTTATGTGACATTCATAGATGATAATTCTATAAATACATGGATCTATCTTCTCAAGAAAAAGGATGAACTATTTGAGAAATTCAAATCAAGAAGAAGAAGAAGGACCAAGTGAGCATATTCAACCTATGATCATCCTAACCATGAGGAAAAGGCTAAATTGGTTAAAATATACACTACAAGATGCCAAAGGACATGAATCTCCAATAGGAACCTTTAGGGAAAGTAAAAGACCGAATATATACTCTGCTATGCTGCATATATGACAAAGCTAATTCAAGTTGAACCATCTACATTCGAAGAGGTTGTTCAACAAGATGTCTGGAAGAAGGAAATGTAGGAAGAATAAAAATCCATTATGAAGAATGGGGTTTGGGAAATCATTCCTAGACCTAGTGACAAATCAATTTTCACAGCTAAATGGATATACAAAATCAAACATGTTGTTGATGGAAGCATAGAAAAGTACAAAGAAAGGTTCATTGCAAGAGGATTCTATCAGAAAGAAGAAATATATTATGAAGAAACATTTGCACCTACATAAAGAGATACTACCATTAGATATTTGGTTTAATTGGTTGCTACAATGGTTTGGAATATCCATCAAATGGATGTGAAGGCCACATTTCTAAATGGGACCATTGATGAAGAAGTATACATTGAACAACCCAAAGGTTTCAAAGTAAATAGAAAGGACTCTCACATTTGCAAACTCAATAAACCCCTATATGGCTTGAAGCAAGCTCCTACGGAATGGTACGCGAGAATGGATGCATATATCCTAAGAAATGGGTTTTTAAAGGGTACTATTGATCCAAATCTACATCAAGATTGTGAATAAAGAGCATGTCATTATTTTACTATATATGGATGATCTATTTATCACTGGTGTGGAGAAAAAGAATTGAAGAATGTAAGAAAATTTTGGAAGCTGAATTTGAGCTTAAGGATCTAAGACTCATGAATTACTACCTGGGTCTCGAAGTATGGTAGAAACCTAGGGAGATATACTTGGGGCAAGGAATGTACATCATAAAGATGTTGCAGAAATTCGGAATGATGGACTCCAAGCCTATGACTACTCCTATGATCACTAATCTCAATAAGTTACAAGGTTCTAACTCAAGTCTGATAGATTCTACCTCCTATCGACAGATGGTGGGCTCCCTAATGGATTTGTTGAACACTAGGCCAAATATATGCTATGCAGTGAACATGCTTAGTCAAATTTAGTTGGAACCTCATCATGACCAATGGATAGTTTCCAAACACATATTAAGATATCTTCGTGGTACTCTACACCATTGCCTAAAATACAAGAGTAAGGAAGTCAATATAATTGGCTTCTTAGATTATGAGTGGGGTAGTAGTGATTCTGATGGAAGGATTACTACTGGTGGATGCTTCAGCCTAGGGTCCACTATGGTTTCATGGATGAGTAGAAAGCAAGGTCTTGTTGTTGTAAGTAGTGTTGAAGTTGAATATGTAGTTGAATGTGAAGTAGGAAAAGAGGATGTATCGTTAAGGAATATTCTAACAGACTTGTTCGAGAGTTCTATAAGTCCTAGTATAATCAACTGTGATAACCAAAGCTATATCAAGATGTATGGATATCTTGTGTTTCATTCTAGGATGAAGCACATCAAAAATAAGTTATACTTCACTAGGAACTTAGTACAGGATGGGATTGTAAAGTTGGAGCATGTCTCAACTGATGAATGTAATATCCCCTTTTCAGAAATATCAAGATTCTATTCCAGAGATTGAATGCAAGGGAATTTACTGGATATGTCACCTTTGAAAAAGGATGAGATCCAGAGGCTACTTGGCCATTTGCAGACTCTGTCTATAGAGCTTGAAATATTCCTCCTTCAGGGAGTTAGAAATTCATGAACATGAGATGGAAAATAGCAGTGAATGGATTAAAACCAAGAATTCCGGAAGATCTACATAACCATTACATTAGATAATAGCAACAACAAATGTATACAAGATATTGAGGAAATGATCTCTCAAGTCAAACAATGCCTCCTCAATGAAACATGTACTTGAAATATGAAGAAATACTACTATATAAAAGAGGCCCTGGCTATGACTACGCAATCCTTGAGGAGGAACTGCTACAAAATGTAAATAATACATAGATGTGACAATAATGGCTCAAATAAAGAAGGGGGAGCAAGATCTCAACCCCTGGAAACATACAATACATAATCCTCAAAGGGATTGGCTAAAATATACACAAAATGGAAAATCTGCAGAAATGCCAGAGTTGTTGGGTAGCTGCAGCAACTCAAGAACTGGAAACAAATGGAGAAGACTGAAGATGCTGCAATCAATGACAAGATCTCCTCCAATGGATCTCTAGAATGAATGGCTGATCCTCTCACCTAAGATCTCGCCCTCTAAACATGTGGAGCAAGTCTCCACTGCAACACACTCAGAAATAACGCAGTCTAGAGAAGGGACTGCTCTGTTGGTGAAGAGAAATGGTTGGTCTTGATGCCAAAGTCTGCAATAAGCTCCAGGATATCTCCAATCCGATATCTCAAAGGAAAGAGAGACTCGTCCTCTGAAAATAGTTGATGGAAGTGATGTAGTAAACCCTCACTGTAACACACAGCAACACAACATTACTCTGCTGCAGAAATAACATTGTTTTGATGGAGGATGCTTGGCCTCAAGCCTGGATGTGAGGAATATCTAAGCAACCCATCAAGAGGCCTCTCAAGAATATTAAGGAATCCTAAACAGAAATTCCTCCGGCAATTCTTGCTAAGCAGCAAAGAATGCACAATTGTCTATTGGACAATTGAGATGAATAATACAAAGCATGAGAAACAATGTTTTCCTTGCCCTCCTTTTAAACAAGTGAAAGATCTCTCTCCATGGGTCCCATCCATTAGGGTTTCCTCCACCAAATATCCTCTTCCTCATTCACACTGCGCTGTCCTCTAAAGTAAGCCACTCCTCCTATGGCAGCGTTGTTGACTTGGTCAAACCTGACCTTGTCTTCATGCATTTGCCCCTTTTCACACTTAAGGGTGCAAAATCAAGATACTCTAATGATCCCTTTCATATTATGAGGTATTTTATTCATGTCTTCAATAATAATGGGTTCCCTTACCCATTTATTAAGCTGCTAGGTGATAAAAGAAAAATCTTAATATTCCATTTAGCTATGAGCTAAAATGGAAATATTACAGTCCTCCCCTCCCAAATGTTGCTTGTCCTCAAGCAACTGCAAGGATAGAACTAATAAACCTCCACCCAAGGCATGGAGTTTGAAATATGTTGAAGAACATCTCTTTCCATGTGGATCCTCCATCCCCAAGCAATCATCCATACAAAGTGAGTTACCTCCCAACATGGCAACTCATGAAGATAATCTTCCACCTTTGGCTCTGGCAATATGGGTGGGCTGAAAATATGACCTTGGTAGAAATAATAGCCTACCCCACGTTGTCCTCCTCTCCACTTAGGATAATTGTAGAGTATATGCTAATCATGGGCTGCACTAATGTTGCCCTCCAGTGGCAAGATGAAGACTAGACCTCCAAGGATCTCTTCCCCAGCATTATGAAACATGTTGTCCCAAATCATCTCATATGTGATGAGTTGTAAGTCACCATCATATGGCATCCCATCAATATTATGGCTCACCTAAAATGGAAACAAATGTTTTTTTGTAGTGGCCACATATCCCTTCATGCTCCCATTAGAATATGCAATGCAAATAAGGTGGGAGATCTTTCCCCCAAGGGACACATTCAACCAATGTGCCATTCCCCCAATCATGCTCTCAACAAATACAAATACAACAACAACATAATGAACCATAATGAGAACCATGCTGGCTGTCATGTGTGGCAAGGGAGAAAGACAATGGTCCCTCAATTGTAACCAATGCAGTTTGACCCTCAACTACAAAAGAGTGTGCCAAAAGGTGTGGCCTCTCAACCACTTGTTTGTTGTCCTACTCTCCTCAAATGTATGGAGAAAGTGAATGATGTATGCTGCAAGGTAAGCATGTTCTCCAAAATACATTTCCTCCCCAAGTCCTCCTAGGGAATGGTCACCAATAGTACTCATGGCCTCAAGTAGACCATGGGGTCCAACAAAAAGAATGCTCCTCCTTGGAGCAACATCCTGTACATATATGGTTAAGGGATGGATATACAAATCATCATGCAAATAAACAATACCCTTACCATAAGTTCTGCTCATGCAAATGGAGTGGCTTGGAAATGAGTCTCCTCTCAACCTCAAAGAGAAAAGAGGTGGTTGTGCTAACTCTTCCAAAGAGTTATGTATCTCCTCCATATGTACATGATCCATGCATCTCCTCATATGTTGATCTATCAATATCATGCAAGTAAAATGATCCTAGGAATACCCTACCAGCAACCTGGAGTTTCACGGCAAAATGTCTCCATGCCATGAGACATCATCATCAAGAGATGACTAAATAAATGAGTGAACAAATTTTTCCATGCTTCCACTGTGCAATCCAATCACCTCCTTATGTGCATCAACCTCATAAAATAGATAGGGTTGTGTGCTCCTCATCACATCATGATGATCATCCTCCCTATCTCCCCCTTGTGTCTCCATGGTTCCACACCTCATCAACAATGGCACATGTAGGGCATGGGTTATGCCTTGATCTCCACATATGAGATCCTGGGGATTTCCTTGCAAAGATGCAAGAATCCCTCTCCTCAAAGAAAGAGCTCCTCCTTTCTCTGCATGAGGCACTAGATAGTCTCTCGATGGCACAATGTTGTTGCCCTCAGCTCCTTCAACATAGATGGGCAACCCTCCCATAATGTTGCTGCAAATATGGAATCTCTCCCAAGGTGGAAGTAAATATTGATCATCAAAGGTCAAGGAGTGTCTCCTTCTCACCATGATAGTGCCATCTCCTGCTCCTGCAACATCATATAAGAAATGAGAGAAAATCTTCCCTTTCTCTCCATAGAACAACCCAAGCAAAAAAAGTTTTTGTTGCCTCCTCATGCTCTCATCATACAAGATAAGTGACGAAGACATAGTGAAGGTTGCATCATCACTATGAACCCATACTCCTTGCTGCTCCATGATGCCAGCATCCTGCCACATCCTCTCCATCCTCATACCCTTGGAAAGAGTGTATGCCAAGTGATGGCCAAACTCCTTCAAGAGTAACCAGCACAGCCAAGCCTCCTGCTGCCCAGTATCATAAATCTACAAGTAGCTAACCAGCTTCTTGCTCACCATCCACATCCACTAAACCAACTGTGGATGCATCCTTTCACCCTCCATCTTGGTACTCCTCCCATGAGGGCTACCATCATCCCAAATCAGATTTCTGCATTTCATGGGATCTTGAAATGCAATCTTCCCGATGATAAATTTGACCCTATGAGGATCCAAATAGGTGGTAGGAAAAAACCTGCCATCATGTTGTGCATGGCTTAAGGAATGTCCAACACAGTCATGAGAGATGTTATCCATCCGAAGATGTCCTCCATCTACTATCTGTTCCTGTGAGAAAGGAAGTGCCTCCTCGAACCGATGAATAATCTTGCACTCCATGATGTGTGGGAGTGCACCTCTACTGAAATATCTCCGGGAGATCTCCTCCTCATGCATGTCCTTCCAAAACCAAAGAGGCCTTGGATTTGCTGCCAATATAAGTCTCTCTTTGAGTTGTGGCATGCGCATTGAGAGAGTGTCATCAAAAGAGGAGAAATAGTTTCTTACCTCTAGATGGCTACTCCTCATTGCTTCGTTCATGCCTTCCTGAATGAAGATTCTCTCTGAATGCTCACATGAGGAATGGTTCCTCCTTTCTTCCTCATTTCCTAGCGCAGTGCTATTCTGCTGCTCTAGATAAACTGCATGCAATGATATAGACCCATCCAAAATGTTTGCTGAAATGACAAGAGATGGATTTCCAAACATACCTTGGTGAAATTTGGAAGCTCCTTGCAAGGCTGCAAGAGTTTCCTCTTCATGTGTGTGGGCCTCCCAAATTGCTGAAGATGAAGGTTGCTCCTCCATGGTCTCAACAATGTTGGTACATGCCCCATCAATTGGTGGTGAGAGCTCCTCCCTCTTCTGGCCAAATCTTCTGATCAATTTCTGGGAAAACTCAACAAGAGTTGAAATCCTTGTATGGCTTAGATGGCTGATCCACCAATTCTTTGCTTCACCTTCAAGGTGCAACACTGTAATTTCTACAGCCTCTCTGTCCACTACATGATGTAGTAGGAAGAAGCCTCTAGCTTCTTCACCCAAACCTTTGCTACACATGTGAGTGATCCATCAAATGTGGACAATAGAAATCTATTGCCTCTCATCATCCCATAGATGAGGGGTCTTCTTTCTTCTTTCTGCTGAATAAGTTGTGGCAAAGTTAGAGCTCTAGGGTTTTCCCGGTATTCAGCAAGATACTCACTTAGAATTTTGAATTCCAAGTGTTCTTCATGCTTCTGGCCTTTTTCTTTGTGAGAATAGGACGTGCATGGTCCCTCCATTTCTCTTTCTTCATTCTTCTTAACCTCCTCAGAGAGGTTCTCTCTGGATCTAAACATAGATGAGAGTAAACTCATCTTATTCATCATCTTGATCTTCTTTGGCTAAGACTCACAGGTTGAGCCAGAGATCATGCTCTGATACCACTTTAATATCCCTTTTTTAGGAATATCAAGATTCTATTCCAGAGATTGACTGCAGGGGCATTTATTGGATATGTCACCTTTGAAAAAGGATGAGATCTAGAGGCTACCTGGCCATCTGCAGACTCTGTCTATAGAGCTTGAAATATTCCTCCTTCAGGGAGTCAGCAATTCATGAACATGAGATGGAAAATAGCAGTGAATGGATTAAAACCAAGAATTCCAAAAGATTTACATAACCATTACATTAGATAATAGTAGCAACAAATGTATACAAGATCTTGAGGAAATGATCTCTCAAGTCAAACAATGCCTCCTCAATGAAATATGGAGAAATATTGCTATATAAAAGAGGCCCTGGCTATGACTGCGCAATCCTTGAGGAGGAACTGCTGCAAAATGTCAATAATACATAGATGTGACAATAATGGCTCAAATAAAGAATGGGGAGCAAGATCTCAACCCATGGAAACATACAATACACAATCCTCAAAGGGATTGGCTGAAATATACACAAAATGGCAAATCTACAGAAATGTCGAAGTTGTTGGGTAGCTGCAGCAACTCAAGAACTGGAAACAAATTGAGAAGACTGAAGATGCTGAAATCAATGAAAAAATCTCCTCCAATGGATCTCTAGAATGAAAGGCTGATCCTCTCACCTAAGATCTCACCCTCTAAACATGTGGAGCAAGTCTCCACTACAACACACTTAGAAATAATGCAGTCTAGAGAAGGGACTGCACTGTTGGTGAAGAGAAATGGTTGGCCTTGATGCCAAAGTCTGCAATAAGCTCCGGGATATGTCCAATCTAATATCTCAAAGGAAAGAGAGACTCCTCCTCTGAAAATAGCTGATGGAAGTGATGTAGTGAACCCTCACTGCAACACCCAGCACCACAACATTACTCTGCTGCAGAAATAGCGCTATCTTGATGGAGGATGCTTGGCCTCAAACCTGGATGTGAGGAAGATCTGAGAAATCCCTCAAGAGGCCTCTCAAGAAGGTGAAGGAATCCTAAACAGGAATTCCTCCAGAAATTCTTGCTAAGCAGCAAAGAATGCACAATTGTCTAATGGGAAATTGAGATGAATAATACAAAGCATGAGAAACAATGGTTGCCTTGCCCTCTTTTTAAACAAGTGAAAGCTCTCTCTCCATGGGCCCCATCCATTATGGTTTCCTCCACCAAATATCCTCTTCCTCATTCACACTGCATTGTCTTCTAAAGCAAGCCATTCCTCCTATGGCAACGTTGTTGACTTGGTCAAACCTGACCTTGTCTTCATGCATTTGCCCCTTTTCACACTTGAGGGTGCAAAATCAAGATACTCTGATGATCCCTTTCATATTATGAGGGATTTTATTCATGTCTTCAATAAGAATGGGTTCCCTTACCCATTTATTAAGCTGCTAGGTGATAAAAGAAAAATTTTAATATTCCATTTAGCTATGAGCTAAAATGGGAATATTACAATGAACATGTAGCAGACATACTAACAAAGGCTCTTCCTAACAAAAAGTTTGAATATTTAAGAGATAGTCTTGGTCTTGTAAATATTTCTAATCGTATTGATGATAATGGTTTGGAAGAGATATTTTGAGGCTTTATGAGTAAAGCATTTCCTGGAAAGACAATGGGTCGACACTTTATATTGATGTCTGGTAGGGAGGATGGCATCGAGTGGATATGCACCTAGTTTTATAGGTTGGTGGTTACTAAGTAAGCCTAATGTTACCTATAGAGACTGAAATATTTATTCCACCTTAGTCCCAATTGGATAAATTTCCATGGTCAAGAATCTAGTCCATGGCATTGTGGTGCCTAAACTATTGAGTGACCAATGAATAGATTTCCCTGGCCAGGAATCTAGTCCATGGAATTTTGATACCTAAATTTCTTCACATTTTCACATAGTTTGAGATATTCCATTTGTATATTATGAATACCTCCCTAGTTAAGAGGGATTGTTGAATATTGTAACTAGGTTTGGTCTTCATAAATTATATTTTTTGTACTTATCAAAATAATTAAATAAAAGAAATTATGTTATCATTTTACATTTCTTTTATTATTAAATGACTTATTAAATCATGGTTTTCATGCTTGGCTCATATTTAGATTAAGGTCCCTATTGTGGACTTCTAGGTTAGTCATTACATATTTATATTGACCCATATTGGGCTTTTGAATAGTGTAATTAGGTTTAAATTTGAGTACAAAATGGTTTAGAGTACCTTCACATAAATTTGGCCTCAAGGAGATCAACTCAGCCTCAAAGGAACCAATTCAACCTCACCTGAAGCCTATAAAATCAAGGAGATCAAATTCATTTGGAGCATCACTTCTCAAGCCAATTCAATATCTATTGCATCATAGGAAAAAGTGTGAAGTGGAAGAAGGAAGTTGAAAGGAGTGTGAGTTGGGTCTAGAACATATAGGAATAAAAAATCGAAATTTTGGTGGTGGAATATCTGAATTTCGTGCCCTCTCTTGGGAGATCAAACTCTTTTATTGTTTTTTGTTGATGTTGTTGCTGAATTTGCTACCTAGTCGAAGTTGTTGGAGGACAAGTTGTTGTTGTTGTTGGATCAAAGATATGGAAGGATGACTTGGTTTGGATGGAAGGTTTGGCTTATGTCTAGGGTGAAGAGTCTCAAAGAATACTATGGAAAGAAAGAATTATCTTGACTGGGTTTTCCCCTCGAGGGGGTTTTTCCCTGGCATGGTGCCTACATCTTGTGTCTCTTGTTTTGTGAACTTCATACACACATAATATGGTAATTTCTTGATTAAGTATAAGATAATAAAGAATTAAAATAAGCCAACACACTCACAAGTAATTATCAAGATTGGAGAATCAAACCCTAATATAACTACTTTGATTCTTCAACATATCCCTCGTACAAGGTGATAATATTGATGTCTAGGATGGAAAATGTCCCTGATTTTTCTTGCATTAAGTCATTATAACTTTTTAGACCCAACACATTCATCCCTCCATGTGAATTAGCTCACTTCATTCCCCACCCCCCTCCTATTCTACACTTGAAGAACTATCCATGCATGCATTTCACTTTTGATCTACTCTGCAAATTTTCAAAAGAATTTGATTATTGTTTCTTTGCTCTAGTTGTTTCATCCAGTCTTCTTGACTAATATCCATATCATATAAAAAGTTCGAGGATAATGCCTACTCGAGTCTATTATCATGTAAAAGTTCAGGCTCCACTTTATTATCATTTAAATGGAAAAGGCTAATGCAAGTTTCATTTTGTTATTATTTAAAACATTGAGAATTAAGCGAAATTTGCTTCGTTATTATGGACATGATCTAGAATCAGCCAAGATTCACTTTGTTATGCTCCCCATTTGACATTCCACACATAATTGCTAGTCTCCCGCACACTCCACACATTTAGCCATGCTCCAATATATTTAGAAGTTTTGGATACCCTACTCATCTATTCCAAAATTTGTTCTTGGGTCAGTTTTTCTTATAAAATGAATTTAATTCATACTTATCTTCAATAAAATTGTTTAAAAAAGTATTTTTTTTTAAATAATTTATACCTATATATACAACATTAATACAATATATGTTATCTTTGTTTCACCAAATTATTATTATAACCTTTCATTTGTTGGGTATGTGTTATATTCTTTCCACAACTAGCCCCGCGTGCTGTACGTTGCGCCAGACGCAGCAAGGGAGTCACAGGGGGGCGACAACCCCCCCTGTCAGGGTCCAGGGTAGTGCCCAGGCAAAAAAAAAATTTGGTGTGCAGTCCCACTCATAGGCGGACCCACCTATGTTTTGTGCATCAGTTTGCACATGGTTTTGGGGTACGATGGTTTTCGGCCCCTGGTATTTTGTATATCCAGTCAAGGGAACTACGGTTATGTTCTAATCCAGGGTTAATGGATTGGGGTTTATGTACGCTTCGGCATTTATATATATGTGTTGTAACACTAAAAGGAATATAATGAAAAATCAAGCTGGTCGTCCCGATTTGGGATCCAGGGGAAAATCTCTGTATTTATCTGTTTTATGTTTTATGCTCTCGCTAAGATTCGTGTGTAGATAATTTTTGTTCAGGGTTAAAACCTACATTTGGTATTATAGTTGTTTCGGCTTCAAGGGGACGCCTTTTCTGCTGAGGGTTTTTTGCTTGGGCCTAAGGTAGACCCTGTTCAGTGGGAGATCTACGAGATCAATTCTTGTTGTGAAAGAAGATGGCGAGTGGCGGAAAAATAGAGATCGAGAAATTTAATGGTTAGAGTTTTGAGTAGTGGAAGCTCAAGATGGAGGATCTGCTGGTGGATAAAGATCAGTGGATCGCGGTAGATCTAGGTACTAAACCAATGGAAATGTCAAATGAAGACTGGAAGAAACTAGATCGGAAGGCTAAGAGCACAATACGGTTGTGTGTCTTAGATTCAGTATTGTTGAATGTATCTGGGGAAGCTACGACAAAGAATTTTTGGGAAAAACTTGGGACTTTGTACCAATCTAAGTCTCTGGTGAATAATTTGTTCCTGCGGAAAAAGTTGTATAACCTGAGGATGAAGGATGGAGACTCGGTGATAGAGCATCTGAATGCCTTCAATACTGTGGTAAGTTAGCTGTCATCTTTTGATATTAAAATCCCATATGAAGATAAGTGCTTCAGTTTGTTGTGTTCTCTACCAGACTCGTGGGACAGTCTAGTTATTGCAATAGGTAGCAATACAAATACCTTGAATTTTGATGACATTGTCTCAGCCTTACTGTCGGAGGAAATGAGATGGAGAAATATGGAGGGCTAGAATGGAGATGCCTTAACTGTACGAGGAAGGTCCCAAAACAGAAACAAGAATAAGGTTTCAAGTGGGAGATCCAAATCTAGAGGGAGATTTAAATCTCCTGTAAAGTTTGTAAAGGTATGCTGGAAATGTGGAAAGGAAGGGCACTACAAAAAGGAATGCAGATCCTAAAGCTCTTGAGAAAGGAAAGGTATCTGATGATTCTCCTTCTGCAGAGGCAAAAACCACCTCGGATGAAGGTGGGGATGTATATTTGGCTTCTTCTTCAAATACACATGTAGATCATGAGTCATGGTTGATTGACTCAGGTGCATCCTTTCACTTCACTCCCCATAGGGAGTGGTTCTGCGAGTATGAGAAATCTGATGGTGGTGATGTCTTCCTAAGGGATGATAGGAAGGCTAGAATCGTTGGATGTGGAAAGCTGAAGCTGAATCTGCAAGGTGGAAGGATTAGAACACTTTCTAGTGTTCTACATATTCCTTCATTGGCCAGAAATCTGATTTCTGTAAGCAAGATGGATGATGTGGGTGTAAAAACAGTGTTCGAGAAAGATGCCTGCAAGATGGTTCGGGGAGCACTGGTATTAATGCGGGGAGTTCGGACTGGAACTTTGTACAAGCTACAAGGTAGCACTGTTATTGATGGGTGTAAAATTTCTATGGTTCCTGAAAGTGGAGCGGAAAGCCTAACTGTCTCTGGAGAAAAGACCATGCTATGGCATCAAAGGCTTGGACATATTGGAGAGAAGGGCCTTCGGATACTGCATAGAAATGGTATGGTGGAAGGTATGTCTAATTGCTCTCTGGATTTCGATTTCTGTGAACAATGTGTATATGGGAAGCAAAATCAGGTGAGTTTTCCTTCTGGTGCTAAAAGGGCGAACAAGATATTAGAACTTGTGCACAGTGATGTGTTTGGACCTGTGTCAGTTCCATCACTGGGAAAGTCTATGTACTATGTCTCATTCATAGATGACTTCTCAAGGAATACATGGATATATTTCTTGAGGAAGAAATCTGAAGTCTTTGACAAATTTAAATAATTTAAGGCTCTGGTGGAAAACCAGATAGAGAAGAAGATAAAGGCGCTGAGGACAGATAATGGTGGGGAGTTATGCAAGAATGAATTTGAAGAGTTCTGTAAGAAGTGTGGTATAGCACGACAGAAGACTACTCCATATACACCTCAGCAAAATGGAGTTGCAGAAAGAATGAATAGAACACTGATGGAAAAGGCAAAAAGCATGCTCAGTGGTACCGGGTTAGGACAAGAATTCTGGGCAGAGGCAGTGGAGACTGCATGTTACTTAGTTAACATATCACCTTCATCAGCGTTGGAGGATAAGACCCCACATGAGGTATGGACTGGTAAGAAACCCTCTCTTTCACATCTGAGGGTATTTGGATGTGATGCATATGTACATGTTCCAAAGGAGAAAAGGACCAAGTTGGATAATAAATCCGAAAGGTGCATCTTTATTGGGTATAAGGATGGTTTAAAGGGTTACAAGCTTTGGAACCCAGAAACAAGGAAGGTTGTGTACAGCCGAGATGTGGTGTTTAGAGAAGTGAAAGATGTTGTTAAACATGAATTCCTACCAAAGGAACCTGAGAAGATAGAGTTTGAGCTAAAGGAGGATGAATCGGACTCTATAATAGAAGAAGACTCAGAAGATGAAGAGCCACAAACTCCAGCTTTGAGAAGATCAGTTCGGGAAAGAAGGCAACTAGAAAGGTATAGTCCATCTGCTTTCTGTTCAGGTTTTGCCTTAACTATAACTGATGATGATCCCAGAACTGTCAGGGAGGCAGTAGATTCCAAGGATGGAAAACTCTGGAAGGAGGCCATGGTTGATGAAATGGCATCCTTGCACAAAAATGAGGCATGGGATCTGGTGGAGTTGTCGGCTGGAAGGAAGCCCATTGGGAGTAAATGGGTATTTAAGAAGAATATGAATGTAGAAGGCAAGGTGGAGAAATACAAAGCTCGGTTGGTAGCAAAAGGTTATTCCTAGGTGTCGGGAATTGATTTTGGTGATATATTTTCTCCTGTTGCCAAAGTTACTTCTATTAGATTACTTTTATCTGTTGCTACTGCATTTGATTTTGAGATAGAATATATGGATGTGAAGACAACATTTCTTCACAGGGATCTAGAAGAGGAGATCTACATGAAGCAACCTGAAGGCTTTATGGTGAAGGGTAAGAAAGAACTGGTATGTAGGGTGAAGAAGTCTTTGTATGGGTTAAAACAATCACCAAGGATGTGGTATTAGAAGTTTGATACCTATATACGGGGACTTGGCTTCACCAGAAGCAAGGAGGATCATTGTGTTTATTTTAAATTAATTGGTGACCGTGTTATTTATTTGGTCTTGTATGTGGATGATATGTTGTTGATTGGAAATGATAAAGAAATTATCGAAGATTTGAAGACCCAAATGTTCTCCAAATTCGACATGAAGGATATTGGTGCTGCAAACTATATTTTAGGCATGGAAATTAAGAGAGATCGAGCAAAGAGGAAGCTCTGGTTAAACTAGAGGAAGTATGTTGAGACTATATTGCAAAGGTTCAATATGCAGGATAGTAAACCGGTGAATGTTCCTATTCCTGTAGGAGTAAAGATGTCTACTGAACAGTGTCCCAAGACACAAGAAGAAGAGGAGGATATGTCTTGTGTTCCATATGCAAGTGCAGTGGGTATCCTGATGTATGCACTGGTCTGTACTAGACCAGACATTGCACATGCAGTGAGAGTAGTGAGCAGGTTTATGTCAAACCCAGGGAAGGAGCATTGGACAACAGTGAAGCGGGTTTTCAGATATTTACATGGCACTAGTGATTATGGCTTGTGCTACCAGGGAAGACCAGGGTTGGAAAGAATGTTGGAAATTCATGGTTTTTTTGATGCAGACTGGGCTGGAGATCTAGACCAAAGAAGATCTACAAGTGGGTATGTGTTTATCCTATTTGGAGGTGCAGTCAGTTGGATGAGTAAAAGATAGTCTGTAGTGGCGCTTTCAACTACAGAGGCAGAATACATAACAACCACTCATGCAAGCAAGGAAGCAGTTTGGTTGCAGAGATTGTGTTCAAGTATGGGGTTGGTACAACAAGCTATAAGGATAGACTGTGATAGCCAAAGTGCAATTTTCTTGGCTAAGAACCCTGCTTATCATTCAAAGACAAAGCACATTGATGTTCAATATTACTTTGTTAGAGATATGGTTGAGGCTAAAAGGGTGTTGCTGGTAAAGGTGGACACTTTGAAGAATGTTGCAGATGCATTGACAAAGTCTGTGAGCACTGAGAAGTTCTCTTGGTGTAGAGAAACAATGGGTGTTGAAGAATTGGGCCAATGACTAAGCTCTCCTGTGGCCCCCTGTGGAAAGAAAAAAACAAGTGGGAGAATGTTGGGTATGTGTTATATTCTTTCCATGATTAGCCCCACGCGTTGTATGTTGCGTCGGGCGTAGCTGGGGGGTCACGAGGGGCGAAGCAGTCCCCACCGTTGGGGCCTGGGGCAGCGCCCCGGCCAAAATTGGTTTTTGTGCAGACCCACTCATAGGCGGATCCGCCCATGGTTTTGTGCATGGTTTTGCACATGGTTTTGGGGTTCGATGGTTTTCGGCCCCTGGTATTTTGTAGATCCGCTCAAGGGAACTACGGTTATGTTCTAATCCGGGGTTAATGGATTGGGGTTTATGTATGCTTCGGCATGTATATATATGTGTTGTAACACTAAAAGGAATATAATGAAAAATCAAGCTGGTCGTCCCGATTTGGGATCCAGGGGAAAATCTCTGTGTTTATCTGTTTTATGTTTTATGTTTTATGCTCTCGCTATTGTTTATTTTCTGTTATAAGATTTGTGTGTAGATAATTTCTGTTCAGGGTTAAAACCTACATCATTTTTTATTTTTTTTAAATCATAGATGGTATAATGATAATGTCATATAAATATGACACATAGTAAAATGGTACTTTAAAATGACATATGACAACTATTTTTTGTATAACCTTTGTGTTGAGATCCCTTCACCAATGCATGATTTAGTCTTACAATGGAACCTATCACTAAAACAAATAATCAAACTTTATGATCCACATTTTGAAAGTACACAAAATTACTGCTACCCAACATGGTGAGGGGAAATGAGTCCTAATAATTCAACTAGGTTCGAAAGAACTTTGGAAAACCCTATTATCCTATAATTTTGGAAATCCCTATTATCCTACCCACACATGAAAGGAAAACCCTATTTTCCTATTATCGTGTTCTTTTAGTGTCTTGTTACGCTATCAAGTCAAAAATAAAAGAAATGAAGAGAAGAGACAAAGCGAGAATTCATCGATAATAGATGTCGATAAGATAAAGAACATCTTAGGGTTTTGAGATTTCACATAAAAAAATTTATTTTTAATTTTATTTTGATTTATTTTATATTTAAAAAAAATCAATAATGACAAAAATATAATATAGTAATCAAATCATTCGCAAACATTGAATTTCAATATTCATTCGCATAAGTTGGATTTAAAGGTTTAAGATATGGTAGATATTTCAATTTTCTATAATTATATTTTTGAGACTAGATGAATCCGCTTGTGAAATGGCTAATTAAATGAAGGTATCTTACCCAATTTTGTTTATTGTGTAAATGATTATAAAAATAGTTGTGTGTATAAAATATCATTGCTGAATTTTCTGTTATGTGCATAAAACATTAAATAAGATGTTTCCCTAAGGGGGTGGGGTCTGTGACATCCCTTTTTTCTATCCTTCTTGTAAATGTCACTATGAACTAAAATTCATGTAAATAATGTGGAAATGTAAATAATGATTGGGTTGAGAAGTGGATATAGATTCAAAGGTTCAAGAAGGAGTTTCTTGTGTTGAGTGTAAACCCAATCCATTTCATTTATCTCGCCACCTATCTCCCTAAAATTGATGGCCCCGCTGGTGAGAGCATTGAATTTTTGCATGGGCCACATGAGTAAATGAAGGGCCCATATAGTCCCTATTCTCATGTAATTTGTTGGTGTGGAAAAAAAATAAGAGAAGGGACATGAAGCAAGGGAATGACAGAGAGAGCATGCAAAGTTACACAAAAAAAGAACATGAGAGAGCTCTTAGAAGGAAGACGTCATGAATGCAGAACTGAAAATAACAAGATTGCAGGACTAGTCATGAATAAGAATCTGCAAGGGATAAAGGACACTCTATAGATAGTGCTCTATAATTGGGGCAACATTATTAGTGATTTTATTAGGATAATGTTGTGTACCTATTATTGGTTGGTCAGTGAAAGATCAATGAAGAATTGAATCACTTAATCCTTAGTATTTGAGATAATAAAATAATAGTGTGTTTGCTGTAAAATCAAACTGATAAACCACTATATAGTGTATTAATTCTCCTAGAACTGAGTTTTAGTTCGCTAAGGTTTTCGGTGAATCCCTGTGATTGATCTCTCTAGAGTAGAGGCTAATTGTGGTGCTTACTATTGGAGGAAATTTAAAAACCATATGGATAGTGGACCCCTCTCCTTATTTGTTTGAATTATTATTGGTGTGAATAAGTTAAATCCTTAGACTTTGAATCCAGCTTAGGGGTGGTCAGCTATAAGAAAGATTTCAGTGTAGTTGGCCTATGGTTGGGTGGAGAGTTGAAGTCCCTGCCAAGTTACACAAATAAGTGTATTTGCATGTGTGTTTGTGTGTGTGTTGCACCATGAATGATGAACACTATTTGATATATGTTATAGCAATGAATATGTCAACATTGGATGAATGTGATATTCTTGTTTGTATATGATAAGATGGTTTATGTGTATGTTTTCATGGTTATGAGAGGCTTGGAGGCTTTTTGTGTTTGATGATATGTTCCTGAGGTGTAGATATATTTATATGGTCAAGTATGGATGTTGGAATTTCCTAACTAAATTGTGATAGATCACTATTTCCATTATCTAACGAGTTGTGAATAACATGGATGTCCATTTATTTAAATATTGTGACTATCTTTCCTAAGAATAGATTATGACTGGTGTAATGCATGTTTGTATTGTGGCTATGCATAACCTTTGGTATGTCCAGTGTTTGAATAAGGGATTTACCCTTATAAATGGATGTTCTAAATATCACTATGCCTTAAGGATTACCTTGGTAAAGTCCCTTGAAGTCTTCAAACTTCACAAGTCTAAGTTTTATAGTGGTCAGAATTTATATCTGAGGTTAGATGAGTTTTGGCATATTTTATATATCAGGTTGGATGATTTTTTTGGGTGCTACACTTATAAATACTCAGATCTATAGAATGGTTGAATATTTAAAGGTATAGTGGATGTATCTGAATGTTTGGGCATCTAAGCAACAAGAAAGGGCCATTATTTCAAAATTCCTAGATTTATGTGGAAAATCTGAAGTGGGGCATGTTTGGTGATTTATTTTCACTAGGACAGATTACCTCGTGAGTGGAGGATGTATCTAAGGTTCGAGACATTTGAGGGTGAGGGCATGGTGAAAATTTGTGAACCTCCAAATGTGAGCCAGGGTTGGATACCTTTGAATGTGTAGTTCAGAGATCTGGAGGTCTGGGGGTTTGGGACGATGCCACTTTGGGAGTATCATGCACAGCCAATTTTCCCCTAAGGACTAGAAATAACGTGAAAGGGGTCAATTTAACACAAGGGACAGACTCTGTGGGCCCCTCTAGACCATAATGTGGTGGTAGGTGCTATGGAAGCCTAGTAAGATTACATGGACGACACGTAAGGAGTCCATGAGGAAGTGGTTCAAATGATGTAGCTGAACTATTGATGCAACACTATATAATGTTGGCATTGATGTCAACATGTTCATGATGTTTCTTTTCATCTGTATGTGTGTTTGGCTTGGTGGTCCTAGTGGTTGGCATGGACATCAACATACATGTGTCATGGTTTAGTGGAGATGATTTAAAGGTTGAGTAGAGATGGACATGTAGTGTTGGAGATTTTGTTGTTGTAAGTGGTTGGAGGGTTTCTCTAGGAGTTGTAAATGTATCTACATGTCTTGGAAACATTGGATTGCTACTTCATGTGTTGATTTTTGGCCACATGTGTTGGAGGTGCTTCCACCAATGTTGGAGACAGTTGGATTATATGATGTTGTTGTTATAGATGTTGAGGTTGTTGCTACAAGAGTTGGAGATGTTGTTACAAGTATTGGATATGTTTAGAGAGGTTGTGGTTGTTGCTTGAGAAGATGGAGGTTTTTGTCTTGGTACTAAGGTTGGAATAGGTCTTGCATGTCATTGACTTGTTCTTATCCTATTTCACCAGTTGCATACTTGACACAGAGATTTGGAGGTGTCATAAGGAGATGAAGAAGGTGTTCCATCAATTGGAAGAGGTTATGGACTGAAGATCCATTGATTTTCTTCATATTTAGGCTCAATCACATGGAGATAGGGTCATCAGAATGACTGAAGAGCTCTAGTCACATGGAGGAAGGATAATGAGAGCGATTTGTGACTTCCTTTGCATGGAGAAAATTTTGTGGGAGTTACCAAGGTTTTTCACGAGAATTTCTCCACATTCCTTGCACTTATCAGTTAATTTTTGTGTTGTGGTGACATCCTTGATCGAAACTTTTTGGTTTGCGGTCGAAAAAGTATGTGGGACCACCATAAGCTGATTAAAGTTGAAAATATCAAAAAGGAAAGTGGAGGTAGTGGTTGATTGAGTCAATGAGCTGAATTTGGATCAAATCAAGCATACGAACGAAGATGTGATACCCAGTAGTTCTTAGTAATTATTGAGTTGAGCACTTGAGTTCATCTACGTATTGGATGAAGCTCAATGCTAGTATGGTTGATTTCCTAGTTCTGTTGAGTGAGTGTGTGTGTTGAGAAGAGAGCGCAAGCTGCATGAATTTTCTAGTGTAATATTTTCTAATGAAGTTTGCAGTTGTAGCAACAGATAGCTGAAATATGTTTCAGCCATTATCTATGTGAATTGACTAGAAGATGAACTATGGATTGGAGAGGTGATTTGTGAGATTGTGTGACAAATAGTGGAGAATTTGGAGATTGTGGTCTCCTATTTTATTCTTCATATTTTTTTGGAGCTTTTTATTTAGAATGGTGGCGTTGTTGTAATGCTCAACATTGAGAAAATTAGGAGTCTAGTCTGAAACATTGTGAAACGAAGCTCACATTGAGGAACAGAAGGAGCAGAGGCTTCAAAGCATACAGTGATTTGGATGATTCAGTACAAGGAATATATTTCTCCATCCAATAGGAGTTGGATATTCCAATGGCAATTGGGCAAGGATCATTGATCATGGTGGCCTTTGATGGATGGTAGTCCATAGATCCAAAAGAGAAAAAATTTCCTCTTCGATAGGTGCCACTAGCATACTATGAAATAATTCAAGTCTTCCATCTTATGGGTGTAAGCTGATCCATGTAAAATTTGTTCAACAAATTAGTAAAAGAATTGACCATTGCAACAGCAACATGGTGGTTTTATTCCCAGTGAATGGTTTTCCACTAGACATATTTGTGTCCATTTTGTTGATTTATTTTATGGTTGCATGTTTATTTTGATACTCTAATCTATGGTTTTGTGTTATAGTTTTTGCATGGTTAAAGATTAATTAATCGGAGAAAAAATGTTAAGTTCCATCACTACTGATTCACCTCCCCCCCCCCCCTCTCAGTAGTTATTTATATAGTAAAATTTGAAAGGGGCATAACTCTCAATCTGGATATAAGATTGGTATAGAATTTATATTGCGAGAAAGCTCTCGACAAGTTAAATGTGATGGTATTTTCCAAAGCTAATTCCGCAAGTTTTGGAGAAGAAGTTGTAACCCTATTGGGTGTAGTACATGGTATATTAATGGAACAACATTTAATTTCAATCTAGGGTCCATGGACTTCGAGACGAAGCACTGGAAATGCTAGATAAAAACTTCAACAACCTACAAAAAAACCCTATTTTTTCTAGAAACTGCTCACACCTTGAGTTCATGCACTAGTCAATCCTTATTCTAATCCCACACTCACAACCAATATTTTGAAATGAAACCATAAACACTAATCTTGCAAATCACCAACAATTTGTAAGAAAACCCTAATTATTAGCAATTAAGGAACAAACCCTATATATTGAGAATAAAACAGAAAAACCCTAACTATTGACCAACTGGAAAAAATGATGATTAAATTCTTGTCTAACTGAGAAATTCAAAAAAATAAAGATTGTTGTGATTATCTAAAGCACACAAGCATATGAAACCATTGTTCAATCCAAATACTTCCAATGACAACATAATACTCAAACAAGAAAGGAATACTCTCTTCAAATTAGGGGAATTTTGAGGTCTAAAATGGGCCTCCAAAGAAAAATGTACAACCAAAATAAAATTTATGAGAACCAATAGGATTCAAGATGATTATATTAACCATGGGGGATGATTCACCATTTTTGGAGTAAAAAAAATAAAAGGATTAAAAAATAATAAATAATAAAACTGCATTTTCAACTTATCTCCCTAAGGGTTTAATCAAATTTCGAGCGGGAGTACTCGTTGGATGAATAATTTAATACCTCATCTAAGGATTACCCATGTTGCATACTTTTGATGGACCTTGCTACACGAAAAATGAGAAATACATGAAAAAGCGTGATTGCAATCACCCTTTTCATGCATTTCTCATTTTTCGTGTAGAAGATTCCATCAAAAGTATGCAACATGGGTACTCCTTGGATGGGGAATTAAATTTTGCATCCAACAAGTATTCCTGCTCGAAATTTGAGTAAAACCTTAGGGAGAGAAGTTCAAATACGAGTTGAAAAAAATAGTTTTTTCTTTTTTCCCTCTAAAATTTGATGATGTAATCAAATATTATTTTATTATTTCCACTATTATTTTATAATTTCCTTAGGAGGCCCATTTTAAATCTCAAAATTCCCCTAATTTGAAATTTCTTGCACTGAGCTTACTTAATTCAATATGTAGTCTAAATATTGAAATCCACTCCACTCTGTGTCTGCAATAAAAAATTAAAGGTGTGGCTTCATTTCATCTCTAGTGTATTAATCAAGTAAATATAAGAAATTTTTGCAAGCATCTAAATTTTCACATTTTTTCTTATCACTCCTTTAAACTTGGAAAGACACTCGAATAATAAATCTGGAAAAAAATAAAAATAAAAACGAAAATAAATAAAAATAAATAAATATACTTTTAATGCAAGAAACATACATGAAAGAAGAATTTCTAAGAATGTCAAATAGCGCTTGGTAGAAAATAATATAGGAAAAGTTTCAAGTGGAACAAAATACTCTCCAAAAAGCCTTTATGCACTCAACAACTTCCAACATTACAAGTACTTCCTCTTCACATATACAAATAACTTGTCCAAATATACAAACTTTGGGAATCCAATCAAGCAATGAGCAAGCTTGTGATTTAGATTAATCAACAATTATCAACGCCATATATACTCACTCTAAATGATATCAATATAGATCTATAATACTCCAATGCTTATATTATGAAAACAGAGGTTCCAATATAATTTTAAATCTCAATGAGGAAAAAAAGGTTATTTCCATAAACACACTTCACATCTAACCAGGAAAGTTCAAGATCCAACTATTATAAATCAATGAGATAAAAAAATTTGTATTTACATGTTGAAATTGTCATCCAAAAGATACATAACTCAGTTTATTAGTGAAGAAATCTAAGGTTTTGGTACCCACAAGCATGATATGTTCATATAAAGATATAGGATCTTAAGGAAAGATCAATCTACCTTCAATCCTTGAGTCTATAATGACTCGAGAGCTTTAGATACAGATCCTATTTGGAAATAATAAATAACCATTATATCATCTAAAACATCTTAGATTTTTGGTCTACCAACACTCAAAAGAGAGTCTCACATTAAGTCCCTATCACCTCTGAGCATATACAAGATAGAGTTTTACGAGAGATCTAATTCATGCAACACATGTTAGATGAAAGTAGCCAAAGATATTACATGTACTTATGATGACGCTCCTTCAGATTTAAGCATTGAATAACCATAAACTAAGATGTGAGATAAACCTTTTTAAAATACATCACATAAAATAAAGTTTCATTAAGGATCCAAAGCACATATGAATAAGGTACGTAGTTGATATAAATATATGCAAAGAAACCAAAACTAGTTTTGAAATAGACAAACCACAAAATACTATTACAATGGAGGTGTGTCAAGTTGGGTTGATTGTGCCCTAACTAAACAACTCACACCCTCTTAAAACAAAACTAAATCACAGAATGAAATAAATCATTAAAATAAAGAAACAAAAAATTTGAGAAAAAACCTAGCATTCAGATTATATTAGTAAAGTTCAGTCCTTTAGTACATCTTGAGCTCAGTAATTCAAATCCATTTGATCATAGGAAGGGGGAAGAACCCCCTAGAATTTAATCCAATAACATGAGGACATGGAATAAATTTCTTTTCCTTGCTGCCATAAATATGTTTTTATAACTTTTACAATAAAAATTTGGATTTAGACAAGCCAATCCTTTGCAATTAATATGGAAACTAAGATCCCAATGGTTTTATGATCTAGGTGGCTCCAAATACACTCAAAATTCAGCAATAGATATGGAAAATATAAAAATTGAAGTCCTCATATTTCACCCAAACCAGGACCATATCGTAGTGCTCGTCACCCTGATTCCAACAGTGTGAATGACACTCAAATCCAAGTTCATATGGTCATGTTATAACTGGTCAAACTTGGCCAAATAGCAAGCTTAATGAGGCAAAAAATTGGCAGTGACCTGGTGCATGGAATCCGACCACTTGGATGGGCGAATTTATCGCCTACTTAATTTTTCCAGTAACCCTTATTTTCCACTCGATAGTTTTTGCTAGTGGGGCTTAATATAACCTAAAAAGATATAAAACAATGGTTGGGAGGCCACCAAACACACACATAGATACATACATACATACATACACACACACACACACACACATATATATATATATATATAATACATGGTGGCGGGTGGTCAAACACCACAACGACATACCCCGCGATAATATTATATATAACAAAATGTGGGTGGAGCGGGCCACCCCCGATGGAGGTGCCCACTGGTAAAACAAATAATGACATATCACATAAATTTTGGAGCCATATGTTTAATCGTTTCCATATATATTTAACCATCAGACTATTTTAACCACCAAAACAAATATGCGATGAATGGGGAATCGGTGGGGTTGGAATACCCAACCTCCCGATGCCCAACTTGGTTCCCTTTTCAATGGCCAAACGACCCACCTTGAACCATCCACCCACCAAACATTACTTAAACCTTCTCATTTTCTCAGTGACGGAAGCTAGCGGAGGAGCGGTGGAACCTTGACCATGAGGAGGAGCGGAAACATGAGCAAGGGCATATGCTAGATGCCAAAAATATTCCTTTAGAGGGCCAGAGGTGTTGGTGACAAAATTTGAAAAATTTATACTTGATATTTCATGATTGCACGACACGAATTCAATGGTGCAGTCCATTTCGTCAGTAGAGCTTTGCATTTTCTGACCATCCCCGAAAGTGGAGATATATGATGTAGTTATGCCATGTATTTCTTCTGATTTGCTGAGATGATATTTTTGTTGTTGAGATCCCTGATTACCATTATGTTGAGGGATACTTGTTTGCCACATCATGTGAGATTTGGTTAGCTTGTCATGTGGAAGGAGGCCCCATTTGAGTGAGAGTCCTATAGGAAGAACGTCCCGTGGAGAGACATGCCACTATGGTTGAGGGTATTTATCCTTGTAATGACAAATAATATACCATGTACATCATCATCATTTGTAGAATTTAATTGAAGTGACCTCCCCACTCTTGACATGGGGCATGAAGAGGTAACCCACATTGGTTGAACTATGTTATCAATTTATTTGTGTTCTTTAATTTGATGGATGTCGTTATGATTGTTCTTCTTTGAAGTATGCACATGTGATCGTTTTATACTCTTTCACATGCAATTCTATTAACATCACAGAAGTAAAAGATCTTGGTTAATTCCAGTATCTTAAGAGATATGAATCATTTTCCATAAATGGATACCCATTGTAAACATAATCTAATCAAGGAAATTTAGGTTTGATACGTAATCTTACATTTTTTTGCAAATCTGGGCATAATTTTATAATTCTAGAAAAAGTGCATTTTTTTACAAATCTTCCTTAGAGAACCCTCTATATCTCCCAAACCATGGCATATTTTATAAAAAATCTCTCATTTTACTCAATTTCATATACTCAAATAAAAACCCATGTGCCAGAATTTTGATATTTTCCTTCATCTTCTCGAAAATTGAGGAGGAAATCGACAGTTTGAAAACTATGTGAATTTTGGGGCTGATTTGTCAATTTTCTTCTAGAAACTCACATTTGTGACCCGGGGGCACTCTAACTCATGTGGATTTGTTAAAACACCATTTTGGACAATAACCATCTTCATTTTTCCTCGAAAGGTTGCCAATGTATCAAATCCCCAAATTGGTGCAGGAATGTTTGTGTAGGATAGTTGGTGCAAGAACTGAACTAAGTAGAGTAACAAGCCAAAGAAAAATTATGAATAGGAGTTGGTTGACCTAATAAACGTAACATATAAAAGATGTGCAAAGTGTTGAAGACAACATGTATAATATTTCTTTAGTGCAGGAATCCTAAAGAGTGCAAGATCAAGGTACAAAATTATGTTTGAAAGATAATGTTGCATAGAGAATAAGAAAACATCCATAATTAGTGATAACATTATATAAATACTCTTAAAATACTGAAAACAAAGGAAATTTATTAATTTACCTCTTCATGCTTATGTTTAAGGGAATTAGCCACAAAATGTGAAAAATGATGACGATAACTATGAGAACTAAGTAAAAACATGAGAGAAAAATATGTAATAAATATGGAAAAATGTAGGCATGACATCCCCCAATATCAATCATATTTCATGTCCTCATGCAAGAAAAATGGTTGTGGTTTCTATATTAGAATCATGTTGCATAGACCAAAATTTTCTTAAATTATAAGGCTAATTGAGTGAGAGGATGTAAGTAAGTGTCATGTGATGTCAATTTCCTTTGCATCAATAATATAGGAAAGATTTGTGACCAGTAATTTAACAAATTTAAGACTGACCTTCATTATTTTATTTTCTAACTAATGCTAGAATTTCCATAGGAATGCTAATAATGTTGTTACTGCAAGTTTAGTATTATCATTGATTGAAATAACCATCCATCAAAATTTCCATAAGAATCTCAGGAGTAACCATAATCAATAGTTCTACACATCAATATCCTCATTACAAATAAAAGTGACATAATTTGAAATCCATGGAATTAAAGATGGATGGAAATAGGGAAAAATAAATATGAAAAAAAGATACCTTCCCAGGATGACCATCTTATCGTTACCCAAGGATATAGTTGAAACTCCTCTTATTCAAGAAAAGTGAATCACCTACACTAAGGGTCCCACATCCATGAAAACATTCATATTTCTGAAATATAGAACTCCAAAGCACATTACTGAAAGGAACTTAAATCCATTCTCAGAGAGATATGATAATGAATTTGGGAAAGACAAAAACGACCAAGTAAATCACAGTGTGAAATTAACTATAATACCACATGCATGGCCCTACTACTAGCGGGCATCTATAGCCTCAACAGGGATTCCTTTTAAATGAATGAAATTCTTGTGTCCCATCTATTAGATATAGACTCATAGTCATTTAAAAGCACTTAGATTGATTTAGAAATTATCTGAATGTTGTTGTCTTGGCTTGGTAACCAAGTAATGACAGTTCCATTCACAAGAGCTAACAAGAATCAACAAGTTATCTCATGATGAAACCTATTGTCTTCCACCCTTTCAACTGAAATCCATTACCCTAGTTTGGTGACCAATAGCGGAAAGACAATTCTCGTTAGGACCCACGATCATGGTATGTCAAATCATAATGATACCTCCTATCCCTCAATTAATCATTTTTAAAATAAACTCTGATTATGATTAACCTCAAATAGATTCCTTAATGGGCGGGGAAACAAATATTATCCTTAAGAGCATGGGATAGTGTGAAACGATTTTAATGACTAATTGAAATATTCCTCGAGTTAATCATGTTATAGTCTCATGAAAGCTCATTAGGGTTTTATAGGAGTGGTCCACCATAGGAGGATTTTCATCAATATCTTCAAAGATAAACTTGAAAAGGTTTCTTAGATAAGAGCTTGTTCAAGTGCCTAGGCCAAGTTTATGGTTTTGGGCTTATGAATGGAATGTTCATTGGAAAATCCAATTGGCCAACTCCATGAATGACTGAAATTGATGAAGAAAAACCACCCAATCAATGATCAATGTCACTTTACAAGATATGAGGTATTAAGAGTGAATTACTTCCGAAAAGACTTACCACAAGAGTGCATAATAACATAAATTTCAGTAGTTTTTCCATAGGAATTGCAGTTTCAAAAGTAGTGTTATCACAATTTTATTTTAGTTTTTAGACTACCCTACCCTAATTTAGAGAGAGGAAGATCTAATTCAAGTGTAGCAATAATTCCAATGTATCCATGTGCATAACATAATTATAAATATACTCATACTCAGTTTTAAAGAATAAAATTCAACTCATACCGCAGTATGACAAACCAATTTCTTTATCTGATGTGGTATCAAGAGTTGTTGAATAATGAGGGACTAAGGCATGCTAATGATTATTTGAAACCAAGCTTCAATGGGATCCACATATTTATGATTCTACAACTCATAAAAATCTTTCACAACTTGATAAAACTCTCTTGGAGGCATAAGGGACCAAGTGAAGGACAAACGAAAACCCTCAAGTTCAGGCACAAATATTTTCTTTTCAAATTGACAAGAATGGTTAAGGGAAATTCTATGGTTTTGAGCTTTGATAATAGTTTTAGAATAGGTTCCAATTATATATTTCTCCTCTAATGATATTTGAATTAGATCTTCCTGGGGTGAATGTTATGTAATGATAGGAGATGTTTCCAAACTCACTCCTTCCCCCAACCTTGAAGATATATCATTTTGTTCATTAGGGGAATCAATGAGAAGGAAATGTGTTTCAAATTTTTGTGCAACCTCCTTGTTTGAATTAGGGTTAGGGTTTAGACTAGGGTGTGAAATAGGGTTAAATATAAGGTTTGAATTAGGGTGTGGACTAATCTTAGGTCTATGGTTTTAATTAGTTTTGGGGCTAAGGTTTGGATTAGGGCTAGGTATAGGTTTTGGATTATGTCTAGGTATAGGGTTTGGATTAGATATGGGCTATGGTTTGGATTAGGGCTATGGCATGGATTAGGATCAATTCTAGGATATGGATTAGGGTAAGGTTGCACAAGTAGTCAGGACCATGGAGGAGGATGACTTGGTGGTACATTGGAGAGGAATTGCAATTGCTTTTGTTGTTCAAGTAGTTGATTTTTCAAATGAAACTAACCTAGAGAAAAATCTCGAAACCACTCTTTAGGCCATGGGAATATATGGCTCGAGGATGAGGACCAGGGAGAGGTTCACTATGGCCAAAAGGTAGGATGTTCACTCGAAGGAGGAATACAAGTTTTCCATGAACTGTAGGATTATAAATTTGTTTAGGAATCTGCTGAGGATAATAAACATTATTCCAAGTATAAAAATTATGATGAGGTTTGATTTATACCTAGAAATTGATTCAATTACTTACTTGATTCCCTGAATACTTCTAGTAATCCTAGCAGTGATGGTAAATGTTTTGTTGAGTGGAGCTCCTTGCAAATTTTGCAGACTTTTAGGATGATAAGTGGTCATTCTCCAAAGAAGTGATTCTTTCTACAGTTGGTACAAACAAATAACAATGGTTCTTCAAAATTTTCATCCTACAAATCATTTAGTCGTGAACTAAGAGAAAAAATAACATCGTTTTTTAAAATTTCAAGAAAAATATTGATTTTTTCACCCGTGAGTTATCATTGGATGATTTGTATGTATTTGAAAAAACATCACAAATCCTCATTAAAATATTCCTCCAAATACCATTTTTTTGTGCTCAACAAGCTTTTGGTATATCTTATCAGCATATGGGGTAATGTATATAGGGGGTTTCTTATAGAACTCGAGAAATGAAAACCAAATTGCAATAGGTCACCAAGTTTGATCCCCTAAGTGCCTCCCCGATAATGGTGCCAAAATGTTGGGTGTAGTATATTTTATATTAAGGAAGCAACATTTAATTTCAATCTAGGGTTTGCGGACTTCGAGATGCAACATTGGAATTCAATACAAAAAAATTTCTAACCTACAAAACAAAACCCTAGTTTGTCTAAAAATTGCTCACACCTTCAGTTCATGCACTAGTCCATCCTTGATCTAATCTTGCACTCAAAACCAATATTTATAAATGAAACCATAAACTCTAATCCTGAAAATCACCAATAATTTGTAAGCAAGCCCTAACTATTAGCAATTAAGGAACAAACCCTAACTATTGAGAATAAAAGAGAAAACACCTAACTATTGATGAACTCGCAAAACATATCATTAAATTCCTATCTCACTGATCAAAGATTTTTTTGATTTTCTAAATCACATAAGCATATGAAACCATTATTCAATACAAATACTTCCAATGCCAACATGATACTCAAACCAGAAAGGAAAACTCTCTCAATGTTATTGCATTGAGTTTACTCAATCCAATGTGTAGTCTAAAGATTGAAATCCACTCCACCATATGTGTGCAATAAAAAATTAAAGGTGTGGCTTCAATTCATCTCGAGTGTCTTAATCAAGGAAATATAATTGATTTTTGCAAGAATATAAAGACTCACACTATGTCTTATCAATCCTTTAAACTTTTAAAGACACTCAAATAATAAATCTGAAAAAATATAATTTTAATGCAAGAAACATACCAGAAATAAGTTCTAAGAATGTCAAATAGTTCTTGGTAAACAATAATATAAGAAAAGGGGGGGAATATTTCTTATATACCTTCAATTAATGAGTACCAATACCATGACCAAGCCCCTTAACACCAGTATACCTCCAAAACCCTTTTCACTGCTCTTCTTGACTTCTTATGTTGATCTTCCTCTTCTGCACTGTGTTTCATCTCTATTAGGGAAGATCAGTCCCTAATCTAGCAGCCCCAAATATTGTGCTTCTTTTCTCTAGCCTTGACCTCCAAGAGATTCTTCCTCAACCTTCTTACTACACCTTAGATGCCTAAGACCAAGATATGTTTCTTGTTGTAATAACCCTCATTCATGCTATGAATGCCCTTGACCCTTTTCTGAGATATCTGAGATATGGTGATCTAATACTGAGACCTGAATTGCCTCTCCTTTTCACTCCTTGAAATATCCTTTCCTTCACTGCCTAGCCACCCTCTTACGCACTGTATTGCAGAATAGTTCTTCATTGAAGTAGTCCTCATCCTACCTGAAATATACGAGGTAGGAACAAGCCCTAAAACAGAGATAATACTTGATTATTTCTTGACCCAAACACAGTACATTAATTCGTTGAGACTCCTCTTCATGCACCTATCTCTGCACCAATTGTAGTCCTTGTCTAGCACTATAATTGCAGACCTTGATTGAATCTATGTCTCCATAATGAGGCCACAACTCCTTTATATATAGGGAATGTCTCCCATCTCTAAGCTAACATGTCCATCTGTAGGTAGGATGACTTATTCAAGGGAGGATCTTCAACATAATTTGAGTTGACTTCTCGGATCCCAATGACAAGTTATTTGAGTATGCTTTTACATCAACAATGTTTCCTTTTATAAGTGTAACATTACTTCATTTAATTGACTCTAATTATCTTTACGGGAAAGATGAAAAAATCCATAAAGACATCAAGAAGAAGTCTTTGACCTATAATAAAATATCCTTGCTCATGAAACCCATGATGCAAGCATTACAATAATTACATTTTATTATCTTTGTCTCTTCATTACATAAAATCATAATTACATGTCATTATGAAGACCAAACCTAGTTACAATTTTCAGCACTCCCTCTTAACTAGGGAGGTATTCATAATGATACTTGGTCACTCTCAATATGAAGAATCTCATAAGAAGAATCATATTGATAATCTCATCTATCATAGCATAATATTAATCAACATTGTCATAGTTCAAGGCCTTGACTAAAAAATCCATCTCTCCACGAGATCTTGAGCTCCAATGTTGGCGAGACCAATGATGAATAGAAACATCCATCCTTTCTCTCTTGGATCATACCCCACCTGGGTTCACTCAAGGTATGTCTATTACTATTCTTATATTGGATTCCCAGTCCTCAAATAATATCGGTCCTTCCATGAATACTCTTATATTGGATGCCCTAATACATTCTCAAAGAGCATCGGATGCCAGATGATTACCCAATCCTCCATTCTGTCTTCCCGGGTGAAGACCAGAATTATGTGTCTATCCCATTCTCTCCTCATGGCCTTCACTAGGACTTACATTTGTTAGTCCTGATATAGTGCATGAAACATTAATTAGAGAACCATATCTATGAATTCCTTTTAATTTAGAGATGACATATACCAATGTACTCATTACTATATAAGGAATGTACCTAATATCCCTCTCGGCTTAGGAATTAGCAATTTTCTTCCAAGTAAGAAACTTGTTTCCAGTCTCCCTCTTAATCAGGGACTTGGAGAAGCTCTTGAGGAAAATAATGGGACATCCAACTGATTTGAAGAAATCCTTCCTTCAATTTCATGAATTTATTCTCTTTTGAGGAGTATTTATCTTTGGGATCTCTTCATAGGGCACAAATCATTCATCACTTTCATTCACGAGTCATGTCATCATTCCATCGGAGAGTGATACATCAGTATTCTCATATGGTCTAGCTTCATGTCATGCTATTATATCTAAAACATATCTCTTTAAAGGATCTTTCATCTTTCCATTTGATTTTCAATGGTGGAAGACATATACTTCCCTTTGCTAGCCCTGCATAAGCTCATCCATATATTATTCAATTATAAATATGAACACTTGAATAAAAAATTGCCATAGTGATGATCTTTCATCATGACATCTTCTTGTAGGTATCAACATCCTTCATACAGATTAACACATATTTTAAATATATTTATTGTCAAGGGTCTCCATCTTTTCCAAACTTCTATCATAGTTTACATATCTTCCAGAAGATTTCCTAGTCAAGTCTTTCTTGGTTTCCTGGATGTTAACTGCCTTTTACCATGGTTACACTATTCATGATCTCTTCCTTTCTTTCTCCATAAAATTTTATTTCATTCCTAGGAGTTTTAATATATAGTTCCTTAATTGTATACAACCACCTCATACTAAATATGAGGACATATTATGTTGATTTCATCTGGTGTGGATCATGCCTTTTGGCAACTTGTGCATCAGAGGAGATTCTAATTTCCTTTGATCATAGAAGTATACTACTTACAACCATATGACATGACATCATAATATCCAATGTAATAATATATATATATATATACCTCATCCCTTAAGTTTTGAGTCATTAAATTTTCTACAATAGTTTTCCTTAGAATGAAATAACTTCATTCCCTTCACCTTCTTTATCAATATGTCATCATAACCCAATCCCATAATTCTGCAAGTTAGAATTCTCGATGAAACTTTTTTCTTTATTTCTAAAATAGTGAATCCAAAGAGGATTCCATTAGAAAATATTATCACTTGTTTCCATATTGATTAATTAATGATGAATCTTGATCTAGATGAATGCCTTTTATAAATTATAATTTTAGTGAGGTTCCCCTGAGCCACTTATATCATAGCATGGTTGTCACATAAATTAGTTTCAGACACCCTCCTATGGAAAGTTCTCCTTCTTTAATGCTTCTATAATGATGCCAATTCTAATGTGATGCGTCTAATATACAAAGCTTACTATCTTAATATTTTACAACTGACAAATACCTCTTAAAGAAGATGATTATCTCAATCATAGTAGAGATATCTCACTTCTTATTTCTTAAGCTTCTTTGACTCTGGTTCTTCCATTTTCCTCTTTTCCTTATTATATTTAGGAAAACCTCATTTATAGCGCCCAACTTAATTACATATATAGCACCTAATATTATCCATGTTTCTATTTTTCTTCTGAGGACCAAATTTACCAAATCTTCCCTTTCTTCTAGACATGGCAGCATAGGCATGTTTTTCTTCATTAGATCCTATATCAAATTTTTCTTTCAACCTGGTATCTTCTATCTTACATAAATACCATAGATATTTGAATGGTGTGGCTTATTTCTTCCCATACATACTTGAATTGAAGTTTCCCCATCCCTCTAGTAGAGCATTCAACTCCATTGTATTCATTTCTCTATCAGACATTACTTCTCCCAATTCCTGTAGTTGATATCGTATTTCATCAATTTTCATAAAATATGAAGTGATTCCTTCCTCTCTTGACAAATTCAATTTTTATATTTCTTTTATTAGATATATTACTTCTCCTGCAATACTCACCAAGAATAGCTCAACCAATTTGTCATATATTTATTTTTAAGTTTCTAGTTTTGATACATACGAGATGAGAGAGTCCTTAATGGATTCTATAAGAATCCTCTGGGCTATTATTTCTCCCTTCATGTATTTGGCATGTGCTTGAGTATATTTTTTTTAAGGTAGGGTTACATACCATTTAATGTAATCCATGACTTCATTTTCAATCAGATTTATATATGTCCTTTTCTTCCATGCAAGAAAGTTTGAAGACCTATACAAGGTGTTGCTTTCCTTGCAAAAAGTCATTTAGACATATTAAAATGAAGTCATAAATATACTTAGTTGTGTATATGTTTTTCTTCCTTCACCAACTTCTTCTTTAATGATGATGTAACTTCTCTAAGAGTGGTGTAAAGAGGTAGATCACTTTGGATCCTTGATGATGATCAAGGATGGCTTGATGATGCTTTCAATGTTGCTTTGGCTTCTAGCATGAGATATATTTAGAGCCTTTGAAGATATTATCCCCTTCTTGATATTTTTTCTTTAGAAGGACCTTGATGAATAAGTCCTTTGAGAAAGGTCTTTGGTCTTCTTGAGATGGCTTGAGGATTTCACCAACTTCTTTGCAGACTACTTCTTGAAAGAAGATCTTCCTTCTTAGATCTAGGGTTTGAATTTTCAATCTAGACCCTTCTCTTTGATTCTTTCTTGAAATATTATCCTTGATGTCTTCTTCGAAGCTTGATCCTTATGTCTCTTCTTGCTAAACTGCCCTTTCTTGTCTTCAGCACCTTATCTTTGATTCCATGTTGAGAAATTAGGGATATTATTACAATTTGTCTTCTTGATAATTATTTGTTTTTTACTTTATGCTTCTTTCACTTAGATCCTATCTTCATTATATTATTATGTTTTTCATCAAGTCAATTATCAAATGCACAAGAGGCACAATATTTAGGCTTTCAAGCCAGGGCCAAAGCCTCTCACTCTTTGAGAGGAAAACCCGATAGTAATTCTTATTATAGACCTTCAATTGACAAGTACGAAGACCATGACAAAGAACCTTAACACCAGTATACCTCCAAGACCCTTTTCACTGCTCTTCTTGGCTCCTTTTGTTGATATTATTTTTACGCACTGTGTTTTACCTCTATTAGGGAAGCTCAATCCCTAATATAGAAACCCCAAATCTTGTGCTTCTTCGCTCTTGCCTTGACCTCCAAGAGAGTCTTCCTCAACCTTCTTACTGCACCTTAGATGCCTATGACCGAGATCCTTTTCTTGCTGTAATAAACCTCCTTCATGCTATGAATACCCTTAGCCCTTTTCTGAGATATCCGAGATATGGTGATCCAAGATTAAGACATAAATTTCCTCTCCTTTCCACTCCTTACAGTCTCCTTTCCCTCACTGCCTAGCCACCCTCTTAGGCACTGTATTGGAGACTAGTTATCCACTGAAGTATTCCTCGACCTACCTAAAATATTCAAGGTATGAAAAAGATATAAAACAGAGATAATACTTGATTATTTCTTGACCCAAACACAGTACATTACGTTGTTGAGACTCCTTCTCTTCTCGCACCTATCTTTGCACCAATTGCAGTCCTTGTCTCGCACTATAATTGTAGACCTTGACCAAATCTATGTCTCCATAATGAGGCTGCAAGTCCTTTATATATAGGGATTGTCTCCCATCTCTAGGCCAACATGTCCATTTGTAGGTAGGCCAACTTCTTCAAGGGAGGATCTTCAACATACTTTGAGACAACTTCTTGGAGCCTAGTGGGAAGGTATTGGAGTATAATTTTACATCAGCAATGTGTCCTTTAACAAGTGTAACATGAATTCATTTACATGATTCTAATTATCTTTATGACAAGATGAAAAAATCCCTAAAGACATCAAGAAGAAGTCTTTGACCTATAATAAAATCTCCCTACTCATGAAACCCATGATGCAAGCATTACAATAATTAAATTTTATTATCTTAGTCTCTTCATTACATAAAATAATAATTACATGTCATTATAAAGACCGAACCTAGTTACACTTTTCAACACCAAATTCCAAAAAGATTCCTTTAAAGGGCTAGAGGTTCCAGTGACAGAATTCAACAAATTTATAGTCGATTTCGCACGATTGCGTGACACGAATTCAAAGGTGCAGTCCATTTTATCAGTGGAGCTTTGAATTTTCTAGCCACCCCTACAATTGGAGGTATATGATGCAGTTATGCCAAGTTTTTCTTATGATTTTCTAGGATGATGTTTTTGTTGTTGAGATCCCTGATTACCATTATGTTGAGGGATACTTGTTTGCCACATCATGTGATATTTTTCAAGCTTGTCATGCAGAAGGAGGGCCTGTTTGAGTGAGAATTTCTATAGGGAGAATGTCTTTTGGAGATACATGCCACTCTGGTTGAGGGTATTTATCCTTGTAATGACAAATAATATACCATGTATATCATCATAATTTTTCGCTTTAAATTGAAGCAGATTCCCCACTCTTGACACCGTGCCTAAATACATAACCCACACTTGGTGAAATCCATTATCAATGTGTTTGTGTTTTTTTATTTGATGGTGTCATTATGGTTTTTCTTCTTTGAGGTATGCACATGTGGTCGTTTTGTATTATTTCACATGCAACTCTGCTAACATCACTAAAGTAAAAGATCTTGGTTAATTCCAGCAGTTGAAGAGATCTGAATCATTTTCCATCAATGGATACCCATTGCAAACATAATATAATCAAGGAAATTTAGGTTTGATACATAATTTTACTTCTTCTTCTTTTTTGCAAATATGGGCATAATTTTATAATTCTAGAAAAAATGTGTTTTTTCACAAATATTCTTCATATAACCCTCTGTTTCTCCCAAAACATGGCGTATTTTATAAAATTATCTCGTTTTACTTAATTGGAATAAAAACCCATGTCCTAAAATTTTGATATTTTCCTTCATCTGCACAAAAATTGAGGAGGAAATCGGCAGTTTGAAAACGGTGTGAATTTTAGGGCTGAATTTCCAATTTGTTTCTAGAAACTCACATGTGTGACTTGGGGGAATTCTAACTCATGTGGAGGTGTTAAAATACCATTTTTGACAATAACCATCTTCAGTTTTCCCCGAAAGGTTGCCAATGTATCAAAGCCCCAAATTGATGTAGGAATGTTTGTGTACGATTGTTGGTGCAAGAACTGAACTAAGTGCAGGAACAAGCTAGGAATTTGTTACACATAGTATTTGGTCGACCTAAGAAACTTAACATATGAATACAACATGCACAATATTTCCTTAGTGCAAAGTGTTGAAGACAATATGCACAATATTTCCTTAGTGTGGGAATCCTCAAGAATGTAAGATCATGGTACAAAATTATGGTTGAAAGATAATGCTACATAGAGAAGAAAAAAACATCCATTATTAGTGATTATATAATATAAATGCTCTTAAAATACTGGAAAAAATAAAAATTAAATAAATAAATAAATAATAATAATAATAATAATTAATTTACCTCTTCATGCTTATGTTTAAGAGAATTAGCCCAAAAATGTGCAAAATTATGACAATAACTATGAGAACTAAGGAAAAATATGTAATAAATATGAAAAAATGGAGGCCTAACATCCCCCAATGTTGATCATCTTGCATGTCCTCATGCAACAAAAACCTCTTAGAAAGACCAATGTTAATAAAACTAAAGGGTTGCGGTTTCTATATTAGAATCATGTTTCATAGAACAAAATATTCCTAAATTATAGGTTTAATTGAGTGATAGAATGTAAGTAAGTGTCATGTGATGTCAACTTCCTTTGTATCAATATGATAGAAAAGAGTTGTGACCAGGAATTTAGCAAAGTCAAGATTGACCTTCATTATTATATTTTCTAACTAATGCCAGAATTTCCATAGGAATGTGTTGATGCCTCGAAAATCGCTGCAACAACATCAAGGATAACCACCCCATCAGGAACTTTAAAACCATTCCTTCTCCTTTTGGAATAGTGGCTATGACTAAGGATTATGGGACCAGTTTCCCAATAAAGTATAATTGAGAGGATGTGAGGTATTTATAACTAAATCTGAATGATAAATGAATTAATTGTGTTTATTTGTATGTGATCTTGAAAGATTATCTTTAGTCTATGAGAATGAATATTCTCAAACACTTACAAAGGTGAAAACAATTAAGGATGATAAATTTGATTAAAAATTTAATCAAATTAATTGATTAAACACATATCGCATCAAATAGCTGCATGCCTTGTATATATATTTGAAAGAGGGAAATATTTGCATGTTCAATAGTGAATTAATGCTCAATTGTATTAAAGAGATACATATAATGAAATAATGTAGAATAAGTATGACTATTAATCGCATAAAAACATAGAAACAATATAAATAAAGAAGTACCAGATATATCTTTATGCTGCTCATGGAAAGAATATCCCTAGTCCAACCTTTCTATTAATATTATTTCAAAAAGTACAAAAGTGCAACTTTTCAAAGCCTTCCTAACAAAATTTTAGGACCATTTCTTTGTAGACGTAAAAGGGTTTATATAGTAAATAATATAAATACAAAAAATAAAAATAAAATACATAAAGTGTTGAGCAGGTTTAAACAACACTCCTTAAAATAAGAGATAATAGGACAAAACTAGAATTTGTTTGAATGACGAGCTCAAGAGTGTGATGTTGTATCTTTTCCCATTCACTGCTTGAGCTCGTAAATATCCAACATTGGCTGCACTTCAGGACGCTAAGATGGCCTTACGCGTAGTTGTTTAGTGTACATTGCATATGAAGGTGCAGGAAGCATGTGGGAGGACGTGTCAGCAAGGCATCACAACACCAACCACTGATTGTGTGGCTTCACAAGATATTGCCAGTACTTTTCCCAACCGAGTTTTTCCAGCTTCTTAATGCTTTCTTCCTTTGTATTTGACCTTTCATACCATTTTTTCATTAAAAATTTGACATTGGGAAGGGAACCAAGTGGGAATTCTTGAATAAGAATGGAACCAAATAAATTATTACTGACATTTTCAATGATGTTGTTAGCAACATCCCTTGCTCTGAACATTTCTCTTTCTGCTTGCCTTAGCTGTATGTCCCAATTAGTAAAGAGGATTTCTTTATGGGAATCCTCTATTATGGGAAGATTTTCTTCTCTACCCTCTACGGTGTCTTGCCGAGTGATGAACTCTAAGATCTATTCATCAATGCCATCAAAATTCATCCTTAGATTGGACGATTGATTCATCAGTGAATCACTTTTGTCACACATATCATTGATGATTGTCAATTTCTGATAGAATACTAGTTGTTGTTTTTCCAACAAGATGTTTAGTTCCAAAGCTTCATTTTTAAATCCTTCAATCTTTGGATTATCCTTCAGTTTCTCTAATGTGAATTGGAGTTGGTGAATTTGAGTATCTTTGACATTGATTTCAGTTTGATGTTGTAATTTTAATTGATCAAAGCTTTGTTGAAGTTGTGACAATTGTGTCTGTAACTGATGTTCAATAGTCTGACTTTTCAGAAGTCCCAACAGTAAGAGAGCTCTATATATTGTTTTGAGGTGTGCTGCTTGTTCCTCTCCTTTCCACTCCTTACAGTCTCCTTTCCCTCACTGCCTAGCCACCCTCTTACGCACTGTATTGGAGACTAGTTATCCACTGAATTATTCCTCGATCTACCTAAAATATTCAAGGTATGAAAAAGATATAAAACAGAGATAATACTTGATTATTTCTTGACCCAAACACAATACATTACGTCGTTGAGACTCCTTCTCTTCTCGCACCTATATTTGCACCAATTGCAGTCCTTGTCTCGCACTATAATTGTAGACCTTGACCAAATCTATGTCTCCATAATGAGGCCGCAAGTCCTTTATATTTAGGGATTGTCTCCCATCTCTAGGCCAACATGTCCATTTGTAGGTAGGCCAACTTCTTCAAGGGAGGATCTTCAACATACTTTGAGACAACTTCTTGGAGCCTAGTGGGAAGGTATTGGAGTATAATTTTACATCAGCAATGTGTCCTTTAACAAGTGTAACATGAATTCATTTACATGATTCTAATTATCTTTATGACAAGATGAAAAAATCCCTAAAGACATCAAGAAGAAGTCTTTGACCTATAATAAAATCTCCCTGCTCATGAAACCCATGATGCAAGCATTACAATAATTAAATTTTATTATCTTAGTCTCTTCATTACATAAAATAATAATTACATGTCATTATGAAGACCGAACCTAGTTACACTTTTCAACACCAAATTCCAAAAAGATTCCTTTAAAGGGCTAGAGGTTCCAGTGACAGAATTCAACAAATTTATAGTCGATTTTGCATGATTGCGTGACACGAATTCAAAGGTGCAGTCCATTTTATTAGTGGAGCTTTGAATTTTCTAGCCACCCCTGCAATTGGAGGTATATGATGCAGTTATGCCAAGTTTTTCTTATGATTTTCTAGGATGATGTTTTTATTGTTGAGATCCTTGATTACCATTATGTTGAGGGATACTTGTTTGCCACATCATGTGATATTTTTCAAGCTTGTCATGCAGAAGGAGGGCCTGTTTGAGTGAGAATTTCTATAGGGAGAATGTCTTTTGGAGATACATGCCACTCTGGTTGAGGGTATTTATCCTTGTAATGACAAATAATATACCATGTATATCATCATAATTTGTAGCTTTAAATTGAAGCAGATTCCCCACTCTTGACACCGTGCCTAAATACATAACCCACACTTGGTGAAATCCATTATCAATGTGTTTGTGTTTTTTTATTTGATGGTGTCATTATGGTTTTTCTTCTTTGAGGTACGCACATGTGGTCGTTTTGTATTATTTCACATGCAACTCTGCTAACATCACTAAAGTAAAAGATCTTGGTTAATTCCAGCAGTTGAAGAGATCTGAATCATTTTCCATCAATGGATACCCATTGCAAACATAATATAATCAAGGAAATTTAGGTTTGATACATAATTTTACTTCTTCTTCTTTTTTGCAAATATGGGCATAATTTTATAATTCTAGAAAAAATGTGTTTTCTCACAAATATTCCTCATATAACCCTCTGTTTCTCCCAAAACATGGCGTATTTTATAAAATTATCTCGTTTTACTTAATTGGAATAAAAACCCATGTCCTGAAATTTTGATATTTTCCTTCATCTGCACAAAAATTGAGGAGGAAATCGGCAGTTTGAAAACGGTGTGAATTTTAGGGCTGATTTTCCAATTTGTTTCTAGAAACTCACATGTGTGACCTGGGGGAATTCTAACTCATGTGGAGGTGTTAAAATACCATTTTTGACAATAACCATCTTCAGTTTTCCCCGAAAGGTTGCCAATGTATCAAAGCCCCAAATTGATGTAGGAATGTTGGTGTACGATTGTTGGTGCAAGAACTGAACTAAGTGCAGGAACAAGCTAGGAATTTGTTACACATAGTATTTGGTCGACCTAAGAAACTTAACATATGAATACAACATGCACAATATTTCCTTAGTGCAAAGTGTTGAAGACAATATGCACAATATTTCCTTAGTGTGGGAATCCTCAAGTGTAAGATCATGGTACAAAATTATGGTTGAAAGATAATGCTACATAGAGAAGAAAAAAACATCCATTATTAGTGATTATATAATATAATTATCACAAAATCTTTGGAAAAAAAAATTAAATAAATAAATAAATAATAATAATAATAATAATTAATTTACCTCTTCATGCTTATGTTTAAGAGAATTAGCCCAAAAATGTGCAAAATTATGACAATAACTATGAGAACTAAGGAAAAATATGTAATAAATATGAAAAAATGGAGGCCTAACATCCCCCAATGTTGATCATCTTGCATGTCCTCATGCAACAAAAACCTCTTAGAAAGACCAATGTTAATAAAACTAAAGGGTTGCAGTTTCTATATTAGAATCATGTTTCATAGAACAAAATATTCTTAAATTATAGGTTTAATTGAGTGATAGAATGTAAGTAAGTGTCATGTGATGTCAACTTCCTTTGTATCAATATGATAGAAAAGAGTTGTGACCAGGAATTTAGCAAAGTCAAGATTGACCTTCATTATTATATTTTCTAACTAATGCCAGAATTTCCATAGGAATGTGTTGATGCCTCGAAAATCGCTGCAACAACATCAAGGATAACCACCCCATCGGGAACTTTAAAACCATTCCTTCTCCTTTTGGAATAGTGGCTATGACTAAGGATTATGGGACCAGTTTCCCAATAAAGTATAATTGAGAGGATGTGAGGTATTTATAACTAAATCTAAATGATAAATGAATTAATTGTGTTTATTTGTATGTGATCTTGAAAGATTATCTTTAGTCTATGAGAATGAATATTCTCAAACACTTACAAAGGTGAAAAAAATTAAGGTTAATTAATTTGATTAAAAATTTAATCAAATTAATTGATTAAACACATATCGCATCAAATAGCTGCATGCCTTGTATATATATTGAAAGAGGGAAATATTTGCATGTTCAATAGTGAATTAATGCTCAATTGTATTAAAGAGATACATATAATTAAATAATGTAAAATAAGTATGACTATTAATCACATAAAAACATGTAGAAACAATATAAATATAGAAGTACCAGATATATCTTTACGCTGCTCATGGAAAGAATATCCCTAGTCCAACCTTTCTATTAATATTATTTCAAAAAGTACAAAGAGTTCTGCAACTTTTAAACCTTCCTAACAAAATTTTAGGACCATTTCTTTGTAGACATAAAGGGTTTTATATAGTAAATAATATAAATACAAAAAATAAATAAAATACATAAAGTGTTGAGGAGGTTTGAAAAACCCTCCTTAAAATAAGAGATACCAGGGTAGAAATATTTTTTTTTAAATAATAAGCTCAGGACTGGGACATTGTCTCCTTTCCCATTTGTTTTATGAGCTCGTAAATATCCATAATTGGTTGCGCCCGAGGACACTAAGATGGCCTTACGCGTAGTTGTTTGGTGTACATTGCATATGAAAGTGCGGGAAGCATGTGGGAGGGCTGACGTGTCGGCAAGTCACAACACCAGCTTGCGATTGTGTGGCTTGGGCATCAGCACGATGCTTTTCCCCAGGCAAAGTTTTTCCAGCTTCTTAATGCTTTCTTCCTTTGTATTTGACCTTTCATACCATTTTTTCATTAAAAATTTGACATTGGGAAGGGAACCAAGTGGGAATTCTTGAATAAGAATGGAACCAAATAAATTATTACTGACATTTTCAATGATGTTGTTAGCAACATCCCTTGCTCTGAACATTTCTCTTTCTACTTGCCTTAGTTGTATGTCCCAATTAGTAAAGAGGATTTCTTTATGGGAATCCTCTATTATGGGAATATTTTCTTCTCTACCCCCTGCGGTGTCTTGCCGAGTGATGAACTCTAAGATCTATTCATCAATGTCATCAAAATTCATCCTTAGATTGGACGATTGATTCATCAGTGAATCACTTTTGTCACACATATCATTGATGATTGTCAATTTCTGACAGAATACTAGTTGTTGTTTTTCCAACAAGATGTTTAGTTCCAAAGCTTCATTTTTAAATCCTTCGATCTTTGGATTGTCCTTCAGTTTCTCTAATGTGAATTGGAGTTGGTGAATTTGAGTATCTTTGACATTGATTTCAGTTTGATGTTGTAATTTTAATTGATCAAAGCTTTGTTGAAGTTGTGACAATTGTGTCTGTAACTGATGTTCAATAGTCTGACTTTTCAGAAGTCCCAACAGTAAGAGAGCTCTATATATTGTTTTGAGGTGTGCTGCTTTTTCCTTTAGGCTCAATATTTTTTACCTCTTGCTATCCTTTAATCTGTTGATCAAGTTGGTCCTAGAATTTATCCAACTCACTACTAAACAATGGATTAACTGCTTGTTGTTCTGTATATTTGATTTATTTTGTTCCCTGTAGGACCTCAGTGTCCTTGGGAGGCTACTCCAAATCATGTTCTTTCTGTAAAATTGGTTGAGACACTCTCAACATGTCTAGAGGGATATTATCCAACCACTTGTTCGTATACTCTCTAAACATGGATAGTTGTTCTAGGTCAAGAAGAATTGCTGCTAGTTTTTCTACCTGTGAATATGTTTCAATAGACTCAAACATATCATCATAGTCATCAGGCTCATGAATAAATTTTCTAACTTTTACCTGGGATATAAAGTCCTGGGCCACTTTTTTTGGGTCAAAATGTATGCTGGGAATGGTAGATAAGTTTAAATACTCAATTTGATTAATTTCAAGTCTAGCATGCTTATAATTGTCTAAAGCACAAAAACCACAATGGATAGGGAATCAAGGCCAAGAGGATCTTTTGGCTTCCTACAAAGCTTTGGTTAACCCATTCCCTATAGTTTGATAAGAATTTTCTCTAGACAGGATTTTATCTAGTACATATATAGTGGGAGAACATGGGGCTTGGCTAGACTTCCATAAACTATAACATATGTAAATAGCTCCTCTCCAAACCATTTTCCTCCATGAAATCATATCTGGCTTCATTTGACAGTCTTGGGGCGTTTTCACCAAAAACAACATGATGTAGGAATAGAATGACTCCATGAAAAAATCTGTAAAAATGAGACTGAAAATTTGACTCCCAAAGGATATTGTGGTAGAGGATATCAAATATGGTTTAAATGCGTAAAATATGAAACATTAAGTAACAAGCCATCAAATCAATTTGGGTTCTCGAGACCATCAATACTTTTATTCCTAAGTAATAATTATAAACGCGAGTTCACGTGATTTACTTGGACAACTCAGTGCTTAATTTAGATCTCGCATCGCAAAATTATTTTGGAGAACAACTTTAAAACATGTGAATGTTAATTTACTGATATGCGATAAAGAATCTACATTAATTAAATGTAGCTCTTTATCAGCGATTTCAAAATATCAAAGAATTGGAGGGGAAAGCGCGATGTGATTTTTGCAATGCGATAACAATATTAGAATCACAAGAGTAGTGGAGTGAGTGTTGGAAAGTATAGTGTGACAAAATTGTGATGCGATATATCACATCGGGGGTTTAAGAGTGGGAAACATAAATGGTAAAAAAAGGATTTGCGATTGCGTGATAGCAAAATGTGACATGGCGGTAAGGCGGGTCCTACCAATGGTATTTATATAATAATGTTTTTCGGGGAGCTTTTTCCTTTTTTATCGTTCTTATTTGGTTTAGAAGCCTTTGCGCATTGTTTTATGTATTCGGGTTATATCACATCGCAATATCTCAATGGAGTGCTTTGTGTGTTGCTTATTGCAATTGCGATATGCGGTATGCGATGGGGTTTTTGGATTATTCACTTAAGTCCTTTGACCAATAATATCTAAGTTAATATTTCGAATATGAAAATTTTGTCCTATAAACAATGAAAATGTTTTATTGTCCCAACTTAAAAATTAAAAAGGGTCCCCATTGTTTCCTAAGGTAACTATATAGGAAATAATGAGGGGTTGTTGAATAGCACAACAATTGACGATTCACTAGAAGAACCAATTATCTCTTATTTCTAATAATGAAATTTCTAAAAATTTTACAAGTAAAAGTGATTTAGGAAAGGAAAATTATTTTTGAAATATTGGATAAGTAAAATTACTCTGAATAAAAAAACTCAATTTATTGTAATCCTTTTAAAAACCTCTTATAGATGAAAAACCTTAACTATCTATATTAGTCATTAATCAATTATAAAGATAATATAGGGGGCTTTTGAAACTTAGCCTTTTGATATACTTATTTTGTCATAGGTAGAGCCATTGTTGCCACAAGCATTCATAGTCTCGACGGGTTACCTTTTAACCATCAACGATCCAGTCTCTCATCCATTTATGATTGCAATATTTAGATATAAATTCAAATATATATATATATATATATATATATATATATATATATATATATATATATATATATATATATATATATATATATATATATATATATTCTTGTTTTTGGTTTTCTTTAAATTATTTTTTTGTTTATCTATATATATATATATATATAAACTACTTAAAAGCCATTGGTTTGGTTTGACGGCCAAAAAATATAATGTCATTTACCTGTTGTAATTAAGCTGAACAAGCTAGCTCGTGATGAGGCCCCTTGTCTTATGGTTAAAATAATCATAAGCCATTACCCTGGTTTGATATTCAGTAGTGGTAATTTCAGCCTATTATTTCCCTATGATCATGGCAAGCAAGCTCGTGATGAGACCTCTTTATCTTTTAAGTTTAATATTTTTTTAATTACAGTCTAAAAATAGTATGATTAATGGATGCGGAGAATCATTGACTCCTTAAGAGTTTTGGATGACAATTTAGAATTAAAGATGCTTAGCTACAAAATAGTATTTACTTTTTTAAAGAAAACCTTTCTTGACAAATAATAAGATCAAAATATTTAATAAAGTTTGAGGTTAAATAATTTACAACTTTTATGGAAAAATATTTCATAAATTTATGATAATTATCCAATTTTAAATTTTGTAACCATTTTCTTAAAAAATCCTACTTTCAAAGCGAAAAATAATAAGATTATTAGAGATGTTGATAAAAAGACAAAAGTATGTTATTTAACATGATTTTCAAACATAACTAAAAATGTAAATAGAAATATATTTACAGTAGAAGAAATGTTCTTCTAAGAAAAGATTTTTTTCAAAATAAGCCCATTAACAGGAAGAGAATCTCTATTTCCTTGTAGATCTTTCAGTATGAAAGTTGATGGGCCTACTTGTTCAGCAATTTGACATGGTCCAAGCCACATTTTTGTGAATTTAGTATGCTTTCATTTTTCCTCATGTGCCTTGTCCCATTTGAGGACATGATCTCCAACTTGAAATGATTTTTTGGCGATGGAACTTGCATCAAAAGAAGATTTGACTATTCGTTGATGGTGAGCATGCGTAAGCTTGGATTTTTCCCTTTCTTCTTCTAATTTAAGGATTTGATACATTCTTAACTGTAAATAAGAGGGAGGTGTTTCTTCAATAAATTGGACTAGGGCTAATGAGGAAAGGGCTAGGCTTGAAGGAATGACAACCTCTTTCCCATATCCCAAATTAAAGGGAGAAGTACCTATGGAGGCCTTCTGGGTTATTCGATTAGCCCATAAATAAAATGTAAAATATTTAGGCCAATTATTTTGGCTCTGATCAGCAATTCTTTTAATAATTCTTATGGGGTTTTTATTGGTTGAATCTACTAAACCATTCCCTTGGGGATAGTAATTAGCAGAGTATTTGAGTTTAAATCCTCTCTTAAGAGAAAATTCGGTCATGTTATTACATGGAAAGTAAGATGCATTGTCAAACATAAGTGCATTTTGTAAGCCAAACCTGGTAATAATTAACTGATCAATGAATTCAATAATGGCATTAGAATAGGCCACCTTTGGTGTAATGGATTCCACCCACTTATTAAAGTAATCTGTAGAAGTAAGGATATACTTATGACGTTTGGAAGATTGAGGAAAAATCTAACCTATGATGTTTAGTCCCCATTGTTCAAAGGGTTGTTCAATGTTGACCAGCTAAAGAGGCAAGGTTGGCTTTCATGTCTTCCAACAACAATGTGACATATTTTTCATTTCCTTACATATGCATGGGTATCCTTGAACAGAGTTGGCGAATAATACCCTGCATGTAGGATTTTATGTGCAATGGTATCCCTTCTGAAATTTCCACTAGTTGGTCCATCGTGGAGTTCCTGCAAAACCTTTTGTGCTTCAGACTTTTCTAGGCATCTTAATAATGCAGAATCATAGCTTTTTCTGAGTAACACATCATTAATGATTTCATATTGATTAGATTTTAATATTAAAGCCCTTTTTATTTTATGATTGAGTTCAGGGGGAGAATATCCATTCTTTAAATAGAAAATAATATCAACTTATTGGGACTTAGAGTCAATCAGGATTACCTCAGATATGTGTACAGTATTACCTGTCCTCATCAGTTGGTATGTTGGAATCTCTAGTAAGAAATCTACAAAAACCTCATCCCCTGACAATTTTAGATGGTTTAATTTCAATATCATATTCTTGCATAGTTGTAACCCAATTTTCCCTTTTTTCTCCTAGTCCTTTTGCGCAAGCAATTGTCTCACTGTTGGGAATGGGAATATTAATTTAGTGTGTGTCTTTAGAAGAAAAGGTTTGAAATTCCTTATAGATTTGAAAACAGAAAAATCTTGTGTCTGCACCTTTGAATAATTCAGTTCAACACCTTGAAAATTTGAACTAAAGAAAAAGATGGGTGCCTCAATTTGTCGATCATTAATTTGTGTTAGAAAAACAACATAAGATGTTTCAGAAGCAAAAGTATATAAAATAAAATGGTCAGAAAAATTTGGAGTAGTTAGAGAGGGATAATTTAGAATGGCTTGCTTGATTAAATCAAAAGCTTCTCTTTCATTGTGTCCCCACTTAAAAATTGAGTTTTTCTTGATCATGGCTAGTAATGGCAAAACAATTTGGGAAAATTAAGGAACAAATCTCTTGATAAAATTTATCTGTCCTAGACAGGACTATATAGGTTTATTGTTATGGGGCAAAGAGATTTCAGAAATTTCCTTTATCTTATCAGGATTAATGCAAATTCCATCTTGGATACAATAAATCCTAAAAGTTTTCCTTCACCGAGAGTGAAATAATACTTTTTTGATTTAATGAAATTCCATACTTTTTCCAATGTTAAAAGAGTTGTTTTAAGTCATGAAAATGGTTGATTCTTTTCTTGGATTATATGGTTATGTCATCCAAGTAAACAACAATTTTGTTTATCATACCTCTAAAAGTTATGCCCATGGCTCTTTGGAAGGCTCCCCCTATGTTTATTTAACCAAAAGTCATTTTATGGTAGGCGTAAGTTCCCATTTGGTCCCAAATGTAGTCTTCAACCTATCATCTTGATGAACTAGGATTTTATTGTTTCATGAAAACCCATCAAGGAAAGACATGAGTTCAGACCCAACAACTCATTGTAGGATTTGTTCCATGGGTGGCAATGGGAAATTGTCCTTTTGACAAGATTTATTCATATTCCTAAAATTTATACAAATTTGAATGTCACCATTTTTCTTCCTGACAAGAACTAAGTTTGAAACCCATTTGGAATGCCTAATAGGTAAAATGATTTTTGCTTTAAGGATTTTATTCATCTTAGGCTTGATTTTATTTCCTATATTGGGGTGAATTTTCCTCAATTTCCGTTGAACGGGTTTATTATCGGATCATCATAATAGTGTGTTGGATAATGGAGGTATCATATGTCCTAAGATATTCATAGCTCCAAGGGAAAACACTCTTATATATTTTCAATAAATTAATGAAGGCTAATCTCTCATCTGGTGAGAGACCAAGACCTAGATTGATGTTTTGGGGTATGAGATTAGTTCCAAGGTTTACTAGTTCAAACCTCAAGGTTGAACTTTGGAGTTTGGAATTAGTAACCTTCTTAAATCTGTCTTTTAGGTCATAAATTTCTTCACTCTTTATTAAATATTTAGGTATAGAATTTTCATCAATTTTCTGCTTCAGCTATCTCTCATGTTCATCCTCATCAATTATTTGATCATAATATGATCCTTCAAATGTTAAAAATCTTATAATATCTTCGTCATCATTAAACACTTGCTAGTTGGTGACATTGTTAGGAATAGATGGAAAACAAAATAATTCAATGGAAAACCTATCTGGACTATAATCCTTACATGGTATAAGTCTAGATGCTACAATAGCCAGAAGTTCAGCACTAGCATTTTGCAGTCTAGGGATGGGAGAAATATTAAATGCTAAAAATTGTGAAGTAAGGGTTTGAAGCAGTTATTGATAATGCTTCAAATGACCACAGATGCAATGAATGGTGTTTCTCACATGTTTGATAAAAATTTCAGAGACTCCATACACTTGAAGGTAGTTGACATCAAGACCTATTGCTTTATACGAGCCTTGGACCAATGCCTTATACTCACCAATATTATTTATACATTCAAACTCTAATCTACATGCTAGCATTATTTTTTCCCCTTCTAGATTGATTAATATAAAACCTACTCCTGCACCATCATTGGATTTAGATCCATCAAAATATAATGTCCAAAATAAATATTTAATAAGGGTTTATCTGCATAATTTACACATATGGAAGAATCTACCTATGAAAAGTTTTCAATTTGAGAAGTGACAGAGTTGTTTGAAAAGGGTGATTCTTGTGCATTGAAACTACCCAAGAATGATTCAGCGGAGTAGTTTCCAAGAATATTATTGTTAAAGGCCACTATTTCATTCTCATCTTCAAAATAAGTTATTGAATGCTTCATATGATTTTCTCGGTGAATTCAAATTTGATTTGGCTTGCGATTGTAAGGAAGCCACATATGAGACCAGTCTGTGGCAAAATACCCATGAAGATTTTCAGACCAATCTCTAATAAGAATCAAACCATAGAAGTCAAGGATATCAACAACTAGTATGTCAATTATTTGAAACTTTTGAGTTAGAAGTGAGTCTAATGAGGACTTTGGCTCCTATTCATTTCTTCTAAAACATTGGCTCTATCAAGTTGAACGATGTAAGTAGTAGAATTTTGGGGTGACATTTTTAACTTCAGAAAAACTAAATTTGGCATTATTTTTGAAGAAGCCCCAGAGTCTATCAGGAAATTGTACACATTTTTATTGAAAATTTCAAAATTAAAGAGAAAAGGTGGAGTATGTGAATTATATGTATCCCCAATTAGGATAGCATCAGTGGAATCGATATTTTCTAATGAATCAATAGGAGGCTTACATATTTTTTTAGAAGCTTTGGATGTAACAACAACAAGGAGAGGTGAAGCAGGAACTGTATTCAATTATTTGAGTAAAAACTCTTGTTGTTGTTTCAACTTACTCACCTCATTCAAAGAGATGTTTTCTTTGACTTTCTTCGTGTCTTCCACTATATTGTATTCAATGGCATCTGAAACTACCAAGGTATTCGATGTAGATGGATAGTTTGATGACTATGGGGTTTTTTTAGAAGATGTGAAAGGAAAATTTTTACAAAAAACTTTATCTTTAGCAACATGGATTGAGGGTTTATGTTTTTGGATTGATTGTAAGGAATCAACATGACCTTTACTTCTGGTGCTAACAGGTAATGCTTCATCTTCATCTTCATTATCCGATGTAGGTAGGAAACAATCTCATAAGCAATGTACTTCAACTAATTCTTCATCTTGGGATTCATCAACAGATAATTTTGTTTCATCATCATATTCATCCTGATTAGATTCAACATTAGATATTATATTTGGAGGTTGAGAGTTTTATGTCTGATTTTTCTTGAAAGATATAAAAGGTTTCTTAGAAGAAGACTTAGCTACGTACTTTTTGATTTCTACCATCTCAGTTGACATGGATTTAATGACCTTTTGCAAACCTTCAAGATCAAAGGGATCTTTAGGAGTTTTACTCTTTGGTTCATCCTTAAATGTGACCTTCTTTTATTTTCTTTCTTCCTGAGCAATGTTCTTTTCTAATGAAAGTATCATTTTCTCTACAGACAGGGATTATTTCATGTTTTCTAATGAGCTCCATCATTAGTTACATTTGGAGGGGTTAATTGTCACCTTTTTTCCTTATTATCTTTTTCTTTCGTTTTAATTATATTATGGTCTTATGTTGCTAGTGTATATGGTGATTGAGGCTTGTCATACTTCGAATGCCTAACATGAGTTAAATGCAAGAAAATCATGAAGATATTGCATTTTTTATGAATATTTATCCATTAAAGCTCAGAGTAGATAGCAAGGAAAGATTCTATGGGGATTTTTGACCTCCTTAACTCCCAAAGGTAGCCAAGGGATCCTCGAGATTCCCTCCAACATCTCAAAATCAAAATCAGCCAATCAAACTCAAGATCAAGTGAACCAAAGCTACACTTAATTTGCAGTCCAAGTGGACACATCAACTACCTTTTAGGGATTTTTTGGTAGCTAACCTCTAGGTTAAATAGGGTTGAGCAAGAGCTCTTTAGGATTCGAACATTGAAGGAATCTAATAGGCTCTTAGCTCTTGTAATAGGTTTTTGAGGCATTCATGTTGATGTAATGAGATTATCTTCTGCAATAAAATGAGTATTCTTATTTTTCTTCACTGATATACTTTCAGAGGGATAGGCTTGTGGGTTAGGGCCCAATCCATTGGCCTTAGTCTCTCTTGTGTATTCATTCTTTACTTTTATGTCGTTTTAGCTAGTTTTTCTTATGAGTATTTATCTATTTTTCTTTCATTTCAATTCACTGTTTTTAGTTTTCTTCCATTTTTCTTTTGTTGTATATTTAAATTGCTTACATGTCGGTAGAGTAGGTTATAAACTCATAAAGTTGTGTGCAAATCCTCCCTCTTTTATCTCATTCATTGGAGCTTGAGGAGGGTAGACCTTCTCCATGGGCCAAAATTACTTTTTAGTTTATTATTTATTGGAATGAATAGTTAGGTTGTTGTAGTTCCATGAACATGTTTAGAATGATGTGTTAGATCTCTGTTTGTAGGCTAAAGGAGATTTTCTTTCCAAATTCAACTCATATTTTCCATTTCTTTTATCATGAATTTGTCAATATTTATGGTATGAACAAGTAGTTTTCTTGCAGGGTCAATTACCACAACAAAGGAGGACTTCATTAGCACATTCAACTTCATTTCTCACCCTTCATCAGCCTTATGTTCATCAAAATTTCCATCGGCCCTGTTTTCAGATTTTTCATCTTCACACCATGAGAAAACCCTAGAGGTGAAAGGCAGGCCTCTCAAGAGGTTTTGAGCTTGGAAAAGGGGTGGGCCACCTTACACTCATTGAAACCCACCTTCACTCCACCTTCCCTACACTTTTCTCACCCATTTTTGGCCTCGAATTGGCCTCGAACTGTTTCCTGTAGCAATTTAGGACTTTCCTCTAGCACTACAGGAAACCTATAGCAGCACTTCTAGTAGCACCAATGGGCCCCTCTTTAAGCCCATAAACCACCATCCACCTCATCTAGACCTTCCAAAATCACCCACACACCTTCAACCTTGCACCCATGAGTACAAGCCCTTCATAAGCCACCTTAGTACTTTCTCCTCCTAGCTACAAAACAATGCATTTACAAGCATAGTTAGATCATTATTAGTTGCATGATTAAAAGCATGATAAATATAACATAGAGTAGACAGAGTGTGTTTAGCCATTTGGCCCAACAAAGTGTGATTAGGTTTGTTTCCTTCATGCAATTTCAATTCAGCAATTTACTTCATGCAAGATGCCTAGTTTGCTTCCATTTCTTATCATAGCTTAATGTGTAGATTTATTTCATTGCAGAGTAGTTATATGTACTTTATTGTTGTATAATAGTTATTTTGTTGCTGATAGAGTGTTGGATTTGAATCATTCGTATCCCTAGGTCTAAATTTATAAGTGTGATAGACTTCATCCAAAAACCCTAGAAGTAGCACCCTTTCATAGAGCTAACAAGAGGGTGACATGTGTAGAATGCATCCGTTGTGTATATAGCACTGTCACCTTGAAGTTTGTATGAACCCCGAGTTGATAAAGTAAAGTAGGGAAACCTCTCGGAGTTGTAGCATTCTTGGTGCAATACAAGGGCTCACCACTTTTTGGTGTCGTTGTTGGGTAGGTGTCTAGTATATGCTTTGATGTTGTTTTAGCATTCTTTTATGCTTTGCTTTTTACATGGTGTTTCAAAAATATTGAAAAATACAAAAAATCTGATTTTCATGCTTCATAGGAATAGGGATACTCAAGGAATTTGTTTACCTAAAACCCCCAGATCACCACATACTCACCCTTCACTCTTCTTCAGTGGCTATGAGGTTGAACACACCATAGGTGAGCCTTCTAAAAATTTTGAAGAACCTATTGGAGAATAAGAATATCTTGTTTCACCAGAGGAACCTGCTTCACCTATTCAAAGCATGGATGAAACTGAATCCTAGGGAGCCTTTCCCATTAGAGAGGCATATGGGGAAACTAAAATGAAGAATATTAGTCCCACGACCCTTCCACACTTCCATGGACTTACCTTTGAATATCCTGACACATTCATGTTTGAATTTGTTGTTATATGTAGGACCTATAACTATGCCTCAGATGATCAAAAGATGAATTTATTTTCATCTACCCTTAATGATGCAGCCTTGCGCTGGTTCATGGGTCTATCTAGGAACATCATCACTCCCTGGGAACAGATGCAAGAGGCCTTCAACAACAAGTACGTGGACTATTGTAGGTCCAAATAAACTAGAGATGAGATATTCAGGATGACTCTAGGGCCTAATGAATCCCTAGATGACTATGAAGAGAAGTTCCAGTTAAACTATAAGAGATCCAACTATACCTTTCATCCTGGATCACTTAAACTATTACTTCTCTGATGGAATGGGGAGGAGGTGATATAAAATCTCAATATGTTATTAGGAGGAGATATCTACCAGCTGCCTTATGAGACAATCCATTAGGGGAATTTTGAGGTCTACAATGGGCCTCCTAAAAAAAATGTACAACCAAAATAAACTTTATAAGAACCAATAGGATTCAAGATGATGATGTCAACCATGGGGGATGATTCACCATTTTTTAAGTAAAAGGGTAAAAAGATTAAAAAATAATAAAATAATATAACTACTTTTTCAACTCGTATTTTCAACTTATCTCCCAAAGTTTTTACTCAAATTTCGAGCGGGAGTACTCGTTGGATGCAAAATTTAATTCCTCATCCAAGGAGTACCCATATTGCATACTTTTGATGGATCCTACTATGTGAAAAATGAAAAATACATGAAAAAACATGATTGTAATCATGCTTTTCATGTATTTCTCATTTTTCATGTAGCAGGGTCCATGTAAAGTATGCAACATGGGTACTCCTTGGATGACGAATTAATTTTTGCATCCAACTTGTACTCCCGCTTAAAATTTGAGTAAAACCTTTGGGGGATAAGTTGAAAATACGAGTTGAAAAAGTTGTTTTTTCTTTTTTCCCTCTAAAATTTGATGATGTCATCAAATCTTATCTTATTATTTCCACTATTATTTTATAATTTCCTTAGGAGGCCCATTTTAGACCTCAAAATTCCCCTAATGAAAACTATCTCCAGGAACCATTCTAGGGCAATTAGGAAGAAAGGCAGAGCTAGCCAAAGTGTTATGCGGAATTATGGATTACAGATAAAACATTCTTCCATAGATGTGGTTAGAAAAATAGGTTAAAGACTTTGCAACTAATTTTCCTAACAGTAAATAGACACACAGAACAGATCAAGAAACATACTTGGAGTCCAAGCGCTTCCAATTCTCCTTCTGTCACTCTTGCTGTAGCTTCAAGTCTGAGCTAGATCGCCAAAATATTTCCTGCGAGAATGAACACTAAATAGAAAAGAGATATCAATAAACAGATGTCTATTCAAGTTATTCAATTAAATAAATGAAACATGAACCATATACATTAGATAATAATTCATATTATGAAAGACAAAAGCTTATACAGATACTTGTGTGGGAAAGTAAGAAGCAATCTTTATTAATTGATAAAAGGGGAGGTTACAACCCAGTGATTGATTTGAAGTCACCATCTCTAGCAGTATCCCAGCCTCATCACAATGCACATCTCTCCAGCAGCATGTCACTCAAATCAAATCCTCAATTGAAATTCCACCAACATTTCTCTACTCAAATTATTCCTTACCAAGCACTAGGATCTGCGCTCAATTTATAGAGGAGCTGAAGGTAGTTTTACAATCAATGACTTTCTAATAATAGGCAAGACATGTTCCAAGTCTTAGAGGTATCAAATGGACACATGGATTCAAAGTTTGACACATATGCACTCTTCTAGAAGACATTGGCCAAGTGGAGATTCCAGAACAATGAGAATTTTGCTCCCAAATGACCAACGCACCCTTGAGTGTCGGGAAGTTCTTTGCAAAGCACCTTTGAATGGAGGTACCTGCATAAGCAACACACTTAGCCTCTTGAGAGACTGTGTTGGTGAGCTCATAGGTGTTATAATATAAACTTCAAATCTTGGAAACCTTGTAGATGGAAGTCATAGGTGATTTGTTCTTGTTCTTTGTCTTAGGGCATGTAGCAACTGAAAGGATAGGGGATGATGGACCCTATTCATAGGTCCTGGGGATGATGTCCAGTTAACCAGGTCATTAGGAATGGTGCCCAAATTGACCTATAACAATTCCCCCCTAAAGCATGAAGTCAAAATAATAATAACAATTATTTGATTAAGATGCTTTACACTGTGATGGGTTGGAGATGAAGCGGAGTGGCGACCTGCATCAATCTTACAATACATTACATCATGATATATCCTCTTGATCATAAATTACTGAGGGAAGGCATTCCCATGCTCAGCACATAAACTTTCTAATAGCATGTACATAATTCTTAAAGTCGTCTACATTGGAATGTTGCCCAATACAAACATGCCTACAAATAGAGGCCCATGTTCAGATAACGATCTGTATGTAAGGTCACCGTACAGATGATGTGTGCAAAAATTCCTGAAATCGCACCCTGGATGGCTGAAACTAGATCCGGGGTCTTATTATCTCGTTCACTCGATCATTCGGGTACAATTCTGGCCATGCAAATATATGATTTGTAGTCGAACATGGAAAGACATCGTTTGATTACCAGCCAATGATGTGAGCTATTAACAAACGCGAGAGAACCACCATTAATGTCAATGGCCCTCAAGGTACTGCAGTACATTTCGCAAGGTGTGAATAGATGATTTGATGTCGAATGCCAAACAAAATCTTTCGTTCAAAATTCCGGAAGCGAGGATCTTGTTGATGCTGTAACAAGCCTCATAGTACTGGAATATGATGTTTCTAAGTGAACTTCCTGGATAATGATTTTTCATCGACAAGAAGCCACATTATTGCGAAACGAGAGTTACTAATTTTGGAGACAAAGGTATGACTTGATATAGCAATGTTCAAGGATGAATTTCATAAGAATGAAGGTTTATGAGTATTGTAGAAGGATGAGTATTCACTGGATGACTTCTCTTGAACATATCGACACACTGAGATGAGTTGGCAGCATTGACCCAAAACCGAAGTGAAAGTATGATGAACCATAGGTATGTATTAACCGTCAAGAAGATTACCCAACCTAAATAGTCACGGTGATGGAGTGAAGTGTCATGTTCAAAAGTGACCTGCTACCATAAAAAGTTATGTTCAATTTCCAAAATTTTCCCCAATCATTTGTCGACCAGTACCTCTTTATTTTTTAACAAGCTTGAGGAGGATAAAATTTTCTTGATCTATAAATCAACCCTTTGGGCGAACAATATATCGCTATTTAATAATTTAACGAGTCTAGCGATGAATGAAACTCGATTATTTCCATGATCAACAAGTTCGTCGCTATTTTATGTTTTAATGATAGTGACAGCCCGGTCCTTTTTCATATTTAGAGAGTTTAAAAAAGAGTATGAAAGAAAACTCCATAAGTAATTTTTCGTAAAGTTGTCGCTCAGATCCGAAAAAAGTGTAAAATAATATCTGAGAGAACCTCTTTAGTCATGTTTGACCAAGGTATTCCTTTTTCGTAAATAATCTATCTCAGTCCGGAAAAGGGTTAAAATTATACTGAGTATATATCTATTCATTTACTTTTACGAGCTCAAAAAGACAAGTGCTCGACGATATTTTCACATTATTGGAGTCTGAAAAGAGCTGAAAGAAGACTCCAGGGGTTCCTTTTTCGCTGTTATCGAATCTTGAAAAAGAGATAAAAGTGTGCTTCAAATCCTTTTTTATTTTTAAAAAAGATCGAAAAATAAGGATAAAAACTATGCTTTGTGGTCAAATTGTTCTTGAAATAAACCTGCAAGACTAATATGTTCATCAGTTGTAAATCCTATTCAGAACAACATCAAATGGATTAAAAATACCTATTTCATGATAAAAAATATAATAAAACCATAGTCATAGCAATAAATATTCATTGCAAACAATTAAATGACTAAATAAAAAGAGTTTTATTATTCCATTTTACCATTCACTAGTTACCATTTTCATTTTGGAGCTCTGAACCTGTTTTTTCCCCTAAACTTTAGTAGTTGATTGGGTGCAATAGGTAAGAATGTTTTGAATGCCCCCTGCAAGAGCACATGTTTAATGCCCCCTACGAGAGTAGGTGCCCCCCAAGCTTCATTTCATTCACCTAAGTAGATTTCTAGTTACTAATAGCTGGATGGAATGAAGGTTCATTTACGAGATCAGATGGAAGACTCATCGTAATTAGGAGAGGATTTGTTTCACTTTTTAACCAGCTTGACACAAGAAAATAACTACGCTCATGGACCGTTTCACTTTTTTAATGAGGTTAACACAGTAAAAGAACAAGAACTATCCTCAAAGGCACTTGTTTCATTTTTTAACAAGGTTGACATAAGAAAAAAGAACTATCCTCATAATCTGTTTCATTTTTTAACTAGGTTGATATAGTAAAAGAACCATTCTCATCACAATGCACATCTCTCTAGAAGCATGTTACACAAATCAACTCCTCAATTTAAATTTCACCAGCATTTCTATACTCAAATTCTTCCCTACCAAGCACAAAGATCTGTGTTTAATTTATAGAGGAGTTGAAGGTAGTTTTACAATCAATAACTTTAAAATAATAGGAAAGAAATGTTCCCAGTCTCAGAGGTATCAAATGGACACATGGATTTGAAGTTTGACACATATGCACTCTTCTAGAAGACACTAGCCAAGTGGAGATTCCAGAACAATGAGAATTTCACTCCCAAATGACCAATGCACCCTTGAGTGTTAGGAAGTGCTTTGCAGAGCACCTTTGAATGGAGGTACCCGCATATGAAACGCACGTAGCCCCTTGAGTGACTGCATTGGTGAGCTCATACGTGTTATAATATAAACTCCAAATCTTGGAAACCTTGTAGATGGAAGTCATAGATGATTTTTTCTTGTTCTTTGTCTTAGGGCATGTAGCATTTGAAATGATAGAGGATGATACACCCTATTCATCGGTCCTGGGGATGATGTCCAATTAACCAAGTCATTGGGAATGGTGCCCAAATTTACCTATAACACAAAGTACAACCAATACCCATTTCTCTTCCACCTCCATCAAGCATGAGATTGGAAATACGTTGCAGGACTTCAAGAGTGACATGTTGCACACCTTTGCTTTGTAAATGGACACAATGCAGGTCAAGAGAAAGCAAGAGGAAGCAGAAAGAGCCTTGGCTTTAATTTTCCCTAGATGTACTAGAAAACACCCTAGAAATGAATGTCCATTAAATGTCATAGAGGTTTTATTAGTCTGTGAGGAGAAACATGCCACGAAAAAGTGTCCCTCCTTACCTAGACTCAAAGTTGTATAATAAGGTGGGGAATTGGGACCAGAGTAAATCTATTTCAACAACCAGAGAAGGCCTCAAGGCCCTAGGTCATATTAGCAGGGTATGCAAGGTGCACCTTATTCTTACTATCACAATAATCAGAATTTACCCATGAAATATTGGTACACCCCCACTCCTCCATCCTAGCCTACACCTCCTACTTGGCCTTACAACCCTCCATATCATCCTCAGCCTATGAACCAACCTTTTCAGTAATATGTTCCACAAAAACCTCAGTGGAACAACCCATCCCAAGGGTGGAGACCTCAGCATAATCAAACACCTGCTCTAATGCCTCCACCCCAACCTCAACCTCATATTACTCATGCTGCTCCACCCAAGCTACCTCAGATGCCTACACAACCCAATCCGAACTCGAAAAAAATACAGGCACAATGGGTTTATAGTGGAGAGACATCCTATTCAACTTATGTTGTGGAGATACAGGAGATTAATCTCAGGCTGATAAGAGTACTCCCATACCACCACCCTCCATCTCCACTTATAGTGGTTGAGGAGGAAAACAAAGAAAGTAACACTCATATCCAACAACCTCCTTTTTCGGAGCGATCGATACATTCCAATCAACACACCACAGAGGAGACCAAACTACCAGGAGAACTGAATAATTTTTGTAAAAATACCCCTTCTCTAGGCCATTAAGGATTTTCTTATTTAAAATAGGCTCATCAAGGAAAAGTGCTTCAAGAAACCTAAGAGAAAGAAGAAAGATACCCCACCATCAATGTAGTAGGAAAATTGTCTGACTTAATGTTGGGAAGGGTGATCTTTCTAAAGTACCTAGGCCCTAACAGTCCAGTTGTAGATGTGCACATAGATGGTGTCATAGTCCCTAATAATCTGATTGATCTCGGGGTTGCTATCAATGTTATGACCAAGGAAACTATGTTTAAAGTCAACCTCCAAGGGACTTTGTGGAAAACAACAACATCCTCGCAACTTGAAGATCAGTCCATAGTAACTCTGGAAGGAATAGTTGATGATGTTATGGTTTCAATTGACTCTTGGGAGTATCCTACAAATTTCCTAGTTCTGCAGCCAAAAACCAAGTTCAATGGATATCCTCTCATCTTAGGGAGACCTTGGTTAGCCACTGACGATGCATATATCAGTTGTTAGGCGGGAAACATGAATATTAAGAATGGGCCCCTGTCTAAACAACTGGTATTATACCCTCCAGCCCAACCTTCCATTGATCATGTTCTACTTATATGGTTGAAGGATGAAGAAGATGAGGTATACAACACTACCCCCATTTGTACCATAGTTGGTGTTCTTAGAGGGGGGCAGATTGATGAAGATGAACTCATCGACCATGTCATTCAAAACTAGTCCCCCACTAACAGTCTGCTTGAAAACCTACTTAAAGAATCTGAAAGCCCCCCTTGGATGGAATTTTACTCAGTTGATTCAACCTATGAAACCACCAAGGATGTGGATTTTGGCCCATATAAATCTCTGAAAATTAACTCAAACCTCTCAGATAAAGAAGAAAAGCAGTTATGCCATATTTTGAAAGAAAACCTAGATGCATTTGCTTGGGATTACAAGGACGTGAAATGGGTGCATCCCTCAGTATGCATAAATGATATTTATAGGAAGGAAGGATTCAAGCCTATGCGCCAACCCCAAAGACGGATGAACCCAACTCTAAAATATATATTCAAGGAAGAACTGGATACATTGTTGGATGCGGGTTTCCTTTATCCTATATCAGACAGTGAGTGGGTATCTCCTCTTGTCGTAGTCCTGAAGAAGAATGGAAAATGGCGAATTTTTGTTGATTATCGAGAACTCAACAAAGCCACGAAGAAGGACCATTTCCCTTTTCCCTTTATAGACCAAGTCCTGGATGGCCTTGCAGGAAATAATTTATTTTCCTTCTTAGATGGGTTCATTGGGTATAACCAAATCCAAATTAGCCTTTAAGACCAGGACAAGACTACTTTCACATGCCCTTGGAGTACCTTCGCTTACCAAGTCCTACCCTTTGGGTTGTGTAATGCCCCAGCTACCTTCCAAAGAGTTTTCTTGAGCATTTTCTCCGAGCTAGTCCATGACTCAGTTGAAATCTACATGAATGATTTCACACCCTATGGGGATGACTTCAAGGAAGCTCTCTCCAATTTGGTAAAAATGCTCGGAATATGCATCGAGATTCATCTCTCTCTGAGCCCAAAAAAGTGTGAGTTCCTAAAAAGAGAAAGGAGTTTTGTTGGGGCACTCAATCTCCCAAGCAAGAATATAGGTGGACCCAAACAAAATCAACATCATCAAAAGCGTACCTGTTCCTCAGAAGCAAAGTTATTTCAGGAGTTTCTTGGGGTTAGCTGTCTATTATAGAAGGTTCATTAAAGATTTCAGCAATATGGCTTCACCAATCTTTGGTTTGTTGGCCAAAGATTCTAAGTTTACTTGGTCAGGTCTTTTTCAAGAAGCTTTTGAGCTCATTAAGGGAAATTTGACTACTGCCCCATTCTCCGAGGTCCAAATTGGACTATGCCTTTCCACATCCACACCGACGCATCAGAAAAAGTTGTGGGGGAAGCATTGGGGCAATTAGAAGAAAAATTACCGTAAGAAATCTATTTCATCAGTAATAACTTGTCCAAGGCTGAACTCAATTACACTGTCATAGAGAAGGAGATGCTAGCCATTGTCCATGCTTTAAAAAAAATTAGAAATTATGTCACTAGTTATCAGACCTTTGTACACACTGACCATGTAGCCATCAAATATTTAATGAACAAACCAGATTTTAATGCTAGAATAATTAGATGGTTTTTACTATTACAGCAGTTGGAACTAACCATTGTTGATAAACCTAGAAAGGAGAATGTTGTTGCATATTTTTTATCTGGGTTAGCTCTATCTACAGATGAAGAAGGAATGGTGGATGATCAGCTACCAGATGAACATCTCTTCACTATCTCACCACTCTCACCATTGTTTTCTGACATAGCTAACTAATTGGTTGTTGAAGAGTTCCCTCCTAACCTCTCGTTCAAGGAGAAAAGCAATATTATCATAAAAAACGCCTCGTTCACATGGATTGGGGAAATATCTTAAAGTTAGGCCTTGACCAAATTCTCTGAAGATGTGTGAGGGAGGAATAATTTTTTGATATCCTATCTACATGTCATGATATCCCTTGTGGTGGCCACTTTGCTTCAAAAGGACTGCCTTCAAAGTTTTTCAAGTAGGTTACTATTGGCCTACCCTTCACCAGGATGCCAGAAGATACACTAGTAGGTGTGACCAGTGCCAATGGATGGGGAAACATACAAAGAGGGATGAAATTCCTTTTCACCCTCAGGTGTCCCTTGATCCATTTGATAAGTTGGGTATGGACTTCATTGGACCTATTGATCCACCATCTGGCTACAAAAAGTATATCATAGTTTGCACTGACTACTTGACAAAGTGGGCTGAAACAAAAGCTGTGAAGGTAGAAACCGAGGAGAAAGTAGCAGAATTTCTGAGAGATAACGTGTTTTAAAAATCTGGATACCCTAGAGAGGTAGTCACTGATCAGGGGGCATAATTCACATCTCATCTCATTGAGAATCTTCTGAGAAGGCACAATATAAAGCATAAGACTTCCACTGCCTACCACCCTCAAGAAAATGGCCAAGTGGAAGTGACCAACTGAGCCTTGGATAATATCCTCACCAAGGTTGTAAGCAACAGCAAAAAATATTGGCTAGATAGATTCGTAGAACTACTTACACCTACAACACTACTTGGATAACAACAATAGGGTTCACTCCTTATGACCTGGTGTATGGAAAGAAAGCTCTGCTTTCAATTGAATTTGAGTTCAACACCTTAAGAATGGAAGCCATGTTAGACCTAGATATATCAAATTCCCAAAAAGATAGGTTGCTGCAATTAAATGGATTGGATGAGTTCAATATTCAAGAACTCCTTCACACATAAGTGATTCAGCTGCAAAGGAAGGTCTGACATGACAATTACATGAAGGAAAAGACCTTTCAAGAAGGAGATTGGGTGATGTTGTATGACTCAAGGTTTAAGGATTTCAAAGGAAAACTAATGAAAATATGTTTGGGACCCTACAAAGTGGACAAATGTTATGATAATGGCATATTTTAGATCAAAACCATAGATGAGGAAGGAAATCCCCTACGTGTCAATGGTTACAAGCTTAAGGTTTACAAAAAGCCCCTGTCTAGGCATAATTTATAAATTCAATAAACATGGAGGTGTATGTCATGGGAGAGTAGATATTTTCCAGTGCCGCCCCCTCCTAGAAAAAAATAAAAAATAAAAAAGGCATGGGGGAAAACCTCTTTGAGGCACCCAAGGCCAACTCCAGGGTTGAAAACCTACATGATGAAATCCCGAAGAAAAAGAGAGAGAGAGAGAAAAAAAAAACAAACAAAAAAAATATCCTTGGGTGAAAACCTCTCTAAGGCACCTAAAGTAGGCCCGTGGGTTTAAAACCTCTCTGGAGGCATCCAAATTGCCTTCAAAACAAACAAAAAAACAAAAAAAGAAGAGGAAAGATAGAAACAAACAAAAAAAGGAAAAAGAAGGAAAAATACATGGGAACTTATTTGTTTTTATGTTTTGCAGGTTATTGATCAAATATGGTTTTTGGGATCCAAAAGAGAATTTTCTCTTCATTTATCCTTCTCCTATGCTTGCACACTCCATGAGCAACTCCATCATACCCCCATTCATCCATTTCACTCCTCAGATAGGCAAACATTTCACTTTTTTCTCCTAACTGTAATTGCTAGAGGCAAATCCAACAGTTAGAGGATTCATGTAGGACTACAGGAAACTCCTGTAAATGCTACAGGAAACTCATTCGTGAAGGAAGAATATCTCTCAAGGATTTTTGAACTTTAAGGAGAGCTACCATTCCCAACCCCTTATTTCACTACATGCACAAGGATTCACTCTTTAAACCCTATGTTGCACCATTAGCAGATATATCATATGAAACTTGGCATGATACCTCTTCACTCACCTATCCTCCACTCCATTCATTCTGTGACTCCATTCCTAGCCTCCAGAAACCATTTACCTCCATTTCTGATCAAACTGAAGTAAGAAAAAGAAAGAAGAATATGACTACAGGAATTGGAAAGTTTCCTATAACAAACTATGTGTGGGACAACAAGGCCAAAAGATGAAGAAAAGTTGATGAGGATGAATCCAAAAGACCACAAGCAGACTCTAGGAGGGAATTCACACCAACCGTGGCACCTAAATACCTCCATGCAGTGCCTACAAGAAGAAAAAACAAAAAAATATTAAGCAACTCACTCAGAAAAGACAAGCAGCTCACTCAGACAATAAACAAGAAAGTAAAAATACAGCAAAGAAGATAGCATGGTTGCAACAACCATCTCTATCTCCTTGCACAAGCTCATTCATCAACACTCCAGCACCAGGTAGGCTCAATTATGGCCCTTCACCTCTCGCTATGCATTCATAATGACCAAAATGGTTTAATGTCAAGTTTTAGAAATTTAAAAGGCAAAAAAGTGTCCAGTTAACTTGGCCACCTTCGTAAAGTTAAACTAGAGGAGAAGTATAGGTACATGCCGCCTGGGAAAGTCAAATCAAGTCAAGAGGGAGTGAATAGGGACGAAGAAGGTGATTATGAGGCTCAACAATCATTAACTAGAGTGGGACCAACGGTCCCAAAGAGGAAAACTAGTGTTCAGTACGATTCATCACATCGCTCCAAATTTAATTAAAAATTCCATAAAGGTGAGTTTTGTCTCATTTTAACCATTTCACTGAGAATTTCGAAGAGCAGAAAGAGTATGAGAGTAGTAGTATCCATTAGGGAGAGCAACATTGAGATCAAATCTTGCATGCACCATCATTCTATAGTAAACAGAGATTTGCTACAGGAAACTTCAAAGGCATATCAACAAGGGTACAAAGGGCAACACAGAGTCACCTGTCGGTGGAATTTCTTCCCAGAGCCACCATATCTCAAAAAAAAACGCCAGAGGACAAAGGTAAGTGGTTTCAGTCCTCCAGTACTGAGATTTTTCCTTGAAATTTACACACAACAAGTTAAATTTGGCAATTAAAGGGTAAAAATTTACATTTGTTTAAAGACCTCCATCTCCGAGACATCTTCACATAAAAAATATCACCACATTCATATCACAACCATTAAAATGGGAGGGGGATTCAATATAATGGAGCCCACTGACATTAAGATAATTAGGCAACATCCTCAAGTCATGGAAATCTTCAGAAATCACCAATGGCTAGGGTTCTTTGAGCTTTTGAAAGGGTTTGATGAAGAGATAGCTCAAGAATTTGCAATGGCTCTACAATCACACTCAGAGGAGAGAGCCACAATTGTGGTTAGAGGCCTAGCCATCACACTATCACCTGAACTCATAAGAAGAGTTACAAATTTTTCCTTAGCAGTCAATTGGGTTAAGGAAAGAATGCCTAGCACTGTAGCCAAGAAAAGCTTCTTTCTATCAGGAGAAGAATATATTAAAGACAAAAATGAAGTGAGGAAAGAAAGCCTTCCACATTGCTGGGATGAAGTAGCCTTCCATATCATGAAGTTTACTTCTTGTGAAGGCGGTCTTAGAGTGGTCTATGGGTATCATTTTAGATTTTTGAATGAACTTAGGTTTCAAGGAGAGCTCCCTCTAGAACATAGATTAATCATCCCTCATATCCTCCTAAACTCCATAACTGACATGATCAATAAGGTGAGGCAAATAAATACTAGCACTTGGCCCATCATGGCCTCATAAAACTGACAGTGAATGATGCTTTGAGAAGATTAAACCTACTTGTATTATGGTCTTCTTTCATAGACATGGATAGGGAAGCCTTCATAGCGACCCAAACAGGGAAAACCTCTGCTTCTAGATTTAGAGAGAGGGAGGTAGAAGAAGAAGAAGAAAAGGCTGAAGAGGGAGGTAGAAGAAGAATAATAACAGGTTGGAGAGGAGGTAGAAGAAGAGGAGGCAGAAGATGAGGAATAATTATAAGGGATGGATATTGAAGCAGAAAACACAGAGACAATAGAGACAAATAAATAAAATGATGAGGGGAAGGAGGAAGAAAATACTAAGGGAAATAAAGGATTGGACACTATCCTAGGCAGTGAAACCTCCCCTCACAACACCAACATGTCACCAGACATTATAGATGAGGAAGTGGCTACTACCCTAGCCACTTTGAGCACAATTTTCATAACAAAAAGGAAGAGGCAAACACCTATGTATTTCAGGACTAGGAAGAGTCAAAGGGTGAGACAAGGGAAACCACAAAATCCTAACAAGAGTCCTATTGCCACTGAGGAATAACCAAAGAAAGATGATGAAATAACATTAGAGGAAGGAAGGGTGCAATAGGTCACCTCACCTGTGAGGACCCCTGTAACCTGCATCAAAAGGAATTCAACAAGGTTGGCATCCCATTCACCTAATGCAACCCCCACAGACCCTGCAAATACTGAAAAGAGTGAATAACAACAAAAAGAGGATCTTCAGCAAGAAAATAGAGGTTGCTACAGGAAACTTAAGCAAGCCCAGAATTAGAAAAAAAAGGCCTTGGTTGAGGAATAAAAGACAGCCATAGATGGGCAAGAGGTCATAGAAGTTGAGGACAAGGCACAAGATGAAGGAAAAAATTAAAAAGAGGGAGGAAAATATGACAAGGAAAGCCCACCTCACCAAAACCGGTCCTCAAATATGTAGCAGTAGTGCCAAACCCTAGCCCTCAACCCAATCCCAGCTCCTACTACACATAAATTGAAGGGGGGAGATTGATTCCTCAAAAGTTCACAATGCCTTCTTTTTATCAGTTGGAAGAGGAGAGGGCACACACTCATCATTGGATGAATCTTGCCACATCTAAAGGTCTGCATGACATCGGGGTCATGAAGGGAAAAGTGGGTGAGTTGGGGAAGGATTTTTCTGATGTTAGGCTCATATAATCCATGTTGAAATAGCAACTTTAGAAGGCCTAAGCAAAGAATGTAGCATTGTAGGAGAAGCTTTAGCAAAGGAACAAACAAATGGCCACCATGGAAAATTTGTGCATGGAGGCCATTCAACACAGATATCCATCATATTCCTATGCAATTTACCTCAAGGAGAAGTGGCTCCTATTTTAAATCAAAATATTAGCCTCCCATGGATCCTTACCTTTTCAGAACTGCAGATAGTTCATTGAATTTTGCAACCAATCAAGTATGATAGACAAGGAAAAAATGGTAGAGTTCTACATCTACAACCTTGTGTTGACAGACTTGAACATTTGGGATCCAAATCCTAGGATGGGAGACATGCAGTTAATGGCATTGGCATCATGGATGGTTAATGAAGAGACCAACGCACAAGAAATTACAAGGGTTATGAGGAGAGAAAACAGAGAACCCTTAAACATTAGGGAAAAATTATTCATCCCTAGGGGAGTCATCAACAACCATGTTAATATTGAAAAGGATACTACACTTGTAGAAAAATACCTCCACACACAAGATCAATCCATGGCTCAGTTTGATGATGTTTCTAGGTTGTTGGGAGATGAGTGCATTATGGTTATCCAAAGGAGATGGAACAACCTCCCTCATAGCCTTAGAAACATGGAGTACCACACACCATAAATATTGAGAGGTGCCTTGGAAATATCACCATTATACAAGAGGGCCATGCAGGCCAGAAATATTCAGTGGCTTGGTTTGAAGCTCAGTCCACCCTTTCTGCAGGGGTTGAGTGATGGAAAGGAACAAGATGAGAAGAACATAGAATGGAAGGAAGAAGAAAAGAATGATGGTTTTTACCCTCCTGAAGGGACTCCCACACTTCTCCCTTGGGAAGTTAGAGGGTCCATTAAAGCTTTGAAAGAAATGCAGAAGGAGGACTAAGTTGCTCAGAAGATGAGCAACCATTTGGTAGGGGGGTGATGTTGAGCTCCATAATTAGGTACATTTGGAAGGGTTAATTATCACATTTTTTCCTTATTAAGTCTCTTTTTTTTCTTGCACTTCAATTATATTGGTCTTATGTTGCTAGTGTAGATGGTGATTGAGGCTTGTCATACTATGAATGCCTAACATGAGTTAAATGCAAGAAAATCACGAAGATATTGCATTTTTATGAAGACTTTTCCATTAAAGCTCGAAGTAGACAACAAGGAGAGATTCTAGGGGATTTTCCACCTCCTTAACTCCCAAAGGCAGCCAAGGGATCCTCGAGATTCCCTCCAACAGCTTGAAATCAAAGGAAACCAAGCAAACTCAAGATCAAGTGCGCCAAAGCTACACTTCATTTGCAGTCAAAGTGGACACATCACCTACTTTTTAGGGAGTTGTTGGTAGCTAACCTCTAGGTTAAATAGGGCTGAGAAAGAGGTCATTAGGATTCGAACTTTGAAGGAATATAATAGGCTCTTAGCTCTTGTAATAGGTTTTTGAGACTTTCAGATTGATGTAATGAGACCATCTTCTGCAATAAAATGAGTATTCATATTGTGCTTCATTGATCTAGTTTCAAAGGGCTAAGATTGTGGGTTAGGGATCAATCCATTTGCCTTAGTCTCTCTTTTGTATTCATTATTTACTTTTATGTCATTTTAGCTAGTTTTTCTTATGAGTATTTAGATAGTTTGCTTGCATTTCAATTCACTATTTTTAGTTTTCTTCCATTTGTCTTTTGGTGTATATTTAGCTTGCTTACATGTCAGTAAAGTAGGCTATAAACTCATAAAGTTGTGTTTCAAGCCTTCCTCTCTCATCTCTTTCATTGGATCTTGAGGAGGGTAGACCTTCTCCATAGGCCAAAATTACTTTTTTGTTTATGATCTCTTGGAATGAATAGTTAGGTTGTTGTAGTTCCATGAATATGTTTAGAATGTTGTGTTAGATCTCTGTTTGTAGGCTAAAGTGGATTTTATTTCCAGATTCAACTCATCTTTTCCATTTCTTTTATCATGAATTTGTCAATATATATTGCATGAATAGGTAGTTTTCTTGCAGGTTCAAGTAGCATAGCAAAGGAGGAATTCACCAGCACCTTCAGCTTCATTTCTCACCCTTCATCACCCTTCTTTTCATCAAAATCGCCATCAGCCCTTTTTCAGATTTTTGATATTCACACCATGAGCAAACCCTAGAGGTGCAAGAAATGCCTCTCAAGAGGTTCCGAGCTTGGCCAAGGGGTTGACCACCTTCCACTCATCCAAACCCACCTTCAATCCACTTTCCCTACACTTTTCTCACCCATTTTTGGCCTCAGATTTCCCTCTAACTATTTCCTGTAGAAATTCAGGACTTTCCTATAGCACTACAAGAAACCTGTAGCAGCACTTGCAACAACACCATTGGGCCCCTACTTAAGACTAGAAATCACCATCCACCTCATCCAGACCTGCAAAAACCACTTAGACACCTTCAACCTTTCACCCACGAGTCCAAGCCCTTCATAAGCCATATTAGTGCTTTCTCCTCCTAGTTGCAAAACAATTCATTTACAAGCATAGTTAGGTCATGATTAGTTGCATGATTAAAAGCATGATAGATAGAACATAGAGTAGACAGAGCATGTTTAGCCATTTCACCCATAAAAGTGTGATTAGGTTAGTTTCCTTTATGCAATTTCAATTCAACAAATTACTTCATGCAAGATGCCTAATTTGCTTCCATTTCTTATCATAGCTTAATGTGTATATTTCTTTCATTACAGAGTAGTTAGATGCACTTTCTTGCTGTAGAATATTTCTTTGCTTGTTGATAGAGTAATGGATTTGAATCATTTGTAGCCCTACGTCTAAATTCAGAACTGTGATAGACTTCATCCAAAAACCCTATAAATAACACCCTTTCGTAGAGCTTAGAAGAGGATGACACGAGTAGAATGCATCTGCTGTGTATATAGCACTCTCACCTCCAAGTTTGTATGAACCTTGGGTTGATAAAGTAAATTAGGGTAGCCTCTGGGAGTTGCAGCATTCTTGGTGCAATACCAGGGCTCACCATTTTTTACTAAAGTATCATTTTTGGCTCTATCTACAAAAATTGTGATATTATAAGGAAGAGAGGAAATGTACCATTTGATCTGTACATCAACACCAACCTTTGATGTAATTGAAATTTTTTTTAGAAATTTGTTAAATATGGAGTTAAAATCTTTGATCTTTTCACCCAAATCTGATTTTAGAATAGAAAGATTATTTATAAGGGTTTTAGTTGTGCGATCATCACCAAACTTGGTTAAAATATTCTCCTCAAATATATCCTAGCTAGTAACAGTACCCAATGGTAACGAAAAGTACCATGATCATTTGGATCCTTGAAAAGTAAGGGAATAAAATTACTACATTATATTCTTCTAAGAATCCATTGAGATTCATGGCTAACATAAAATTATGGATTTTTTCCTCAGTAGGGAGTCCATCATCAGGATTATAATTAGGTAGCCATCTTTCTGGATAATTAGGTAAATCATGAAGAGGTCCTATCTGTTAGCATCCTATAAATATAGGATTCATAATTTGGAATTTACTTTTGATAGTCTTGTAAAATATGTACATACCTTGCTTTCTGCAAGTTGTTTTCCCATATTTTGAAAAAAAAAAAATCAAAAAAAAAAAAAGAGGGTAAAAAGTCCTAAAAGAAAGATCAAAGGAATTAAAAAATATATAGACCCCAAAAGAAAAAAGATGAAAATAAAACATGAAAGTGTGCAAATCCAAATGCCACTACTTTTTACTTTTTGCAAATGATTATGGCAGAGTGTCGATAAATTCCATAATCCATGATTAGTTAAACTGTCTAAACTTGACTTGTCATGTTTTCAATTTCCATGTTTTAGATAGTGAATAAAGTTTTTTCATATAGTTTAATCCTGACAAATCAGTAGATAGGTAGAGAATAATGAGGAGCTCATCAGTTTAATCTCAGCCCTCAGATGAAATAAGGTAGAATTAGATAGTTTTATGCTTTCAAAAGAATAAAATGTTACAAGGTAGCAAGCTTAAATGCATATGCTAAAAGGAAGAAAAAATGTTAGAGTAATGTTGGGTAGGTAGAAAGAAGTGGGAAAAAAACATGTAATATTCATCACCGGGCAAAAATCACTAATTTCCCTTCCCCTAAGTATTTAGTATTCTATACTTCCAGTCAAAGAGGCTCAAAGCATTTCTCTGACTTTTGCTGGGATCAGACCCAAGGCTCAATGACTGGATAGTGGAAAATGTTGAATTCCTACGATAAAATCCCATTTACCATTATTTATCCTTCATTTATACATTTAAGTCATCTTCATAAGTAAAAAATCCTTCTTACTAAATGAAACTTAAAATCACATTTAATTAACTTCCTTCATTCATAAAAAAATATAAAAAACCCTCAAAAAACACTCTATCCTAAGTAAATTGGTGAAATGATAAAATAATAAGCTATGCTTTCATTTATTCAATCTAGTTGGTCATTTAGTGTATTTTTGTGTATTCCATCTCCCCTTGTCATATTAACTTCTAACTAACTTTATAAATTCCCTAAAAGTACCTTATCCTATCTATATAATTCCCTTTATCTAAAATACTCCCTAAAACCCACTATTATAAAGTTTTTAGAACAAAGTTAATATGCACATGCTAAATTAAAACTCAAATAAACACCCTTTGGTCTAAAACTAACTTTAATTAAATACCCTGCCCCCTATAGTTATTAGACCCTTCAAACAAGTCTAACAACTTTATAATAAAATAAATAACGAAAATATGGCTTTCCGTGCATATTTTGTGTTTGGAAAACGCAAAAACATTACACCGCTCATCATTTTTTCCTAAGGTATTACAATAGATTAAATCTTTTATAAAGGTTTAGCCCCCGCCCCCCCCCCCCGCATTTGTAACACACTTACCAAACCTAACCCCGCCTCATGCACCTTCTCTTATATATAAAACTTTTTTATATATGAAAACACCGTCATTTAGCCCTTTTCTTTACCATATAATAATCCTGACTTTACATATTATAAACCTTTGACAAACCCCGCTTAACCTTAGCCCCGGTCCCACCATATTTTTTCCTGTAGCTTTCAATCAAATCGTGACCCTTCACTCCAATATGAAATATCTAATGGCATGAAAACAATATCGTGCAGAAAAATCAAGCGCCCTTTCCAACACCAATCGAGCGCGAAATGGGTGGTTTTACCCATTCCGCCCCCAGCGATGTGTCAAGATTTTGTTGGATTGCATTCGTTTGGGTAAAAACAGCTTACTTCTTAAACCCAACACAAAAAATGTTGTTGGTTTTGCATCTGAAAATCCAAACCGCTCCCTCCTTTTGATAGGACATGCATTTAATGCATCTACGATAAACAAAAATCAAAGTTAAAACCTTTTGTTATGACATTTGTTATGATTATTTGCATGTTCCGAACTATAAAAGAGCTCTATTCAACTGTGAAAAAACCCTTTTGATCAAAATTATCAACTTATACCTAGAGAAAGTCAAAATTGACCATAGACTCCCCATTGAAGACCATTAAAGCCATTCGACTACACCAGCAATCCGGACCAGACTTCAAATTCAACACAATTTCCTCAGAACCTTTCAAAAAGCCAAATACCTGTGGTTGAGGTATTTTTTTGACCAGTTTAAAACCTACAAATTCCATTCAAAGCCTTCAATAAAATAACTAGGTTTTCGATTAAGGGTTTTTACCAAAAAAATTACCTAAAAAAGCCCGAAAAAGAGGCCAAACCCTGGCCAATTTTTCCCAGAAAGTTCTGAGTCCTAAAGAAGCACTTTTTAGCCTATTGTGACCTCTGAAGATCAATTTCACATATAGAAAAGAGTTTAAAACCTTCAGATATCCCAAAAACCCCTATTTGCAGTCAATTTATTTAGGAAACCCTTGTTTTCTGTTTTATTCCAGTGTATATCCTCTGACAAAGAAAATTCACTCCTGCAAACAATTTAAGTTTGCAGTAGTTAGTCCAAAATGACTAAAAAGAAAATCACAGTTAAAACTGGAGGTTCTAAACCAACCAAGCCTAGAGGATCCAAACCTCCTAATCCTGTAACACCTAAAGATATCAAATATACTCGAGCCCTCACTGTTAAATACATTGTATCAGTAAATCCTCTCCAGCCACCTATAGCTGCTAAAGAAAGCCTTCCATTAACTGATATGGACTACAACATTGTTGACCCTGTGGTAGAATTCAACCTTTTAGAAATACATAATTGGTGCTATGATAAGTACTTAGACAAAGATGAAATGCCTATTTGGGAGACTCATTTGCCCCAATATGTAATTCCTTTAACCCATCCTGGACAAGACCTTGTTAGACTGTGTCAAAAGCATTATGAACCAGACCAAAGGGCCATTGTTAATGCAGACAAATAAATCCTTTTTAGTATTACAACAGAGTCCATAAATCAAATGTTGCAATTACAGTCAGATCCTCAATCAGTCCCCCTATCCATAGAATTTTTGACCCAATTGTACTTAAGCCTGGATTTCCCAAAGAAGTCTATGATATTTCAAGACTTTTTGCCTTCCCATGTTGAAATTCCCAAGTTGAACCCTCCTTATTCCACTTCCAAATTTCCTGAAGGGTCTAGGCATATTATTTCAATGCTATCTTTTATATTAGGATACTTCACAAATGGATTAACTAATGAATCCATTCTTGGTTTTCTATCCACTTTATCTCCAGGCCAACCTCCAGCACTCATTTTTTGTTATGCCACATTCATAGCAGACATTATTCATCATCAATTGAAAAAACTACCCACTGAAGGGGTTTTCAGATACTCTTCCTACTTGTTTCATTTGTTTTTAATCTTCCAAGCTGACAATTTTCCAATTGCATTGCAAAAGATGGACTTGGAGGGTAAGCCTTTATCTATTGTCTTCTGGACTTCCTTGCTAAGGAAAGAAAGTAGTGAATTCACTTATACAAATTTTTCAGACATCTTTCTGCATCTAGCCATGAGCATTTTGTACAAAGCAGAGTAGCCCAGGCTCAATGAAGAAATGAAGAGGATCTTACAAATATCAGAACATATTAAAATGGGAGACTGGTTTCTTTATGAAAAGCATACAGAGATAAGAATTTTTGGGTCCAAATTATTACCTTATAAGTTGCCAAAACACATGAACATGATAATTTTTTCATTAGAATATTTAAGACAAATTCTAAATTCTGACTCTATCAACTTCTTAGCTGCAAGGAAAAAGACTCAATTGAAGTTGAAGAATCAGATTGGTCCTTTGATCATAAATAACAGAGAGGCAGAAAAAGAGATCTCAAAGAGACTAGTAGAATTCAAATTCCAACAAAGTTTTCCATGGAACTATGACCCTTAAGGGATCCTTAGTAATTTAAGGGTAAAATGTAAACTTACACCCTTCATACATGAGCCCAAGCCAGAAATTGAGAATTTTTCCAATCAAGAAGAATGGGTGGAAAACACACTGATAGATACAATCACTAATACATAGTCAGCAGGAAAAGTGGTTACAACACAGCCCCTAGAAGTTGTAAAGCAACCAAAGACTTTAGCCAAAAGAAGCAGAGAAGAAGGAACATATACAACAGAAACAACTACAAAAACAAAATTCAAGTTGATTTATAATAAAAGGCTTAAATTCAGCTCAATTGGAAAAGAAAAGATAATTGATGTTGAGGATACAAATGAGCCAGAGGTAAATAATGATGAAGCTACAGGGATAATCAATGAAACTCTTACACAGATTGAAAAAGAGCAAATGACAGGAAAAGATGATACTTAGATGATTGAGAAAAAAAATATGGAAGCCTCTTCCTCACAGACAGCTGAGGAGAAAGACTTAGATATCAAGGAAAAGTATAAGCAGATAAAGCAGAATAATGAGGAAATTAAATCAGAGATATATTCTCAATTCCTCAAGAAAAAACCAAGGAAAAAAAATAGGCTACTGACAACCCTTGACTATTCTACAAACAAAATGATTATGTCATTTCTACAACCAACTACTTCAACACCAAAGACGGTGGCAGATTATAAAAAGGTAGAGTTTGAAGTAGACACTGAACATGTTCATGAGCTAGACCAAATTGAATTCCACAGACATAGCTCTGAAATGTTGTATTCAACTGTGGTGACAAAGGCAATGAGTGCTACCAAGTTGCAGAATACTATTCTTAACATGCAGGATCAAATGAAGCTAGACAAAGAATCTTTGTATGCAAAGGACCTAAGGATTAAAGCCTTAGAGGATTTGATTTTACAGGTGGGATATGATCCCTCAAATGTTTAGGTAGCAGAATTGTTAATTAAGAAAAATAATGATGATATTGCAACTTTGAGGAAACAACTTAAGCTTCCTCAAAGTGAGCACCCACAGACTAAAGAAATCCTTCAAGAGCAAAGTGAAAAATAAGAGATGATGAAACTCATCCTCAAAGTAACTGCTCAAATCAGAGAAATGGAATCTCAAATGGACCAGCTTATCGAAGAGAAGGAAACTGTGAAAGAGACTGACACTCCTATCATTCCTTTAGTGATACAAGTGATTACCACAGTAGTCGCATCCACATTAGGAGAAAATATAGCACCAAAGGAACCACTAGCAACTGCAGTGCCAGCGAGTTCAACTACTACTTCAAACACAGATTCTTCTACAACACAAGTTCAGCAAACAGATGGAGTAGGTCAAGTTGTGAAGGCCATGGAGGAATTGTCTTTAAAAACTAATGAAATCAACAGCCTAAAGAAGGTAATTGAAAATCTTGAAGCCACAAATAAGTTAGCTCAAATAAATGCTAAAACCCATGAGCAGAAGGCAATTAGACTTGGAGAGAAAATCAAGGGCTTACAATAAGAGTTAACATTCACTGAACAAATTTCATTTGTCAAGAGGCATCTATGGACAAACATAATTGAGGCTATTCACACTCAATGGCCTTCAATTCAGATTATATATGAGTAGAGAGGCTTATTGTTAGCAGCTCAGGCAAAGATTCAGAAGACCAAGGATGAGTTAACTGATAAGCCAGCTCAAGCTTTAAAACTCATCACATTCCTGAATAGCAAGAACAGAGCAGAATTGGAAGAATTATAGGTAATGGATAGAACAGAGACCATTTCACATATTCAAAAGGTAGTAACAAAGAAAAATTTGATGAACTATTTGGAAGAGAAGTGTGAAACAATGAATATTGTCATAAAAAAGTTTATGGTGAAGTATAAAAAATTAAGACAAAAGGGCTTGCCAGACATTCATGTCTTCAATGAAAAACTAATGCCCCAGAAAGATTATGATAAGAAAATAAGAGAATTTGCCAAGGAGCAAGTCAGCAAACCATTGCCACAAGGCACTCCTACAGGTAAAGTTCTCCTTCAACACTTTGAAGATTTGTTTTTTCTAAAACATGAGATCAAACATCTTTTTGTGTTCAAACCCAATTTTGCTAAATACACGGAGGCAGATGAGAATTTTAGAAAGCTAAAGAATGTAAAAATTCCCAGTGAAGAATAGTGGCAAGCATTTACAGATTTAATGTGAAAATGAGAAGAAAATAGTGAAGAAATTACCTTGAAAATAATCAAGAAGAAATAGTGAAACAAAAGGACAGTCTGCTGATTTTTTACTGCAAAAAGATATATTTTTACAGCAGTAAAACAGTGGAAATATTAGTCAAAAGTGTATCAGAGTTAAAGGCCAGCGTTAAAGAGTATCAAATGAAAGAGTATCAGCTAAGGCAACTCAAATAAAGATATTTTTCTAGTAGCCAGCAAAGCAGGACAACTAATCACTGAAAATCTCCTTGTTACATAAAGTAGTTTTATTTATTTTGGATAAGAGGACAGCTTGTTGATTTGTTAAGCAGTTGTCCCTCTTGTTTTGTAAAGATATTTTCTATTTCCTAAAGATATTCCTAGATGTCTCCTAGGATATTTGTAACTACATTTTATATAAATACTTCTACATTTGAAGTATTGAATGTGGAATAAAATTGCTAGACTTTACTATAGACTTTTTGCTAAACATTGGAGGCTATTATGTGTTGATTTCGAAGTAGCAGACTGGACAAAGCTAAACTGACATCATAATTTAGGATCCCTATGATAAGTTGATGAGTGAAGTATTGTCTTCTTGTCATTGTTTTCTTTCTTTTGTTTCATGCAATTCATTATATGTTTGTTCTATCTTAATGAGTAACTAGGAATATTACTACAGGCTAGTCCTATACTCCCTATTTTTAACTAGTTACCATTTTAATGTTTCCTGCTGATTTTCGGTGTTAGGAATTCTTAATTGCTCCTACTCCCGTTTGACCCCTGCCTCCTTCTTCCATTTTCTGGATTAAAGGATCCTTCATAATCCTTCATCCTGATCATCCCATTTTACCAAAAACACTTTTCCAAATCTCTGAGGGTTATCTATCTTGCCCTGAATACATTTGTACCTTTTTGGCCTTGACTTGTAGTGTTGCTATCTAGATTTAGACTCCATAGCCCAATGGAAAAGTAGATTTATCTCTATTTTACCTCTAAGTGATTTTTTCCCACCAAAACCTTTAAAAACAAAGACAATTGTACTTTAATAACTAGCCTAAAAATCTAAATAAAAAACAAAGATAAATCTTAAAGAGAGAGCCCTCTCTGAATTCTAGGAAGGCTAGATCCTAGGATTTGAAGTAGGTTTGTGGTTACCTCTAGTGTTCTTAGACTAAACACTCAAATCCCACAACTTAAGAAATTACTAGAGTGATAACATACTGGCGACTATACTGGGAAACTAACCAATCTCTAGTCTTAAATTTAGTCTTAAAGGAAGATCTTTCATTTATCTTTTTACTTTAAGATCATTCTTATAGGTTGTGGATATTCAAAACAGTCACTCTGGCTTCTAGGAAAACCTAGTATACCAGGTCTAACCCGGATCCTAAGCCTGCGGTTATAGTAGATAACCCAGAATAGATTAGAAAAAAGAAAAAACAAACTGTCAATTTAGAAACTAAAGTACCATTAAGAAAAGACAATTCTTTACCCAAAGAGTTAGTGAGTTTAAATGATATTGATTTTGATCTGAAGTTTGAATATTCATTGTTTAAAACTAAATCTAAAACTGATTTGAAAAATACTATTATAGATCCTTTTTTCCTTTCATTTTTGAATGCAAAATAGAAAAATATTTCAGTAGGAACAAAGTCAAATAAATCTGAATATCAAAATACAGTTGAAAAGATTAATGCTTCATTGTTTAAATATATTAATGAAGCTATTGAATTAGCTCATTTGTTATCTTACATAAAACCTCCAGTTTCTCAATTACACACAACAATAATACCTACAGCAGATTCATATTTATATGCTATCACTTCATTTATAGATACTTCTACAAGTTCATCTACAGACCATTTCATTCCTAAGTTGCCTTTGTAGCCTAGGATATTATTTCCTTCATCCAATAAATCCACTGCATCCACTACTTTGCATTCAGATTTTATAAGCACTACATCTTTATTTCCAAGAAATTCCATTTACATACCATCTTCATTTCCCAGCTCTTCAACTACATTTGTTAATTCATAAGCTACCATATCCAGCACTGCCCCTATCATTATTGTTATACCTCCCAGCTCAGCGAACCTTCAAGCCATGGCTGCTAAGTATGCTTGTTGTGAAACCACCAATACATTACATGAATGAACAATTCTTGGATGATTCAAATTACAAAACCTCCTTTCTATATATAGGAGTCCATGGGGCCACAATGTAATCCTAGTGGGGCCACACTGTAATCCTAGCCGACCTAACAATAATAATTTAAGGGCACAATAATAACAATATGGGGGTTACAAGGGTACAATAATAACAATAAGGGGGTTATACTAACAACAATAAGGGACTATACTAGTAATATAGGGACCTAACATGCCCCTCTCCTTCAAAAAAGTGTTGTCCTCAATGCTTGAGTAGCTATGGGTGCTTCTATATAAAATTCTCATCCTCCCATGTAGAATCTTCAGTGGGTAAGTTCTTCCACTTGATGAGATACTCTGAAATTGATCGATTCCGTAGTTGTCGAGTTCTTGTTTCCGTGACCGCTTTCGATTCCAATATGATTTTCCTTCCTCATCAAGTTCTGGCAATATTGTTTGAACTGGAAGATTTTCACCTATAACCTTCTTTAAGCATGAAACATGGAAAACTGGATGTACTCGCGAAGAAGCAGGAAGCTCCAATTTGTATGCCATAGTACCAATCTTTTGCAACACCTTGTAAGGATCATAGTACTTTGGCGATAATTTATTATCCTTCTTTGCTTGCTTGAGGGACATTTGTTTGTATGGTTGTAGCCGTAAAAATACCCAATCTCCTACATCAAAACTTTTCTCGCTACGATGTTGATCTGCCTGTTGTTTCATTCGATTTTGTGCCAGATTCAGGTTATCCTTTAAGAGTTGGAGAACTTCTTGCTGATGCTCGATGTGATCTTCCACTGCTTGAACCTTCGAATTTTCCCTTAAAGATGATGTGATGGATGGTGGATTATATCCATAAAGTGCCATAAATGGGGTCATTTTTGCTGCAGTATGGAAGGAAGTGTTATACCACCATTCAGCGAGAGGTAACCACTTGACCCATTGTGTTTGATTATCAGATACAAAACAACAAATATATCCTTCCAAACATTTATTTACTATCTCAGTTTGACCATCAGATTGAGGATGATAAGATGAGCTATGAGCTAATTGAGTACCCAAACAAGAAAATAACTCCATCCAAAAATTTCCAATAAAAATGGGATCTTTGTTGCTCACAATAACCCTTGGGCTTCCATGTAGCTTTTGAATTCTGTCCATAAATGTAGTAGCAACTGTACTTGCTTTAAATGGATGAGATAATGCACAAAAGTGTGCATACTTGGTAAGTCTATCAACTACCACCATGACGACACTCTTTCCTTCGGACTTAGGTAAACCTGTGATAAAATCCATTGAAATCTCCTCTGAACATTAACTTGGAATGGATAAAGGTTGTAGAATACCTGGGGTCTTAATTGTCTCATCTTTATTCTTCTAGCAAACCAAACAATCCGCCACAAAATTTTGAATATCAGATTTAAGGCCATCCCAAAAAAATTATTTCTTCACCCTGTGGTAAGTTTTTAAAAATCCTGAGTGTCCTCCTAAAGGAGAAGTGTGCAATTCCAAAAGAATGTTTTGTTTTAGTTGGGAATTCTTACAAAGATATAAGCGATCTTTGTACCATAAGGAATCATTTTTCCAACTAAATGTATCAGATGTACTAGGATCTTGCTGCAACTTTTGAATGAGTGTCCATACATCTTTGTCCTTCTTCCATTCTTCTCTTGCTTCGGTTATCCAATCTGGTTGGATAATAGAAATGGCACAAAGCAATGCTTCCACCTCTTCATTCTTTCTTGAGAGTGAATCTGCAACAACATTAAGCTTTCCTTTTTTGTAGATTATTTCAAAGTCATAACCCAACATCTTTGTGACCCATTTTTGCTGCTCTTCTGAAGATAGTCTTTGTTCCAAAAAGTGTTTCAGACTATCATGATCAGTTTTTACCTTGAAGTGTCTTCCCATTAGGTAAGTTCTCCATTTTTTTAGTGCATGTAGTATTGCTAACATTTCCTTCTCATAAATAGGTTTCTGTAAATACTTTCCTTTGATTGGACGACTTTCAAAAGCAATGGGTCTTCCTTCCTGCATTAAAACTGCACCAATTCCATTTCCTGAGGCATCACATTCCACGATAAAGGTTTTTGTGAAGTCTGGCGTAGCTAAGACCGGTGCTAGGCACATTGCCTCTTTAAGATGTTCAAAGGCCTTAGTTGCTTCAGGAGTCCATGAAAATGCATCTTTCTTCAATAATGTTGTTAGAGGTGCTGCTATTCTCCCATATTTCTTAACAAACTTGTGATAATACCCCATTAACCCAAGAAATCCTCGCAACTTCTTTATGGTTGTGGGGACTTTCCATTCCTTAATGGCTTTAATTTTGTTAGGGTCTACTTTAACACCCTCGTGAGATACAATATGACCCAGATATTCCACCTCTTGTACTCCGAAGAAACATTTGGATTTTTTTGCATATAATTGTTTCTCCTGCAATAGTTTGAGCACCTTGTCAACATGTTCAACATGATCCTTCCAAGACCTGCTGTAGATTAGTATATTATCAAAAAATACTAGCACAAATTTTCTAAGGAAGGGTTTGAAAATGGAATTCATCAACCCTTGAAATGTAGAAGGTGCATTGGTAAGGCCAAAGGCATGACCAAAAATTCATAATGACCCTCATGAGTTCGAAATGTTGTTTTTGGAATATCTTCAGTCTTCATTCTAATTTGATGATATCCTGAACGAAGATCCAACTTGGTAAAATAAATTTCTCCATGTAATTCATCCAATAATTCATCAATCACAGGAATGGGAAATTTATCTTTAATGGTAAGCTTATTGAGCTCCCTATAATCCGGACAAATTCGCCATGATCCATCCTTCTTGTGTACCAATACTACAGGAGCAGAGAAAGAACTTTGACTAGGTTGAATTATACCCGCCTCTAACATTTCTGCAATCATACGTTCGATTTCGCTCTTTTGGACATAAGGATATCTATAAGGCCTGATGTTTGGAGGAACACTTCCTGGAATCAAATGAATAGCATGATCATGATCACGAATAGGTGGGAGTCCTTTTGGAGTTTCAAAAACCTTGGAATGATTGTCCAATACTTTTTGGAGATCTACAGAAATAGATGATTTTGATGTTGGAACTTCTAGTGAGCATAATTGTGCAATTATGCCTCGTTGTTATTTCTTTAGAAGATTTGTCATGACATTAGAGCTTATTATCTTTCCCAACTTCCCTGAAATACCCTGTAATTCAACTTCCTTTCCTTCTGAAAAAAATTTCAAGAAAAGTTCTTGAAAATTAAAAGCTATTGTCCCCAAATATTGTAACCATTGTACTCCTAGTACAACATCAGCACCTCCCATACGAATGGAAAGCATTGGACTATTCAATACATATTCCCCCATGGTTAGCTTGATATTATGGCATTTTCCAGAGAAATTTACAGTTCCTCCATTTGCAACCATCACTTGACATTCTGGTGTTGGGTATAATAAAAAATTCAATTCCTTGGCTACCTTACAATGAATAAAATTATGGGTACTACCTGAATCAATCAACACTATTACCTTTTTCCTCTTGATATGTCCTTCTATCTTGAGAGTTTGAGGAGTGGTAATTCTTGCTAATGCATTACACGATATGATCAGACTCATTTCTTCCTCTTCTTGGGTTGGTTCCTAGTGTATATCTTCTTCTTGTTCATTTTCTTCTTCTTCTTCACAATCTATGTAAAATAATTTCTTCTCAACACACTTATGACCTTTAGTGTATTTTCTATCACAACTGTAGCAAAGCCCTTTTGCTCTTTTTTCTTCCAATTTTTGTGGTGTCAGCCTTGTAGGTTGTGGAAATCTAGGTGTAGCAACACTTCCTTCTTTATAGAATTGAGTGGTAGGCTTCCTTGTCGCCATAATTTTACATTCAAATTTTCTTGCCAACCTGAATGCCTTCTCCAATGAATCAGGCTCCAAAACATGAACTTCATGTTGGATGTTATCCTTTAGAGTGCCTATGAAGAGATCAATCCTGTGTTCCTCTGGAATATCAGTTACCCTTATATTCAATTTTTGGAATTCCTCAATGTACTGCCCCACTAAACCCTTTTGTTTGAGATTTATCAATTGGCTAAAGAAGGTGTTGCTCTTTGTATCCTCATAATGTGCTATCATTTCCTCCGTAAAAATTGACCAAGTGACCATTTTTTTACGGGAGCAAAGCCATCGATACCATACAAATGTATTTTGTTCTAAATGTAAAGTTGCAATGCGTACCTTTTGTGTGTTTTGCACATTATGGATATCAAAATATTGCTCCATCTGTAGTATCCATGTTACAGGATCCTTTCCATCAAACTTCCTCATATCCATTTTTGGAATATGGTGGTTCTTTCCGCCAACATTAGATTTTATGAAATCACGATTAACATTTATTTTGTTCTCATCATGAGTTTCCTCTACTATATTTTCACCATTAGGAAACATTTCTTGTATCAACTTTGTCAAACCTTCCATGTCTGCTTTTAGATCATTCTTCATGTTTTCCATTTTCTCATCGATCTTAGCTTCCATGTCATCTATCTTAGATTCCATGCCATCCATCTTAGATTACATGCCAGCTTCCACGCCATATATCTTATATTCCATGCCATTCTTCAAACCATCCATATTATATTCCACGCCTTTCTTCAAAACTTCCATGTTATTTTTTGTTGCTCTTTGCGAGAGCGAAATTTGTTGCAATTTCTCATGTAATTTTGATATGTTATGTTGCCATTCTTCGTCTTCATGAGTCGTAGTAGAACTTTCTGAAGGCTTAATGGGTGTTGAATTCTTTTTAGGGGCCATTTTAGAATCTAATACTGATATATATTCTACAATATTCCCTTGGAATCAATTCAACTTGATTCTTCAAACAAGACTTATGCAAAAAAAAAAATACACACCTTTTACTTGCTTTTGAGGAGCTCGATATTGAAATTGAATTATCTCTATAATTGTGGATCCTAAATATCTGAAATTCAGCCCTGTAGTAGCCCTCTGAAGCTTCTTTCAAATTCCACAGGTCTGATCTAATTTGGATTCTTCAAGGAAATTTTATGTCCAATCTCCCACAATGACCCAATTTTGGACTGGTTCAGTAGAGCGAACTTGTATGAATTGCCACGTGTCACTGTTTCCTCCTTTGGCTCTATACTTGATAGACCAAAAACCAAAATCCGTCTACTTGCGGCCATTTTTTACAGCATTCCAATCCTATGCTTAGAGAGAGAGCTATGAATATTTTCCCACAATCACCTCTTTGAGATGAAATTCAGAAGCCTCAAAAAGCCCTAACTTCCACAGATCATATCTCTGAAAATATTGCGAACCAATATCTGAAATTTTGCGACAATTTTCATTAGGATTGCGGCTTCGCACTCTAACAAATTCATCTTCTGAACCTTTGTAGAAAAAACGTTATTATGAAAATACCACGATGACCTATTTAGGTTAAATTCGGGGAGCCTAGAAAATATTCAACACGGATCATATCACTGAAAATGTTACCGACCAATGTCACTTTGAGAGTTTCGATGTTCCTCAAGATTTTGGCTTTGCACTCTAAAAATTTCAGATTCTGAACCTTCGTAGAAAGAATATTATAGAGAAAATGCCACGCTGACCTGTTTGGAGCAACAAAACCCTAGAATCTCAAAGCTCTGATACCAAATTTTGTGAAACCAGCTCCAAAAAGAGAAGAAAAGAGATATCAATGCCTTAGAAATAAGCCACTTCGAGGGGGAAAGCTCCAATACATTACATGAATGAACAATTCAACGGATGATTCAAATTACAAAACCTTTTTTCTATATGTAAGGTCATGGGGCCACTTGATGTAATCTGCTTGACTAACAATAATAATTTAAGGGCACAATAATAACAATATGGGGGTTACAAGGGTACAATAATAACAATAAGGGGGTTACACTAACAACAATAAGGGACTATACTAGTAATATAGGGACCTAACAATGCTCCCCTTGTTTTACCCCAAAACCTCCATGATATGCCTCAAGATTACCAAAACAATGTACCACTGTTTGATGGCCTTTCACAGTATACTGCTCAACAACATGTAACTAAAATGACAAATTACTGTGAAATTTATGAAATTGATGAGTCAGATGTCCAGATGAGGTTATTTGCCCAAAGTTTGACAGGAGAAGTTAAAAAATGGTTCAAAAATTTAGCTGTTGGTAGTATAGATGATTTAGCTGTATTTCATAGAATATTTTTAAATAAATGGGAAAAGAAAAATAACCCCCTTCAAATTTTGTTTGAGTTTTATGCTTTGAAAAGATCTCGTAATGAGTCTGTCCAAGACTATTGCACTAGGCATAATAGTGTCTATAATTCTATTCCTGCAGCTCTTAAACCTACACCTTACTCTGTTATGCTCAAATTCCCTGATGGATTTGATACAGATATGGCCTATCAATTAAGAGAAAGAGATGCCCAAACATTAGAACAGATGCAATTAAATGTTGTCAGTGTAGAAATTAACATTTTAGCTAGGAAAGCCAGACTTATAAATGAAAGAAGAGTTACAATTAAAGAAGAAAGTTCAAACTCAGATGTTAAATTGGATTTCGTTGCTAAAAATTTAGAAAGGGTGGTAGAAAGATTAGATAATTTAGATAGAAAACCTCAATGGGATAATCAACCTCATATCAGAAATCCCAATTTCAGAAAAAATAATAACCATTGAAAAGCTAAAGAAGTTGCTCCAGACCAAAACATTAGGCCCCCATTTCAAGAGAACTATGCTGAAAGTTCTCAAAATAATGATGAAGATGAGGATGACATCAATCATCTAATGGGAATAGATGAAAACAACACCATTTTCCTCACTCAGGAAGATTTGGAACTATTTGAGCTTCAACAAATCAAATTAAACTCCAGTGAATCCTTTGACTACAAACAAGTTATGACTTTGCTATTAATGAAATTCACAGTCATATAACCTTAGAAACAAGAAAAATAATGAATCTTCTACTAAATACAATTCCCAAAATCAAAATAAGAAAAATGTAGAAGCCCCAAAACCAAAAGTTTTGCAAATTCTCCCAAGGGAAAATAAGCAAAATTCTAATCCTTCCAGTCCTAAAAAATCAACAAGTCCCAAAATTGTTGATATTACTGATGAAGTAGCTCAATATTCTAAAGATGCACAAAAATTTAATACTCCTAAAGCCTCTGATTCAGTAAAAACTGCAAATTCTGATCCCAAAAAGATTTATGTTGATTCTAAATCAACAAATCCTATAATAGATAGTTCCAAAACACCTATTGATAATTCTAAGTCTGATAAAATTTTTGCTACCACACAAACAGTCACTGAAAATAAAATTAAAAGCAGCAAAACTCAAGAAACTCAGACAGAGAATGTCAAGACAATTGAAAATAGAAATACAACTGTTGAAAATCGAGAAAAAACAACTCAGATTACAGTTATTAAAGATGAATTAGTTCAAATTAGTAAATCTCAACCCTCATTCAATATTCAGTCTAAAATTGATAAGTTAAAAATACATATTCCTTTAACAGAATTGGTTAAAAATAACTTATACAAATCAACTATAACTGAAACTTTGAATATGAATGATGGTGAAGATACCATTAATTTGAACGATGATCAACCTGAGTTGATTTTTGGTCCTGATGTGAATGGAAAGCATTCAGATGGATCAATCCCTCCTTTCTATATCAGTCTTAACATCCATGATCATATTTTACACAACGCTATGTTAGATTCAGGAGCTTCCCATAATTTAATGCCCAAAGCTATCATGGAAACTCTTAATCTAGAAATAACTAGGCCTTACAAAGATTTGTTCTTCTAGAAAATTTAAGTGCTTAGGATTAATTAAAGACTTATGTGTGAATTTATTTCAGTACCCTGGTAAGAGTATGGTGATGGACATCGTAGTAGCTGACATCCCACCAAAGTATGGAATGCTTCTTTCTCTCTCATGGGGAGCAAAGTTGCAGGGATCTCTACAATTGGACATGAGCTATGCTACAATATCAATGTTTGGTCAACCCAAAAAGCTATATAGGGAAACTTTATTGAAATTCATGGTCAGTAGTGCTGAGAGATCCATAAATTACCCCATTTATTCTACACCAACTGACCTTAACTCTTTTATTTTGTGTAGCTCTGATAACAATGAAATCCAAACTGAACTGATTGATAAAAAGCCAAAACCAAACAATGACAACATATTTCATGAGTCCCTTTGGCACTTAGACTTTGATGGCTCTGTAAACAAATTAGGAGAAGGAGCAGGAGTATGGATTACAAATATGGAAACCAATCATTCAAAAGGACATGCATTTAGACTCAAATTCAAATGTACCAACAACATGGCCGAGTATGAGGCACTTATTCTAGGCCTCCATATCATTAGAAACTTAGGAGGAAAAAGAATACTAATCATGGGAGATTCAGAATTGATCATTAAGCAGATAAATGGAAATTATTCTGTTTATAATCCTAGAATAGCCAGATACAAAGATACAGCAATTGATTTAACTAATGATTTATTGGAATGCAAGTTTGCTTCTATACCCAGAAAACAAAACATTGAAGCACATTGTCTAGCAACTTTTGCTAGTACTTGTAACTTACCATTCCAACCAACTCATAGGTATATTGCTGAGGTTAAATATAGACCAATTATCCCAGACAACCTCAAGTACTGGTAGATTTTCTCTCAGGATGAACAGATTTACCATTTTTTAAATAATGAGGAAGAATTTCAAAATTGTAAAATAGATACAGACTGTAATATAGATTCATATTTTAATTATGAAATAGATAACATAGATATACATAAATTTAACAAACCCACTGTATTTACTCAATTTGACATAGATAACTTAGAGAAGGTAGATGTTGAGAAAATCATTGAAGAAGAAGTTGACATGTTAGATTTGAAAGATAACTTTTTTCCTAAAGGTTTAACCCCTTTGGAAGACCTTTTTTATTCCAATGATGTGCCTAAAAAGCCAAAAATGGAACCAGTTAGGTCTGACATTGAGGAATGTAACATTGGGACAGAATTAAAACCAAAAATGATTAAACTTTCTAAATCTTTACCTCAACAAGAAAAGGAACAATACATTGATCTTTTAAAGGAATATCAAGATGTGTTTGCTTGGATTTATGAAGATCTTAAACCTTATGACACAAACAAAATCTAACACAAAATTCCCATAAAAGATAATTAGAAGCCATTCAAACAAAAATTAAGGAGAATTAATCATGTTCTATTACCATTGATAGAAATGGAAGTAAAACGCATGTATGATGCTCAAATCATTGTGCCAATTAGATATTCTGATTGGGTTTCAAACTTAGTACCAACAAGAAAGAAAACAGGTGAAATTAGGTTATGTGTCAACTTTAGAAATCTTAACAAAGTGTCTTTTAAGGATAATTACCCTTTACCAAAGATGGATCATATATTACAAAGGGTAGTTGGTTCCTCTAGAATTTCTTTGTTAGACGGTTTTTCAGGATACAACCAGATTCTTGTTCAAAAGGAAGACCAAGCTAAAACAATTTTTACCACTCCTTGGGGCACATTCATGTATGTGAAAATTCCCTTTGGTCTGATGAATGCAAGAGAAACCTTTCAGAGAGCTATGGACATAGCCTTTGCTAAGGAGATTTATGAATTCTTGGTAATTTATCTAGATGACATTATTGTATTTTCCAAAAAAAATAATGAACACTTGGATCATTTGAGACAGGTCTTTATTAAATGTAGGAAATTTGGCATCTCTTTAAATCCCAAGAAAACTCTCTTTGGACTAGAGGAAGATAAGTTACTAGGACATATAATTTCAAAAGAAGGAATAAGAATTGATCCTGCTAGGATAGAAGCAATTTTAAACATTCATCCACCTAGAAACATCAAAGAATTAGAAGCTTTCTTAGGTAAAATTAACTTTTTGAGAAGATTTATTTCAAACTTAGCTGAAATCATTAGAGAATTCAACAATATGCTCAAAAAAGACTCAACTTTAAAATGGACAGTTGAATCCAAACAATCATCTGATTCCATAAAACAGGCTTTAACTAAAACACCAGTCTTAATCAGTGCAGATTCCAAGAAAGACTATAATTTTTTCTTTTGCATCAGAACAATATCAAAGAATTACAAGCTTTCTTAGGTAAAATTAACTTTTTGAGAAGATTTATTTCAAACTTAGCTTAAATCATTAAAAAATTGAACAATATGCTCAAAAAAGACTCAACATTAAAATGGACAGTTGAATCCAAACAATCATCTAATTCCATAAAGCAGGCTTTAACTAAAACACCAGTCTTAATCAGTGCAGATTTCAAGAAAGACTTTATAATTTTTTCTTTTGCATCAGAACATACCATTGCTACAGTTTTACTGCAGAAGAATGATCAAGGTTTTGAACAGCCTATAGCTTTTTTCAGTAAGACTCTTAGAGATGCACCTTTGAAATATAACATAATAGAGAAACAAGCCTTAGCCTTGGTTAAAGCTATAAAATATTTCAAAGTCTACATTCTTTATTCCCACATAATTGCCTATGTCCCTAATTTTGTAGTTAAAGACATTCTTACTCAAGATGGCCCTGATGGAAGAAGAGGTAAGTGGATTGCCACTATCCTAGAATATGATATAGAAATAAAAACAACAAAACTCATTAAAGGACAAGGATTAGCTAGATTAATGGCTGAATCCATTTGCAATGCATTAGACATAAATTTTATTGCTCAGATTGATGACCAGGAAGAGATGGCGACTCCAATGATCAGTGAAGCCTTTCTAGATTCACCTTGGTACTTAGATATTATATTTGTACTTACAAACTTACAAGCTCCTCCTGGATTATCAAGGACAAAATCCAGATTTTTTAAACTTAAAGCAATGAGATCTTGTATTTTAGATAATGTGCTTTTTTGGAAAGAGCATAGTGGGATATTACTAAATTGTTTACTAAAAGCAGAAGCTGACAAAATTCTTGAAGAATTTCATGCAGGTGACTATGGAGGGCATTTATATTGGAAAATTACTGCAGATAAGATCCTTAGAGTTGGTTTTTACTGGCCCACCTTATTTGCTGATGTTAAGAAATTTCTTACTTCATGTCATAAATGTCAAATTTTTGAAGGAAAAGAGAAATTGTTTCCTTTACCCTTAAAGCCAATTTCAACTGAGATTCCATTTCAACAATGGGGTTTAGACTTCATTGGAGAAATTCACCCCCATCCTTTGGCCAACACAAGTAGATTTTGACCGCCACAGATTACTTTACTAAGTGGATTGAAGCCATTCCTACCAGACAAGCCACTGACACAGTCATTATCTCTTTCATAGAAAACAACCTTTTATCTAGATTTGGATGCCCTCAGAAAATAATTATTGATAATGTAGCAACATTTAAATCTAAGAAAATGATTTCCTTCTGTCACAAGTATCATATTACCCTAGGCCACTCTACTGCTTATTACCCTCAGTGTAATGGCCTAGCTGAATCTTCAAACAAAAGCCTTGTAAATATCATCAAAAAATTACTCGAAGATAACAAAAAGACTTGGAATAAAAAGTTAGTCTATGCCTTATGGGCAGATAGACTTACCACCAAAAAGTCAATTGGCACTTCCCCTTATCAAATTGTTTATGGAATGGATGCAATTTTTCCATCATCTTTAGGTGTTCTAGTAATGAAGATCATTCAAGAATCACAAGTGGAAATCAATGATATACAAAGGAGGATAAATCAAACTATTCATCTACAACAAACAAGGGAAGTCTATGAAAAATCACAAGTCATTCATGATAAAATCAAGAATTTTTTTGACAAAATAAGTAAAGAAGATGACTTTTACATTGGAGATCACGTGTTAAAGTGGGATTCCAGGAGAGAGGACAAAGGTAAGCATGGGAAGTTTGACTTTCTGTGGAAAGGGCCTTATGTAATTTATGGATATAGGGGTAACAATTCTTTCTTCATCAAAGATTTGGATGGAACAGATATTCAAGAGGGACCAGTTAATGGTAGAATGCTCAAACACTACTATTCTTTTGAGTTAACCAATAGTTAGTCCCAATTACTTTTTACATCATTGTAAATATCCATTGAAGTTTAGATTTGATTAGATATTTTCTTTCCAGAGTTGAAGCCTGGAGAGAAGGCCCTAAGCTTTAAAGAGAAAAATATCATAAATATGAGTTTTTGTAGAAAACAAAAGATAATTACTGGATCATCATGGTCAAAATTGAAGGCTACTAGTCTTAGAGTTCTTGACATTTCACCAGGAAATGCCATCCCCATGTGAAGCCGCTGTTAGGGTCCTATAAATATAGGATTCATAATTTGGAATTGAATTTTTATAGTCTTGTAAAATATGTACATACCTTACTTTCTGCAAGTTGTTTTCCCATATTTTGAAAAAAATAAATAAATAAATAAATAAAAGAGGGTAAAAAGTCCTAAAAGAAAGAACAAAGGACTTAAAAAATATATAGACCCCAAAAGAAAAAGGATGAAAATAAAACATGAAAGTGTGCAAGTCCAAATGCCACTACTTTTTACTTTTTGCAAATGATTATGGCAGAGTGTCAATAAATTCCTTAATCCATGATGAGTTAAACTGTCTAAACTTGACTTGTCATGTTTTCAATTTCCATGTTTTAGATAGTGAATAAAGTTTTTTCAGACAGTTTAATCCTGACAAATCAATAGATAGGTAGATAATAATGAAAATATCATCAGTTTAATCTAAACCCTCGGATGAAATAAGGTAGAATTAGATAGTTTTATGCTTTCAAAAGAATAAAATGTTACAAGGTAGCAAGCTTAAATGCACCTGCTAAAAGGAAGAAAAAATGTTAGAGTAATGTTGGGTAGGTAGAAAGAAGTGGGAAAAAAAACATGTAATATTCATCACCGGGAAAAAATCACTAATTTCCCTTCCCCTAAGTATTCAGTATTCTATACTTCCAGTCAAAGAGGCTCAGAGCATTTCTCAGACTTTTGTTGGGACCGGATCCAAGGCTCAATGACTGGATAGTGGAAAATGTTGAATTCCTACGATAAAATCCCCTTTACCATTATTTATCCCTCATTCATACATTTAAGTCATCTTCATAAGTAAAGAATCCTTCTTACTGAATGAAACTTAGAATCCCATTTAATTAACTTCCTTCATTCATAAAAAATATAAAAAACCCTCAAAAAACACTCTATCCTAAGTAAATTGGTGAAATGATAAAATAATAAGCTATGCTTTTATTTATTCACTCTACTTGGTCATTTAGTGTATTTTTGTGTATTCCATCTCCCCTTGTCATATTAACTTCTAACTTACTTTATTAATTCCCTAAAAATACCTTATCCTATCTATATAATTCCCTTTATCTAAAATACCCCCTAAAACCCACTATTATAAAGTTTTTAGACCAAAGTTAATATGCACATGCTAAATTAAAACCCAAATAAACACCCTTTGGTCTAAAACTAACTTTAATTAAATACCCTGCCCCCTATAGTTATTAGACCCTTCAAACAAGTCTAACAACTATATAATAAAATAAATAATGAAAATATGGTTTTCCATGCATATTGTATGTGTTTGAAAAACACAAAAACATTACACCGCTCATCATTTTTATCCTAAGGTATTACAACAAATTAAATCTTTTATAAAGGTTTAACCCCCCCCCCCTCGCATTTGTAATACACTTACCAAACCTAACCCCGCCTCATGCACCTTCTATTATATATAAAACTTTTTTACATATGAAAACACCTTCATTTAGCCCTTTTTCTTTACCATATAATAATCTCGACTTTACATATTATAAACCTTTGACAAACCCTACTTAACCTTAGCCCCGGTTCCACCATCTTTTTGCCTGCGGATTTCAATCAAATCATGACCCTTCGCTCCAATATGCAAGATCTAACGACGCGAAATCAATATTGTGCGGAAAAATCAAACGCCCATTCCAACACCAATCGAGCGTGAAATGGGTGGTTTTACGCATTCCACCCCCAGCGACGTGTCAATATTCTGTTGGATCGCGTTTGTTTGGGTAAAAACAGCTTACCACCTGAACCCAACATGAAAATTGCTGCCAGTTTCACATTTGAAAATCCAAGCCGCTCCCGCCTTTTGATAGGACATGCATTTAATGCATCTCCAATAAACAAAAATCAACGTTAAAACCTTTTGTTATGACATTTGTTATGATTATTTGCGTGTTTCGAATTGTAAAAGAGCTCTATTCAACTATGAAAAAACCCTTTTGATCAAAATTATCAACTTATACCCAGAGAAATTCAAAATTGACCATAGACTCCCCATTGAAGACCATTAAAGCCATTCGACTACAGCAGTAATCTGGACCAGACTTCAAATTCAATCGTGATTTCCTCAAAACCTTTCAAGAAGCCAAATACCTGCAGTTGAGGTATTTTTTTCGACCAATTTAAAACCTACAAATTCCATTCAAATCCTTCTATAAAATAACCAAGTTTTCAATTAAGGGTTTTTACCAAAGAAAATACCTAAAAAAGCCTGAAAAAGAGGCCAAACCCTGGCCAATTTTTCCCAGAAAGTTATGAGTCCTAAAGAAGCACTTTTTAGCCCATTGTGACCTCTGAAAATCAATTTCACATAAAGAAAAAGGTTTAAAACCTTCAGATATCTCAAAAACCCCTGTTTGCAGTCAATTTATTCAGGAAACCCTTGTTTTCTGTCTTATTCCAGTGTAAATCCTCTGACAAAGAAAATTCACTCCTACAAACAGTTTAAGCTTGCAGTAGTTAGTCCAAAATGACTAAAAAGAAAATCACGGTTAAACCTGGAGATTCTAAACCAACCAAGCCTGGAGGATCCAAACCTCCTAAACCTATAACACCTAAAGATATCAAATCTACTCTAGCCCTCACTGCTAAATCCACTGTATCAGTAAATCCTCTCCAGCCACTTGTAGCTGCTAAAGAAACCCTTCCATTAACTGATATGGACTACAATATTGTTGACCCTGTGGTAGAATTCAACCTTTCAGAAATACATAATTGGTGCTATGATAAGTACTTGGACAAAGATGAAATGGCTATTTGGGAGACTCATTTTCCCCAATATGTAATTCCTTTAACCCATCCTAGAAAAGACATTCTTAGATTGTGTCAAAAGAATTATGAACTAGACCAAAGGGCCATTGTTAATGCAGACAGAGAAATCCTTTTTAGTATTACAGCAGAGTCCATAAATCAAATGCTGCAATTACAGTCAGATCCTCAATCAGTCCCCCTATCCATAGAAATTTTGACCCAGTTGTACTTAAGCCTGGATTTCCCAAAGAAGTTTATGATATTTCAAGAATTTTTGCCTTCCCATGTTGAAATTCCCAAGTTGAACCCTCCTTATTCCACTTCCAAATTTCCTAAGGGGTCTAGGCATATTATTTCAATGCTATCTTTTATATTAGGATACTTTACAGATGGATTCACTGATGAATCCATTCTTGGCTTTCTATCCACTTTATCTCCAGGCCAACCTCCAGCACTCATTTTTTGTTATGCCACATTCATAGCAGACAATACTCATCATCAGTTGACTAAACTACCCACTGAAGGGGTTTTCAGATACTCTTCCAATTTGTTTCATTTGTTTTTATTCTTCCAAGCTGACAATTTTCCAATTGCATTGCAAAAGATGGACTTGGAGGGTAAGCCTTTATCTATTATATTCTGGACTTCCTTGCTAAGGAAATAAAGTAGTGAATTCACTTATACAGATTTTCCAGACCTCTTTTTGCATCCATCCATGAGCATTTTTTACAAAGCAGAGTAGCCCAGGGTTAATGAAGAAATGAAGAGAATCTTACAACTATCAGAACAGATTAAAATGGGAGACTGGTTTCTTTATGAAAAGCATACAGAGATAAGAATTTTTGGGTCCAACTTATTACCTTATAAGTTGCCAAAATACATGAACATGAGAATTTTTGCATTAGAATATTTAAGACATTCTAAATTCTGACTCTATCAACTTCTTAGCTACAAGGAAAAAGACTCAATTCAAGTTGAAGAATCAGATTGATCCTTTCATTATAAATAACAGAGAGGCAGAAAAAGAGATCTCAAAGAGACTAGTAGAATTAAAATTCCAACAAAGTTTTCCATGGAACTATGATCCTCAAGGGATCCTTAGTAATTTAAAGGTAAAATGTAAACTTACACCCTTCATACATGAGCCCAAGCCAGAAATTGAGAAATTTTCCAATCAAGAAGAATGGGTGGAAAACACAATGATAGATATAGTCACTAATATAGAGTCAGCAGGAAAAGTAGTTACAACATAGGCCCTGGAAGTTGTAAATCAACTAGAGACTTTAGCCAAAAGAAGCTGAGAAGAAGGAACATATACAACAGAAACAACTACAGAAACAAAATTCAAGCTGATTTATAATAAAAGGCTTAAATTTAGCTCAATTGGAAAACAAAAGGTAATTGATGTTGAGGATACAAATGAGCCAGAGGTAAATAATGATGAAGCTACAGGGATAATCAATGAAACCCTTACACAGATTGAAAAAGAGAAAACAACAAGAAAAGATGATATTCAGATGGTTGAGAAAAAAATATGGAAGCCTCTTCCTCACAGACAGCTGAGGAAAAAGACTTAGATATCAAGGAAAAGTATAAGTAGATAAAGTAGAAGAATGAGGAAATTAAATCAGAGATATATTATCAATTCCTCAAGCAAAAACCAAGGAAACAAAATAGGCTACTGACAGCCTTTGAATATTCTACAAACAAAATTATTATGTCATTTCTGCAACCAACTACTTCAACACCAAAGATATTGGTAGATTATAAAAAGGTAGAGTTTGAAGTAGACACTGAACATGTTCATGAGCTAGACCAAATTGAGTTCCACAGACATAGCTCTGAAATGTTGTATTCAACTACAGTGACAAAGGCAATGAGTGCTACCAATTTGCAGAATACTATTCTTAACATGCAGGATCAAATGAAGCTATACAAAGGATCTTTGTATGCAAAGGACCTAAGGATTAAAGCCTTAGAGGATTTGATTCTACAGATGGGATATGATCCCTCAAATGTTCAGGGAGTAGAATTGTTTATTAAGAAAAAGAATGATGATATTGCAGCTTTGAGGAAATAACTTAACCTTCCTCAAAGTGAGCACCCACAGACTAAAGAAATCCTTCAAGAGAAAATTGAAAAAGAAGAGATGATGAAACTCATCCTCAAAGTAACTGCTCAAATCAAAGAAATGGAATCTCAAATGGACTAGCTTGTCCAAGAGAAGGAAATTGTGAAAGAGACTTACACTCCTATCATTCATTTAGTGATACCAGTGATTACCACAGTAGTGGCATCCACATTAGGAGAAAATTTAGCACCAAAGGAACCACTGGAAACTGCAGTGCCAGTGAGTTCAACTATTACTTCAAACACAGATTCTTCTACAACACAAGTTCAGCAAACAGATGGAGCAGGTCAAATTGTGAAGGCTATGGAGGAATTTTCTTTAAAAACTAATGAAATCAATAGCCTAAAGAAGGTAATTGAAACTCTTGAAGCCACAAATAAGTTAGCTCAAATAAATGCTAAAACCCATGAGCAGAAGGCAATTAGACTTGGAGAGAAAATCAAGGGCTTACAAAAAGAGTTAACATTCACTGAAAAAATTTTGTTTGTTAAGAATCATCTATGGACAAACATAATTGAGGCCATTCACACTCAATGGCCTTCAATTTAGATTATATATGAGTAGAGAGACTTATTGTTAGCAACTCAGGCAGAGATTCAAAAGACCAAGGATGAGTCAACTGATAAACTAGCTCAAGCTTTAAAACTCATCACATTCCTGAATAGCAAGAACATATCAGAATTGGAAGAATTACAGGTAATGGATAGAACAGAGACCATTTTACATATTAAAAAGGTAGTAACAAAGAAAATTTTGATGAACTACCTGGAAGAGAAGTGTGAAACAATGATTATTTCCATAACAAAGTTTATGGTGAAGTATAAAAACTTAAGAAAAAAGGGCTTGCCAGACATTCATGTCTTCAATGAAAAACTAATGCCCCAGAAAGATTATGATAAGAAGAATTTTCCAAGGAGAAAGTCAACAAACCATTTCCACAAGGCACTCCTACAGGCAAAGTCCTCCTTCAACACTTTGAAGATTTGTTTTTTCTACAACATGAGATAAAACATCTTTTTGTGTTCAAACCCAATTTTTCTAAATACATGGAGGCAGATGAGAATTTTAGAAAGCCAAAGAATGTAAAAATTCCCAGTGAAGAATAGTGGAAAGCATTTATAGATTTAATGTGAAAATGAGAAGAAAACAGTGAAGAAATTACCCTGAAAATAGTCAAGAAGAAACATTGAAACAAAAGGACAACCTGCTGATTTTTTACTGCAAAAAGATATATTTTTATAGTAGTAAAACAGTGGAAATATCAGTCAAAAGTGTATCAGAGTTAAAGGGCAGTGTTAAAAAGTATCAGATGAAAGAGTATCAGCTAAGGCAACTCAAATAAAGATATTTTCTAGCAGCCAGCATAGCAGGACAACTAATCACTCAAAAGCTCCTTGTTAGATAAAGTAGTTCTATTTATTTTGGATAAGAGGACAGCTTGTTGATTTGTTAAGCAGCTGTCCCTCTTATTTTGCAAAGATGTTTTCTATTTCCTAAAGATATTTCTAGATGTCTCTTAGGATATTTGTAACTACATTTTGTATAAATACTTCTACATTTGAAGCATTGAATGTGGAGTAAAATTGCTAGAATTTAATATAGACTTTTTATTGAATATTGGAGGCTATTATGTGTTGATTTCGAAGTAGCAGACTGGACAAAGCTAAAATGACATCATAATTCAAGATCCCTGTGATAAGCTGATGAGTAAAGTACTTTCTTCTTGTCATTATTTCCTTTCTTTAGTTTCATGCAATTCATTATATGTTTGTTCTATCTTAATGTGTAACTAGGAATATTACTACACGCTAGTCCTATACTCCCTATTTTTAACTATTTACCATTTTAATGTTTTTTGCTGATTTCCGGTGTTAGGAATTCTTAAATGCTCCTACTCCCGTTTGACCCCTACCTCCTCCATCCATTTTCTGGATCAAAGTATCCTTCATAATCCTTTATCATGATCATCCCATTTCACCAAAAACACTTTTCCAAATCTCTGAGGGTTATCTATCTTGCCCTGAACACATTTGTACCTTTTTGGCCTTAACTTTTAGTGCTGCTATCTATATTTAGACTCCATAGCCCAATGGACAAGTAGATTTCTCTCTAGTTTACCTCTAAGTGATTTTTTCCCACCAAAACCTTTAAAAACAAAACCAATTGTACTTTCATAATTAGCCTAAAAATATAAATCAAAAGCAAAGATAAATCTTAAAGAGAGAGCCCTCTTTGAATTCTAGGAAGGCTAGATCCTAGGATTTGAAGTAGGTTTGTGGTTACCTCTAGTGTTATTAGACTAAACACTCAAATCCCACAACTTAATAAATTACTAGAGTGATAACACTACCAATTGAACATCTCCTGGATTTTCATGGTGTAGCTGCCATTATTTGACCTGTAGGATTAGAAGATGTTGTAGTAGTTCCAGAGATAGATGTAGTGGTAGAAGAAATAACCACTTAATTAGTATTGTTTGTGGCAACACTAGTTGTGTAAGTAGAAGATAGGAATAGATGAGGTGATTGGTTTGGAAGAAGGAAGGAAGGGAGGAATGAATGAAGGAGTTTGTGGAGGAGATGATGAAGCAATCTCGCTAGTGGATATTTGAGCTTCTAATGAAGAGGTCTTCCTTCAATGAGAATGAAGTGGAAAATCAAATGGAGTTATCCCAAGTTTTCACTCTGAGACCGAGTTAGTACACTAGTACCTTGCAATATTTAGGTTACACTTCCTACAGAGGCTTCAGATGGCACAGGATTTTCTCCTAAAACATAAATTTCTTCTAGTTTATTTATCAAAGTCTTGACTTCGAGTGTTTGTGGAGTATAATCTGGGGAGATTACCTTAGGAAATGTACTAGGAGATTTAGGGGGTGATTGGACAACTTTATATCTATAGGTAGGATACTTTGAGTGTGACCTTGAAGTTGTAGGAGATTTGGAGGGGGGTTGACTCTTTTTATGGCCTTTAGATTTAGGATTAGAATTTGATGCCATTCATTGTATATTATTCCATCCTCCTATTTCCAAAAATGTTGATGCCTTGAAAATCATTGCAACAACATCGGGGATAACCACCTGTCAAGAACTTGAAAACTGTTCCTTTTCCATTTGGAATAGTGGCTCTGACTGGGGATGATGGGACCAATTTCCCAATAAATTATAATTGAGTGGATGCGAGGTGTTTATACTAAATGTGAATGATAAATGAGAGTGATAACGAGCTGAAAAGTATATATATATATACCTATCTATATCCTAAGACTAAGTTTGTTTATTTGTATGTGATCTTGAAAGATAATCTTTAGTGTATGTGCATGAAGATTATCAAACACATACAGAGGTGAAAACAATTAAGATTAATTAATTTTATTAAAGAATTAATAAAATTAATTCATTAAACACATATCACATCAAATAACTGCATGTCTTGTATTTATATTAAAATACGGAAATTTTTTCATGTTCAATAGTGAATTAATGTTCAATTGTATTAAAGAGATACATATAAAAAAACAATGTAAGAGAAGTATGACTATTAATCACTTAAAAACAGAACAAAAATATAAAGATAGAAGTACCAAATATATCTTTACTCTGGTCATGGAAAGAATAGTGTTGGTCCAGCCTTTCTATTAAGATGATTTCAAAAGGTACAAAAGTGCAACCCCTCAAAGCCTTCCTTACAAAATTTTAGGACCCTTTCTTTGTAGACATGAAAGGGTTTATATAATAAATACTAGAAATACAAAAATATCAAATATGCAAAGTGCTAAGGAGGTTTAAACACCTCTCCTTAAAATAAGAGATAATAGTACATAAATAGAATTTGTTTGAATGACGAGCTCAAGAGTGTGATGTTGTCTATTTTCTCATTCGTTTCTTGAGCTCATAAATATCCAACATTTTCTTCACTTCAGGAGGCTGAGCTGGCCTTATGTGTATTTTTCCAATGTACACTACATCTGGAAGTGCAAGAAGCATGTGGGAGGATGTGTCAGCAAGGCATTACAACATTAGCCACTAACTCTGTAGCTTCACAAGATATTGCCAGTATTTTTCCCAATCAAGTTTTGCTAGCTTCTTAATGCTTTCTTCCTTTGTATTTTACCTTTCCTGCCATTTTTTCATTAAAAATTTGACATTGGGAAGGGAACCCCGTGGGAATTCTTGAATAATATTGGCACCAAATAAATTATTACTGACAGTTTCAATGATATTTTTAGCAACGTCCCTTTCTCTAAAGATTACTCTTTCTGATTTCTTTAGTTGTATGTCCCGATCAGTAAAGAGGATTTCTCTATGGGAATCCTCTATTCTAGGAATATTCGTTACTCTGTCCTCTGTGTTGTCTTGCCAAGTGATGAACTCTGAGATATTTTCATCAATGTCATCAAAATTTGTCCTTAGATCGGATGATTGATCCATCATTGAATCACTTTTGTCACACAAATCATTGATGATTGTCAATTTATGACATAATAATACTTGTTGTTGGTTCCACAAGGTGTTTAGTTCCAAAGCTTCATTTTTAACATTGTCCTTCAGTTGCTCTAATGTGAATTGGAGTTGGTAAATTTGAGTATCTTTGACATTTATGTGAGTTTGATGTTGTAATTTTAGATGATCAATGCTTTGCTGAAGTTGTGACAATTGGGTCTTTAACAACTCCTGTTCCAACTGTTGGATTCTGTCATATTTTTCCTTGACCAATTGCTAGACCTTTTATGCCTTGCCAATTGTGGTAGTTGCATAAGCACCTTCAAACTATGATAAACTTGTTAGATCTTCATAAGGATTGGCTAGTGGATATTTCCATACCACTTCCATTGGTATATCACCAGGAACTAATTCCTGGGATTGCTCAAATCTTCTCCTCTTTCTCTGTCTACTCATTACAACCCGATCTTTGGGACTATAAAAGATGTCAAGAGGAGGGATTTCTTCTATTTTGAGAACAATTTCTGATGAGGGGAATGCCAGGATGAATTAAATTTCTTCTAGTGCGACTGCCTTGTTAGAAACCCCAACAGTAAGTGGTTCTATCTATTGTTTTGAGGTGTGTTTATTGTTCCTTTAGGCTCAATAGTTTTTATCTCTTTTTTTACTTTAATATTCTCATCAAATTAGTGCTAGACTTTATCCAAATCACTACTAAACAATGGATTAACTGCTTGTTATTCTATAGATTTGATTTATTTTGTTCCCTATAGGACCTCAGTGTCCTTGGGAGGCTGCTCCAATTCCTGTTCTTTCTGTAAAATTAGTTGAGACACTCTTAAAAGGTCTAGAGGGATATTTTCCAACCTCTTGTTCCTATACCCTTTAAACTTGGCAAGTTGTTCTAGATCAAGACGAATTGTTGCTATATTTTATACCTATGAATATGTTTTACTAGACTCAAAAATATCATCATAGTCATCAAGATCAACAATGAATTGTCTGACTTTTACCTGGGTTGTAAAGTCCTGGACCACTTTGTTTGGGTCAAACTGTCTGCTGGGAATGGTAGATAAGTTTAAACACTCAATTTCATTGATTTCAAGTTCAACATGCTTATAATTGTCTAAATCATAAACACCACAATGGATAGGGAATGATGGCTAGGAGGATTTTTTGGCTTCCTTCAAAGCTTTGGTTAACCCATTCCCTACTGTTTGATAAGAAATTACTCTAGCCATGAGTTTATATGGTACATACAATGGGAAAATATGGGGCTTAACTATACTTCCATAATATCTAACATATGTAAATAACTCCTCTCCAAACCATTTTCTTATAGCCATGAAATCATCTATGGCTTCATTTGACAGTCTTGGGGCCTTTTCACCAAAAACAACATGTTGTAGGGGTTGAATGACTCCATGACAAATTTTGTAAAAATGAGACTGAAAATTAGACTCCCAGAGGATATTGTGGTAGAAATGGATAGGGATAGGGTCTTGTATGGTCCATTTCCATCCCATGGTTGGGAAATCTGAAGTAAAACACATTGCGTCCATGATTTAAGCACTCATGAAAAATGGGGGAACTGTCTTGGAAGTGACGTTACGATTCTTTCTATACTCTAGGATTTGGGACGCAATATTATTGGAAATGATAGTGCCCCAATCCATAATGTATGAATCTGATGCAGCTTCAATAAGAGGAACCCATTCAACTGAGAATTTACTTGAATTAGGGTACACAAATAGCCTACACATCATAGCAAAAATATAGCAATATGGACCAAGAAGAGAAGATATACTAGAGTACATACCCTTATCGCCATGTTTGTGTTTGTTGGGGTTGTGCCTCCATTATATTATTGGGTCTAGTTGTAGCTTATTATCCTTTGCAAAATTTTCAAGGAAATTATTGTCATATACCTTTTGTGGGTCAGGTATATGATACATTTTATTCAAATATTTTCATTGAAAGACCCAATTACTATATTCCTTGAAGTTAGGAATTTCCTCTCTGCGATGTTCAAATTTTCGATTATCCACTTCACCATTTTAGTATAGGGAAGAATCTTAGGGGGAGAGGAAATTATGTGGAGGAAATTACTTGCGACTTCATCGTAAGAAGTTTCAGAGGATGTTGGAGCATCAGTTGTGGCTACTGTGTTAATTATCCTAGGTTTTTCATCCTCAAATAATCTGTACATGGATTCCCATGATCAAGACCCACTATCTGGAGTGCATGTTGTATCATAGAATATCGGAGGCATCTCCGTCACTTCTGAAGTAGGAGGTGTTGGGTGTGGATTAGCCATGGTTCTTTGTAGCCTTTGACATTTTGTAAGAATTTTCCTTCTCGAGACTAGATTGTAGTGGATAAAAAGAGAATGAAGAACAATACTTGCAATGTGGGAGTGCTTAACACAAAAATTTGAAATGATGGAAAATATGGTTTAAATGTGAAAAATATGAAGCATTAAGTAATAGGCCCTCAAATAACTTTTGGGGCTCAAGACCATTAATATCATTAAGCCTGAGTAATAATTAGAAATGTGAGTTCACATGATTTACTTGGATAACTTGGCACTTAATTTAGATCTCACATTGCAAAATTATTTCAGAGCACAACTTTAAAACATGTGATAAGTTAATTAACCGATATGTTATCAAGACTCTACTTTAACTAATTGTAATCTCTCTATCAACAGTTTCAACATATCAGAGCATTGGAGATGTAAGTGTGCTTTGACTTTTTCGATGCAATAACAATATCACAATCACAAGAGTAGTGGAGTGGTTGTTGGAAAGTATAGTGTGGCACAATTGTGATGCAATATATCACATTGGGGGTTTAAGAGTGGGCAACATAGATGGTAACAAAAGGATTTGCGATTGTGCGATAGCGAAATGTGTCGTGGTGGTAAGGCGGGTCCTGCCAATGGTATTTGTATAATAATGTCCATTGAGGAGATTTTTCCTTTATTATCGTTCCTTTTTGGTTTAAAAGCCTTTGCGCATTGTTTTATGTATTTGGGTTATATCACATCGCAATATTTCAATGGAGTGATTTGTGTGCTTCTTATTGAAATTGCGATATGTGGTATGCGATGGGGTTTTTGGATTATTCGCTTAAGTCCTTCGGCCAATAGATCTAAGTTAATCTTTTGGATATGAAATTTTTGTCCTATAAACAATGAAAATGTTTTATTGTCTAACTTAAAAACTAAAAAGGGTCCCCATTATTTCCTAAGGTAACTATATAGAAAATAATGGTGGGTTATTGAATAGCACAATAGAATGCTAACAATGTTGTTTCTTCAAGTATACTATTATCATTGATTGAAACAGCCATCCATCAACATTTCCATAAGCATCTCAAGAGTAACCATAATCAATATTTCTTCACCTCAATATCATCATTACAAATAAAAGTTACATAATTTGAAATCCGTGGCATTAAATATGGATGGAAATAGGGAAAAATAAATATGAAAATATGATACCTTCCCAAGATGACCATCTTACTGTTACCCAAGCATATAGTTGAAGCTCCTCTTGTTCAAGAAAAGTGAATCACCTGCACTAAGTTTCCCACACCCATGAAAAACTTCATATTTATTAGATATATAACTACAAAGAAATATAATGAGTTCGGGAAAGACAAAAATGACCAAGTGAATCATAATGTAAAATTAACTTTAATACCAGAGGCATGGCCCTACTGCCAGCAGGCATCTATAACCTCGATAGGGATTCCTTTCAACTGAATGAAATTCATGTGTCCCATCTATTAGATATAGATTCAGAGTCATCTAAAAGCACTTACATTGATTTAGAAATTATCTGAAGTTTTTTGTCTTAGCTTGGTAACCAGCTAATAACCGTGCCATTCACGAGAGCTACAAGAATGAACGAGTCAGCTCATGATGATACCTCTTCTCTTCCAACCTTTCAACTGAAATCCATTACCCTAGCTTGGTGACCAGTAGCGGTAACACAATTCTTGTTAGGACCCATGATCATGGTAGGTCGGCTCGTAATGATACCTCCTATCCCCCAATTAACCATTTTAAAAGTAAACTATGATTATGATTAACCTTAGATAGGTTTCTTAATAGGTGGGGAGACAAATCTTCTCCTTAAGAGCATGGGATGGTGTGAAAAGTTTTAATGACTAATCTTTACTGTTTGTTCCTTCTACCCTAATGAATAATTTTAAGGGAGGTATCTTAGTAAATGACTGAAATATGCATTGAGTTAATCATGTTATAGTTCTCATAAAAGCTCATTAGGGTTTTATAGGATTGGTCCACCATAGGAGGATTTTCATCAACATATTCGAAGAGAAACTTGAAAAGTTTTCTTAGATATCAACTTGTTAAAGTGACTAGGCTAGGTTTAGGGTTTTAGGCTTATGAATGGAATGTGTAATGGAAAATCCAATTGACCAACTCCATGAATCACTAAAAAATATGAAGAAAAACCACCCAATCAATGATCAATGTCACTTTACAAGATATGAGGTATTAAGAGTGAATTACTTCTAAAAAGACTTACCACAAGAGTGTATAATAACAAAAATTTCAATAGTTGGGCCTTTGGAATTGCATTTTGAAAAGTGGAATTGTGACAATTTTATTTCAGTTTTTAGACTACCCTACCCTAATTTATAGAGAGGAATATCTCCTTCAAGTGTAGGAGTACTTCCAATGTAGCCATGTGCATAACATAATGCTAAATAAACTCACACTCAGTTTTAAAGAATAAACTTCAACTCATACTAGAGTATGAGAAACTGATTTCTTTATGAGTTGTTTAATAATGAGGGAATAATGTGTATTAATGATTATTTGAAACCAGACTTCAATGGGATCTACATGTTTATGATTCTCCAACTTGTACAAACCTTTCAATGCTTGATAAAAACTCTCTTGGAGGCATAAGGGATCAGATGAAAGACAAACAAAAAACCCTCAAGTTTGGGATCAAATATTTTATTTTCAGATTGACAACAATGGTTAAGGGAAATTCTATGGTTTTAATCTTCGACAATAGTTTCAAAACAAGTTCCAATTATATATTTCTCCTCTAATGGTTTTTGAGTTATATCATCCTAGGGTGAATGTTCTGTAATGGTAGGAGATGTTTTCAAACTCACTCCTTACCCCAACCTCGAAGATATATCATTTCGTTCAGTAGGGGAATCAACGAGAAGAACATGTGCATCAAATTGTTGCATAACCTCCTTGTTTGAATTAGCGTTAGGATTTAGATTAGGGTGTGGAATAGGGTTAAATATAATGTTTGAATTAGGGTGTGGATTAAGGTTAGGTCTAGGGTTTGAATTAGGTTTATGGATAGGGTTTGGATTTAGGCTAGGTATAGGGTTTGGATTAGGGCTAGGTCTAGGGTTTAGATTAGAGTATGGGCTAGGGTTTGGATTAGGGCTGGGGTATGGATTAGGATCATGTCTAGGATACAGATTAGGGTAAGGCTGCACAGGTAGTTGGGACCATGGAGGAGGATGAGTTGGTGGTACATTGGAGAGGAATTTCAATTGTTGTTTTTGTTCAAGTAATTGATTTTGCATAGGAAACTACTCTAGAAAAAGGTTCCAAACCATTCTTTATGCCATGGGAATATATGGCTCGAGGATGAGGACCACAAAGAGGGCCACTGCGGCCAAAAGGTTGGATGTTCTCTTGGAAGAGGAATAAAAGTTTTCCATGTAAATGTAGGATTATAAACTTGTTGAAGAACATGTTGAGGATAATAAAAATTAGTTCAAGTATTAAATGATGATGCGGTTTGAATTATACCTAGAAATTTATTTAATTCCTTAATTGATTCCATGAATACTTCTAGTAATCGTGGAAGTGATGGGAAATGTTTAGTTGAGTGGAGCTCCTCGCAAATTTTGAAAACTTTCAGGCTGTTGAGCGATAATTCTCCAAAGAAGTGCTTCTTTTTACTGTTGGCGCAAAAAAATAGCATTGGTTCTTCAATTTTTTCATCCTAAAAATCATCTAGTTGTGAACTAAGAGAAAAAGTAACATCATTTTTAAAACTTTCAAGCAAAATATTGATGAAGAGATATGAGATTTCCACAGTTAAGCTTATTTCTTGACATTTCTTAAGGTGAAATGTGCAATGTATTTAAAATCCGTCAAATGTTTCGGATGGTAACTCCATCCAACATGAGGGACCATAGAGCTTCTTGAGTGAACGAGTGAAGGAAAGCCAAATTTATAAGAGAAGAAAACTATTATCTGTTGAAAAAGGTCATGAAATAAATCAAAGATAATAATTATATTTTGACCAATTTGATGAGGAATAAGTTAATATGACATTAAAAATTAATACCCCAAATTATTAAATAATTAAACAAGGACGGAGGTATTGAAATTAGTTGGGAAATAAGAATTAAATTTTTTTAATTTTGACTTTTGTTGAAAAAATTGATGTCAAATAAAACAATTAGTTAAAGAAAATTTAAAATTGTCATATAATTCAAAGATTTAAAAAATAAATAAATAAAAGTAATTTTTTTTAAATCATTTGGTTAAGATAAATGTCTTTTCGGATTAATCACATCATTAAGATAGTTAAATTAAAAATCATATGATAAATTATGATAGAGATCATTTTTGAACAATAATTAGGATTAATGTTGGACGAGGCTTTATATTAAAGGATATAAATTTAAAGCTTACATATATATATACTAGCTTCCACTTTATTTATTTTAAATATTTGAATTACATCAAAATTTTAAATTTTCTTTAATTAACTGTTTTATTTGACTTCAATTTTTCTCAACAAAAGTCAAAACTTTAATTCTTATTTTCTAACTAATTTCAATACCTTGGTCTTTGTTTAATTATTTAATAATTCGAGATATGAGTTACCATCTAAAACATTGGACGGATTTTAAATCCATTACATAGTGTCAAGCAAAAATATTGATTTATGCAAGTTTGTGCTTAACAAGCTTCTGGTATATCCTATCAGCATGTGGGGTAATGTATATAGGGGGTTCTTATAGCACCTGAGAAATGAAAAAAAATGTGTAGGAAAGAAACAAAAACTTGTAAGAAAAACTAGGTAAAGAAAAAACCAAACTGCAGCAGGTCACCAAGTTCAATCCCTTAAGTTCCAGAGGCAACATTGGAAATTCCATACAAAAATTTTAGTAACATGCAAAACAAAACCCTAATTTGTCTAGAAACTACTCACACCTTGAGTTCCTTCACTAGTCAATCCTTGATATAATCATGCACTCAAAACCTATATTTAGAAATGAAACCATAAACATTAATCTTTCAAATCACCAACAATTTGTAAGAAAACCCTAATTATTAGCAATTAAGGAACAACCCCTACCTATTGAGAATAAAAAAGCAAAACCCTAACTATTGATCAACTGGCAAAAAAGGTCGTTAAATTTCTCTCACTGAGCAATTCAAAAAATTAAAGGTTTTGATTATCTAAAGCACACAAGCATACAAAACCACTGTTCAATCCAGATACTTACAATGCCAACAGGATACTCAAACCAGAAAGGAAGACTCTCTCAAAGTTCTTGCACCGAGTTTACTCAATCCAATGTGTAGTCCAATGATTGAAATCCATTCCACTCTGTGTATGCAATAAAAAAGTAAAGGTGTGGATTTAATTCAGCTCTAGTGTCTTAATCAAGGAAATATAATCAACTGTTGCAAGAATATAAAAATTCGCAGTATTTCTTATCACTCCTTTAAACTTGGAAAGACGCTCAAATAATAAATATGACAAATTCTACTTTTAATGCAAGAAACATACGGGAAATAAGTTCTAAGAATGTCAAATAGTGATTGGTAAACAATAATATAAGCAAAGTTTTAGGTGGAACAAGCTCCTCTCCAACCAGTCTTCTTGCACTCAACAACTTCCAACATCACAAGTACTTCCTCTTCACATATACAAATTACTTGTCCAAATATACAAACTTTGGAATCAAATCAAGTAATGAGCAAGCTTAATTTTCAACACTATATGTACTCGCTCTAAATGATATCAATACAAATATACAATACTCCAATACTTATATTATACAAACAGAGGTTCCAATATACTTTTACCGCTCAACAAGAAAACAAAGGTTATTTACATAAACACGCTTTAGATCTAACCAGGAAAGTTCAAGATCCCACTGTTGTAAATCGATGAGATCACAAACTTCTCATTTACACGTTGAACTTACCATACAAAAGATACATAACCAAGTTGATTAGTGAAGCAATCTAAGGTTTTGGTATTCACATGCCTGATCTGTTCATATAGAGACATAGGATCTTAAAGAAATATCAATGTACCTTCAGCCCTTGATTCTATAATGACTCGAGAGATTTAGATTCAGGTCGTATTTGGAATTAATAAAGAACCACTATATCATCTAAAACATTTTATATTTGTGGTCTACCAACACTCAAAAGTGAGTGTCACATTAAGTCCTTATCACCTCTCAGCATATACAAGATATAGTTTTACCAGGGATTTGATTTATGCCACACATGTTAGATGAAAGCATCCAAAGATATTATATGTAATTATGATGATGCTCCTTCAAATTTAAGCGTTGAATAACCACAAGCCAAGATGTGAGATAAATATTTTAAAAAGACAAAGCAGAAAATAAAGTTTCATCCTTCAAATTTAAGCGTTGAATTACCACAAGCCAAGATGTGAGATAAATATTTTAAAAAGACAAAGCAGAAAATAAAGTTTCATAAAGGATTCAAAGCACATATGAATAAGGCACACGGTTGATATAAATATACTACAAAGAAACCAACACTAGTTTTGAAATAAACAAACCACGCAATACTAATACAATGGAGGTGTGTCGAGTTGGGTAGGTTAGGCCCTAACCAACAAGCTTACACCCTGTTAAAACAAAACAAAATCACATAATGAAAATCAACGAATTTGAGAAAGAACATAACATTAATTTTATATTAATAAAGTTTAGTCCTTTAGTACATCTTAGTCTTAATAATTTGGATCTATTGATAAGATCAAAGGGTAGAATCCCCTAGAATTTAACAACATGAGGGAGGACAAGGAATGACTTTATTTTTCTTGTTTCCATAACTCTATTTTTGTAACTTTTCCATTACAAATTTGGCTTTAGACAAGCCAATTCTTTGCAATTAAGATGGAAACTTAGATCCCAAAGATTTTCCATCAATAGATACCCAATAAAACCATAATATGATTAAGTAAATTTAGGTCTGATACATAATTGTACATTTTTTGCAAATCTAGGAATAATTTTATAATTCTTGAACAATTGAGATTTTTCACAAATCTGCCTTAGAGAACCCTTCGGATCTCCCAAACCATGGAAAATTTTGGAAATTTGTTTGCAATTTACTCAAATTCCTATAATGGTATAAAAGCTCATGTCCTAGAATTTTGGGGATGATTTGTGAATTCGATTCTAGAAACTCACACATGTGACCTAGTTGCATTTTAAGGCATGTGGAGATGTTAAAAAACCATTTTAGATAAAAACAATATTTGGTTTTCCTCGGAAGGTTGTTAGTCTATCAAAGCCCCAAATTGGTGCAGGAATGTTGGTGCAAGAACTTAACTGAGTGCACGAACATGATAGAAATTTGTTACACATAGGAGTTGGTTGACCTAAGAACCTTGACATATGAAATATGTGCAAAGTGTTGAAGACAACATGCACAATATTTCCTTAGTGCAAGAATCCTCAAGAGTGCAGGATTATGGTACAAAATTATGGTTGAAAGATCATGTTGCATAGAGAAGAAGAAAACATACATAATTAGTGAAGAAATCATCTAAATACTATTAAATTACTAAAAATAAAGGAAATTTATTAATTTACCTCTTCATGCTTATGTTTAAGATAATTAGCCCCAAAATGTGAAAAATGACGACAATAACTATGAGAACTAAGTAAAATCATGAGGGAAATAGATGTATTAAATATGAAAAAATGGAGGCCTTACAAACCCCATATTCATAGTGAGACCATGGGGTCCGGTTAGTTAAAAATAACATGCCCTATAACTTGGAAGTACCAAGGGGTGGGAGGGAGTATTAGAAGAGGAGGCGAACATGGTTTGATCAGTGGTTGTCGAGCCCATTTTAGAGTCGAATATTTGGATCACAATTATCAAGCCCAAACTATCGTTGAATTATAAGTTGAAATTATTGAAGAAAAAAAAAATCAAGTATGAGTGTCAACAAATTCTGGATTCAAAGGATTTAAAGGTTGTAGCTACATGGATTTTCGTTACTAGTAATTCAAGGCTGTGACAAAATCATTTTTTATATATTGTTGACCTTTATTGGCACATTAAAACTGTCATGGGAAAGGTTCTTGCTAATTGAAGAGGGGCACAAGATAACCTCCTACACAATTTATAGGAAATAAAGTTGCTTATGATGGACGTGGAAGGCTACCTAGCAAGCTTGAGGATTTCCTTTAAGATATTCAGTGACATCTCACAACAAGGGAGTGAATTAACCCATCAATTTGGATACCTCCCTATCATGCCAATGCTCAAGTTTTCATTCATCGTTATATTATCATTGTCTTTTATCATTTACATGCTAGATTTTTCAGGGACAGTAACTCCCATACATGGATGATTTAGTTTTACTTTTGGTTGTTTTTACTATCTGGGATTCACTTGCTGTCTTAAAATTCTGATTTTTGTTATGGTTTTGGTTGTTGGGTTCCCTTTGGTTGCGTAGCACTTCTTCTCAATTTCTATGTATATCAAATTTGGTCATGTGAAATTTTAAATTTTTTTGTAGTTAAGTGATTATTATTCACCTATAAATTGAGATTATTTTCCTTCTACAAAATTCTTATAACAAATACTAAATAAAACACGATTGCAACATCACTAAAAAATAATTAACCACAGGCACTGAGAAAATAATGCAAATAAAATTAATGAACACCAGTATTTTTGGACAAATGTCCTTGGAATAACCTGGAAGGGAAAACTAGCCTGTAGATGAGAGTTTTTATTATTAATTATTCAAAAAAAATATTGCAACTGGTTGGACCGTAAGATGGAAAATATTTAGAAAAATATTTTGATCACTTATGCAAGCCTCCCTATTATCTTGGAAGTTATTCAACCCACCATAACAAATTTGACCTCCCTCTGAAGTTGTTTATGGCTCACAAGTGTGGCTTGGTAGAAAAACTCGGCCCTCCTTGCAACCCCCACCGACTTAAAAATCAACTCGACCTCCACTGGAAAATATCAACTTCCACTGACAAATTGATCCTCCTGTGAAAATCGATCTCTCCTACAAATTTTCCTTCCTTTAGAATTTGTCCCTCTCTGAGAAATTTACATTTCCTTCTAGGGTAATTTTCACCCCCTACTAGAGTAACTCACACCACTAGAAAATCAGCTCTTTTTTGCAGAAAAATTGATCTCCAATTCTCCTTGGAAATCGTTGTGAATCTCTGCTAAAACCCTTGTTGATGATGTCCTTGTATTTCCTCTACACCTGTGTTATCATTGCAACCATGTGTCTCGATGTGTTCTCCAAATTCCCTTTGATTACCTCTTATAATATGTTGTTGATGAATCAATGGTCGTGATCTAATCACAATCGATGGCTAAGATCATATTGACCCCATCAAGTGACTTTTCAGGAAGTCTTTAGAGGAAAATTAAGTTACTCCAATTAATATTTCTTAATTAAGCTTATTTCCATAAGTTACACTTAGGAAAATTAATTAACAACTTAATTAAATCTAATCAAGGCCTTTTCTCACGAAACCTTTACTCGATATTGGAGAAAATATGTCCCCTAGCCTCATAGACACAATTTGATATTAGAACACCTATCCAAACTACATCATCTAACACTCCCTCTTAGTGAGGAAGGTGTTTTACATAACACCCAACTTGTCTCTAGAGAAGATGAACCTTGCCTTCCCAAAAACCTTCATCAAGATTTTTGTTATTTGTTCATATATAGGTATATACTATAGATGGAAAATCTTGTGCTACACACAATCCCTGATGACGTGGTATCAAATTTCTAGATGTTTGGACCTATCATGAAACACTGAATTCTTGACAACTTGATGCAACTCTGATTGTCATAATGTATCACATTCTTCTCTATCCTCTGACCAAACAAGGCTACCAACAACTTCCAAAGCCATATGGCCTTACACGTAGCCATGCTCAATGCTATGTAATCTACCTCTACAAAACTCAATTCCATAGACTTTTACTTCCTACTTTACCAAGAAACAACTCTTGATCCCATGCTAAAGCATCACCCTGAAGTGATTTTCCAATCCATTGTGTTGCCTTCCCAGTCCGCATCAATATATCCCACCAAGCTAACACCATCACCTCAAGCATATATGATCTCATACTTGATTATGCCTCATAAAAAAATCAACACATGATTTTCTACTTTCCAATGCACTCTCCTTGGTTCCACCTTGAACTAACTGAGAGAGTTTACTGCATAGGATATTCCTAGCCTGGTGTTGAACAGATACATGAGGGAGCCTATCAAATTCCTGTACAAGGTGGATTCAACCTATGTTTTCTTGGATGCATATATCTCACTCCAATTCATGATCATGGGAGTAGAGATGGCTCTACAATCCTCCGTTCCAAATCTCTTTAGGATCTCTATACAATATTTCCCTTGAACAAGGAAAATATCCCCATCTATCTACCACACCTCCATGCCTAAAAAAGATTGCATGAGCCCCAACTCCTTCATCTCGAACTCTGATGCAAGGCTCCTCTTTCACTCCTCAATGAGCCCCAATGAACCTACCAAGAACAAGTCGTCCAGATATAGGGCAAGAATGAGTACATCAACCCCAACAACCAAGTAGTAGAGGTTCACATGCGCCTCACTCTTCACAAAGCCCATTCCCTCAAGTATCTGTCAATGCACTCATATAATTCCCTCAGATATTCCTTTAGCTCATATAAATATCTCTTCAACCTGATCATGTGGCTCTCTATGTTGTGTGCCACTAATCATGAGTTCATAAATTTTGCTTAAAATTGAAAGTTACAGGATTGGGTTGAAACTAGGATGGTTGTGTAGATATCATCTTCCTGATTCCGGCACCGTGAAGGGTTTGAAAAATCGATGTCGTATGAGAGAGATATCGTGTTCTAGTCAATTTCCCAAACAGTTAAATTTTACGTGAGGTTTGACTAGGATGCCCAGTCAGCATGGAGGGTGAACAGTTAGCAAAAAGGAATATTCTGAAGAATATTCCTTTTCTCAGAGCCAATCAGACGCTGAAAAGTGGCGCTATGTGATTAGTTTAAGGGTTGTACATGTTTATTTAAGGAACAATTATAGGGTGACACGTGGCCAGCCCTGTGGCCATCATGTGTCCCTTGAGCAATATGGTAAAATTTTATGAGGTCCGCAGGGTTCGACCCCGCGACCTCCAGCTTGCGCTCATAGGTCTCCACTATCTCCACTACATCATGTTACTTAACCCTATATGTGCACCGGTTCTATTTGAAGTTTCATGTATAGTGGAGCGGGGGTTGGGGACAGTCGTTGGTCCCAACCCGTCAACGACCCCATAAATAATTCACATGATTAACCATCACAACAAATGTAAAGTCCGACAGTTGTTATAACCAACATTTATCACAAACCATTGTATTTATCACATGGAGGAGTTTATGCTACCACCCCGTGCGGCTAGTGCCGACAATTACGTTAACTTTGTTTCAAAACTCTAGTTCCAATGTTATTTAACCACGGTATAAGTGGAGTTCCGCTCCAATATTTAATATCACCGTGAGTTTCGGGGGTTGACATGTGGCCACTCCCTACCCTTAGAATTTACCATTACGGTTAGCGTTGGTGGGAAAGATAGTGCGCTCTTAAATTTGTGGATTTTTTCTAAATGTAATTGCAGTTAAGTGCAGTTCACCAAAATTAGTGGAGTTTTTCTAGGATTTACTGGGAAAATGACTTGAAGGGTTAATTTTCGCCCAACTTGAGTGAATGAAGAGTCAATCTAGACTAATTGGAGCATTCTGGAGCCATCGGTGTAGATAAAATAGCCATTAGAGGATTGTAAACACATGTATTTTCAAAATTTTGATCATAATGAATGATGGGCATGCCATTCGGAGCTCGACTAGCAGATGCAGCCTAGGAGGGGTGAACGGATTCATCATGCATGATGTGTAAATGTTATTTGTGGTTTTATTTCTCTATTATACATTGTTGTTTAGTGTTATTTAGGCTTATTTTCATGCTTCTAATTCACAAAATCATATATATTTCATGGTTACAATTCTTAATCCTTAAGAAAACTATGGAGACAAGTATGCACATGTTTTATAACTGAAAAGACACTTAGCACAACAAACTAATACAATAATTTCAGATCAGGTTGGTATCAGAGCTAGAGTTTATTCTATGGTGTTGTTTTGTGCAAATATTTGTTTAACTCTTTGCAAGTGTTAGATGCTTACTAGGCTCAAGCTCAAGAGAGGAGAAGGAAAATTGGTGGAAGAAAGAGGGTCTCAAAGTGAGCCACAACAAAGGACAGCAAGATTGCCACAATCTCCACCACTTAGTTCACCTCCTAAGGAAGCAAAAGCAACATTAAGCATGCCTCAAGAGGAAGAAGAAATCCATGAAGAAGTTGATCCCAAAGAGGAGGAAAGAGTATTCATGAAAGCATTCCTTAACATGACTGAGATGGTTATAATCCTTTATCAAGAAAGGAATGAGAAACTGGATGGAGAAGGATCCAAACTTCATAAGGAAGGAAAATAATCATCAAGAGGTCACAATGATGAAGATAAGTCAAAGAAGGGCAATGGAGGAAATGGAGGCAGTGGAAAGTCACCATCCTCACCCTCATCATCATCATCCTCTACTTCATCTTCAGTACATCAACCACACAAGTCAAAGAACACTGGTAAATTTCCTTTTTTTTAAATTGATGTTAAGTTTGAATTTCCAATGTTTAATAGTGAAGTCAATGCAGAAAAGATTTATAATTGGATTAGGCAATTGGAGGTATATTCTAGAATCCATAACCTTCAAGATGATGATACCAAAATCCAATTAGCTTCATTGAGAATGGAAGGTGAAACACTTGTTTGGTGGGAAGTCAAGACAAAGGAGGAGATCAAGAAGCATGGTAAGATTATTCTATCATGGAATGATTTCATTACTCTAATAAAACAAAAGTTTTATCCATTATATCATATGTAGAAAGCCATAATGAACTGGAAAAACTTTAGACAATTGAAAGGACAAAATGTGCAAGAATACACCCAAGAATTTAGGAGCAGACCTCTCTTATTAGGGGTAGATTTTCAGAGCCAAGATACTTTGCTCAAGTACATATGAGGCTTACATAGATACCTAAAACATACTATTCTCATGTTTAACCCTATAATCTAGATGAAGTATGTGTTCAGGCCACACATCTAGAAGCTAGAGGGAAAAAAATTTCTCAAGAGGGTAGGAAGAAACCTTTTAAGGGTAAAAAACAAAGAGAAGACCTCAAAAGGTAAAAGCAAAAAGAATGCATATATTAAGAAAGAGGGAGAAAATCTGGTTTGTAAACATTGTTCAAAATAAGGCCATGATGAAAATCATTGTTTGAAATTACATCCTGAAAAGAAGCCCAAGTACTACAACAACAAAGGGAAACAAAAAACTGCAGCTACAACTCAACATGATTTAGGAGAGGATTTAGGTGATGAATCTAAAATTACAGCCATGGCATTGAAGAACATGAAGGGGAAAGAAATTGAAACTAAACCCAGTACTAGTACATCAAACTGTCACATACATGCTCCAAATGAAGAAGAAAGAATTGAACTGTTTCATGTGAGGGTCATATCCAAACATACTAAGATTGACACATTGTTTGACAGTGAGTCACAAGAAAACTTAATATCTGAAGACTTGGTCAAGAAAATTAATCTTAAGACCATACCACATCCAAAACCATATCCACTTGGTTGGATTTTTAAGGATGCAAATTTACAGGTTTCAAAGAAGTGTATATTGTGGTTTGCAATAACTGCACTTTTTTTTGACACGGTTGAATTAGATGTGGTTTTGCTTGACATAACAGGTATTGTGTTGGGAAGTCCTTAATTTTATGATAGGAAAGCGATATTCCATCTCCATGATAATAAATACCATTTATTCAAATATGGCAAGGAGTATATTGTTAGAGCACATCGCAAGAAGACAAACATTGTTATGGTAAATGTTGGACAGGTAAAGAGGTTGGTAAATTCAAGCAAGAATTATGTTCTTATAATGATTAAGCCTAAAGCTGATGTTAATCATGAATCATTTGAGGGTTGTGATCCTAAGTTGAAATCAGATTTATATGATTTAGTTGATGCACATCATGATATGTTTCAGGAGCCAACAGGATTACCTCCAAAAAGGGAGATTCAACATGAGATGTAGTTGCAACAAGATTGTCCTCTTCCAAACATCGGCATGTATTGCATGTCGATAATGGAGAATGATGAAATAAAGAGGTAAATCAAGGAGAGGTTGGACAAAGGAATTATAAGGCCAAACACTCATGGAAAATTTTAGGGGCTAATATTCGCTGGTGGGATAATTTTCCATGGTTTTTCCAGAAAAAAGATTCGCCAATTTCCATTTTTTATAAAAATGATTCTCCCAAATTTTACAATATAAAATTATTTTACGTTAAAAATCGCCAACATTATATAGACAGTATATATAATATCATTATAAATTTGAATAATTTTACAAATACAACAATAAAAATTTTATAGTTTGCATATTAGGGACTAGTGAGATTCGCCAATTTTTAAACTTCAAGATAATTTTCCATCCTTAAAATTTTCCCGGCTGAAGCACTTCGCCATGTGGTTTACCCATAGTCTTGATTTCGAAGAAAAATGTGACTTGGCGCATGTGTGTAGACTTCAGATCTTTGAACTAGATAACAATAAAGAATCGATACCCACTCCCAAGGATAGATGATTTTCGTGATCAGCTGAAAGAAGCATATTTTTTCACTAAGTTAGATTTACGAAGTGGATATCATCAAGTAAGAATTGTAGAAAGTGATGTAAGGAAAACTGCATTCAAAACCAAACAAGGACTCTTTGAGTGGTTGGTTATGCTAATTGTTTTTTGTAATGCACCGATGACTTTCATGCGTGTTATGGATAGTGTTTTGCGTCCATTCCTTGATGACTTTGTGAGTGTGTACTAATATGACATATTGATTTTCTGAAAAACAAGAGAAGAACATGTCTTGCATATGAATAGAGTGCTTGATGTTTTGAAGAAAGAGAAATTATTTATTAATATGTAAAAGTGTGAGTTTGGAAAGACTTATTTGGTTTATTTGTAACACATTGTAGGAGGAGGTTAATTGAGAATTGGTCCCTCTAAAGTGGAAGCCATTGTGAATTGGCCCACACCCAAAACAGTAACCAAGGTAAGAAGTTTCTTAGGTGCAGCTCAGTATTGGAGAAATTTTATTGCTAACTTTTCTGCCATCATAGCTCCTATGCATGCAGTTAAAAGTGTGAAGAAAGGCTTCCAATGGGGAGGCAAACAACATCAAGATTTCAAAGCTTTAAAAGACAAGATCAGTTCAGCTCCAGTCCTTGCATTACCAAATTTGAGACAACCATTCAAGATACAAACTAATGCTAGTGATTATGCCATGGGCGTAGTTCTTTTGCAGCATGGTAAGCCTATCACTTTTCATTCTGAAACATTCAACGGTGTTGTAACTAATTATCCTACAGTAACTCCTAGAGACACCCTAGAGTTGCTATAGACCAGTGCCTAGGACACCTTATAATGTATGGAGAGCGGAGGATGTATAACAACATTTAACGTTTGAACAAGGCAGGGCTCTCATACTACTTCTTTACAAATAGAAAATAATATTTGAGTGGAACCAAAACTCTAGACAGTTTGATGCTTAAAGAGTAATACTGGATGAATGTAATATCGAACTCAAACACTGCTGTATCAGACAACTTTAAGACAGTTCACATTAAACAGGGCCGGATTCATGATATATGGCAGAAAAAGCAGATATATAAAAGTGGCTATTGGACTGCATAGAACAAAAGAGATATTGACTGTTATGAAGACGACACCAAGAAGAGTTTCCCAGCATATGGTGGGATTATATGATTAAGAATCCATACATGCTGGTAACTTTCGTCAATAGCGCTTCGTAATGGCCAACATAGTAGAAATATGTATGAATGGGGGATGAAACACTGTATTATACCTGAGCCATTTTTAAAGTACCAGGAAGCTTATGATATAAGTATCATAAAGATAAATTCATATCAGAAACAACGGGACACTCGCATTCCAGAATATAATACTTAGAAGCATGGATGTAAATGAAATGAACAACGATATTGCAATAAACAAGAGAGAATCACACACTACCATAAACCAAGGTCGGAATCCTTATTTAAAGTATAACTCCTTATCATTGAAGCCCCACAGGCTCTTCACATTAGCATTTGAGTCTTCACAAAACACATACAGAAAATCTTCAGACAGTCAATTTCTTCCCAAGAATTGGAACCTTTCTTTCTTCTTTCATCTACCTTATATAGGATTCCTCCTATTTCAGCGAGAAGATATTTCGGGGAAATATCTTCTTCGCATGAACAAAATTTGTTACAAGTCATTTTCATAACAGCAAAATTTCATGATGGGGAATCAGCCCTCCCATCACGCGTAAACAGGCCCCAGGCCAATTTCAAAATGGAAACTTAAACAACTGTTTGATGTAAAAAGTAAAATGCAAGAGTGGGGGAAAAACAACCCACTCGGAACTTTGAAAGAAAATAAGATAAAATAAGTGAAAGTGAAATAGGCCGTTTAGACCATATCATGAGTTAACTGAAAAGTCAGGGGCGAAGCTGAGTGGAAGCCGTTGCAGATTCTGGTGGAGGCACGTTTGCGAAGGGACTAGTATGCTGACTCATGAACTGTGTCAATCTCTACTGACTCTCGGAGGTTGGTTCTGGCATCGCTGAGAGCTTCTCCACTTTGATAAAAGCTTCGCCGAGAGCATGAATATCTGCCTCAGTATGGAGCCTGTGTCTGATCATATAAAGGAGATTAAACTCCTTTTTGAGGACTGTAACAATTGTAGTAGCTTTGAGCTGGGTCGCTTTCCCCATCTGGAGGTCAGTTCGGTCTCTTTCCAATTGCAAACGCTCTGTGTATTGGTCTAAGAGCACAAGCACGGCAGGGGCGGTTGGTTCCCAACAGGAAGGGAGTCCGGCTGCGATGATCTCATCCCATACTTCGTTAAATTGTTTGACATTGTCAATCACCCGTTGAAGGGCCTTTGAAGCTGCTGCTCGGGCTTCCTCTTTATCGATGATCTTTTGACACTCGATGATTTTTGTAAATCGACTGGGGATGCCATGTTTCCCCAAGTCGTTCACCCTTAGTGCATAAAGAAATGAGATGTAGTCCCCGGCGTGTTGAGCTCTGTTAGGCAGATCACCCCCTGCCTCCTGCAACTTTCTGTTGAGATAAGGAATAGTGGACTTGAGCTCCCCTATCATTGTCAAGAATTCCCATTGCTCGGTTACCGCCGTGATTATGTCTGACCAGATTAAGCTTCTGGCCTCGAGAAGGGTGAGGTTCCCCTTTGCTCGACTCCTCATATCAGCAATGGTTTTGTGCTGCTCAGCCGTGACCTTTTTCTCTTCCTCGACTTCCCTTTGTAGCTCTTCAACTGTTCTGGCCTTTTCGGCCAGGGCGCCCTCCAATTCTGCGACCTTTTGCCTGGTCGTGGATGCTTGTTTCTCCAATACTTCGATCTCAGCTTTAGCTGTGGATAGTTGTGCTGCCACTGAGCCAGTTCCGCTTGATGCTTCAGCCGTATGACAACTGTGTGAATCCCACCAGGTTTGTAGCTCCGTTGCTCTGTTTTCTAACTCGCCCATCCTCTTGGCCATCTTTTCCTTCTCTTCTCTCTCCCTGAAAAGCCTAGCAGACAATTCCTTTTTCTCTTCCTCCACTCGTACCAATTCAGCAGTTTGTACAGGATGTGAAGCTGGTATGCGAGCCTATTTCTTTGCGGCTGTGATATCCCTCTGCAACTTAGTTATAAGTGCTGCTTGTGTACCTTTCCCTCCTTCATCTTGGTTCTTGATTTGATCTTGGAGATCACGCACCTGATGTGCGTTAGCACGACAAGCATTCTATTCCGCGACAAAGGAATCCCTCAGCTGGTCATATTTATGTTCCGTCTTTTTTAACGCGAGGGTAATCTGCGATAGTTTGTCCTTCATCATGTCGCAGATCGTTTGGAACAGGTCGTTCATGTCGTGGACCGGTACTTTCTTCATATCAATGGCCAATTCGAGCACCTTATAACTAGGAACATCAGAATTTGGGTCCAGGATGGCCTCCGCCATAGACAGTACTAGGCTTTCAGTGTCTGCATTGATAGAAGCAGAGAGCCTGGTATGGTATTTTTCAACAAACCCCTCTAACTCAGCCTTGTATTTGTCTCGGATTGTTCTATTTGTCCGCTCCCTTTCGCTCGCCTTTGACGCAGTGGGCTCGATGATGGCTTGCGTAACCTCTGTGTAATCGGAGGAGGCGATGCTGTCTCTCAGTGTTGTTATCCCCGCCTTGCCTTTATCGAATTCACCAAATTTCGTGAAGGGTTCCAGTAGTTTCCCTTCTCCTATTACTTCTGCTTCACTGGTGGCCACTCTCTGTCTCTTGGGCGATGGTGCTCCTCCGGAGGTGCCTGCCTCTTCTCCACCTGCGCCCCTATTCACTTCCTCCTCTTCCCCTGTAGCAGATGAGTCTGTCTCCATCTGCGAAAAAATGGGCCAAACTTCGTGGTTAGCCCTCCACTCAATAAATGGCCTCGGCTCATGAATGTAGGGCGTAGACCTGTTTCTTTTTCTTTTATTTGAAATGATTTCTCGTGGGTCATAAGCCCAGCTTGTCCCCAACCTCAGGTCCATGTTTTGTAGCATTTTTTCAGCAATTGGGAGGGCATATCTAGAGTTTACCACGAATGGGCCGATTTGGACAGGAAGCCTTAAGATATAGCCTTTCTTAGCAGGGACAAAATGAAGCTGGTCGGCTTTGAGAGCTTGCCGGATGTACTCGAGGGCGTAAACTCGTCAGACGGGGAAGACTGGCAGCCGGTATGGAACAACTTCGGCTCCATAGACCCAAATTTCAGTGTAGTCTTCATCAAGGAACCAATCTCCGGTACATTGGTATTTCCCAGCCTGCAGCCAGCGTTTCATCTCTGGGAAAACCCTAGGTGAAGGCATGTCGTGAATGATGGTGTAGGCGATGGACATAAAAGTGTTCACGAAGTTTGCATAACCCTCTCCCCTAGGTAAATGACGGACGTAGTAATTCCAGTCGAAGACTGGTCTGGGCTGAGAATTCTCAGAATAGATTCTATCTAACCCCAAATGGGTGAACTTATCTGCATGCTGGAAAAGGAAGAGGTAGAACACCATTGAGCAAAAGCGAAACTTGCAGGATTGTGCGAGCTCTTGGAATTGGGTTAGGATGGTTGAGGAGAGGAAACCCGGGATGTCCAACATAATCCCGTTCTGTGACATGAGCCATAGAAAGCGAATGCATACCATAGAAATGTCTTCCGGGCTCCCTATCCCCAAAAGGCCGGCGATGAGAGACAGAACAGGTCAAACCTCTTCGATGAATAGACTCAGTGAATACGGCTCCAGTGAAGGCAGGGCAGTTGCCTGGTCGATGGTTATGGAGGATATGAAGGCACGGTGGGCTTCCTTTGACAGCTTATTGAACTGGGCTAGCAAGGTTTCATCTTTGAAACTGAAGTATGTGTCGCTGGGAGGGAAACAGAGGGCCTGTCTGATAACATCGGGGGAAAGGGAAAAAACTACGTTCCCCTGAGGAGAAACGAAAGCGCCCCGATTTACATCATAGGCATCCCTGAGCCAGATGATAAAATCAATACAATAATGGAGTTGGGGGGTGATTTGGTGGTAGAAGCCAGACGCGATAACTCAGAAACGGTCCGCATTCTTGCAATGGCGGCCAAAGAGCAGGGGTTTGATACTGCGTATGTCAAAAGGGTATTTTGGGTCGCAGATACCAGACTGCAGGTCGTAAAGGGGTTCAAAACCAGGCGGGTTCCTAGACTCACGGACCTGGGGAGTTTCTGGCTCGTTCTTCTTGGGCGTTCCCCTTCCCATGGCTGTCATTTTAAGAATTCGAAATAGAGAAAGGAAACAAAGGGGAAAATAGAGAATAGAATACCTGGACAGAGGGTGACACTGCTCGGGAAAGCGACGCGGGGAACTCTGACAGTGATTGGGGTAGATCGGGCGCTCTTCCCTACTTGGTATTTGCCGTAGAAAGTAACCTGCGTCTTTTTACCAGAGAAAAATACGGGAGTTTGTTACCACTGGAGCGGGCTGTTTGGGTTAAAAAGACGGATGAGTAAGATGACAGAAGGTAAGTGTCGTAAGGACACTGGCAATGAGACACGTGGCGCGTGGGGATTGGGGATATCAAGGTGTAGGTGCGCGCCTCGTGTCGGGTTAAAGGCTGGTACGGGTCTTAGTACCAGCTGACCTAATGAACTTACCTTACCTTTTATCCACATATGCTGTCCAACCCTTACCGCGCATGATTTCCTTTGCTGAACAAACACATGTCTTTCCCTACTGTGCGGGCCCACCTTTACTCTGCCACGTAATCACATTCCGGGGCCTATTCTTACCATCTCCCTTTCCACTGTGAAACTTTGCCATGCCACGTGTCGTCAGTCCGCGGGGGTATGGGTCTCGTCCTTTCCCCGCTGATCGACCCCCTCGGACTTTCCCCACGTGCTTCCTTTTGTGGAGGCGGCCCCTTTTAATATAACCGTTAGTGTTAGCGCTGCGTCCTCCTTTTGCCTTTACATTTCCTGTTTATTCATTGTTCGGCCCTTCACCACTTTGCGTTGCTTGCCCATTAACTTTTAATACATGTGTATTTTACCACCTTAACTCTTTGCGGCCCATTTTTTGGAATATTTGCCATTTAATATAAAAATTTAATGTGTGACTTGTCCAACCTTTTGTACTCCCGTGACTAATGTATTGAACAACACTACATATGACAAATAACTAATGTGTTGGTACAAAGCGTCAAGAAGTGGAAACACTACTTGATGGGTAAAGAGACAATTGTACATACCGATCACCAATCATTACAGTACTTGCAGACGCAAACAAAATTGCAGCAATCACGACATTTCAGATGGATGGGATTTCTTCAACAGTTTCACTTGGTTATAAGGTACAAGGATGGAATTTTAAATAAATTTTTTGATATGATTTCAAGACCAATTATAAGTGCTTCTACTTTACAAAAAAATGATCCTATTATACATGAGAGTTACATAGAACAATATGCACATGATGTTGATTTTCAAGATGTGTATGCTAGTTTGAGTGAAGGGAATCAAGTTGAAGAACATGATTATCACATGCATAAAAATTTGTTGTTTCATTTGGGCAAGTTGTGTATACCACAAGGAGAGAGGCTAAGTGTCATGAGATAATCTCATTCATCTCCTATTGTTGGACACTTTGGGGTAAAAAAAATAGTGGCACATCTACAGAGATATTGCTATTGGCCTTGCATGATAGATAGTGTGTCGCATTTTATAAGAGGTTGTTCTCTGTGTGCAAAAAGCAAGCCTAACAATAGTAACCTTGAGTTGTACATGCCACAACCAGTACCATCAAGGCAATGGGAGAGTGTCTCCATGGACTTTGTTGGAGGTCTACCTATGTCAAGAAAACAACATGATTATCTTTATGTAGTTGTGGATAAATTCAGTAAAATGTGTATACTTATGCCATGTAAGAAAACCATTACTGATGAACAAACTATTGAACGTTATTTTCAACATGTATGGGTTCATTATGGATTGCCTACTTCTATTGTTAGTGACAGGGATTCCAAGTTCATTGGGAATTTTTGGTCCAATATTTGGAGTATGATGGACACAAAGTTGAAAAAGAGTATTTCTTTTCATCCGCAAACTGATGGCCAAACTGAGGTGTTGAACAGAACCGTTGTACATCTATTGAGATGATATTGCAGCAAACATCCTAAGTTGTGGGATGAGAAACTACATTACATTCAGCATGCTTGCAACTGAGCAAAGCACTCTTCTACAAATAGATCACCTTTTGAAGTATGCTTTGGGTATTTGCCAAAATCACCATTAGACTTCATATTTGAGAAGCATGTTGCAATTGATGGGCATAGTGATATTGAAAAGGCTCAAAATTTCATTGAGAAAATTTAGGTTATACATCAACAAGTTCAAGAACAACTTGAGAAAATTCAAAGCTAATACAAGGAGAGGCATGACAAACATAGAGTTGATCACAAGTTTCAAGAAGGAGATGAGGTATGGTTGCACATAAGAAAAGAAAGGATGCAAGGGGAAGGTAAAAATCTCAATCCCATTCGCGATGGTCCATTCAAGATCATAAAGAAAATTGGTAACAATGCTTTTCAACTTGACTTGCCTTCATATATGTTAAGCATAATTATGAATTACAGATAAATCATTCTTCCCTAGACATGTGCTTATCTACAAAAATAGATTAAATACTTTGTGGCTACTTTTCCTAACTATGACCAGACACACAGAATGAACTAAGAAGCTTACTTGGAGTCTAAGCACTTCCAAAATCTCCTTCTCTCGCTTTTGTTGTAGCTTCAAATTCCAGCCGGCTGTGCAAAATGTTTCCTGCAAAAATGAACACTAAACAACAAGAGATAGCAATAATCCAGATGTCTATTCAAGTTATTTAGCTAAATCAATGAAGCATAAACCATATACATCAAATAATAATTCATAATATGGAAAACATGAGCTTATACAGATACATATGTGGGAAAGTAAGAAACAATCTTTATTAATGGATAGAAGGGGATGTCACAACCTAGTGATTGGTTTGAAGTGACCATCTCCAGCAGCATCCCAGCCTCATCACAATGCAGATCTCTCCAGCAGCATGTTACACAAATCAACTCCTCAATTGAAATTCCACCAGCATTTCTCTACTCAAATTCTTCCTTATCAAACACTAAGATATATGCTCAATTTATAGAGGATTTGAAGGTAGCTTTACAATCAATGAATTTCCAATAATAGGCAAGACATGTTCCCAATCTTGTAGATTTCAAATGGACACATGGATTCGAAGTTTGACACATGTGAACTCTTCTAGAAGGGACTGGACAAGTGGAGATTCTAGAACAGTGATAATTTCACTCCCAATGTGACCAACGTACCTATGAGTGTCAGGAAGTGCTTTGCAAAGCAACCTTGAATGGGGCTACCTGCATATGCAATGCAATTAGTCCCTTTAGAGGCAACATTGATGAGCTCTCATATGATATATTATAAAATTCAAACCTTGGAAACCTTTGCAGATGAAATTCATGAATCATTTGTCTTGTTCTTTGTCTTAGGGCATGTAGCAACTAAAATGATAGGGGATGATAGACCCTATTCATTGGTTCTGGAGATGATGTCCAGTTAACCAGGTCATTGGGAATGATGCCCAAATTGACCTATAACAAATTTCCCCCTAAAGCATGAAGTCAGAATAATAATAACAATATTTTGGCTGAGATGCTTTACATTGTGATGGGTTGGAGATGAAGTGGAGTGGCGACCTGCATCAATCTTACAATACATTACATCATGATATATCCTCTTGATCATAATTGCTGAGGGTAGGCATTCCCATGTTCAGAACATAAACAATCTAATAACATGTACATAATTTAGAAAGTCATCTACATTGGAATGTTGCCAAATACAGACATGCCTACAAATATAGGCCCATGTTCGAATGACGATCTGTATGTAAGGTCACCGTAAAAATGATGTGTACAAAAATCTTGAAATTGCCGCTCGGATGGCTGAAACTAGATATGGGGTCTTCTTATCTCGTTCACTCGATCATTCAGGTACAATTCTACCCATGCGAATATATGATTTGGAGTCGAACATGGAAATACATCATTTGATTACTAGCCAATGATGTGAGTTGTTAACAAACACGAGAGAACTACCTTAATGTTAATAGCCCTCAAGGTACTGCAGTACATTTCGTAAGGCACGAATAGATGATTTGATGTCAAACGCCAAACAAAATCTTTCGGTCAAAAGTCCGGAAGCGAGGGACTTGTCGATGTTGTAACAAGCCTCATGTTACTGGAATATAATGTTTCTAAGTGAACTTCCTGGATAATTATTTGTCGTCGACAGGAAGCCGCCTTATTGCGAAATGGGAGTTACTGATTTAGGAGACAAAGGTATGACTTGATATAGCAATGTTCAAGGATGACGGTCATGAGAATGAAGGTTTATGAGTATTGAAGAAGTATGAGTATTCACTGTATGACTTCTCTTTAACATATCGGCAACACTGAGATGAGTTGGAAACATTGACCCAAAACCGAAGTGAAGGTATGATGAACCATAGGTATGAATGAACCATCGAGAAGATTACCCAACCCAAACAGTCACGGTGATGGACTCAAGTGTCATGTTCAAGAGTGACCTACTACCATAAAAAGTTCTGTTCACTTTCCCAAATTTTCCCTGGTCATTTGTCAACCAGCACCTCTTTATTTTTTAAAAATCTTAAGGAGGATAACATTTTCTTGATCTATAATTTAACCCTTTGGGTGAATAAAGTATCGTTATTTAAAAATTTAACTAGTCTAGTGATGAATGAAACTCGATTCTTGCCATGATCGAAAAGTCCATCGGTATTTTATGTTTTAACGAGCTTAACGATAGTGACAGCCCAGTCCTTCTTCATATTTAGAGAGTTTGAAAAAGAGGATGAAAGAAAACTCCATAAGTACTTTTTCGTAAAGTTGTCTCTCAGATCCAAAAAAGTGTAAAATAATATCTAAGAGAACCTCTTTAGTCATGTTTGACCAAGGTATTCCTTTTTCGTAAATAATCTATCTCAGTCCAGAAAAGGGTTAAACTTATACTAAGTAGATATAAATTCATTTACTTTTACGAGCTCGAAAAGATAAGCGTTCAACAATATTTTCACATTATCGGAGTCTGAAAAGAGTTGAAAGAAGACTCTAGGGATTCCTTTTTCACTGTTATCAAATCTTGAAAAAGAGATAAAAGTGCACTTCAAATCCTTTTTCATTTTTAAAAAAGCTCAAAAAATAAGGAGAAAAAGTATGCTTTGTGGTCAAATCATTCTTGAAATAAATCTGCACAACTAATATGTTCATCAGTTGTAAGACCTGTTCAGAACAACATCAAATGGATTAAAAATACCTGTTTCATGATAAAAAACATAATAAAACCATAGTCATAGTAATAAATGTAATTTTCAAATAATTAAATGACTATTAACAAGTGTTTTACTATTCATTTTTACCATCCCATAGTTACCATTTGTATTTTGGAGCTCTGAACCTAATTTTTCCCCCGAACTTCAACTGTTGATTGCGATCGTTTCTGTGGATGGATTTCGTTGTTGTTTGATCCAAGTTAGTGATATGAACCTCCTCTTTCCTTCAGTAATCATTTCATTTCCAATTTCTGCAATTTTTTAGGGTTTTGGGGTCCCTAGGGTAAATTATTCCCAAAAAGAGGGCAACGCACCCTTGGATGTCGAAACCTTCTTTGCATAGCAACTAAATTGAAGGTTGCTTGCATACACAACGCACTACCTCTTGTTAGGGATTTCGTTAGGCGTAATCTAGATTTTTGTTTTTTGTATTATGCCCAAAATTTTCCCAATTGTTTGCAATGAATGGAATCTAATGGTTCTTATGGTTGTATTTTAGGTTTCCATAGGATTACAATGATGTTACATAGAGGGAAAGAGAACATGAAGAACTAGATATGATTGCCTTAAATGATCCGGGTACAGGAATAGCCTTAAGAGATTGTGGACTGCTTAAGTACTTCAAGTTGTCAGGGATGAGGCAAGAAATAGAACTCTTGGAATTATTAGTTCGAGCATGGGATCCATCTATCGAGGCATTTCATATTAAGAACCAAGTGGTTCCCATAACAATCGAGGATGTAAAATTTCTTACAGGTTTGTCGAGGAGAGGCTTGCTTATTTCGCTCTCAGGGTCTATTGTTGGAGGAGAGACAGTGATAGATTATGTTTTGCAACATTTTTATCTAGGGTCAGAGCCAAGCAAAGATGGAAAGATACGCATTCGGATGTTAGAGATTTTCCTTTGAGAACTATCATTTTCACAATCGCAAAAATTGTCGGCACCGTTACAGTACATGTATCGAATAGATCGTATATGTAGTACACGCTAGAGTGTATGGAGCCAACAGTCTTCAACTAGTCTAAAGTTGTTCTTTCTCAGATAAAGGAACAACTGAACAAAGCAAAGGGAGGAAGCGAGAAGAATTTCAGTTATGGTTCGATCCTTATATCCTTCGCCTTAGAACAGATTCCACTGATGCAGCCACAACATGTGACACTGAATGTGTCTAATCCTAGAGATCCACGGATGCAGAGATGGGTAGAACTCATGGGTAGGCATGCAGGCCAATCGATTATTGTGTTCTCAACTGCATTCTTCTCCTAGTTCCGACGACAGATTGTCACCATCGATGGTATGCATACGCAGGTGTTGATTTCCGAGGAGATCTAGATTTAGCATTACTAGAAGGTGCTCAGTGGGGTACAATGGGTAAGAATGCTTTGACCATGTTGTTGATTTTCCTAAGGTTTATACAATGTTTTTTTATTTTTGATGTTTTCCCAAGACTAAACTAAATGTTTGATGTAATGCATATGTTGGTCGTTTTCAAACAGTAGTGGAACCGGTGGAGTGTGAAGCACATGTGCTAGTAGAGAGGGTTGTCAAGAGAGCAGTCCTTCAGGATCTTGATATGACTGAGACTCTGGTTGAGCTTCGGTAGCACATAGAGAGTTTAACCTTCGGGATTCTGGATTTCTGGATCGAAGAGTTATCCATGTGACTGTAGCGACACACTATTGTGGTTCCTAACTGTTGGATGTGGTTACTACGTAGGATAGCTAGATCTATAGCATGTTACCATGAGCACCACTAGTTTACTTTTGACATTTTGAGGTCAGATGACCAATGTGTCTTGGGCACAAATTTTTGTAAAAACCTATAACTATCTATTTATATGATTTCAGTGTTTTCCTATGTTTATTGTGCAATCCTCTTCAATGATGTGAATGTTTTATTTACATATGTTGCAAATGTCTGTCTAAAACTTGATTAGCTAAAGAATTAATCAATGTGTTCAAATTTCTGGAAATGTGTTGATATTGAATAAAATCAAAGTGTCTTTCCAAAAGTCGAACTCTTAGGAAAAATCTATGCAGTGTTGGATTTCTAATAGTATAAACACTAGTAAGTTGTAATCCCACAAGTTGTGAGTCTAACCTTATGGTAATGTGGTTAATACCAAATGAAATGGCATCAGAGAGAAGTTTGATCAACGCGCTATACTCAGCGATATTGTTCGTTGATCTACCAATACAAATCCCTTGAAAACTCACTACTCACCGTTCGGAGCGAAAATGGCCCACACTGCAAAGGATAGATTCTACGTACTATGACTAGCACCATCAGCATATCCAACAAATGGTTTCGAAGATTCAGACATCTACGATGAAATTTAAAGCAGATTACTAACGTCAAGAAAACTCTAAAAACAAACTTAAGATAGTGAATTCAAATAAATAACATATATATACAATATAATACAAAAAATTATTATTCTCATGATTAAAAATAGTAAAATTTCAAATACAACCCATTTCTAGGCTGCACCAATGGAATTCCATCGTAATCAACCAACTCATAGGCACTCTTAGAAAGAACTCTTTTGAAAATATAGGGGCCATGCCATAATGGATCAAACTTTCCTATACCTATTACATTAGCTTCTTGATCGTAAAGAAGGACCAAGTCACCCTCTGAGAAAATGTGAGGCTGGACATTTTTTTCCTATTGTGCCTTTATACGTCTCTTATGCGCTTCATTGTCCAATTGGGCTTCACGACGCATTTCATCAAGATGGATGAGGTTAAGAAGATGCGCTTATTCTTCTGAGTTGTCAGGTAATAAGTTTATTGAGAGTTTTAACGGCGATATTTCACATTAGATTGGTAAGATAGCTTTTAGACCATACACCAATTGAAAAGGAGTAATTCCAGTTGCGTTTCTCACCGAGGTTCGATATGCCCACAAGGCAGAGTACATGATAAAATGCCAATTTCTTTTACGAACTCCTATCATTCGTTGAAGCATACGTTTAAGAATCTTGTTGATAGCCTCAACTTGTCCATTTGATTATGGATAATAAGGAATAGAATTATCATGTGACAATCCTAACTTGGCAGTCAATTCAATCATCATATGGTTGCGAAAATGCTTCCCATGATTTGTAACTATAGCCTGTGGGACTCCAAACCATGCAATAACATGATTAAAGAAAAACAATGCAGTTGTTTTTCCTGTGTTGTTGAATGTAGGCATCGCTTCGGCCCATTTGGTAAAGTAGTCGACTGCAACAATAATATAACCATGCCCCCCGGACGAACGAGGGTTACAGGTCATGAAGTCAATATCCCATTTCGAAAATGATCCCACAGAGACAACAGGATGCATTGGAGTTGGCATTTTGCAGATTTTATGATAAAAAATCTGGCACGCATGATAACTTCTAACTGCGAGGATACAGTCTCAAAAAATTGTAGGCCAAAAGTAACCGACACAGAGTATCTTCTGCGCGGTAGCGTATCCAGATAAATTTCCACCACAAGCCCCAGTATGAAAATCATTTAAAACCTTTTCGGCCTCCTCATGAGTTAGGCACCTCCTTAAAATGGTATCGACACCACAACGATAAAGTGTATCGTTGACGATCAGATAATATTTGCCTTGGTATCGAATACGTCGTTATTCAGAGTGAGAGGTATTAGGTCGAAAAGTTTGAGTTTGGAGATAAATGATGAAATCTCCATACCAATTATTAGATGATCCAATCAGAAACAGAGACTCGTTAGGAATTTATGGTTCTGACGTAGTTGCAGTACTATTAGAGGGAAGGTCACAGAGAAGCTCAGCCAAAACTAAAGACTTCTTTGACTTGGATTTGATGAATTCCAAATCAAATTCTTGCAAAATGACAATCCATTTTGAATATTCCCCCCCTAGAAATTGATGTGATAAGTCATGGGGTTGCAATCCGAAATGACAGTGGTCTTTCGAAGCAGGATGTAATGGTGAAATCTTTGGACAGCTTGAACAGCTGCCAAGGAAATCTTTTCTACGTATGAATACTTAACTTCTATGTCATTGAGATTATGACTCAAATAATAGATTGGATGTTCAATTCCATCTTCTACTTGGACCAAAACCATAGCAATGGTCGTTTCAGCCACGGTGATATATAGGAAATAATCATTTTGATAATTAGGTGGGTACATTAATAACGCTTGGACAAGAGTATCCTTGACAGCATCAAAAGAAGCTTGCGCAACTTGGTCCCAATGGAAGGTAACCCCATTTTTCAAGAGTCGAGTAAATCCTTTAGCCATTTCGGCGTAGTTTGGAATGAACCTTCTTAGGAAGTTAGCCTTTCCTTGAATTTTTTGTATCTGAAGTAAATTTGATGGTGCAGGCAAATCAATAATGGCCTAAACCTTCAGTGGGTCGATTCAAATTCCTTCTTTTGAGACTATGAATCCAAGAAAATGACGAGAACCAACACAAAACACACATTTATGTGGATTTAGGCGTATTTTGTAGTGTCGGTAGTCTAAAAATATGTCTCTCAAATGCATCGGGTGATCAGTCTGATTTCGTGAATGCGCTAGTAAATCATCTAGATAAGGTTGAAAAATGTGCTTGATGTCATTGAAAGCATAGTCCATTGCTCTTTGAAAAGTTTCCCTAGTGTTCTTTAAACAAAACGGTAGTTTCCTATAAGAAAATGTGCCCCAGGGACAAATGTATGTTGTCTTGTGTGGATCCTCTGGGTGGATATTGATTTGATTGTAGCTGGAAAATCCATCCATAAATGAAAATATTTCGCATCCAGCACAATCGTCAATAATTTGGTCGATAAAGGGAGTAGGATAGTTGTCTTTTGGACAAGCAATATTGACATCCCGATAATCGACACACACTCTAATAGTTCCTTTATTTTTCATGACAGGAACGATGTTGGAAACCCACTCAGTCAGTGGAACAGGGTATATGAAACCATTACACAAAAAAATTTCAACTTTTGCTTTGATGGCAGTGGCTTTCTTTGGATGAACAGGACAAAGTCGTTGGCGCACCGGTTTGACATCAAGATACATATTAATAGTGTGTTCAACAATACTAGTATCTATGCCTAGCATTTCCTCGTAAGACCAAGCAAATACATCACGAAATTCATGAAATAGAGAGTGATATGTTTCAAGTTATGATGGAGAACAAGATACACCAACATGAATATTTTCTACAATTCCAGGTTTTGTCGAAATATCGATAGAAATGGTTTCTTCAATATTTGATGAATTTCGCTTGAAATCGATTGCATTAATAGGTAAAGAATTCGAAAAGAAATTTTTTATTGATGGGTGATATAGTTCACTAAGATAGTTTTCTTCATAATCAGGAAGATGGGGACGATGATGATAATATTCCCATGGTTCTCCTTCTAACATCATGGCTTCCAAAATATTCTCATCTGTTAAGAAAATTCAGGAAAAAGGGTCAGAAGGAGTACCAAAATCTAAGGAATGATCAACCCAAACACTTGACGACACTGATTTCGAATTCATTTCCCAAGCCAAATAGATTGATTGCTATGCCATCTCAATAGGGTTGGGCGGTAGAAACTCATCCAATGTAACCATTTCAGAATCACCCGTACTCTCCCTTAAGCCAGATGGAGTGGAAGAGATCATGTAGCAGGTTTCTATACTTGCAATTTCTGTCGACGTTGAGGGTGGCGGTAATGCAAAGGTTCCCATGAGAGTGGAATCCCTTAAGAGTCCTACGCCAATGTTCTGAAGTGATATTTGGGGTGCGTGAACGAATGGAACACTTACCGTTACCTACGAAGTAGAGGCAAATAACGATAGATGATTAATGAATGTGATGGTACCTTTATTTGGAAAGGCAATCATTCTGAAATATGTAGAAACAATTGCAGTCATTGCATATACCCATGGCCTTCCAAATAGAATATTATAGTCAAGGGGTTCGTCAACAACCTCGACATCAACATTTACTGTTTTTCCCCCTAATTCAATATGCATGTTATTAATAATACCACAAAGCTTACATGTACATCCATCAAAAGCCTTCAATGTCGTTCATGATTGTGATAAGCGCGGAGAGCCAAGTGACTTCCAACAATTTAGAGACATAATTCATGTAGAGGATCCCTCATCAAAAATAGTGCGATGAACAAGGTGATTGAGAACATTTACTTATATGGAGAATGCCAATTCTGCTGGTAGTTGCGACATATAGCCCATATGATTAAAGACGACAAGACTAGAATAAGTTGGATCAATTCCACCAATAGAAAACAATAAATCCTAATTTTGGGAGGGACAATTTTGTAATACCTCAAGAGCAGACATAGCTAAAGGGGATTGAGCCAAATCTTCAACTATATTATAATTTTTTGTTTCTCTTGCTCGAGGATTATATGTCGATTTTTGAACTACTCCCTTTGGTGGCTTGATTGTCAATTTAGGAATAGCAGTCGGGGGTACTGATTCTGTAGATGGATTCGTAGTCGAGGTAGTAGGTTTATCAGTGTCCTGAATACCATAATATTTCTTATGCGTTGACACCAAAATATCTGTTGAAGGTTTTGTGATGGATAACATAAGTACTTGGGAACTAGAAGCTGGATCTGTAGCAACCATGTTTGTGTCCGGATTTGGAAATGGGTCTGTCAACACAGTTGACGCATGGGAAGTCTTGATGACTTTTGAGACTTCAGTACGGTGATGAAAATCCCTAACAAAGTGTTCCTCATTACATATTATGCATGGGTAACGAGGTTTCCTAGGTCCAGACGATTGATCAGATGATTTTTCCTGCGGGTTAGAAGTTTGATTTTTCTTAGATTTCCCCTTTTCTTACTTCCGGGTTGCTTGTCACTTTTTCTCTTGTCAAACGACACGGCATTAATTTCATAAGAAGGTGCAGGATTAGATGCGGTAGTATGATGTGTGCTTTCAATACCAATCAAGCCGTCTCCAACATGATAGTCCTTTAATTGAGGAGGAAGAGTAAAATTAGATCTTCGTGCATTAGGAATTTTTTCATAGAGCGTGTCAGACTGAGTATAAATCAAGTCTAAATATTGGGCATGAGCGATAACTTGCTTTTCTGCGACAACGTCACCTTTAGCCACATCCTCAGTTATATATGGTAATAGGGACTTAATGAACCATTCAGCAGGGAGCTGATCTGGAACAAATGCCTTAACCATTCTACAATGACGCCGCCACTCATGAATATGATCAAAAATGTGAGTAGCATTAGTCTATTTGAAATTGGTCAAGAGTTCCGTTCCAGTTTCATATCTTATGGGTAACTAGAAATGAGTCAAAAATATAGTAGCTAGGGCAGTGAAATTATCAAAAGAAGCTCTAAGTAACTCAATGTACCATTTTGCAGTCGGACTTGTGAGCATACGCTGGAAAAGACGTAGTCGAAAATAATCATCATTCAGGGAGTTTGATGAACACCATAAATGATAAGTCATGACATGAGTCGACGAATCTTCTCCAGGGTTTCCATTGAACTTAAGAATATCCGAGGGTAATTTGTGAGGTATCACCGGCCACCAAGGAGCATAGTTAATCGGATCATTGGTTAGTTGATTTAAATCTGGTAACTCTAAATTGCAAGGGCAACTGTCTATTAAGGTCGGGTTGAGCATAGCCATGGTAAGATGGAATTTCTTGAGCAATAGGCCTTTGAGCACCAACATAAGGAATCTGTTGGTGGTAACCCAGATAGGGGTTGTTTTGAAAAGCAAACGCTTGAGGATTTTGTTGACCAAAACCTAGATATGATACTTTTTGAAATGAAGTTTGAGGCATTTGTGCCTGAGGCTACCAAGGGGTTTGTCCACCAATATTATAACCCAAATTAGGATAACTTGGATTCGGTTGATAGGTATAACCAGGTTGTGGCTGTGACATCACATAAAATGGGAAACCAACTTGTGAATAAATGATTCCGGATACAGGTTGTTGTAAATTAACCGAAGGATTTGGAGTCCGTGGACCCAATATTTGAGGGTATTGAGTTGAAGGACCTGCTTGATAAGGTTTTTGTACAACATTATGATTCAGTAACAGGGGTAAAGATGTATTAACAAGTGGAAATGATGTGGGTGTAACAGGTTGAACTATTTGATACGAGTGTACAACTGTTTGTGGTTGGATAGACAGAGTGGGTTGCCATTGGAAAACATTCATTTCAACATTAGGTTGACCAAAAAGTGACGTAGTACTGCTATATTGGGTGACCAAAGGTTGCCCCCCAACATGAGGAGGATAATAAGACAGAAAATATTTCTCTCCAAATGCTGGGAGTCTAGTTGATATATTACTTGAAGGAATAGACCCTGAAGGACCGGCTTGATATTGCCTTGATGACGTGTATAAAGAATCAAGCCATTCAGTACTCACTATAGGATTACCAGTTAGAATACTGGATGATGAAATTGGTAAATTCCATGGCTTTGAAGATGCACCAGAGAAAATTCCAGATAATGATTTGTAACCTGATGGGACCATAGGGCCACCATGAAAATATGACTTTGGTGAAGTTGTGAACATCGACGGGGTAGCGAGGGCAGGTGTTGACATAATTGGAACAGATGGCCCAACCAAAGATGTTGGTTCAGGCATGGTTACATGACCAAATGTATACCCTTTTGAATCAACAGGAGTTTGAATGGTAACGGGATCAACAAAAGCAGATGGTAACGCTTGAGGAAAAGACTCATACAGGTAAAGGTCCTCCCCAAAATGGGTTGGAGTTAAAGGTGTCTCGTCTTGTGGTATTTCTTCAATCACAATTAAACCAAGTGGAATTATTTCACTGTCAGGCCCAAAGTATATTTCAAGTGGTTGATTGTGTGATATGAGAGACTCAATGGCTACAGAAATTTGTGGGATAACCAAGGTAGGAACAAATTTTGGTTGTTCAATTTTAGGACTCATGTGTTCTAGAAAATAAGAGACAGGATCTGGATCAACTTCTGGTTGAACAACATCGGGTCCAGGAGGTATGGTCTCACTGATTGGATAGATCATGACCACGGGTAGCTATGAGGACTCCGTTTTGACAATAGTAGACAAATCGGGATGTGTAGAAACAACTTGAGCTAACTCTGGTTTATGGGAAGATGATGTTTCACCAAAGGTATGAATTTTACTTGATTCAGTGAAGCGTGATCACCTTCACCTACTAGAAGTAACTTCTGGTGGTAAAGGTGGTTTTAATGCTAATCTACGTGAATGATGGGGGAAATTATTTTTTTCTTCCATTATTACTGATTTATTTTAACCAAAAACAAATAAAAAAAATAAAAGGGTAATGCTAGGCAAAAGGGTTTACCAAGAAACTGTGAACTGCAAAATACCTCCTGGCGAACCAAGAAGTACGAGCAGGAAATTTCCCTCAATGTTGTGTTCGGTGTATCACAATTTACAAGGCGGTCGACTCAGTTCACTATGGATGGATAGCACCTAAAATTTTTCCTCCCAAATATACCCGAAGGTACGTGGAGGCCCAAGTCCGTATTAACACTGTCTGATGTAGAACCACACAATGAGAGCACCCCTTTATATTTTTCGTATTGTAACACCACCCAATATACCCGAAAGTACGTGGATAAGCTACGATATACTTACGTACGTGGATTGAGGATAGTTATGAATTATGGAGTCACCAATTTTTTATGCGGAATTATGAATTACGGATAAATCATTCTTCCCTAGACAGGTGCTTATCTAGAACAACAGATTAAAGACTTTTCAACTACTTTTCCTAACTATGAAAAGACACACAGAATGAAATAAGAAGCTTACTTGGAGTCCAAGCGCTTCCAAAATCTCCTTCTATCGCTTTTTCCGTAGCTTCAAATTCCAGCGGGCTATGCAAAATATCTCCTCCAACAATAGACCCTGAGAGCGAAATAGGCAAGCCTCTCCTCGACAAACTTGTAAGAAAGTATACATCCTCGACTGTTATGGGAACCACTTGGTTCTTAATATAAAATGCCTCGATAGCTGGATCCCATGCTTGAACTAAGAACTCCAAGAGTTCTATTTTTTGTCTCATCCCTAACAGCCTGAAGTACTTAAGCAATCCACAATCTCTTAGGACTCTTACTGTACCCAGTGGAGTCACCAATTTTTTATGCAGAATTATGATTTATGGATAAATCATTCTTCCCTAGATATGTGCTTATCTAGAACAACAGATTAAATACTTTGCAACTACTTTTCCTAACTATGAACAGACACACAGAATGAAATAAGAAGCTTACTTTGTGAGTAAATAGAGAAAATCATAGGCAAATACACCAAGGATGAAGGGTAAATTATCCAACGGAGTCGCCAATTTGTTATGTGGAATTATGAATTACGGATAAATCATTCTTCCCTAGACATGTGATTATCTAGAAAAACATATTAAATACTTTACGACTACTTTTCCTAACTATGAACAGACACACAGAATGAAATAAGAATCGTACTTGGAGTCCAAGTGCTTCCAAAATCTCCTTCTGTCGCTTTTTCTATAGCTTCAAATTCCAGTCGGCTGTACAAAATATTTCCTGCAAGAATGAACACTAAACAGTAAGAGATAGCAATAATACAAATGTCTATTCATGTTATTTAGCTAAATCAATGAAGCATAAACCATATACATCATATAAGAATTCATAATATGGAAAACATGAGCTTACAGAGATACATATGTGGGAAAGTAAGCAGCAATATTTATTAATGGATAGAAGGGGAGGTTACAACCCAGTGATTGATTTGAAGTGACCATCTCCAGCAACATCCCAGCCTCATCACAATGCAAGTCTCTCCAGTAGCATGTTACACAAATCAACTCCTCAGTTGAAATTACACCAACATTTCTCTACTCAAATTCTTCCTTATCAAACACTAAGATCTGTGCTCAATTTATAGAGGATCTGAAGGTATTTTTACAATCAATGAATTTCCAATAATAGGCAAGACATGTTCCCAATCTTGTAAATGTCAAATGGACACATGGATTCGAAGTTTGACACATGTGAACTCTTCTAGAAGGCACTGGCCAAGTGGAGATTCAAGAATAATGAGAATTTCACTCCCAATGTGACAAACGCACCTATGACTGTCGGGAAGTGCTTTGCAAAGAAGCCTTGAATGGGGCTACCTGCATATGCAACGCACTTAGTCCTTTTATAGGTAGCGTTGATGAGCTCTCATATGATATATTATAAACTTCAAACCTTGGAAACCTTTGGAGATGAAAGTCATGAATGATTTGTCTTGTTATTTTTCTTAGGGCGTGTAGCAACTGAAATGATAGGGGATGATAGACCCTATTCATTGGTCCTAGAGATGATGTCCTGTTAACAAGGTCATTGGGAATGATGCCCAAATTTACCTATAACAATATATGCAAATGTATTCAGTTGTTAATGTTGAAAATTTACGTTTGTATGAGCCACCTTTGATTGATGATCAAGGAAGTGATGTTCAACTGCCTTATATTGAATATTTATCGCTAGAATTTCTAGATGATCTCAAGGAAGATATAATTCTTGACAGGAGGACAAGAGCATATAAGAGGGGAAGTGTTGACTACCTTCGATTTGGGCTCAAAGGCGGTAAGCTAAGCAAAGAAAAGTGGATGGAGGTTGGAAAGGTGAGGAAGATGTACCCTCATCTACTGAAAAGGTAATCAAATTCTTTTGGGGTCCAAAAGCTTCCCAATGGGGAGGTGTGATCAGGAGTTCATAAATTTTGCTCAAAATTGAAAGTTACAGGATTGGGTTGAAACCAACATGGTTGCATAGATCTCATATTCTTGATTCTGGTGCCACAAACGGTTTGAAAAACCGATGTCGTATGAGGGAGATATCGTGTTCTGATCGATTTCCCAAACTGCTAAATTTTACGATAGGTTTGATTGGGATGCCTAGTCAGCATGGAGGGTGCACAGTCAGCAAAAAGGAATATTTTGAAGAATATTCCTTTTCTTAGAGCCAGTCAGAGGCTGACAAGTGGCACTATGTGATTTATTTAAGGGTTGTACGTGTTTATTTAAGGACCAATTATAGGGTGACACATGGCCAGCCCTGAGGCTGCCACGTGTCTCCTGAGTAATATGGTAAAATTTTATGAGGTCTGCAGGGTTCGACCCCACGACCTCCGACTTGCACGTATAGGTCTCCACCATATCCGCTACATCATATTACTTAACCCTATATGTGCATCGATTCTATTTGAAGTTTCATGTATAGTGGAGCGGGGTTGGGGACTGCCGATGGTCCTAGCCCACCACGTGGCCCCATAAAGCATTCACATGATTAACCATCACAACAAATGTAAAGTCCGATAGTTGTTATAACCAAAATTTATCACAAAATGATGTATTTATCACATGGCGGAGTTTATGCTACCACCCCGCATGGTTAGTGCCGAAAGTTACATTAACTCTGTTTCAAAACTCCAGTTCCGATGCCATTTAACCATGGTATAAGCGGGGTTACGCTCCAATATTTAATATCACTGTGGGTTTTGGGGGTTGGCATGTGGCCAACCCCTACCCTTAGCATTTACCATTACAGTTAGTGTTGGTGGGAAAGATAGTTTACTCCTAAATTTGTGGATTTTTTCCAAATGTAACTGTAGTTAAGTGCAATTCACCAAAATTAGTGGATTTTTTCTAGGAGTTACTGGGAAAATGACTTGGAGGGTCAATTTTTTCCCAATCTGAGTGACTGAAGAATCAATCTAGACTAATTGGAGCATTTTGGAGCCATTGGTGCAGAGAAAAAAACCATTAGAGGCCTGTAAACACATGTATTTGCAAAATTTTGAGCATAATCGAAGATGGACATGCCATTGGGAGCTGGACCAGCAGATGTAGCCCAGGAGGGGTGAACTGCTTCATCATGCCTACTGTGTACACTACAAGGAAAAGACCCTCCAGTGGATTTTTTTGAGGAACCCCTTATAAAAATTCCCCATACATCCGTTTCTAGCAGAGATTACTAGAGGAGATTGGCGGGCGGAGGGTTTTGTGGATGCTTTCCGTTCAGTGCACTTATCATCCAACATCGCACTGGTGCTTTCTCTTGTAAGGAGCACCAATGCACACAAAACATTGGCACACCGGACACCATGCGCTTCGTACACACCCACCCAGTGCGTCGCATTATTGTAGGGCATCGGTGCTTCACAACCCTTCCGTGTCGGTGCATCATAAAACACCGCGCCAAAACCAAAACCGCCCAGTGGTATTGAGAAACCACACCGATACATCATAAACTAACACGCCAAAACAAAAACTGACTGGTGCGTTTGTAAGAAACATCACCGGTGCGCCTATAAACCATGCGCACCGAAAAGGGCTTAAATAAAAAAAAATTACGGCAAAAAAACATGATTTTTCACTTTTTTCAGTGCTCCAGAGCTCTCAATTACCGGTGCACTCTACAAGAGAAAGAAACGGTGTGCAAAAAACATTGGCACACCGGACACCTTGCGCTCCATACACACCTGCCTGGTGTGTTCTATTACTGTAACGCACCGGTGCTTCACAACTCTTCTGCATTGGTGCATCATAAAACACCGCGCAAAAACAAAAAATGCACCGATGCATCATAAAACACTGCGCCAAAACATAAACGGATCGGTGCGTTCATATGAAACAACACTGGTGCACCTATAAAATGCGTGCACTGGAACAGGGTTAAATAAAAACAAAATTATGGCCAAATAACCGCATTTTTCACTTTTCTGCTCTCAATCACCAATGCGCTCTACAAGAGAAAGCACCGGTCGCACAAAGAATTGGCACGACAGAAATCGTGTGCTTTGTACACACCCGCCTGGTGCATCCTATTACTGTAAAGCACTGGTGCTTCACAACTATTCTACCCCGGTGCATCATAAAACACCACACCAAAACAGAAATAGCCTGGTGCGATGTTAAGGAACCACCTCGGTGCATCATAAAACATTGCGCCAAAACTGAAACCGCCTAGTGCAGTCTTAAGAAACTGCACCAGTGTGCCTATAAAACTCCATGCACTGGAATAGTGTTAAATAAAAAAAAATTATGGCCAAAAAATTGCATTTTTCACTTTTCTCAGTGCTCCAGAGCTTTCAATCACTGGTGTAATTTCTCCTTCTCTGATCCGCCCTGATATCAGTGCTCCCATTGCACCCATTGCACGCACTGCTGTTGTGCATTGGCCACCAATCTCCAACTTGCATTTTGCAAAACGGTGGGAAATTTTTATTTTGCAAATTCTACAACCAATATGCCTCCTGGACGGCGAAATGTACAGGTATTTTTCTTGTTTTTCCATAATTAAGCTTTTTAGCAGATTAGAATTTGAAATAACCTTAAAATTAACCATTTAAAAAGGATTTTTTTTGTCGCGTAGTGTGCGCAAGTTGTTCGACTCGCACCGGTAAGTGGTGCTACCTGTAAAATTTACAGGTCGCATCGCAACTAGTGTTAATGGTATCTGCACCGTGTCTGGGGCAGTACCGAAAGGCGCCGCGCATTATTTTAAAATTAAAAAAAATGTGCATTGTGGTCATTTAGCCGGTCGCACGATTGACCATGGGAATAGCAACGTGATGCGTTGACGGAAATATCCGCCCCGGTGTCTATCAGCGCACCACATTTGGCATTCCGATAGGGTCAACGGTGTGGCGAGGTAAAAGACTACTTCGTTGACTATCTAATTTGTCAGGAAGTTGGTGCGCTAACACGACTATATGCCCCAGGGCGTATATTTTAGTCAACGCACCGCTCTTCTAACACCACATATAGTCAACAGTGTTTGAAAAAATTTCAGGTGCGCTGCATACGATGCGTTTTATGTCATCTGGGGCATCGCCTCCAGTGCACTACAAACACAAGCCGCATCGGAACCGGTGCATGACTCTTTTTGTGCCGCACCGACTAGTCTGTTTTTTTTCCAAAAAAAATTATATATGTATATTCCTAAATACATGTTTTATTTAATAAAAGAAAAATATTTAATATGTCAATGATTCGGAGAGAATAAGAGGAACAACAACAACAGCAGGCAGAGCAGTATGACATGCTTCGCCAATGGGAGGCACAAGAGAGGGAAAGAGATGTGTACCCTCGCCCTATTACAGCAGATACCCAGGGGCTCCTAAGGCAGGTAGGCCTCCTCAAGTTTTATAAGGAGGCTACTTACCTAAAGGCCCATAGTCTGTTTTTGAGACATCTTATCTGCAGGTGGAATTCCCACCAATAGGCTTTTCGGGTTGGGCCTGACCAATGGTACACACCCACTGAGGAGGATATATATTTAATTACAGGGCTATCAAGGAGAGGGGTGTATTTTCACTCGTTCCCAGAGGTTCCAATTGGTTGTGTAGAAAGGAGTCATTTAGTTTACTCCCAGAGATACATTGGATCAGATATATTGTATCATTTAGAGTTTCAGGTCCCTGGAGGTCAGCTACGTATTGGTACATTTGGTAGACAAGACATGCAGTGCCTCTCACTTCTCATTTCGACCATTTCACACAACACCAGTGACGGGCAATGCATTAGTTTCTCGCTTCTATATTATGTTGATTATTTAGTACAGGAGCCACGACTTGTCAGGTGGTCTGCCATTTTTTTTCAGCAATTCTATACAGCCTTAGATAGATGTCGTGCTCATGCACAAGGGAGGGTCAAATTCCCTTTTTATTCAAAGCCTTTTTGTTTATTTTTTGAGAGGTTTCTAGAGATGAGGTCTACCTTTTTTCGGCAGCCTTGTAGACCGATGTTGGAGGCCCGAATGCACATGTGGGGGAATATGATTCCCAAGAGGGAGAGACTATGTTTCCAGCCAGGATATCGCATGATGCACTGGACTTACTAGCCAATTTTGAGGAGCCGCATCCCTTCATTATGGTCCCTGACTTATGTTGGATTGGATTGGCAAGGGTGTGCCAACATCCTCTTCACAAATGATGATTCGCCAGATGATAGAGGTAATATTACTGTTTTATTTATATTTATTCTAACATTTTATTAAACTTGTTTTTATTAAATTGTGTAATGAAATTGTCTAATTATTGTTGTGTACTTGTATATATTTTGCAAACATTGGCTCTTTTGATGGTGACGAGATGTCAGAACCACGACATGATCTAGGTGTGGATCCTGATGACGATCAGGGCATGGCAGATGTCAAGGATCATGATCAGGAGGCTGGTGCAGAGAGACACGCTCTTGTTGGTGCGCCGATACCGCCTTTTTCTATGCGCGGTCAACCTGATACTAGATACAAGATGTAGTTGGGCATTGATTGTTGAGGCGGGAATCAGGCCCGCTCATTACAGAGATATACAAGTTGATGATAGGCTATTACGGATGTGGAGAGGCATGTCGCATGACATATATAGCCTGATGCGGCATGTCGTAGGAGCTACGACAGTTGTTACGCGACTAAGGAGGATTGTTGCACGTTATAGGCGTGGTTGAGCCACAGCATGTGATGGACAGTCCGCAAGCAACGAATCATCATCTCAGATCGTTCACCTCGCACCACACCTGATGAGCATGAGGCTCCACTAGCATCTAGCAATCATCATGGAGATGAGGTTGGACCATCGGCCACGTCTAGTCAGCAACCTGCAGCATCCATCAGTACTAGTCATGATCATGAGTAGGTTGGACCATCGATCGTTGAGGCTACACCATTGACTGAGCAAGCCTCCACTAGTACTGCTATTGATGTTGTACTACCACTAGTTGATCTAGGACATTTATATTACAGCTGTATATTTTTTACATTATTCAGTTATATATATATATATGGTCCATGTATTTTATGTTCATGTTGCAGTTGTACTTAATTTACATGTTGGTGATCATCACAATGTGTATATTGTTAGGTCATGTTAGATATGTTCATTTAATGTGCAACTTGCAGATATATGTGTATGTGATAGCATGAGTTATTTGACATGAGATGTATATTTGAAGTTTTTGTTGTGATGATGTTAATTTGATGTTTGAATGTGTTTTTTAGTCAAATATGATGTTAGTACAATGGTTATCATGGTCGTGATGTTTATTAATTAAGTTAATATTAAATTACCATGGTAATTATTAAATACTATGTCGTGATTGTAATTTAAATTTAAATTGTAAAATTGTAAAATTGTATTTGTATTTGTAATTGTAATTTTAACTATAATTGTATGTAAAATTCTAAAATTGTAATTGTAATTGTATGTAAAATATTTGTAAAATTTTAATTGTATTATTTGTGAAATGATTATGAAATTGTAAATGTAATTGTATGTAAAATTAAAATTCTAATTCTAATTCTATTCGTAATTGTATGTGAAATTGTAAAATTGTAATCGTAATTGTAATTCTAATTCTAATTCCAATTCCAATTGTATGTAAAATATTTGTAAAATTTTAATTGTATTAATGTGAAATGATTTTATTAAAATATTTAAATTTAAATAATTGTAAAATAATAAATCTAGAATAATATGAATTTTTTTGTACCATAATAAAGTTTAGAAAATAATGTAAATAAATTATTCAGAGGAAAAATACTGAGAGGGGGGGTGAATCAGTATTTAGTGCAGACTGAAAACCTTTTACTTTTTCTAAAACCCATACGCTACTTTACTTAACCCAAGTCGCGTATACACGCGGATTTCTTCAATGAAACTCGCGTATTACCAGAGATCTCATTATGCAGATAGTTCTTTACTTAGATCATTGCATCATTCATACATTAGATGTTTAGTAAGCAGTAAACATGTGCAGTAAGAACAGAATAAATCATCACACATAAGCAACACACATGAACACCAGGATTTAAGGTGGAAACCCAATTCGGGATAAAACCACCGTTGCCGTCGTCTCAATCTTCAATATTTATTATAAAGAAAACATCTTACAACATTGTGCTGGCGCAGACTCATACCAGCACGCAGGCACCCACCTGCCGAAGGCTACAACCTTCTCTCGTTTACCAGCCTCTCTTAGAAGAGAGCTACTACCCCCTGCTCTCGTTTACCAGCCTCTCTTGGAAGGAAGCTACTACCCCCTGCTCTCGTTTACCAGCTACCACTGGAAGGGAGCTACAACCCCCTCACTGAAGGCTTCGACCCTCAGCACCACTGCATACCACGTTTCATCAATTTTCAAACTGGATCAAACAGCTTCAACACAACCCTTCACTTATCAACAAACATACTTTGCCCAATACTTCAAACAGAACAGTGAGACAACTGTAACCAAAATATCAGAGATAACCCAGACTTCAAAATAGATATGCAGATGTAAGCTCAATCCTGAAAATTCATTAATTCAAATACCATACGTTGTTTTCCTTTATGTAACCCGCATATATACGCGCCTTTATTCACTCCAACCTGCGTATGCTTCAGTGTATAGTAACTTTGTATACGCTACTCTTCTTCACCATTTCCGCGTATGCACGCGCTTTCCTTTTCACCAACTAGCGTATTCTTATGTGTATGCTTTCTTTTAGAATTAGTTCAGACTCATATTCAGATCTGAAATCATATTTCTATTCAGACAATCTATCAACCATACAGAACTGTTTATACAGTCATTCTTCCTTCATCAATTTAGTCATTGAATCATCAACCAATCAACCAACAACTTGATCTTTAATCAAAATAATCAGCAACACAATCAACTTTTAAATAACCCAGATCTGTATGAATACATCTTTGACAGATATCAGTAAAACAACAAAACAGATCAGACATTTCATTCCACATACTTCAGCAAAACCCTAGATTCGATACGTGCTTTTATTTCACTGAACCTGTGTATATACGCGCTTTCACAGAGACGAACCTGCGTATACTTCAGTGCATTTTATTTTTAGAAACCCTGACTGCCATATGCACTTTTATTTAAGCGGACCCACGTATATATGCGCTTTTCATGGAACGAACCTGTGTATAGATCTATAAAAGATAAACTTTGCAGAACAGATCAGATCTATAAAATTACCCATATTTCTTCAATTTCTTCATCAGACTTGTGCCAGGTCTTCATCATTTCTTTTCAGATCATCCTAGAGATTCATCATTTCTAGATCTAGAGATCTTGAACCTTCATCATATCCATAGGTGCATCATAGATTTAGATCTATCAATTAAGAACAGAGTTCCACCATGCAGATATACTTCAGAGTGAAGTATTCATTAAAACCCAGACACATGCACACCCTTGCACTATGATCTTCTTCTCCTTATATAGATTTAGCCTTTTACCAATACCATGAGTCAAAACCACTCAACTACTAATGGTATTCCTGGACGGGATCAAATAGATATTCCAGCGCTCAATACAATGGGCCAATACCATGGTAAATTCCCTTGGTTTTATGAATTTAGAGCGCAAATAGGGCATACGCGACTTGGCACGTACTTTTCCGCGTACATACGCTACTTCGCCTTTACAAACCCGCATATGCTTTGTGACATATTATATTTATCATTTCTCTGGCCCTTACAGAAATTCCTTTCTCCATTACATCTGAACTACTCTGTAGATACATCAGATTTACATCATTAACAAACTCATCAAGTCAGTTTTCATCAAGGACAACTTTATAAAGTAGGTTGCCATCAACTTCATCAAGTAGGTTGCCATCAAGGACAACACTCTGCATCATATTGCCAACAATCTCCCCCTTTGGACTTGATGGCAACCATGATGGTGTTTGATCACCACAACAGATAGATACATTGAATATAACCATTATGCAACCACCATGATACTCTCCCCCTATTCAAACACCATAAACACCATGATACTCTCCCCCTTTGACATCAAGGGCAAAGGGCGGATCAAAACCAAAACAAGGTTTTTCTTCTCATGTAGAAAGAAGAGCTCTGTAGATCTGATGTGCACTGAAGTTACCATGCTCCCCCTGAGTTCATGCTGAATCTTCAAACATATTTTTTTTCAATGAAGTACATGACTCTATGACCTTTCCTATCACCAGGGACTCATACTTACATCAATGATCCAACCAAGTGGATTTACATATGTGACTCAAGTACCCAACCAAGTGGGTTTACACATTTTGACTCAAATACCCAACCAAGTGGGTTTACAAATTTGATCAAGTCCTTTCATGACTGAAAAATACAATTTTACATCATAGGTCTCATCATGACCTTTTCATCAAATTACAACAATGACCTTTTGTAACAAATACCAAAAAGACCTCAAGAGAGAGATCATATTTCAGAACCATCATAATGCCAACAATGCATTATTCTCAGCAAAGCTAATGCTCCCCCTGAACCTGTACACCTGTTCTTGAGCCATTTGACTCCTTCATCTCCCCCTTAGCTTGTGCATCCTGAACACTTTCAACAGCGAACCATCAAGGCATCTTCATCAAATATCAGAGAATGAAACAGAAATATGAGAGCTGAAACACCATTAGAGATACCCAACAACACCATAGCTGTGCTGAAGAATACTATCCCAAAAAAATTTGTTAGCAACCACCCATACGCGGTTTTCTTTGTATAAACTCGCGTATATACGCGACTGTCTTTCTGGAAACCCGCGTATCCAATTTAATCTTCTGAATTTAAGCAGATCTGATCTTCTACATGGCAGAGACTACTCCCAGCTTCTGTCTGAGATATTCGAACGCTTCCCTGGGCAGAGGTTTGGTAAATATATCGGCAACTTGTTCTTTGGAGGGAACATACTCCAACTTCACCTTTTGTTCAAGCACTTGTTCACGTAAGAAGTGATACTTGATGGGAATGTGCTTGGTCTTGGAATGCATAACAGGATTCTTTGAGATATTGATGGCACTTGTATTATCACACATAATGGAGATAGGAGGTGAACACTTGATTTGAAAGTCTTGTAAGGTTTGCATCATCCAAAGAAGTTGAGTGCAACATGATGCGGCAGCCACATATTCTGCTTCTGCTGTAGATAAGGCAATAGAGTTTTGCTTCTTGCTAAACCAAGATACTAACCGGGGCCCCATATAGAATGCACCACCACTAGTGCTTTTCCGATCATCAACATTTCCAACCCAATCTGCATCAGTGTAAGCATGAAGAGTGAGATCAACATTCTTTGGATACCATAGTCCAAAGTCTTGAGTTCCTTGTAGATATTTGAATATTCTTTTGACAAACTGAAGGTGAGACTCTTTTGGATTAGCTTGGAATTGTCCAACAATCCCAATTGCATGCATAATGTCTGGTCTAGTCCTAGTGAGATAAAGTATACTTCCTATCATAGATATTTATTCTGGTTGATTCACCGTGGGAGAATCATCATGAGAACTGAGATTACATCCAATTATCATTGGTGTACTTACAGGTTTGCACTCTTCCATGCCATACTTCTTCAGAATTTGCTTAAGGTATTTTTCTTGTGATAAGAATATGCCATCTGTAGTTTGATGCACTTGCAAGCCAAGAAAGAATGTTAGTTCCCCAAGTAAAGACATTTCAAATTCTTGCTGCATAACAGAAGCAAATTTTTGACTCATAGATTCTTCATTACTTCCAAAAATGATATCATCAACATATACAGCCACAATCAATAGTTTTTCATTTTCAATTTTTGTGTACAAGTTGCTATCAGCAGATCCCTTTGAAAATCCTTGTTGATGAAGATATTTGTCAAGATGATAATACCATGCCCTTGGAGCTTGTTTGAGACCATATAGAGCCTTTTTAAGTTTACAAACAAGATTTTCATCATTTCCCAAAATGAATCCTTCTGGTTGTTCTATATACACTTCTTCTTCTAGATCACCATTGAGAAATGCAGATTTAACATCCATTTGATAAACTTTGATTTGTTGAAAACTTGAAAAAGCAAGAAACATTCTTATGGCTTCGAGTCTAGCTACAGGAGCAAAATTTTCTTCAAAGTCTATACCAACTTGCGATTAACGGGTTGCTAGGAGGGCCAAGTTTTTCTTGCCGGGTTGCACATGTGAGCCAAAACTAGCTTAGAAGAGGGAGGTTAAATTTGTTCTAGTACGTCGGATGGATTACAAAAATTCGAGGAGACTTGCGAAGTGATCGAAAAAAAAATTTCTAGAGGTTTTCCATCTTACGACAACTAATTTTAATACTTTTGCTAAAGGAATTTCCAATAATTAAAACCCTTATATATTGTTCTCTCTAGAAGGGAAGATGGTTCTATCTCTCACCAAGTTTTCCGCAAGAAGACTCACACTGAGCAGTATCTTCATGCTGATTCTCATCATTTTCCTGCTCGGAAATTTGGTGTTCTCTGCACTCTGGCTACCCGGGCTCTTAGAATATCTAATGATAGCCATTTGGAGTCAGAGAAATCGCATCTTCTGGATGTGTTTGAGATTAATGGGTACAACAGATCTCAAGGTCTGAAGGCCTTTGAAAAATCCGCTAAAGGCTCTAGAGGCAAATCTTCTCGTTTGGATCCTAAAGATGAATCCCCCGTTTATCCAAGGGACCTCTGATAGGATTGCCCATGTGCTTAGGAGAAATAATGTTGCCTCTTCTTTTAGACCTCTCTGTACTATCAGGAATTCTCTCAGATCGGTTAAGGACCCTATAGACCCAAAGGACATGAAAGGCATGTACTTAGTACCTTGCTCCTGTGGTACTCCCTATATTGGGGAAACTGGTTGATCCATTAGACAGAGAATCCTTGAGCATGTTGCAGACATTAGGCACAGTAGATCTCGCACTTCTGCTCTTGCGAAGCATGCTGGGAAATCGTGTCACCATGTTTGCATTGAAGATTCCAAAGTCATTACTAGGGTGGATCACTTCCATCATAGAAAGCTGAGGGAGGCTATTGAAATTGAGAGCCATTCTAAAAATCTCAACATAGATGATGGGTGGAAATTAAGTAAGAGTTGGATTCCAGCCCTCTCTAGGTGTTTCGGCCCCCTGGGTGTTGTTCTCTTGTCTCTAATTTTTCCTCGTCCCTTTGTTTTGTTTTTCCTCTTCTGTTTGTATCATTTTCTCTAGTTTATGTTTTTTATGCCATTTCCTCTTATTTAGATTTTTTATTTTTATTTATTTATTTTATTTTTATATTTTTATTTATTTATTTATTTATTTATTTAGATATTTGATGTGATTTAATTTTTTCTCCCTTTCCGCTCATTTTTAATTTTTTCTCCCGCCCCCCCTTTTTTATATTTTTCATTTACCCCCTCCCCCTTATTTTAATATTATTCCCTTAATATTATATTTTTATAATTTAATCAATTTTATAAATTTTTATATATTATTCATCTATCCCTTCCCCTTATTTTAATATTATTCCCTTTATTAAGGTTAATTTTATAATTTATTCAAATTACTAAATTATTATAATAATTGTGGACCCCTCTAAATAATATTTCTAATAATTAAAACTTTTAAATTCTCTAAATAATTAACTAATTAACGACTAGTTTTAACACCTATCACCGGGAAATGATGCATCCTTCTATTTATTCAATGAGATCAATCTCTTTCTTCACCTTGTCCTAAGGATGAACCACATTAGTTGGTTCAAAACGTCGACCAAATCCTTATTATGTGATTAAGCTGAAAGACATTATTCTACATTATGGATCATAAAAGTCATAGATCTAACAAAAAATATATTTTCATGATGTGTTGGATTCTTCTTCATCCATCAGATATCAACCTTTCAATAGGAGTTCCCAGTCGCACATGAGATTTTTAATGCCTTATTGGTATGACTCCCAACTCCAATAGATCTACCTTGACATTATAAGTGTTACCATATTGCATGCCCTTTGCATGTTCATGCTAGTTAGAATGTCACATCACGCTCTCTCCAACAAAAACAATCAACTTTCCTTTATTTTGGTTTACTCTCAAGGAAACTTTTGGCTATCAATGCCCTCCTAATGCCCAACACATGATGATGTTAAACATGATGTGGGAAGTCAAGGCAATTTATAAGTCTATTTCTTGTACAAGGTGATATTATTGATGTCTTGGATGGAAAATGTCCCTCATTTTTATTGCATTAAGCCATTATAACTTTGTAGACCCAACTCATTCATTCCTCCATTTGAACAAGCTCACTTCATCCCCCACCTTCCTCCTAGTCTACACTCGAAGAACTATCCATGCATGCATTTGGACTTTTGCTCCACTCTGCAAATTTCCAAAAGAGCTTAGTGTTTCTTTGCTCTAGTTGTTTCATCCAGTCTTCTTGACTAATATCCATTATCATATAAAAAGTCTCAAGATAAGGCCTACTCCGCTCTATTATCATGTAAAAGTTCATGGGCTCCACTTTATTATTATTTAAATGTTAAAGGTTAATGCAAATTTCATTTTGGTATTGTTTAAAATATTGAGCATTAAGCCAGCTTTGATTAGTTAGCATATACAAGATCAAGAATAAATCAAGATTCATTTTGTTATACTCCCCATTTGACATTCTACACATAATTGCTAGTCTCCCTTTCACTCCACACATTTAGCCATGCTCCAATATATCTAGAAGTTTTGGATACCTTACTCAACTATTCTAGAATTTGTTCTTGAACAAGTTTTTCTTATAACATTATTTCAATTCATACTTATCTTCAATAAAATTGTTGAAAAAAATAATTTAAAAAAAATAAACTGAAATATTGATTTTTTTAACAAAATGATATATATATTATCTCTGTTTCAGCAAATTATTATTAAAACCTTTCATTTTTTTATTTTTAATTTTTTTATATCATAAATGCCTTCATAATAATGTCATAGAAATATTACACATAGTAAAACGGTACTCCAAAATGAGTAGTTGTGCAACATGTTGAGATACTTTCCTTACTTACCTTTAATTAAAATATTTTAAAATAAACTGAAATATTGATTTTTTTAACAAAATGATATATATATTATCTCTGTTTCAGCAAATTATTATTAAAACCTTTCATTTTTTTATTTTTAATTTTTTTATATCATAAATGCCTTCATAATAATGTCATAGAAATATTACACATAGTAAAACGGTACTCCAAAATGAGTAGTTGTATAAGCTTGTGTTGAGATCCCTTCACTCATGCATGATTTAGTCTTACAATGGAACCTATCACCCAAGAACTAATCAAACTTCGTGATCTACTTTTTGAAAGTACACAAAATTACCGCTACCCAACGTGGTGAGGGGAAAGGAGTCCTAATAACTCAACTAGGTTCCCAAGAATTTTGGAGAACCCTATTATCATACAATTTTGGAAAACCCACACACGAAACGAAAGATGTTCCCTTGAACACCAAAAGCAAGTTTGCCTGTTGCTTTAAAATTATCGTGCTCTTGTAGTGTCTTGTAACCCTATCCATTTGAGAGTTTAGCTGATAAATTTAAAAACAAATTGATAAGGAAAAAAAAAACAATAAGAAGCATTCATGGCTAATAGATGTCGATCAGATGGAGAAGAACACCTGGGTTTTCAGAATCTTTCACATATAAAAAGAGTTTAGGAAAGAAAGAAGGAAGGAAAGATGGATTTTGAGAATCTTGAAAGGAAGGAAAGAGAGTTTAGGAAAGAAAGAAGGAAGGAAGGAAAGATGGGTTTTGAGAATCTTAGAAGGAAGGAAGGAAGGAAGGAAGGAAGTTTAAATAATCTTTTGCAGAAGTTTTTTCGCAGAAGTTGAATTTAAATTGGATTTAAAGGGTTTAGATATGGTATAAATTAGAATTTTCTATTATTTTTTGATAAATTTAAAAAAATAAAAAAATTAAAAAAATAAAACAGATAAAAAAACTTTGTTATCGAGTAGTTTATAGTGTGACTTTTTGAAAGTTTTTATGGTAGTTTTTTCTCTAAATTCCGGCAGGAATTTATTGAAAATAAAAGTTTGATGGGTAAACTTGCACAATCTAAGTGCCCTAAGGGTTTTTCAGATTGCTGATCCATATATATAGTCAAAAACCCAGTTTAAATAACAGAAATCAAGATTTTACCTCAATTTTTTTCACCTGATTCAAGCACCTGAAACTTCAAAAAATCCCATTAAAGACAACTTCTTTTTGTTATTCTCATATATTAACAATTTTAATTTATTTTAACTATTACTCTTCTCATTTAATAAATCCAAAATTAAAATAATCTAAGTTCTCAATACTTTACATAACTCTAAAACAAAGTTACAAAAACTCTATCTCACACATATTTACAAAAACTCCCAACCTTCAAATTGGTCGATAGCTAACCAATTCTCTTTAAAACCGAGAATGGAACAGTTACAAATGCTTCGGCTTCTTGTTCTGCAAACAAAGAGGAGTTAAATTTAAAAAATGGAACAATGATCCATTGATCTGATCACATAGAAAAGCACTTGGGACAAAATGGTGGTCGAAGCAATGGCTTTTGTGGCCTATATACGAGGCGCTGTCATAAATTTGACCAACGCAAACAGATACAGAACCATAGCATGATATAAAGAAGCTAATATTCTTCCTCGATCATTGCAAATTTAGCCTAGGTTTTCTTTGGCTTTGAACAACTAATGATACAGTGCAAAGAATCTGCAGAAAAATACATCTTTCAAAAGCCTTTAATGGGATTCTGCGCATATTTTGCCTAGAGAAATCATCAGATGGAATGGGAGATGAAACAATGTGACACGATCAGTGAGACTATTATATTTATTTACATGACAATCATGATATATTGATATGCAGGGACTCGGAATTACCTCAAAGAATCCTGTGCCTTAGTCACCATACAAATCAATTTGCAGGTGCTCGATTCATGTCGACGTCATCAATGGCGATCTGATAAAGAATTATGGCAGGATCTTCACAGTCTCGCTGATTAGCTTCGACTACACTTCAGCAATCGACATAAGCTCAGGGCCCTTTTCTTCAGGAAGCTGTGCAAGCGATTCTTAATTAGAGCATCCGTCCTTCTTGGCCAGTATGCTGCTATTTGTGGCCACCTGAAAAATCGAATAGTAAAATTAACTGATAAACAGTCAGTGGTATTTCAGTAGCATCAGTGGCTGTGCTAACCAACAACACGTGTGAAGGTGTGAAGGAAACAAAGGCAGAGGTAGGAGTTGAACCGGTTGACCAAGATTAAGAAGCAATTAAAGTTAAACCAACGATTCGAGCTATTTGTTTAGTGGCTACTTTCACTGTCTGATTATGTGACATGTGCCATATCTTTATGCCTTTGTTGTCTCTGTGGTGCCTTCCCCATATAGACTGTGATTGCCTTGCTTTTTTCGGCATGGCTTGGTCATATATATATATATATTTTTGAGCTACTATATTATAGGTACAGATTTATTCTGAATTAAATTTGTAATTTTTTTTATATTGCAAAGCAAAACTAAAATCAAAGATCATTAGTTTAGAGACTTTATTTCCAAAGAAGTTGTAAGATTTTCTAGAGTAACTGATGACCTAAGTTGTGGAATGTTCAATAAACCACTTGGATAGATATCAGTGGTAGGTGTATTCATACCCTAGCTTGAGATCAGTTGTTGTAAGACCTTAAGACTTTGATTCAAGTATACATGTAGTGCAATGGAGCATGGAGTTATCAAGTTGTGGGAGGAGTGTGAAATGGTTGATGAACTATGTACTTTGATAGATGGTAACCTTTTTATATGGATTTTGAGAGTGATTGAAATTAGGTTAATCCTTTTTATATGGATTTTGAAAGCGATTGGAATTAGGTTAATCTCCTAGAGTCGAGTTTAAGGGTAGTTCAGGGGGCTTTTGGATTTCATGTTTATGAGAACCCATGGTTTTGCCCATAGTATTCATCTCTAATGTAGCTTATTTAAAAGTGGAAAGGCTTCAGATAAATTTGTCCTCATAGTTAGTGAGATCTCAAGCAACTATGTCTTTAGACACAACCACTTCTCTAGGTTTCACGATCCTAACAATTTACCGATATCAATAAGATCATTGGTTGGGATCAATTGTACATGATGAATACAATAAGCATCGATTAAAGGTCCGAGTGGCAACCCCATCCAATGTCAAAAGCTACATAGAGACATGGTCCTCAAAGCACAATAGTAGCAGTGTCTCTTACCTCCAAACCCACTCAACAAATCAACCTCCATATGTGGCTTTGCTTCCATTAATCAGGATGGGCTTTAAATTTTATCTTCCACAAACAAATGGTGTGCACAACTCACTTTATTTCTGATTGCCTTTGTTGAAGATAGATTTCATAATTGCATAGTTGATGCAGGAGCATCGTAAATATTTTTACTCTATGTAATATTTTTATCCTATTTCTAGAAGCTTAGGTTAGTTGAGGTTAGTTGAGGGAGTGATGAAGTGTTTTGTTAATAAATGGCTTATTAGCCAGATGTAGCTCCAATCATTCAGAGACTGAGAGTTAATTATTACTTAGGATTTATTTTTCTATATCTGTAGAGTCAGAACCTATTATTATGGATTGAACCCAAATATTGTGTAACAAATTTTGGCCACATGAATAATTTAGGATTGCCCACGCAAAGCAGGGGCGTGTGGATTATGTTATTTTTCAATATTTTAAAAATAGTCTCTAGTATTTTATAATTTTATTGCATTACAAGGATATCTTATTAGTCTCATAATCCCCTTGTCGTCTGTTGCCATGGAAATATTTGAAGCATATATCAACAATGCGATCAAGAATGCTCCTCTTTTGTGTTGCCATCTCTGAAATGGAGTTCGCTGAGAATAATAATGGTGTTCACTCCTTTTCCACATTTATCCGAGCGGCCTTGGAAGGATTCTGATACCTACCGAAGTATATGTTTCTAAATACACCAAATTATAGATTTTCTGAATAATAGTTTTATATTGTTTGTGGAAACTTTTGTTTTGCAACCATTGAAATGAAACGTATTAATTTAGAAGGCATATAGGGGGCATAATGGGTGTGTTATATTTTGTTAAACCCTGTGTAATTTATTATTGAGTATCGCAGTTAGTGCATCTTGACGCAGTTAGAGAGGCTATGATGGGAGCGGTTTCCACATGAACAGTGTTCTTTGTTTGAAGGAAGAAGGTTGAAGCCACAACAATTAATCACATAATTTGTAAGTAAAGGAGGATGACGATGAAACATATAAGTTGCATCGCAACAAGGATGGGGAGAATGTGGTGTGACTTTTGAGTATGAAGGCGAGAACGAAGGATTGATCCACTGTTGCGTAATCTGCCATGGAGGAAAGAGACAGCTCTGCATCAATTTTGGTATCAGAGCAGTAAGATGCTCTTTGGAAAGGGAAAAAGGAAGTTGATTTTATTAAATGCCGAAACTGATTTGTTTATTGAAGAAAAGGCATTAATATTTGGAAGAGGTAGAGGTCGAGGAAGAGGCTGACCAACTACAAATGTGGAGTTGAGAGATGAAGTAAGAATTCTTAGACAAAGGGTAGAAGCCATGAAGGCTATGAGAAATCATGATCACGTAGGGGATACGAGTGAGGAAGAGGAACTTCCAGAAGAAGAAGAGAGAGTTGAAGAGCCCCAAGAAATCAGATTACTAAAGTCCGTTTTTGGTCCAGGTTTTGGGTAGAAGGTAGAAGTACCTACATGCAGTGGTAGTTTAGATCCAGAAGAATTAATAGATTAGATTAATGCTATGAATAATAATTTTGAGTATGCAAATGTGAAGGAAGACAAATAAGTCAGATTTGTTTTTACAAAGTTGAGAGGACATGCTTCTTTATGGTGAAATGGAGTGCAAGAAGAAAGGGCCTTGAAAAACAAAGCCAAGATCAAAAGCTGGAGTAGGATGACTGCTAAATTGAAAAGTAAGTTTCTTCGCAAAGATTATCAATTAATTTTATTTAGGAATATGAAAAATCTTAAACAAAAGATGATGATTGTTAGAGAGTATACGGAGGAATTTTACAAAGTGAATATTAAATTAGGATACATAGAAGATACACCTGAGATATTTTCCAGGTATGTAAATGGATTAAGGTTTGGTATTCAATATGAATTAAGTTTAATGTCCTTGAGATCTGTTGAGGAAGCATACCAGGTCGCATTGAAGGTAGAGAAAAAGTTGATAAGAAATCAAGGTGAGAAAAAGAGAATAAGAAGTTTCAGAACAAAATAGCAGCTACAAAAGGGAGAAGCTAGCAGCTCAAACCAGTAGTCACAACTTGAGAAAACTAGCAATCTTAGAGGAAGGAGGACTCTTTCGAGGGGTGGAGGCAGAAGCAGAGATCATGTGAGATGTTTCACTTGTGGACAGTTGGGATAGTATTCATCTGAATGTCCAAAAAAAGTTGGAAGACCAAAAGGGATACAATTAGCATAAACTGAGCCAGAACCTGAACCTCCAAAAACATTAAAAGAATGTGTCAACCCACCAGAAGAAGGAGAAGCTTTGTTGTCGAAACAAGTGTTGAATGTTGCAAATTAAATGTTGATAATGAAAAGTGAAAGGTAAATGTTTCAAATTAATTATTGATAATTGACGTACTCATAATTTGGTTTCTACAGAGATGGTGGAGAAGTTACAGCTGGATAGAATGCCACATTTTGCACCATACAAAGTTTCATGGTTGCAAAAGGGACAACCACTATTGGTGAATGAATAATGTCAAGTGGAGTTTCAAATTGTTCAATACAAAGAACGAGTTCTTTGTGATAATGTGCAGATGGATACTTGCCATCTCTTGCTTGGAAGACCCTGGAAGTATGACATAAAAGTGAGTTATGATGGTAGGATGAACACTTAAAGTTTTGAAAAGGATGGACCAAATCATGTGTTAGTAGCTATAAAAACTAAAGGTACCAGAGAGTCAGGAGATCCAAATATATTATTAATGAGCGAGAAACAATTGGTTACCATCAATGCAAAAATTAGAAAGAATGAGCAATCAGTGGAAGTAGAGGTGACCAATCTACCTTCAACCAATCAGAATTCATTTAATTTCGAAGATGAAATGTTTCGTGAACCAGAAAATGTAAAATCAGCAGTAATTTCCATGGAAAAAATAGTCATGACATAGGAGATCCAACTTAATAAACAACAAGTAGTAATGATGGAAAACCATGGACAAAAAAAGCTTGAAAAGAATGATAGAAATGACAAGGGAGAAGGGAGTTTTGAACAAAAAGGTAACATGGAACCGCAAAACTAGCATGCATGGTCTTAATTGATCCTCGCAATTTTATGGATTTTAATTTTTTGGATAATGAAAATAAGGATATGCCCAATCAAGAAGAAACAATTGCAAGAAAATAGTGTTCCAGGTTGGTGGTGGAAAATTCAATTGCAGTCAGTGAACTTATGCAGGAAAGAATAGATAAGAGAATTATTTAAACGAGGGAACCACCTAAAGAAGAAATCTTGGGTATCCAATGCATTGTTACAGAAAGGCAGTAGAAGGAAGCCTCATAAACAGGAGTCTATGAACAATTTTGAGCTTAGGTGTATGATGTAGGAGCATCGTAAATATTTTTACTCTATTTATTTTTTAATCCTATTTCTAGAAGCTTAGGTTAGTTGAATGAGTAATGAAGTGTTTTGTTAATAAATGGCTTATTAGCCAGATGTAGCTCCAATTATCCGGAAATTGAGAACTAATTATTAGTTAGGATTTATTTTTGTATTTTCGTAGATTCATATCCTATTATTATGGATCGAACCCAAATATTGTGTAACGAAGTGTGGACACATGAATAAAGGATTGCCCATATAAAGCAGAGCAAGGGCATGTGGATTAAGTTATTTTTCAATATTTTAAATATATCCTTTGTTATTTCATAACTTTATTGCATTACAAGGATATCCTATTAGCCTCATAATTAGTCTCATAATCCCCTTGCCGTTTGTTGCATGGAAATATTTGAAGCATATATCAACAATATGATCGAGAACACTCATCTTCTATGTTTTCGTCTCTGAAACGGAGTTCGTTGAAAATAGTAATGGTGTTCACTCCTTTTCCACATTCCTCCAAGTGGCCTTGGAAGGATTTTGATATCCACCAAAGTATATGTTTATAAATACACCAATTTATAGATTTTCTAAATAACAGTTTTATAATATTGTTTGTGGAAACATTTGTTTTGCGACCATTGAAATGAAACGTATTAATTTAGAAGGCATACGAGGGCATAATGGGTGTGTTATATTTTTTTAAACCCTGTGTAATTTATTATTGAGTATAGTAGTTAGTGTGTGGTGATTACAATGCAGGGTCATTAAATTTTAATTACATCGGATGAAACCTAAGAGAGGCTATGATGGGAGTGGTTGCCACATGAACTATGTTCTTTGTTTGAAGGAAGAAGATTGAAGCCGCAACAACTAATCACATCATTGGTAGGTAAAGGAGGACGACGATGAAACATATGAGTTGCATCGCAACAAGGCTGTGGAGAATGTGGTGTGACCTTTGAGTATGAATAAAGAAACGAAGGATTGATCCACTGTTGTTTAATTTGTTGTGGAGGAAAGAGTCAGATATGCATCAAATTTGGTATCAAAGCAGTAATCTGCTCTCTGGAAAGGGAAAAAGGAAGTTGATTTTATTAAACATTGAAACGTATTTATTTATAAAGAAATGGCATTCAGAATTGGAAGAGTTAGAGGTTGAGGAAGAGGTTGACCAATTGCAAATGCGGATTTGAGAGATGAAATAAGGACTCTTCGATGAAGGCTAGAAGCCATGGACGCTACCAGACATCATTATCACACAGGGGATACCAATGAGCAAGAAAAACTTCAAGAAGAAGAAGAGAGAGTTGAAGAGCCCCCAAAAATCATATTTCTAAGGTCTATTTTTTGGTCCAGGTTTTGGGTCAAAGGCAGAAGTACCTACATACAGTGGTAGTTTAGATCCAGAAGAATTAATAGATTGGATTAATGCTATGAATAAAAATTTTGAGTGTGCAAAGGTGCCGAAAGACAAGAAATGCATATTTGTTGTCATAAAGTTGAGAGGAAATGCTACTTTATGGTGGTATGGAGTGCAAGAAGAAAGGGCCTTGAAAAACAAAGCCAAGATCAAGAGTTGGAGCAGGATGAATGCAAAATTGAAAATTAAGTTTCTTCCCAAAAGATTATCAATTAATTTTATTTAGGAAGATGAAAAATATTAAACAAAAGACGATGATTGTTAGAGAGTATATTGACGAATTTAGATCATGATACATAGAAGATGCACCTAAGAGAGTTGTCAAGTATATCAATGGATTAAGGTTTGATATTCAAGATGAATTAAGTTTAATGTCCTTGAGATTTGTTGAGGATGCATACCAGGTTGCATTGAAGGTTGAGGGAAAGTTGATGAGAAATCAAGGTCAGAAAACAAGAATAAGAAGTGTCGAAACAAAAGAGCAACAACAAAAGGGAGAAGTTAGAAGCTCAAACGAGCAGTCACAACTTGAGAAAACTTGCGATGATAGAGGAAGTAGGACTCCTTCGAGGGGTGAAGGAAAAATCAGAGATCAAGTGATATGTCTCACTTGTGGACAGTTGGGACATTATTCATCTGAATGTCCAGAAAAAGTTGGAAGACAAAAAGGGATACAATTAGCATAAATTGAGCCAGAACTTGAACCTCCAAAGACAATGGAAGAATGTGTCAACCCACCAGAAGAACGAGAAGCTTTTTTGTTGAAACAAGTGTTGAATGCAGATGAAATTTTTCAAAGAAGAAACATATTTAGGATGACATGCAAGTCAAAAGGTAAATATTGCAAATTAATTAATGATAATTAAAATACTGATATTTCGGTTTCTACAAAGATGGTGGAGAAGTTACAACTGGATAGAATGCCACATTTTGCACCATATAAAGTTTCATGGCTACAAAAGGGACAAAAAAAATTGGTGAATGAACAATTCATAGTGGAGTTTCAAATTGATCAATACAAAAAATGATTTCTTTTTGATATTGTGCATATGGATACTTTCCATCTCTTGCTTGGAAGACCCTGCCAATATGATAGAAAAGTGAGCTATTATGGTAGGATGAACACTTACAGTTTTGAAAAGGATGGACAAAATCATGTGTTACTACCTGTAAAAACTAAAGGTACCAGAGAGGCAGCAGATCCAAATATATTATTAATGAGGCATTTGAGCATAGGTTGTTTTCAAGTTTATCTTAATTCAAAAAGTCTTACAGAAAAAAAATGTGCATATGCTTAATAAGATTTTTTCTTGAATATATTAAATTTACAATTTGTATTTAGATTTGATCTCTTGATTAAAAGCATAATCCTAGCATATATTGTGCACATAAATTTCACAAGTACACAAGTCATGGTCGATAATTTAATGAAGTAATTTAATCAACAATTAAATTACCCAAAAACTATGAAATCTTGAGAAGTCTTAGCATTTAACGTTGTGGATAGCACTATTAGTCCACCAGTGCGCTAAACTGTTGTAGTGGAAGAAGTGGAAACAATGATGTGGTGGAATGTATAGATCATGGGAAAATGCGCAATAGATGGTCATCCCTAGTTCAGATCAAAGAAGGTTTAAGCATTGTGTAAATCTAGGAAAATGAAAATGGCAAGAAAAAAAATCGTTATAGCGTGAGATGGTCAAGAAGGATGTGGATTTTGGTGTATGGCATTGACTAGTGTTGGAAAATTATGAGGCTATTATATCACAACTAGATTTATTTAAGTTCATATTTGAGAATTGCGGCTAGGGGAGTGAAAATAGTGTTGAAAGGCCAGGTGAAGGTATGGATCAGACAATATGTAGTAAGAGAAATAGGAGTTGCATGGACAAGAGAAATAATTAAAATGGAGTCAACGGTGTCGATGTTTAGAGAAGCAACCATCCTGTGATAAGAGTTATAGTTGTTAGTGAATTTCATAATGGTTTTTGGTCCAAATTATGAAATCCTACCATAGGTAGGTGTATTCCCAAGGAATTTGTAAAACATATTGTTTAAGCATACATGTTTTGATAGAGCATGCGATGACTCAAGTTGTGGAATGAACCACTTGGATAGATATGAGAGTGGTAGGTGTACTTGTACCCTAACTTGAGGTCGATTGTTGTAAGACCTTAAGACTTTAATCAAGCATACATGTAGTGCAGTGATTGTAATATCCCGAACAATGAAATTTTCAACAAATATAGCACATCTAGGTGTTCCAACTAAAAATAATTGCTATAAAAATACTGAAAACAACAGGATCTGGAACTGCAACACTTTATTTATATTATTAATTGAAAAAAAAATACATGCCCATATAATAAGACTAAAGCTCCTGAAAATGACATCCACAACTGCTCATTAAAACTGAAAACAAAGACAACAAAGACTTATCTAAGACACTGAAGCTCAATCACGGACCCTGGATGGATCCACCAGACAAATTCACCATGGGGTTTTCATCCCAAGATCAATGCTAGAACTAGCCATGTCAATTTCTCAAACCAAAACACAATAAGATATATAAACCCGAATGAATCCAAATTCCTAGCTTCTATCCCCTTTTATAGGCTTGATGGACTTTCTAGAGACCTTATTTTATTAATTTTCCTCGAAAACCAACAACAAATACCATGGGTTAATACCACGGTAAATACCATAGACTGGTTTTGTCCACTTTGACTAGATTAAGAAAGGGAATATTAAAAATCCTCCCGCCCAAAAATTGCTTACCCTCAAGCAATTCATTGTTATCCTCAACAGAAGCATTGATACCAATATCCCATACAACCGAGTGTGATATTCCATACCTCCCTACTAAATGATCCTGAATGGACCCTTCGATACCTGGATCCCAAACAATCCTCCGACTAATCCTTCCCTCGATAGATTCATCTGGATACCAAACAATCTTCTGATCAATCCTTCCCCCAATGGATTCTCTTGGATCTCAATGCCACCTAAGTCGTGGGACCTGTGGGTTATGGTACCATTTGAGCCCTCCATCATTGCTCGTACCAAAAGGCCCAAGTTGTAATATTTCCTTGGCTGCGAGTATCATCCTAGGAGTCAATCCATCGATAGAGTTCCAACTCATAATCTCTCGCCAATCCATGCCTTGGGAAGGATTATACCTGTAAATCTACCATGTTGATGTTTCTCAATGCTCAACTCATGTTGCTCCACTCGGTCACCCAACATGATGCATTTGGAGAAATCTGCCACACTCTTCCCAATGTATAAAGGTAGGTTGGTAGTGTTGCAATTCTTATCTATGTACTCCTGTAGAGGGATTCTCTGGAACTCCCAACTGTACTCCTCTTGCTGCCTTGTGAGGGACTTGAGTCGCTCCTCAATGCTATACAGTTTGGTTGTTCATTCGACACATACTCCTATGAGCTCCTCAATTTTCCTATTCTCATGTAAGATAGTGTCTCAAACTTCCTAGATTCTCTGCTTCAATATCATAAGACATGTTTTGAAATTCATGATCCTCTCCTGAAAGTCATATATTGGAAATTCTGGTACCCTGTGGAATGTCTTTGTACTTGCCTGCACCGGATGCCTAAGGACCACAAATTCAACTTGATCTTTTGACCGACCTCTAGGAATGGTTCATTTTTCACATTATGTTTTTCATGTTGCTCCTCATGATCATTCTCAACATGCTGGTTCACTATGGTTGGCTCCTCACTCAAATCTCCCTAGTCTCCTCCATCTATGAATACAATATGTTATTCATATTCTTCAACTTTCGAACATAGATGCATTGGTGGATTATTATTTATACTTGAATGTTCATATTCTTTATGGAAATTCCCCTGGGGATCTATGGAATTAGTTGTATAGGATTTTACCTCATCAAATTATACCATTAGGTAGACTTTCCTCATGCACTTCCAAATGCTTGTAATTGTGCCAGCTTCCCTAAATAATTTCACATTGTTTCTCACCATCTTGAAGATCAATAGACCAAGCTACAGAAGACTCCCCATAATATGAAGGAATCTATTATTGTTTTGTCTTTGTTTCCTCCTTCTTATCACCTAGATAAGAATGGTAAAGGGCCCAAGGTCTCGTGCAGATAAAGCATAGTCCTCTCCTCCTTAGTTCATTCTTGTTGCAGATATTGTTCTCGCTTTCTCCTTCAATCCTTCTCAACTCCTTCCTAGTCAACACCTTTCTAAGCAATTTTATGTTTTTCGTACCAACTTCTCAACTATATCATAGGAAGTTGGTGATACCTTTGGTTCCTTCCTCCAAATGGAAAACAATTTGGATCTTAGTATATTGTAGATGTCATCATCTCCTTTTAAGAACAGAGACACAAACTTTTGCATGCATGCTTTGACATGGTCTGAATGAGCTGATGTAATACTAGTGTAAAATTTTTGGAGCAACTGAAAGATCAACTCATCACATTCCTGATTCAACATGAATGTGACAAAGCTGAACTTTTCTATGAGTTTTAAGATTCTGCAACGCTTCTGAAATGTAGCAAGCATGACGTTATTCAAACCCTGAAGGGCTTCTACTATCAACTGCAGTATATTTGTCATGAGACCATTATAATAGGGAAGTAATTGTGACGTTAGAGTTATGACCATGCTGAAACAAGAAGCAACTGTGAGGTTGACTTCTTCATCAGGATGTTCCCAAAGTTTGAGTTGTATTAATGCAAGCATGGATGGCTTGAGAGCCCAACCGAGTTTCTTCCATTCTAGGTGTCCCACCTTGGACAAACATGTGTCTAATTCCTCCAACTTATGAAGGTCTATGACTAATTTTGTTTGTTGCAATTTAGAGCCAAGTGCGAAGAGCTTAACTCCTCTTCTTTGTCCTTCCTTCATCTCCCATGGTTGCCTTTGCTGCAGAATGACATGGAACCTTTTTGAGAATGGTCTCCTGCTTTGATTATCATTTTGGTCTATGGAGGTATGGCTACTTAAAGGACCATATATCCTCACTAGTTCATTAAGGATTTTCTGGTTTCTTTCCAAGATCTCTTCAAGACAGTCCATCTTATCCCACACCAAAGCAAGAAAATACACTAATTCTTCATAAAGGTATTCTTTCAAATTTCTAACTCCGAGGTGAGCTTAAGAAATTTCTAGCAAACTTCAAAAGCCCTTATAGCTCCCTATATCTATTCTCATAAACAATCCCCAAGAGCTTCAAACAATAAACTACAAAGCGCTTCAAACAATATTGAATAAGCAATAAACTAAACAACAAAGTACTTCAAACCTTCCTTCGGAAAGCCACAACAAATTTTGATATCTCCTTTGCCCGAATATGTTGTGCGATGATCCCTTCGTGGATTATACACGTTGTGGTTATTGGAGTTGATGAACTCCTGCTGATGTCACTATAAATTTTGGCCCTTCTCTGTGCTTAAGGGACACTTAAAAAATTTACTCAGCAACTGTGCATTGATGCACCATGAATAATTTATAGCCCTAGGCTCCCTAGTGTTGGAACAGCTCGTGGAAGTGGAGATCTACGCTGCAAGGTGAGCATCCTTCACCAAGGGGCCTCACTCTTCTCACCCAATGTAACAACATTTTACCACCATGCATTCTTGCTATCAGTCAAGGAAACCCTCACCGATTTGATCCAATACTTAGAGGTTCTGTGGCCTAGCTAACCTCTGTTGGACCATCGATGAGGTTAAAACGGTTCGTCAGAGGGTCTCATTGCTAGCTGGGGAGTGGCCGGCAACTTCGTGGCTCAACGACTCGAGTGATTTCGCCTTCCTCTTTGTTGTGATGTTATCGTCCCAATGCTTTTCCCAGACTTTCGTCCTTCTCGTTGGTGTGAGAGCGCTCCCTCTATAACGACAGCTCCATCTACAGTTCAATTTTTTATTAATCTGACCCACACAGCCAATACATATGAATTTTTTAAATATGAAGGCTCAAACATTAGATTGATGTGCATTGGCCCAAACAATAGTGGTTTAACCACATCAGTCAAAATTCCATGCACATCATATAATAGAACTCCTTGCGTTGTGCTTCATATACACCCTAAACTTATTACAATTTTGTTGCAAATCAAAACGCCCTTTGCACCTTTTTCACAGTGGTTCTGCAATCTCGATGTTATGTCTCCTTCAATGATGGTGCACTCTGCGGGCTCATGCAATTGTTGCGGGAATTGACGACTCGCAAGGGATGTTGGCCCTACTCGAGGAGTTTTTACGATAATATTCAAAGCGGACGACGCAAGTAAAGGGGCATGTGGTGTGATCTGCGGTCCTCACCAAAAAATAGTGGACCTCTAGACAGAATGTTGCAATCGGCCTTAATGTCCTGCGATGATTCCCCACTGTAATATACTCAATGCAAATATGTTAAGCGATTAGCCCAAATCGTATCGATCCCTACAGTGATAGAGGAACATGACTGGTGGTGGACTCTCGAAGCCCGAACCTATCGACGTTATTGGTTTGATCCTCCTCCTTACATTGCTCTTTAATTCTTCAATATCCCTTCATCACAGTAGTTCGCATAGATTTCGAAGTCTTCAACAAGTGATTTTGTGGCCCTAGATCTGTGTCTCACGCTTTGCTGCAATCAAGATCATCCCCTCTGCACCCTGATCTAATACGCACTCCTTGATGTATTTGAACTTTTGTATATGCAGCAATTTTGGTTATGAAGGGTTATGGATACCCAACCCTATGAGAATATGGCCTTGAATCTCCTGCTTGCCATTGTAACAACCATATTTAGCTCTGGTGTGAATATTACCCGTGATACAATGGCCTATATACTCATGTAAGATGGTATATGTTTCCTCTAATGTGAATTTTTCCCCTGATACAGTGGCCTATATACTCACGTAAGATGGTATATGTCAGTGTTGATAATATCGATATCAGCAAAATATCGGCAAGGATCCAAAAAAGATCTTATCAGCAATATCGGTGAAAATATCAATAAAATATCGAGAAATATCGACAAGTATAAAAAATGCATAATATATTCATTTTTTTTCAGATTTTTAAACATATAAAGCAATAACAACATGAAATAAACAAATTGGCACATAAATATGAAGAAAGCACTGATAGATAATATGTAGTGCATGTAAAATAAAAATCATACATCAAAGGCGATACCAAATCTTGTTGATCCCTGATAATTATCCAATCAAGGACTCAAATGTGGAGAACCAATACAAAATAACATCAAACATATGAAAGTATCTCATCATCATGAGTTATATGTAGCAAAACAAATAAAAATAGTAGCTATTTATCTGAAATCAATGCCATCTCCCCCTTTTACGAGAAAACATGAGGGGTTGTTTGTGAGGCCTGCCTCTAGCAGTAAAAGGCCCTGACCCTGCACCTCATGTCAAATGCTGACTATTGGGTGTGGAGCTCTGCTCTCCTATATCTATAGCAAATGGTGCAGATGTTGATGCTCCCATAGTGTCCTCCTCCTCCTCCGAGTCCTCCTCCTCTTGTTGCCCCTGTTCTAATGGTTCCTCTGGCTTTAACCATGCAAGTGACTCCTCCAAGACGGGATGCTCAATCTCCACCCTCCACAGAGACAATACATCAATATTTTCTAAGGAAATGGCATTTGGATCCATTGGTGCTTGTATTTTCTTCACTCGAAGTAAAATATTGTAATGCACATACACTAAATCATTGAGACGTGTGAACTCCAACCTGTAAGAGTGTAAAAAAAACTAATGAGTCTTCCCTCTTGACACTTGAGGGTCATAAATTAAAATTACAATAAATGTAATTTCTCAACTGAAGGATGAAGGTCAAAGTTATACATGTTGCCCTTTTTTTAATGTATTTTCTCAAATATATTCCAATTGCGCTCACACCCTGAAGAACTACATGTTTGACTCAGGATTCTTATGGCCAATTTCTAGAAATTTGGTGCCCTTGCACCATAGGTTCACCACCAAATATCTACGACAAAATAAAGAAATAAAAAATTCAAAAACATAAAACATAATTAAACTTTCAAATGCAAGTTACATAATTTAATTTCAAAAATCTAGAATTATAAATAAGTAAATTCTAAATTGAAAATTCTGATGAGTGATTGCTTGTCACTTACGTGGCATGAAGAGGGTCTTTTTCCTAATAGCATCATCAAAGCCAAATAGGCCAACACAATCCTAATAAAATTGTATCTCATGATTGATTTTTCTACGAAGCTCGGGATCGGGTACCATCCTCTAAATACAAGAATGGAGCCCTTCCATCACCTCACCATCAAAATCAAAGGCGCATGTGTATGAAAATCCAGGGTTGAGAAAGAGTGTTGTTGCATGAATGGGTCAATGAAGCATCCCTGTCCACCGATTATCAATCACATTCCATAACATCATATGTTTATCAAGCCCAGCAGAACCCTTGTCTGCATAATAAGAACAAATGGCCTCCTTGGCCCTATCCATGGCATCATACACATAAGCCATTGCAGGCTTCTCCCCATCCACCAATCTAAGAACCTTTACTATAGGTTCACTAAATGAGCACACTTCTTTTACTCCCTTCCAAAATGTATCATTGTACACCATTTTTTCAATCGATCTCTCGTTCAATCTCCTATTGTATCTACAATCACACCACTCATCAGAAACAAACATTTGCTTCAACTCAAACTGGCATCGAAACAAAGACTGAAGAGTAATAAATTTGGTGGCAAAACATGTGATTTCAAGACGTCGCAAATCCTTGTTTCTGGTGAATCTCCTCATGAGACTAAGAACAAAAGCATGGTTATATATAAACTTGGGGACACTCCTAGCCATATCGATCACCTCCTTGATGAAGGAGAGTTTTCCCATATCCTCGAGTATCAAATCAATACAATGTGTTGCACATGGAGTCCAGAACAATGTGTGGTGCCTCTCCATAAGCATCTTGCCGGAAACCACATAATTAGCTGCATTATCTGTTATGACTTGCACCACATTCTACACGCCAATCTCCCACATGAAGCCATCTAATAGCTCACATATCATTGCTACATATTTTATGTGTGTTGATGCATCCATTGATTTAATAAACATGGTACCTTTAGGACAATGTACCAAGAAATTTAGAAGGGTCCTACCCTTCCTATCTGTCAAACCATCATACATCACTGTGCATCTAGACACTTCCCATGTCTTTTTCAACTCTGTCAATCTAGAGTTGATGTCTTGCTTTTCTTCTTTAAGGATTGGCCCCCGCAACTCCTCATATGTAGCACTTTCGTAACCTGCGCCCACAACAACAATATCATCACACAATGGCTCCCAAAATGGATTGGTTTTGGTGATGCTGAGAGGGAAGTCACTCCAAAAAAGACACTTCCCCATAACTTTATCTGCTTCTAGCTTCTCCTTTTTTTTAACAACTTATTTTATGGAAGGTTGTGTTCCATGTCCTATTTGTGGAACAAAAAATGATGACGTCCCACTCCCAACAAAATTAGCACTAGCTGTTGCAGGTGATGTCGTGGAGCCCCTCCCACCACCTTCAGCCTCAAAATCAGAAGATGTGCCGAAAGATCTACCTACACATCCAATCTTGTTTCTTTCTGCCTCTTCCTTCTTTCTGTCTTTTTCATCAATAGCTTCAAGATATTTTTGTATAAGCTTCGGAATAGAAACTGTACAAAGGGCAACATCATGTCCAAAGAATCCAGCCAAATGGTATTTCAATCTCATAACCCCTCCTGTCATTTTTGTCCCACACAATTTGCATGATAAATATGCCTGATTTGTCCCACCATCAGGCTCCCCATACTCCCAAAATGGGTCCAAGGCTTTTGGCATATTTTACTTTTGTAGTGAACTAATTCAAACCTAGGGCACAAAAAAACAAAAAATTGGCATTAAACACCCATGCATAAAAATTTAAAAATAATAAGTAATAAGCATGTCATTTAAAAAAAAAATACTACAAGAATACAAATATATTATTTGCAACGTGGATAAAAATTGGCAATAAGAGGGTGCATAAGAATGTTTAAAAAAAATGAAGCTTACTGTCCAAATATGGACAAAACCCTTGCATTGGCTCATGGGCATGAAAATCATAGTAAATAGAAAAAAAACAAAGTAGCATAATGTTGGTAGGCAAAGAGGAAAGCATGTATAGCCCTAAATTTATAAAATAATTCATTAAAATATGGGTTTGGAAGAGCATACTTGTTAATGGAAGAGATGGATTTTGTCTCATTGTTCTTTAATCTTTGATGATGAAAAACTTCCTAGGTGTTGGTGATAATGGTTGTTTGATCACCAATTCCTCTTTGACAACCTCCACAATGCTTTACCCTTCCTTCTCAGCTACTCACAAACAGAAATGAAAAAAAAAATGATTTTTCCCTTTTCTACCCCGATCAGGATAAACCCAGCGATATTTTCTATCGTTGCATGATATTTGCCGAAATATTGCCAATATTTTTGGGTCGAGAAAATATCGCTATATTTCCGAATATCATCGATATTTCCATCACTGGTATATGTTGCCTCTGATGTGAATGGCACCCCTGATGTGAATGTTTCCCCTGGTGTGGTGATGTTTCCTTATAATTTGTTGCCCCTCTCGTGGAAGCTCGGGCCTACTCTTATGCACACGGTAGCTACAATATTCCAGATAGGTTCTTCTTCCAATATGAGCAGCGAAGACAATCACCCCTAGAAGAACAACTTCGGCTTTTATGTAAACAACATCGACTTTTATGTTAGAAACCTTGAAAATGATACGACAACTTCAAGGGTTTCGGTCTCTTTAAAGTTTTCCTCCACAACTAGAAATTCGACCTACAAATCAAACTAGACAAGTAATTTCTCTACAATGGTCAACTAGGGCAGTTATGGAGAACCACCGAAATTGACGAGATTCTAGCTAGGGTGATTATGAAAGATCACTAAAAACTAGTCCCTCTTAAAATCCTCAAGTTGGCTAGAAAAACCAGCTTTGATACCACTATAATATCCCAAGCAGCGAAATTTTCAACAAATATAGCACATATAGGTGTTCCAACTAAAAATAATTGCTATAAAAATATTGAACACAGCAGGATATGGAACTGTAGCACTTTATTTATATTATCAACTGAAAACAAAATACATGCTCATACAATAAGACTAGAGCTCCTGCAAATGGCATGCACAACTGTTAAAACAGATACAAAGACAACAAAGACTGATCTAAGACACTGAAGCTCAATCGTGGACCCTGGATGGATCCACCAGACAAATTCACCACGGGGTTTTTGTTCCAATATCAATGCTAGAACTGGCCACGCCAAGTTCTCAACCAAAACATAATAAGATAGATAAACCCGAATGAATCCAAATGCCTAACTTCTATCCCCTTTTATAGGTTTGATGGACTTTCTAGAGACCTTATTTTATTATTTTTCCTCCAAAACCGACAACAAATACCATGAGCTGATACCATGGGAAAATACCACGATAAATACCATGGGCCAATTCCATCCACTTTGACTTGATCAAGAAAGGGAATATTACAATGACACATGGAGTTATCAAGTTGTGGAGTAAACCACTTTGATAGGTACTAGGGTGGCAGGTGTGATATCTTAGCTTGAGGGGGGGAATGTGAGAATGTGAAATAGTTGATGAACCATGTACTCAAATAGATGGTAACCTTTTTATATGGACTTTAATAGAGTGATTGGAATCAGGTTAATCTCCCAAAATCAAGTTTACCGAGAGATTGTTAGGGTAGTTCAAGTAAACTTACAAGGGGTTTTTGGGCTTCGAGAACCCATGTTTTTTCCTATGGCATTCATCTCTAATCTATCATATTTAAAAGTGGAAAGGCTCCAAGTAAATTTGTTCTCGTGATTGTTGACATCATAAGCAACGATGTCTTTAGACACCACCACTTCTCTTAAGTTTTACTATCCTGATTGACATCATAAACAACGATGGCTTTAGACACCACCACTTCTCTTAAGTTTTACGATCTTAAAAATTTACCGATATTAATAAGATCATTAGCTAGAATCACTTCTACATAATGAATAAAATAAGCATCGATGAAAGGTTCGAGTGGCAACCCCATCCCATGTCGAAGGTCGTACGGAGACACAAGCCTGAAACCACAACAGTAGCAGTGTCTCTTGCCTCTCAAGAGATCGTTAAACCTCCATATGTGGCTTCGCTTCCATTAATCAGGATGGGTTTTAAATTTATCTTTCCACCAACAAATGGTGTGCACAACTCACTTTATTTCCCATTGCTTCTGTTGGAGATAAATTTTAATATTGCATAGTAAACAAAACTCTGTTGATGCGTTGTTTAATGAAAATGCAAGGGTGAGGTAGCCTCAGCTTTAGTCTCAAATGATCTCGAAAAGGCTTCAAATGTCGAAGCAGGGAAACGTGACTCAATCTACAATCCCCCTTTACATTTATCTTATCGAAGGGGTGATCGAAATCCGTCTTCCAGTCGATGCCAAGAAGATCGTGATCCTCATTCACAGGAGATGGAATTATACCACAACTCTAGCACTGATTTTGATTATTTTTAATAAAAAATTGTTGAGAATCTCATTTGAATTGCCGGTCATACTTTTAACCCTTCACCTCATGAATTAACGGTTTATAGTACGAATTTACAATGCGATTTTTCTCGTTGATTTTTTCAGCGGGAATGTATTTGACTATGTGCGGTATATCTATGCGACGTTTTTTTCTTACGAAAAAAAAATTAACTATTGTCGTCTGGTGCACGTATGACTTGCCACCTCACGCTTTGAAGTGAGGAGATCGACGACGATAAGAGCATATAATATGTGATCTTTGCAGTGTGTGTTTATTACTACGTATTCTAACTCTCATAAATAGTTTGGGTTCAAACTTGATAATAGTTCTTTTTATTTGGGTAAAATTGTGGTTTTCTGTTATTTAGAATGTGTATTTATAAATATCATCTTACTTTATATCAATATCATTTTAATTGTGTAATTTCAATTTGAATAGTTAAAACTTACAATTTCAGAATTTCAAAAAAAAATAAACAATAGTTTTATCAAAATTAAACACCAAACTCTTAAAAAAATATTAAGTTTTTGAGTTTCAAAAATAATTATTAAATATTTAAAAATATAATTATAAAATATATATTAAAATATTATAAAAAATTTAACAAATCAATAAAAAATCTAAATTTATTTTATAATATTTTTTCACATTTTATATAATATTTTATAATATTTAATAAATGATTTGATAAACAAATTGAATTTTGGAAATCACAAAATAAAAGACTCTAAATTCTTTCTATATCACAATTTTTCTTCAACCTATTAATATACATAAATTGTTAAACACTAAATGTCACACATACAATGATGAAATTTCTTTGAATTTAACTTAATAAAAAAATATCAAAATTATTATTATGAAAATTATTTAATAATTTAATGTAATTACCATATAAAATAAGAATTTCAAAACCAAATTATCTATAAAATTTAATAGTTTTAACAACTTTTTTACAATTTATGTCATTGTTAAATTCTTAAAATTATTCAAATTTTATAAAGCTATTTCATACTTATCTTCTTTCCTAATTATCAATCAATCAACTATACACCCACAGAGTATTATTTGTAAATAAATTTATTCTATAATATATTTTTTTCACATTTTATATAATGTTTTATATTAATTTTATAAAATTATTTAATAAACAAATTAAATTTTGAAAATCACAAAATAAAAGATTCTAAATTTTTTCTATATCACAATCTTACTTAAACCAATTAATATACATACATAATTAATATACATACATTATTAAATACTAAATGTTACACATACAATAATGAAATATATTTTTTCAAGAACTTATTAAACACTAAATATAATACACTCAATAATAAGCAAATAAAATATTGTAAACAATCAACATACATAAAAAGTTTATTAAACACTAAACATGACACACTTTCAATAATGTCAAAATAGTTACAACCTATTAGAAAAAGAAAGGTGCTTAAAAATATAATTTATATTTAAATTGAAAATGTTATATATATAGCTAATTATTATATATAAAATGATTTTAATAATTAATTGTTACGATGATTAATAGATATTATTTAAAAGTTTAAATATTATATATATTTATATTTTTAAAATGATAAACAAATAATATTAAAAAAAATCTGAATAAAGGATTATATAAAATTTGGAAGAAATTTTAAATTTATTTGTGAGTCATTCTCATTTATAAGCAATATAATTTTAGCAAATGGTTAAATTGAATAATTTTTAATCTAAATACACAATGCATTCAATTGTATAATATTTTAATCTAAATAAACAGGCATTCAAAATTAAGAAAATATGTTTGGGAATATTGTTTGGGATTTTTTTTTTTTTAAGTTTAAAAATATCTCCATGCTCTTAGGATATAAACTTGAAACCAGATAACAAGGGAACCTCATGAATCAATAAAATTTGATAAAATTAAAAAGTATCAATAGTAAATATCTGTTAAATTCGATCGCTGCTCCAGCATGGTCTCTATCAGCAATGCCCATCAAGTGGCCCCCGAACACAATGCGTTCGCCTGCAGATGACAAGTGAACCTCATGAATTTACACTTTTTTCAAGTATATAAAAAATTTCAAATTATCCATAAATTTGATAAATTTAAAAAATATCAATATTAAATACTTGTTAAATTCGACCGCTACCCCAGCCTGGCCGCTATCCCCTATCAGCAGTGCCCATAAAGTGGCCTCCAACTGCCTGTCAAACACTTCGGCTTACCACTGCGGTGCGTTCGCCCGCCTCTCAAGAGCTTCAGAGCACCCGCAGAGAAGTTGTTTAAAAGAAGTTATTTAAGGGAGGGACGCCAGTTGTTGGGCGCCTCTCCTCCACCTCAGCTGCTGACATGTAAACCAACGTGGAGGTTGTACGACACTTGCCCATTTCAACTGGCCACGCGTCGTGTTAGGTGACAGCCTTAAATGCGAGTTGTTGGCATAGGTTTAGGGTTTGGTTCGGAGGTTGCAATATGATGACCATTTACCCCTGTTCATTGTTTCTTGGGCCTGGAGTGTGGTCGTTCGGCTCCGCCGATGGTGGTGGCTGTGGGTTCCAGAACCTACGCAACCTGTCCACTGATCCTGAATATTGTAAGTTGCTTCGTTGCCCGCCATTGTTGGTTGGTTGTTTCGGCCAGTTCGTGAACCTGTTCACCGGTTCCGCCATGTTTGTGTTGTTAGGTTTGAACCTTTGTCAGTTTCTGAACATTGATGGTCACCGCCCGTTCCTGTTCTTGAATGCAAAGTCCGCCATTGCTCTGATGCTGGACCGCCAGCTTATCGATTATTGTCTGCCAGGGTTTCGATCTGCTTGCTCTATTTGGTCGAATTCTTCAGGGTTTGGCATCAACCTCTCGAATTCTTCAGTTTTGTCATCAACCTCCCCCATTTCATAAAATGTTAGCTTTGTTTATGCCATTTTTGTTTATAAAATTTTAATTTTCTTGTTTTTTTTAGGTACATTCTTCCATGGTTGGTGTTGGCGAGGTTTGGGGAGGCGTTGTGGTGGCTTCTCTGCAACCTCAGCGGCGGCGCTCTGCAACCTCTGCACTTCTAACCTCTGTGCTTCTTAGCGACCTCTCGGCGACCTCTAGTAGGATTCACAATCCTACCAATCATTCTCTATGTTTTTTAACACTTTCAATCACTGTTTGGTGGAATTTAGCTCTTCTTGTTTTTTTTTAAGTGAAATTTAGCAATGCTTTACATATCTCTGTGGATCTTTTATGTGTTCTATGTTTGACTAGTTATCTGTGGGTTTAAGGGTTTGGTTGCTTGTAAGAGTCAATATCAAGCAATTTGTGGGTTTTCTGTGGAATTTAGCTCTTATATGTGTTCTATGTTTCACTGGTTATCTGTGGGTTTAGGGTTTGGTTGCTTGTAAGAGTCAATATCAACCAATTTGTGGGTTTTCTGTGGAATTTAGCTTTTATATGTGTTCTATGTTTCATTGGTTATCTGTGGGTTTAGGGTTTGGTTTCTTGTAAGAGTCAATATCAAGAAATTTGTGGGTTTATAAACGAGTTCGGTGGAATTTAGCTATTACATGTGTTCTATGTTTCACTGGTTATCTATGGGTTTAGGGTTTTGTCTCTTGTAAGAGTGAATGAATAGCCTTTTGTGGGTTTATATGTGTTCAGTGGAATTTAGTTTTTTATGTGTTCTATGTTTGACTAGTTATATGTGGGTTTAGGGTTTGGTTTCGGCTGCCTCTCTTGCCAATATGCTGGAGGATTCTTTGATGGGTATGTATTCCTGGTTATCTGTGGGTTTAGGGTTTGGTTTTAGCTGCCTCTCTTGGAAATATGTTGGAGGCTTCTTTGATGGGTATGTATTCCTCTGGCTAATCTGATGATTGCTCTCTTTTTCTCGTGGGAAATAAATTACCGTGAAGCTACTGACACTTCCCCCATTTCGATTTCAATTCCGATCATTGTATCCATTGTAAATCTTGTGGCAACTTAGTGCACCTAACTCTGTGGGAATTGAATAGAGACCCACACAATATTTTAGATTATGGGCAATGTCTTGAAAACAGTGATACTCACTGGTTTTAATTCATGCTCTTCCAACACTGATTATTGTGGTAGCTTATTCATGAACTTTGGAATCTAAAATTGAACTCCCTTACTGTTGAAGTATAATCTTCTTGATTCGGACAAGGTCATTGCTGCATTGGTGCATTGATCTTCAAGGATATGTTATTTATTTGTTCGTAGCCTTGAATTTATTTAATGGTTAACAGATTTTATATGTTTATTGTAGTTTATTATAGGGTTATATGTTAACAGAAATTGAACTCCCTTACTATTCCATTATGTTTTTGAATTTATTTCATGGAGTTCATTAGTTAGAAGTCTTCCACCTTTTTTTACATCCCATTGTTCCATGAATGCATCTCTTAAAGAATTACAGGTCTTGATGCTATTATCTCTTCCATTAAGTCATGCCTACTATAGGGTTTGGTTGCTTGTAAGAGTCAAGGAATAGGCTTCTTCAATCATGAGGGATTTCAAGGCTTTTTCTTCAGTCAAGATTGAGAAACATTTTTAATTACTACTTTTGAATTTTACAATGTATCTTCAAAGAATAACTCATCAATAATGTTGAAGTGTAATCTTCTTGATTCAGGCAAGGTCATTACTGCATTGGTGCATTGATCTTCAAGGTTCTGTTATTTATTTGTTATTTATTTGTTCGTAGCCTTGAATTTATTTAATGGTTAACAGAGTTTATATGTTTATTGTAGTTTATTATAGGGTTATATGTTAACAAAAATTGAACTCCCTTACTGTTCCATTATATTTTTGAATTTATTTCATGGTTAATAGAGTTTATATGTTTATTGTAGTTTATTAAAGGGTTGGATGTTAACAAAAATTGAACTCACTAATTTTAATTCATGCTCTTCCAACACTGATTATTGTGGTAGTTTATTCATGAACTTTGGAGTCTCAAATTGAACTCCCTTATTGTTCCATTCTGTTTTTGAATTTATTTCATGGAGTTCATCAGTTAGAAGTCTTCCACCTTTTTTTACATCCTATTGTTCCATGAATGCTTCTCTAAAATAATTACAGGTCTTGATGCAAATATCTCTTCCATTAATTCATGCCTACTATAGGGTTTGGTTGCTTGTAAGAGTCAAGGAATAGGCTTCTTCAATCATGAAGGATTTCAAGGCTTTTCTTCAGTGAAGATTGAGAAACATTTTTAAATAATACTTTTGATTTTTACAATGTATCTTCAAATATTAACTTATCAATAATGTTGAAGTGTAATCTTCTTGATTCAGGCAAGGTCATTGCTACATTGGTGCATTGATCTTCAAGGTTTTGTTATTTATTTGTTATATGATATGATTTTAGTAGAGAATTGAATGGACAATGTGATAAAGTATGTTAACAGAGTTTATTGAAGGGTTATATGTTGCCATTTTGTAAGCTGGCATTATTTTTTTTGCAAAAATTTATGTCATAGTGTTACATGTAACATGGAGCTATGTGTTTTGTGTTGTTAGCTGAGTTATGTAGTGTGTAGTGATGTCATCCTATGTGTTCAAGAAAAACTAACAACATACAATTAAGAATAACTAATAGAACTAGTATAAAGAGATATGCTTTGCAACATGTTGTGTGTGGATAGATATGTCAGATATGGTTTGTGAAGTATGATGAAAACATTTAAATTATACTTAGTGTAGTGGAAAGGAAATCTGAGATCTATTAAGATATAAAAGTCCAAACATATAGTCCATCCAAAAATCCACATCATAATGTGGTTACATCCAAAAACATCTAACATCCCTATTCTTTATGGCCTTGAGAATCTTCAGTGCCAAACCCTGAGTTTCTTGATTGAGCCAAGTAGGTTGGCCTTCCTAAGAAGGCTTGATTAGGTTGTGGTTGATTGATGCCATATAATTGAGACCAATTTGTCCCTTCCAACCATGGAGGAATTGAGTACCCGTACCTCACACTTGCGTTAAGTGGAGGTGTGTGATGAGCATACATTGAATTCACACCTCCTGTGGTAGGAATAAGGCAAGTGGGTAAACCCCCATTTTGATAGTGAGGCACTTGAATGTTTATGAGGTCTTGGAATAACGTTGTATTATTTTCAATATTGTCCAATGTGTTGGACATGTCCCTGGTTTCATTCTTATCAACTGTGCTTGCATTTATGTCAACCATATCAGTCATCCCTTGTTCCCTTTCAAGCATTTGTTTAGCCTTCCTTGCTTCCTTTTTCGCCCTTGACATTCGTTTTTGTTGCTCCTTCTCTTGCCTTGCTCTCTCTCTTTCAAGACTTTCATCTGGTCGACGTTGTGCTGCAATAGCCCTTGCTGCCTTCTTCTCCTTGGCTTGATCCTTTTTTTCTGTTTTAATTCTTGAATTTCCATTTTTTTATTTTCAGACTCAACTAGGAGCTTTATATAGTCTTCTGAGGTGAGTAACTGTGAACTTCGCCCCAAACGAAGACTACTGGGTGTTCCTTGCTTCTTTTTCATTGACACTCTTTCTACTGGTAGCTTTAGGAACCGCCCAAGTAACTTCTCCCTCCCTCCCACCTGCATGTCATTGCTTGGCACTTTAGTATCCGTGGCACTTGATTGAACTATATTGTTTTCTTCATCTGGTGCCTCATTATGTCCTCCATCTTCTTCCATTGATCTATTGTCCACAAAAAAATGAATAATTTCACTGTTCAATTCAGCCACTTGTGAAGGCATGTTCATGCTTTGTTCATTGGTTCTTGAGACATTGTGTTTGTTCAAATTAATCATGGCTTCTGCCAGCCATGATGGTGGGTTTACTTGGCTAGGCAATGTCAATTGGTCATTTTCAATTTCATTAACAATATCAGCAATTTCATTTTCAACTACAGTTGCATTAACAATATCAGCAATTTCATTTTCAACTACAACTGCATTAACAATATCAGCATTTTCATTTTCAACTACATCTGCATTAACAATATCAACAATTTCATTTTCAAAAAAATCTGCATTGCCAACTGCATGTTCAACAGTGTGATTAACAACCTCCATGTTGCCATCAATTTGTTGACAGGTATACTGTGTTTCACATACCTGCTTATCATCATCAGCATATAATTGTCCTTGAGAGAGGGAAATTATGTTATCAACTGCAACCACATCAGCATGTTCATGTACTTCTTCTTGCACTTCATGCTCTTCTTCCTGACCATCCACATGGAAAGCTTGGCTATAAGCAGTATCATGCATAAGAGCATCATAATTTAGTGGCCATATTCCTATCCTCCTAAAGCCAACCTTGATATTTGATGGTGTCAAAGCCCTTTTAAAAGCCTTACTTGCAAGCTCTGCTAACTCGAATCTTTTCACCTCAACCCTGGATTCTTTGCCATCCATGCAACACGTTCAGACCTAAAATAGTTCTTGAAAGGGCCAAACACACTAACATCAAGGGGTTGCAATCTGTGAGTGGTATGAGCAAGCAATGTTAAAAGGTCAATGCCCAAATTGTTTGCTTCTTCAATTGTTTGTACAACCATGTCGCTTACATGGCCATCTAATATCAATAGGTGTCTGTTATTAGGTGAGACACCACCTGGCACAGATGCAACAAAGTGGCAAAGCCAATTTAAAAAAAGTTCTTTAGTCATCCATGCATGTGGATGTGCAGCCATGCATGCTCCAGGTTCACAGTTTTGTATATAATTTTTCAACTGATTTTTACCTTTCAATAGATAAAATCCTGGGATTGAAGCACCAATTGCATTGACACAACATAAAATGGTTATCCACTCCCTAATCTTAGGCAAAACCTTTGGCACGTTTCGGCTGCCTCTCTTGGCAATTACCCTCATGCCATAATTCCTTCTCACCTGTAAACCTGTTTCATCACAGTTCCATATATGGTCTGCACCATAAGAATGTTTATCATATGTATTAGAAAGAGTGTCATAGAACTTACATACAACTGCAGGGCACAAATTTAATGCTTTGTCTCTGTCAAGGCCCTCAGTTGTACACAATACAAGGTCTGGATGCCTTTTTTAAAACCCAAACCACCATGATTTACCAGGAAACCCATCTTTGAATGGGTTTGGCCTCCCTTGACAGAATTAAGCAACTATGGATTTGAGTTGTATCAACTCTAGCCCATGTCCCAATTGGGCCATTTCTTTACACCACTCAACCACCTCGACCTCCTCCTCTTCAGTCATAACTGTAACATGCCCTCTATGTTTGGTGTGAGTGAGCCCATTTATCCAATAATGTATTGATGAGGGAGGAATACTATGCTTCTTTACAGATGCCTGAACAAAATATCCATTGAACTCTATGTCGTCAATTGCAGCTAACAATTCTTCTTTTGTCCAACCTCTTATAGCGTTTATCTTTTTAGTTGAAGTTGCGCTTTGGACTGTGGTTGACGGTGGCTCTATGACTGATAGTGCCACAACATCAGCTTCAGCCACATGGTAATCCTCTACAACGTTGCTTGGAGCATTATTGACATTGATATCACCTATTCTTTCTTCATCTGATGAAGTGCATCGCAGTTGGGCACCCCTGGTCACTCTTCTTCCACTTCTCCTTGTACGAGCTACATAACTCACTCTTGCCATGGATGCAACTACCTGCAAAATTACTGCATGCATTTAGTTATTCATAATTGAAAATAATGCTTTCATACAAGCCAAACATCACTGGTAACATCATCTCTTCCCATTTATAACAATTTATAACAGTGTACAATTAGTTCATGTATTATTGCATGCAGATAGATATGTTAACTTCAAATGCTACAACTTCTATTTTCAGCTATTGCAGATAGATATGTTAACTTCAAATGCTATAGCTTCTATGCTCAACTACTGAGATATTTTCCACAGGCTTCTATGCTCAGCTACTCATGTTTTGTTTTTGGTTATTTGTTTCCAGCTTCTAATCTCTATCTTTGTCTGATCTTTGTGTCATTTGAAGTCATTATGTATCCCGAAGCTGAATTGGGTAAGTTCAAATGATTGGGTAAGCTTGAATTCCAGTTTGATATTTGTGTCATTTGAAGTAATTTTGTACCCTGAAGCTAAATTGGGTAAGTTCAAATGATTGGGTAAGTTCCACTGTGCACTGTGACTCTAAATTTTTTGAATCCATCAAATGTTACAAACTGTTTCCAAAACTCAGGTATTGAGGAGTTGAATTTATGAAATGTATAATATGTTTTAGTTTCAATTGCAATGCCTCCTTATTCACCAAAATAAATTAGCATATTACATAACAAGTTCACTATAAACCTTTTATAGAGATTGTTTGCAATTCTGTTTTGGCGAAATTTAACACACACTGTCTTTAAGACATTGAAACTTGCCTAGGCATAAGCATTGGGATGAATATGTGTTCAACTATAAACAAGTTTTGTTATTTGTTCTATTCTTTTTCATCTGTAGCTAATTTGGGCAAGTTCATGAGATAGCAAGAGTTCCACTGTGCACTGCCTTTATATTTTTTAGATACAGAACATTATGATCATAGTTACTGAATTCATCAACCTGTTAAGAGACATTGCTCTTTACTAGTTCAACTAATCTAGGTGAATATTTTCCAAGGGACTCTAAATTTTTTGAATCCATCAAATGTTAAAAACTGTGGCAGTAGATGCAGTAGTGTGGTTTGGGTAGTTTTGTGGGATGTCTGATTGATGGATATATAGTTCTGCAGCCTGCCTGTCCGTGTGTCTATCTGTCTGAAGCTATTCCCATTTTGTTCCCATTGTTGAGTTTAGTGATCCTAGGGGTGTTCATCCCATACAAAGGATGTACCTTTCTTTAGGAGGTAAGTTAGAGGATGATAAACTACCGCCTTGGCTGTGTAAAGATACTTATATTTATTCCCCTCGAACACTTTATTTCCTGGGGCCCCCTTTACTAAATACCCCAAAGGAACAGAAAGAGAAAAGAAGGTCCTCCCCTCGAATGAATAGAGATGGTAAGGCTTAGTTGTAGATCGGCCTAACAGGTTGATGGAGGTTCAAATCTAGGTGACTATTTGCCAAGGGACTCTAAATTTTTTGAATCCATCAAATGTTACAAACTGTGGCCAAAACTCAGGGATTGAGGTGTTGAATTTATGAAGTATATAATATGTTCACTCAAAGAATAATAGGTTCACTCAAAGAATATCATTATATTGTTTTTTATTTTGCACAACAACGTCAATTCTGTGCCAATAATTCATGTCACACTACTTTGTGGAAGGCATTCAATTTGAGGTGCATTATTTGAGTTCCTTTTGTCATAAACTCGGCCTATGGTTCTACTATCCTATTTTTTTTTTTTAAATAAACAACCCTCTTGTCGTTGTGCTGCAACAATAAATGTTTTACAATGTTTTGAATTCAACAATTAATGTTGTCTTGAATTCAATCTCCCATTGGGATGAATTTGTGTTGAACTATTAACCTCTTGTAGAGCTAGAAATTGTTTTGAGTTCAATCTCCCATTGGGATGAATCTGTGTTCAACTATACTAATAACCTCTTGTAGAGATTGTCTGCAATTCTGTTTTGGGGAAATTGTTTTGAGTTCAATCTCCTATTAGGATGAATCTATGTTCAACTATACTATTAACTTCTTGTAGAGATTGTTTGAAATTCTGTTTTGGGGAAATTGTTTTGAGTTCAATCTCCCATTGAGATGAATCTGTGTTCAACTATTAACATCTTGTAGAGATTGTTTGCAATTCTGTTTTGGGGAAATTGTTTTGAGTTCAATCTCCCATTGGGATGAATTTGTGTTCAACTATATTAATAACCTCTTGTAGAGATTGTTTGCAATTCTGTTTTGGGGAAATTTTTTTGAGTTCAATCTCCCATTGGGATGAATCTGTGTTCAACTATTAACCTCTTGTAGAGATTGTTTGCAATTTTGTTTTGGGGAAATTGTTTTGAGTTCAATCTCCCATTAGGATGAATCTGTGTTCAACTATACTAATAACCTCTTGTAGAGATTGTTTGCACTTCTGTTTTGGGGAAATTGTTTTGAGTTCAATCTCCCATTGGGATGAATCTGTGTTCAACTATTAACCTCTTGTAGAGATTGTTTGCAACTCTGTTTTGGGGAAATTGTTTTGAATTCAATCTCCCATTGGGATGAATCTGTGTTGAACTATTAACCTCTTGTAGAGCTGGAAATTGTTTTGAGTTCAATCTCCCATTGGGATGAATCTGTGTTCAACTATACTAATAACCTCTTGTATATATTGTTTGCAATTCTGTTTTGGGGAAACTGTTTTGAGTTCAATCTCCTATTGGGATGAATCTATGTTCAACTATTAACCTCTTGTAGAGATTGTTTGCAACTCTGTTATGGTGAAATTGTTTTCAATTCAATCTCCCATTGGGATGAATCTGTGTTCAAAGAAAAATAGAAAAAATATGCAATTTCATGAAAATTAGACTTTTAAGAAAATTGAAATAAACACTCAGAAATGAAAATAAAAGTGTAAGAAAGCTGAAATAAAGACTCAGAAATTAAAATAAAATTGTAAGAAAAATGTGTTATAATTGAGAAAACTAACCTGAATATACTGTGAAATGTTTTGGGTTGTGTTTTGTGTTGGGTTGTCTCCAAGGATGGTGAATAGTTTGAATCTGAAACATGTAACTTCAGCAGTGGTTGAACTTCTTTTATAATTTTTTTGCAGTTGAATTTTATTGGTGACAATGATGGACATGGATTGCAATGGCTTCATTTTGCATGTGTGATCAGGATTGAATTTGATGTGATCTAATGGCTGAGAATTGGTTTTTGTTGATCCATGTGATTTGAACTGTTTTGATCTATTTTAATGGGAAATCATTTATTGAATTTATTTGGTGGGTGTCATTTACTGTACACAGTGGGTTTAAATGTTGTTATTGGGTGGGTGTCATTTATTGAACACAATGGGTTTAAATGTTGAATAACACAGTGGTTATGGTTGACATACATTTATTTTTATTATGTGCAGGTATTGATATTTACTTCTCATACATAGCATCAGGGCTGATCAGATGGGCTAAAGTGACTGGATTTTTGTACTTATTGACTTGACCATTTTGGAAGGAAAAATGGTTTTATGAGTTTTCTAGTTGACATGATAGGATTTGTAATCTTGATACTTATTAAACTATTTATGGACAGTTGTGGGTAATTTATGGACAATTGTGGGCTCAGTCAATGACTTGGGAAATTTTGGACTTAATTTAATATGTATTTGAACTTCAAGTTATTTCTTTATGTTTAATTATTGGTTGCATATATGTCTTTTTTTGGTGGGTTGATGGGACCAGTACTATAACAATTACTGGTCCTAGACATCTCTCCCCTAGTGCATGATTCTTTTAAGTTATTTACTATTGTAATTTTTTTTTTTGACATGATTCATCCAAAATATAAGTTTAATATTTTACAACCAATTATGTTTTCTTTAAATTAGATACTTTCTTAAATAAAATACAATGGGATCATATTTGAGAGAGAGAGAGTGAGATGGAGGGGGAATAGAGTGGGGGAGAGATACATAGAAGAGAGAGAGAGAGAGAGAGAGAGAGAGAGAGAAATGAAGGAAGAGAGAGAGGAGGGGGGGGGGAGAGGAGGAGAGAGGGGCGAAGAGAGAGATGGCTTTGGAGGGGGAAAGAGAGTGAGGGAAGAAAAAATACATTGAGAGCTAGAGGTGGAGAGAGAGAGAGAGAGTGATAAGGGAGAGATTAAGATGGAATTAGGGAGAGAGAAGACGAGGGAAGGGAGAGAAAATGAGAGGATATAGATAGGGAAAGAAGGGGAAGAGAGAGACAAGGAAACATATATGTGGAGGGAGGGGGAGAGCAAGAAGGAGAGAGAGAGGGAGATAGTAGCATAGTTGGAGTGTGGAGAGAGAGAGTGTGACTGATGGGGGGTGGGGAAGAGGGAGGGGGGAGAGAAAGGGGGAGAGAGAAAGAAAAAGAGAGGGTACTTGAGAGAGAGGGGAGAGAGAGATGGAGTTGGAAGGGGAAAGAGAGGGAGGGAAGAACAAAGGAATTAAGAGATAGAGGTGGAGAGAGAGGGAGTGATAAGAGAGAGATGAAGATGGAATGGGAGGAAGAGAGAGAGACAAGGGAAGGGAGAGAAGATGAGAGGATAGAGATAGGGAAAGAAGGGAAAGAGAGAGTTATGGAGACATAGATATGGAGGGGGAGAGAGTGTGTGTGTGATGAGGGAGAGAGACAGAGGGAGGTGGGAGAGAAAGGGAGAGAGGGAAGGAAGAGAGAGAGGACTTAAGAGAGAGGAGAGGGAGGGGGAGAGAGATGGAGTTGGAAGGGGAAGAAAGGCATAGAGAGAGAAAGGTGTAGAGGGAGAGGGAGTGACAAGGGAGAGATAGAGAGATGGTGAGGGAGAGAGGAGAGCAAGAGAGAGAGAGAGATATGGAGAGAGTGTGTATGTTTTCAGGGTAAGAAGGAGAAACAAGGGTAGATAGAGATAGAGATGGAGGGGAGAGGGAGGGAAAAAGAGGGGCAAAGAGGGAGAGAGAGAGAGTATGTAGGATGATATAGAGATATAAAGAAGGAGAGATAGAGGGAGAAAGAGATATAGATGGAGGGGGTAAGAGAGAGAGAGAGAGAGAGAGAGTTAGAGAGATGTTTAGGGGGCCGAGATAGAGAGACAAATAAGGAGAGATGGAGGGAGGTTTAGATTAATAATGTGCATTGATTTCAATGTAAGAACATCTCCACCCCCTCCATCTATATCTCTATCTCCCATTGTCTCTCCTTCTTTATCTCTTTATCTCACCCCCAAACATACACACACTCTCTACATATCTATGTATCTCTCTCTCTCTTCCTCCCTTTTCCACTTCTCTCTCTCTCTAACACTTCTCTCTCCATATCTATATCTCTTCTTCCCTCCCTATCTTTGCCTTTCTCTTATTCCCTCTCCCCCCCCTTCCATTTATATGTCTATTTCATCCCTAAAACATACACACACTCTCTTAGTGTAAGAACACAAACATTATTCATGACGTGAATTGACTTTTGTGTTATAGTAATTCAACCATAAATATAATACTTGAATTTTCATCCTAACTAAAATATTCACTTACTCGAAATATCTTCTTCTTGAAACATTAAACTATTTGTAATTGGCTACATTCTCATTATTCCCATTTTCCATCATTCAACATTGTTAATCACTTTGCATTAAAATATTCACTTACCCGAAATGTCTTCTTCTTGAAACAATAAACTATTTGTAATTGGCTACATTCTCATTATTCCCATTTTCCATCATTCAACATTGTTAATCACTTTTGCATTTAAACGTGGTAATATAACATAACTAATAGGTGTGACAATAAGAACAATAGAAGAAAATAGTTTCAGATGATCACAATGAAGATTGTTTGTAATTGATTATATTCTTATTATTTACATTTTCTATCATTCAACATTGTTACATTGTCACTTTGCACTTAAAATTTAATCTTCGGCATATTTAAAGTGATTACAATAATTAGGTGTTCAACAAAATTTGTATGACCACACACGACTGAAACCAACCTAGATCCATCTTAACCCCGGATCTATCAAGCAACGAGAGAGATCAAATCTCTTGAAGTGCAAACCTTTCCTTAAGTTTTGCACTCAGAAAAGAGGTTTATACCTAAAGATATTTGATCATTCTAAGGGATTGATAGATCTAGGGTTAAGATGGATCTAGGTCGGTCTTGAAATAGAGTTTTCATTAGGGGAATTTTGAGGTCTAAAATGGGCCTGCTAAGGAAATTATAAAATAATAGTGGAAATAATAAAATGAGATTAGATTACATCATTAAATTTTAGAGGGAAAAAAGAAAAAACTATTTTTTCAACTCGTATTTTTAACTTATCTCCCTTTGAGTTTACTTAAATTTCGAGTGGAAACACTTGTTGGATGCATAATTTAATTCCTCATCCAAAGAGTATCTGTGTTGCATTCTTTCGATGGACCCTTCTGCATGAAAAATGAGAAATACATGAAAAACGTGATTGCAATCACGTTTTTCATGTATTTTTCCTTTTTGGTATAGTAGGGTCCATCGAAAGTATGCAATATGGGTACTCCTTGGATGAGGAATTAAATTTTGCATCCAACGAGTACTCCAACTCAAAATTTGAGTAAAAACTTAGGGAGACAAGTTGAAAATACAAGTTGAAAAAGTAGTTTTATTATTTTTACTTTTTTTACTTCAAAAATGGTAAATCAACCCATGGTTGACATCATTATCTTGAATCCTATTGATTTTTATAAGTTTATTTTGGTTGTACATTTTTCTTAGGAGACTTATTTTAAACCTCAAAATTCCCGTAATAATTTTAAACGTCTGAGGTTCTGCCTGATTATAAGGGTGCAGTGGGGTCCACCAAAGCTCACCCAAATTCTGTTATTGATTTTGCCTTGCCATATATAGGACTGTTTCACAGTTTTATAGGGATTATACAGGAGCTGTCAGGGTATGCTTGTCAGTCCAAAACCATGGCAAAAGGTCAACATGGGAAACGACATGGTACCGGAAAAGGGAAGCAGAAGCAACCAATTCAGAATGCGAGACCAAGTAAGTGTGGAAGAAAAACAAAAAAAGAAGTTATGGAAAACATTTTTGATCTTTATGCAGCTGGAAACCCAACTCAGATTCACAACACAATTCAAGGCTAAGAAATAGAGAGCAACCACGAGGAAGATGACATCAAACAACACGAAGCCACCATGGACTTCATTTCGGACCCCGAGAATACAAGAGGGAGGCTATCTCTCTTCCACCAATCTATTCATACCTATTGGATACTTAAATGTGTTTTGGCAAAGGCCATGACTAGTATGCAGGAAACAGAAGGAAACCCCAATGTGGTTTTAGTTCTGCAACAAATCAACCAGGAAATTCAAGAAATTGGCATGTCTCAGTATCATGCCACGACAAGAATTGGGAGAATTGATCGCAAGCTATGCAACAAGTAGATATGCTAGGTTCTACTGCAAAGGACCCGGCTCCTATTGACTCTTCTGATGGGTGACCCTTGATTTTAACAATTTTTAATGATTTTTACGGCAAGTTTTTACAGCTTTTGGTTAAACTTTAACTTTGATGGACATATTAAAGTAGATATAAGACAAATAGAAGGAAGAAGCAATTCCAATACTGGTTGGCTTTTAATTCACTCAAGTTTCCTTCGAGCAGGTTGAGGCCACTAACTGCATCAGTATATGTATGACAAAAAAATTACATTTATGTTACTGAAAGTTAAAATTAAAATAAATATATTTTAATTAAATTTTTCATTTTAATTTGCTGTAATATAATATTACATCTATGGTAAGAGTTAAAGTTAAAATAGAGATATTTTAATTTAGTTTGCTCTTTCAATATTTTTCGAAAATTTCTATAAAATTTGTTTGAAAACCCTTGATAATAAAACTCCCATTGTAATTTTGCCATAAAACTGGTATCCATTGTACGGTGGAATAGCTTATTTTTTTTCTCAACGCAAATAATTAATTATTGTCACCGCAATATTGAAAATTTAATGTAATGGAAAACCCTGAATTACTCCATTTAGCCCAGACTGCTGGTAACTCCAGGAAATAAGAATAGAAGAATGAACTTATGAATCAATATTCGTAAACCCAACAGGTTTTAGGGCAATCTCAACAGGTTTTGGGGTTTTAAGGAACGGGTGGCACGGCAAGCCATTTCAATTCCATCTGCTCACCTCAACACAATAGCAATGGTGTCCACTGCGACGAGGGCAAGACTTTCTATTTGGAAGAAGATTTCAGTACCCCCTCAGATCTCCTTTCACACTTCGAATGTACCTCCAGACACGCGTATTAAAACATTTTGCCAAACTAACAAGCTTACGGAGGCAGTTGAGGCATTCAAGGATCTGCTTTCAGCGAAATCTAAAACCATCCTCACCCTGGGCACTTGCAATCTTTTGTTAAGTAACCTAGTCCGACGGAATCGACAGCAATCAGCATTGTTTGTTTACAGACTTATGGTTGAAGCAGACAGCGTTCCAGATCTGAAAACTTTGAACATTGTCATCAATTGTCACTGTCAAACAGGTAGAATAGATTATGCATTCAAAGTGTTTGATGGAATGGAAGCATATGGCTATATTCCAAATGTCATAACCTTCTCAATCCTCATTAAAGGGCTTTGCAGGGTGGGAAAGACTGAGGACGCCGTGGAACTTTTCAATCAAATGGTGAGCAAGCGACAGTTTCCTAATCTTGTTACCTATAACACCCTAATAGATGGGCTTTGCAAGAGAGGGAAAACCCACGAGGCGTTCGGGTTGATAGCTGTTATGTTGCGAAAGGGCCATGAACCCAACACCATTACATTTGCCGCCCTTATGGATCGGCTATGCAAAGAAGGGAAGCTCCAGGAGGCCAATAAACTACACCGTCAAATGTTGAAGGAAGGGCATAGCCGTGATGTTATTACGTATACTGCTCTTATTGATGGCTTCTGTAAGGAAGGCAAGTTGGAGGAGGCGCAGAAGCTTTTCTATGAAATGCCCAACGAAAACATATTTCCTGATGCTGTCACATACAATGCGCTTATTGATGGTTTTTGCAAGGGAGGCAAGCTGGAAGAGGCTAGGAAGCTCTTCTTTGAAATGCCTAACAAGAACTTAGTCCCTGACACTGTCACATACAGTGTGCTTATTGATGGTTTCTGCAAGGAGGGCAAGCTGGAGGAGGCTAGGAAGCTCTTCTATGAAATGCTTAACAAAAACTTAGTCCCCGACACTGTCACATACAGTGTGCTTATTGATGGTTTCTGTAAGGAGGGCAAGCTGGAGGAGGCTAGGAAGCTCTTCTATGAAATGCCCAACAAGAACATAGTCCATGATATTGTCACATACACTGCATTTATTGATGGTTTCTGTAAGGAGGGCAAGCTGGAGGAGGCTAGGAAGCTCTTCTATGAAATGCCCAACAAGAACATAGTCCATGATATTGTCACATACACTGCATTTATTGATGGCCTCATCAAGGCAGGACAATGGAAGGAGGCCACCAAAATGCTTCATGAGATGCTGGACAAGGGGATCAATCCAAATGTTATCACATATAATGCTCTTATTGATGGTTTCTGCAAGGGAGGCAAGCTGGACGAGGCTAGGAAGCTCTTCTCTGAAATGCCTAATAAGAACATAGTCCCCAATACTGTCACATATAATGTGCTTATTGATGGTTTCTGCAAGGAAGGCAAGCTGGACGAGGCTAGGAAGCTCTTCTCTGAAATACCTAACAAAAACATAGTCCCTGACACTGTAACAAAGAAGGCAAGCTGGAGGAGGCTAGGAAGCTCTTCTTTGAAATGCCTAACAAGAACTTAGTCCCTGACACTGTCACATACAGTGTGCTTATTGGTGGTTTCTGCAAGGAAGGCAAGCTGGAGGAGGCTAGGAAGCTCTTCTATGAAATGCCCAACAAGAACATAGTCCATGATATTGTCACATACACTGCATTTATTGATGGCCTCATCAAGGCAGGACAATGGAAGGAGGCCACCAAAATGCTTCATGAGATGCTGGACAAGGGGATCAATCCAAATGTTATCACATATAATGCTCTTATTGATGGTTTCTGCAAGGGAGGCAAGCTGGACGAGGCTAGGAATCTCTTCTCTGAAATGCCTAATAAGAACATAGTCCCCAATACTGGTTTCTGCAAGGAAGGCAAGCTGGACGAGGCTAGGAAGCTTTTCTCTGAAATACCTAACAAAAACATAGTCCCTGACGTTGTCACCTACAATGTGATTATGGATGGTTTCTGCAAAGAAGGCAAGCTGGAGGAGGCTAGGAAGCTCTTCTTTGAAATGCCTAACAAGAACTTAGTCCCTGACACTGTTACATACAGTGTGCTTATTGATGGTTTCTGCAAGAAAGGCAAGCTGGAGGAGGCAAGGAAGCTCTTCTATGAAATGCCCAACAAGAACATAGTCCATGATGTTGTCACATACACTGCATTTATTGATGACCTCATCAAGGAAGGACAATGGAAGGAGGCCACCAAAATGCTTCATGAGATGCTGGACAAGGGGATCAATCCAAATGTTATCAAATATAATGCTCTTATTGCTGGTTTATGCAAAAAAGGCAAGCTTGAAGAAGCTCTCCGGTTGTTACATGTTATGGTTGAAATAGGCCATCGACCTGATGATACCACATATAATACACTTATAGGTAGGTTTTGCAAGGTGGTTAATCTAGAGAAGGCCAGTGAGCTCCTTCAAGAGATGTTGGAGAAAGGTTGCGGATCTGATCTTGTTCGGTGTAGTAAATTAATAGATGGACTTTGTAAGGATCACAGAAAAGAGAACGCTGAACAGATATTCTATGAGTTTCCAGAGCAAGCTAAAAACGGTAAACCTTGATGATGTTACATACACATCGATGGATGGACTTTGCCAAGCCGACAATCTTAACAAGTCAATGAAGTATTGAAACTGATGAAAGATAGCAGTCATCTCCCTGATATGACCACATATGCTGCCCTCATGAATGGACTATGCAGGGAAGACACACCCCAAGAGGCCAAATAGACTATTGCATGACATCTTAAAAAGGTTTGCCATGACGTTATGAGATATTCGGCAGCAAACAACAGGCTCTGTAAAGATATTGCTGAAATGCACTGGGCAAGATTCGGTAGCAGTTAGTGACTTGAAATTGATGAAGTTCACGGTAACTTCGGAAATAATGCACAAGCAAAACTTTGGCCGCTGAGCTTAATGAGTTGATCTGAGTGGAATTTCCCTTGAGTACACCGTGTGTTTACTCTGAAAACACATTTGGTTGAGGGTTTACTGGGCTACACATCTTGCACCAGTTGATACAATCTAAATGGATTGCGCTTGGCAGTTAGTGTGCTGCAACTTGCAACTGATGAAGTGCTCCTGAGAAATTTCAATGATATCATTCACAATAATAATCTAGAACTGGTTTGATACAATGGTCAGTGGCTTGTATTTGTCGTTGATAGTGTAACATGTGAAGTTCAATAGTGAGCTGTACTCTATGAAATGGACTAACCTACTTTGATGTTTTGAGATGAGGTTTTTTTGCAATTTATAGCCTGCTTTAGAAGACCTTTTTGTTAGGTTTTTTCCTCTTGAGGTTGTGTGAAATATTTTGTTGTATTGATTGAATGCCCAGATTCCACATCTATTGATTACTTGTTCCTTTTATGGTATGTATACACTGCGTATTAATGATTTTATGGTATACACTGCGTAGTAATGATTGTCATGTCATACCTTAGTAGAGTGCATCTTTTTTTAATTAGAGATCTTCAACTATTTGAATGTCCTGTTTCCGCTGTCCGAATTGTAGCAGACGAGACAACTATTACCTTGGTGGCCTCCTGCTCTGACATTGCAGCAATCAGCTTGATGTGCAAGCTGTCATGGGTGTGCCTCTTGGAGAGGATATCAATTGATAACGAATTCTTTTTTTAATCATAATTTATTATATTTGCTGCAATTGATAACGAATTCTTTTTTTAATCATAATTTATTATATTTGCTGCCAGGTTGGGTGGTTGGGATATGGCATTTGGTTTAGTCAATGGCAAACACATGCAATGTCTGCTTGAATTCAGGGATTTTTTTTGCTATTTTCACTGAACCTTTAGGCATGGGATTTCCAATATTGCAACTGTTGCCAGTACCAAAGGGAAAGTAACCCTGAAAGGCCTGGTCAACTAGAATGTGAGTTCTGTTGAAATTATCACCTTATGGTAACGGTTTACTGCACTCATATTAGGTGGTTGGGATATGGGAGTTGGTTTAGTCAATGGCAAACAAATGCAATGTCTGCTTGAATTCAGGGATTGTTTTCGCTATTTTCACTGAACCTTTAGGCATGGGATTTCCAATATTCCAACTGTTGCCAAGCAGTACCAAAGGGAAAGTATGTTTACCTGAAAGGCCTGGGCAACTAGAATGCCAGTTCTGTTGAAATTATCACCTTATGGTAACGGTTTACTGCACTCATATTAAAATCCTAGAGCTAGAAATGAAAAGCTTTAACCTACTCACAGAGCTGCAAATCTAAACCGTGCAAAAAAAAATCAAAACATGTCACACAAAAAAAAAACGAACAACGAAAACTAAATAGACAATCAAACCTGCTGCTGCTTTCTCAGTAACTGAAGAAAACAAATCAATACAACACCTCACTCAAAACTGAATTTATCACCACTTTGCCCCTGCCTTAAATGTATAAATTAAGATGGCAGAAGCTACAAAATAATCCATCCCTCTGATGACTCAGATTAAAAAGAAAACACGAAAACTGCCCAGGGATCAGTGCTCAGTCCTGCAAGAATAGCCACCTAGCAACAATTTGCCTCAATTGTAGTAGGACAGCTAATACAGCCAAGTGTCTCGCTTTAGAATAGAATTCACACCTAATCTAAGTCTAGGTGGAAAAACACTTTCCATAAATTGGAAAAGCAATTCAAAAATAGAGAAACAATGTTTTTCTTAAATTAGAAAAGCACTCTAATTCTGGTCTAAATTCAAAATGCTAAAATTTACGACAGTAACTATACTGGGAAAACTGAGAGTGATGTATCCATGCACCCTATAACTTTCCCTTTGCTGTCCTCCTATAACATTTCTTTGCCTCCTCTTTTGTAACAGAAACAAAATGCTACTGCTATTGGTGTGCCCGTGCCACTGGAGATGAATTCTATCGGAGCAAGAAGGTAAAATAAATTAACAAGCTCTACATAAAGATGATTGACTGTAGATCATCCCAAGGAGAGTATCAATCTCAAAATAAATAGTGTCATCTGTCCTCTCAGCCCAGCCCTATAACATAAGATTTTTGCTTGTATATTCATACCTTTGGCTGTAAGAGTCTTGGTAGCACATTTGAAGACTGCTTCTGTATTCTAACATGAGATATAAAATGTGGAGCGCACGTTTGCATGCGACATGGAAGGTGTTCTAATATTTGATTCATACAGTTACTTTTATTTTGAATGTTTTACTTGCCTATCACATTTACAGTATAGTTACGCAAAACCATTGAAAAAACATTTATGCTAAATATTCACTTATTAATGATGCATATCTCCTTTGATGAGAAAGGGTAGATTGTTGAAATTTGATTCATGATATTCAAATCTGCACCTTTCATAAACAAAGTCCCTATCTAGACCTCTCATGAAATTGGTTAAACAATTCTCAAACGAACAAACTATATATATACTAAAATCTGAACTGTGCAGTCAAAACTGCGGACACCCTACATGTTTAAAATAATGTGCAGATACTTTGTCAGAGTAACGGACTTACAAAAGCGTTGGAAACTTGAAGTCTTTCAAGCATCTACATTCAACAAAATCTAAATTCATCACTCTGCTCATCACCTGCGACTGCAACTTTTGTTAAGTATCGTAGTCCGATGGAGTTGACATGAATGAGCATTGTCCGTTTACGGACTTATGGTCAAAGCAGAGATTCTTTAGGATCTGATAACTTTGAACATTGTCATCAATTTTCACTATCAAACAGGTAGAATGGATTATACATTATATGTGTTTGAAAGGATGGAAGTAGACGGTTACATTCTGCTACATTCTAGATCTCAAAGTCCTCATAAAAGGGCTTGATGGAGGATGCCGTCGAACTTTTCAATCAAATGGCGGGCAAACATCATGCTCATAATTTTGTTAGGTATAATATACTAATAGATGGGCTCTGCAAGACAGGGAAATCCATAAGGCATTCAGGTTGATCGATGTTATGCTGCGAAAGGGCCATGAGCCTAACACTATTAATTTACGACCCTCATGGATTGACTATGCAAGTAATATACAAGAATTCAAGAAACTAGTTGTGTAAGATATTAAAAGAAGGGTATAGCTTCAATTTATTACCTTCACTATTCTAATTGCTGGATTTATGAAGAAAGCAAGTTGGATGAGATCACAGAGCTCCGCATGAGATGCCCAACAAAAAGACTATATTGCAATGCTATCACAAACGATGTACTTATTGATGGCTTTGAATGAGGCTAGGAAGTGTTGATTTTGGGCAACTAGGTCCAAACTCCAGGTTGCATTGCTCATATGATGATGATTATATTTTTGTGGATTCCTCTATCGGAGAGGTGCAATATTGATCTAAAGATCATCTTGTTTGGATGAGCAGAACATATATTTTGATTTTATTTTCCACACATATGCAATTGATATAAATTGGAGAGAGATGATGTCCATTTCATCATCATCTCATCACACACATTCCTCATGATCTAATTGTTTCGTACAGCCTAGAAGAGGCTTCTCTCTCTCCCACATGTAAATATGGATGTCGGAAATGATGCTGGAAATATGGATGATTCCAGATATGGATGCCAGAAATGGATGACGAAAATATGGATGCCGGAAATGATGCCGGAAATATGGATGCCAAAAATCTAGATGCCGGAAATCTGGATGAGAGATTCTTTTGTTGACTTGTGTTGACTTTTGATGAGTTGTCTTTGAGGGTTGTTTGTGTGATACTTGGAGGGTTGGCTGATCTGATGTTGAGAAAGACTTTGCTGGCTGATGCATCCTGTTGACTGTCGTAACGCACACTATCCTATATCTTTACTGGACAAGAAGAATTGTAAAATCTGATCTACATTATTTGGCTTGTCTTCTATTGATCTATTATTATGTTCTATCAACATTTTACTTTCATGATTATGTGATTGCTAAATTGAATTGGGCCTATAAGAAAGATTGAAGTAAAAGTGCATTAAGCATAGAACATGCCATGGTTATCTAAAATTAACATGGTATCAGAGCTGAGGTAAAGACAAAGCCTAAGATAGTGTGAAAAGCAATCACGGAAGAAGAAGTCTTGTCAAGGACCAATGGTCTGATGATAAGTTGACTGAAAAGTCTGATTATCATGCATGGAAGATGTCCTTGGATTTGGCATTAGAAGATCAAAATGTCATGGACTATGTGTAGGAGAATATTCATGAGTCTCCATCATATTTTATGAGGCTCACAGAAATCAGGAATGATCTCGTTGCCATAGTAGAAGAAGTAGCTGATCGAGAGCTTGTCCTCATTTCTCTTGGAGGACTTCCCCGAGACTGGTATGTATTTCATACTACGATTCTTAATAATAATATGATTCCTGATTTTGATGAATTGCTAACTAGATGCACTCAAGAGGAGACAAGAATGATGGAGAGAGATCATCCCTCTAATGGAAATAGAGGTGACCCTACTACCTTCGCTGCTCATGCAAAGAAGAAGAACCATGGTGGCCTGAGAAATCAAAACCATGGTAGAGAGGGGCCCAAAGGAAGGAAGGGAAGATGTTACACTTGTAACAAGTCTGGTCACTATGCAAGAGAGTGTCCCAATAGAAGAGACTCTCCCAGAGATGATGACGACAACAACTTCAGGGGGGAATGGCAATCAAAGGAATAACAGGTTCAAAGGAAAAAGGAAGTCTCCCTCTGATCGTAGTGGAAATGGGCAACCTTACAAGAGGTCAAGAAATTCCAGGTACGGTGAATCTAATGTTGTTGATAATATATTCTTGTATCTGCCCTCTCTGCTACATCTCCTCCTGACACCCTGGATGTATGGTTGATTGATAGTGGTGTTTCAAGGCACCTCGCTAGTTATAAAGAAGCCCTCTCTGATTTGATTGAGAAGGATACTAATTTAGAAATTATCCTTGGAGATAATGCCACATATCCCGTGAAAGGGACAAAGACTGTGACCCTTCATCTATCTCGAGTTCAAGTACTCCTTACAAGATGTGTTGTACGTACCTGATTTGAAGAAGAACCTTGTGTCTGTTTCGACAATGGAAGACAAAGGGTTCAAGGTGGCATTCATTGATGGAATGGTACGCATCTAAAAGAAGAACTTCAAAGAAGCTCTTACTATTGGTTTTAGAGTTGATGCACTCTACCAGGTTGGAAGAAGTCCATTGGGGGCTATGTCATGTGATACAACTCTTCAAACAAAGTTATGGCACCAAAGGTTTGCACACCTTCATTACAAAGACCTTATAAAAGCAAGTGTTGGCGAAAAGGGATGACTTCTGGGCAAGACCCAGGTTCAAGCTCGGAAGCCAACAAGGTCTCGCTATAGTCTAGGACAACACCGATATTTTCATTGTGCTCGTAGGAGAGCAGAGAGTCTCATCCGAGGCGTGCCGTGACCTTATAGAGATGGGAGAACTAAACCATGCTATCACCGAGAGCTATTTCTCAACAATCTAACATCAATTATCACATGCAATAGGAAAAGCAACCCATAACCCATAGCATTAACAAAGAGGACTGTCATATGGTAGGCATCATAAGGTGTAATATTCCCTTTCTTGATCCAGTCAAAGTGGATAAAATCGATCCATGGTACTTACCATGGTATTGACCCATGGTATTTGTTGTTGGTTTCTGATAAAAATAATAAAATAAGGTCTCTAGAAAGTCCATCAAGCCTATAAAAGGAAAGAGAAGCTAGGCATTTATAATCATTATGGTATTATCTATCTTATTATGTTTGGGTTGAGAACCTGGCCTGGATAGTTCTAGCATTGATCCCGGGACGAAAACCCCGCGATAATGTTTATGTGGTGGATCCATCTAGGATTCACAAGTGGGCTTCAGTTTCTTATATTTGTCATTGTCAAGCAGCTGTGCATGCCATTTGCATGATTTTATGGTCATGTATTTTACTTTCAGTGAATAATATAAATAAAATGGCTACATTTCTTGTGTTCTGGTTATTGATGAAAGATTGTATTAAATGAAAACACTAAGATGTTTTAGATCTATCAAAATTTTATTGTTTGGAATCTTACATAAGGAGTTCTCTAAAAATTTTAAAAACTATACTAATCATCACATATTGATAATCATGCAAACATTACACCATTTTGGGTCTTGTTGGGGCCCTTGTTTTGAAATAAAACGGGTTTTGAGTTGCGGATAACAGGTGGCAAGACGCAACCACGGTAGACAGGGAGCTGTCACGGTTGTGAAGGGCTGAAGAACAAGTGGCGCGGCTGTTGTGGGAGCAAGCACAGATGACAGAAGGAAGCGACGAAGAATAGGCAGTGGAACTCCCACTCATCAAGGAGACGCAGCGAACGGTAGGGCAGAAAGGAAGGAAGAATTGTCAGTCACGTTGCCCAAGGAACAAATAGGCAGCCGGCTAGCAGAGACAGGAGGTTGGCACAGTAGGGATCAGAGGACAGGAGTCGTGGGGGAGCTCTGTTCGTTTTGTTCATTCTGTTCTCTCTGTCTCTGTTCGTTCCGTTATGTCCTGTGTGATACTTCTGTAATCAGTTCTACTAGGAATGCTCTAAGGAGCAGTGTAATCATCTCTTATTGTTAATGTAATACACGATGATCTGGGATGATGTTCTGAGTATGATATTGTGTTTCTGATTCAGTTGAATGTGTGGGTTACCTTAAATTTTATTTGTTCGTCCTGAATACATTCATGAGTATTGTCATTTACAAAGTAATTGTATGTATTTGGAACTCTTAGTCCTGTCTGTTTTACGATGTATGATATACTTGATCGATACCTGATCTGATCCTAACCTTAGTAAGGTCGCGACACGCCTCGGGTGAGACTCTCTGCTCTTCGGAGTAGGGTGAAAATGTCGGCATTGTGCTAAACTACTGTGGTAACCCTTGTTGGCCTCCATCCTGAACCTGGGTCTTGCCCAAGAGACCTCTTTCCTTGCCAACAAATGGTTCCGTTGCCAGGACCCGAAATTCCATTCTAGAATTAAATCATGGTATCACAGATCTTTGAGAAAGAAATACGAAACTGGTGGGATAACCACCTAGATTAGTTCATAGCTCAACAAGTAGAGTTTAGACAACAAAAGGAGAAAGCTGTTAAGAATCGGGTTCTATTCTCCGAATCCGCCAGCGATATCTACGAGATCTTCTGGGGAAAGTTTCCAGAGGAGCTCTACAATTGGTTGAGAAGACTGCAGACCAAGACAGTCCATAGAAGCTTGCGGAAGGTCTGTTGCAAGTGGTTGCATGTAGATCTGGTAGCACTCCATCGGTTAGATACCGACTTGACTCGAGCGGTAGACTTCTGGGTGCAATCTACCTTGGAGGGGTATATAGTGGAGTTTTCAGCTGAGTGTTACCAGTTTTTCTTGAAAGCGGAAAACATATTCAAGTCAGGGTTGCGTGGAGAGTTGTTGAAAGAGATCCCTCTGTGGATCAAAGCTTTGATGGTGGATGAAGGATTAATGGAGTTCAAAAAATCTGAGATGGAGACCTAAACCTCCAGTACTGGGGGAAGGAGCTAAGGGAGAGATGCTACAAGAACGTTGGAAAGGGGAATAGGGATATGGATGCCGAGACCTCCAGTAGGTTGAGGGAATGACGAGCACATCAGAGGGCACAAATCTATGAGAAGTGGTGAGAGAGGGTGATGGAGTTGGAGAAACAAGAAAGAAATAGAAAAGACAAAGAGATGTAAAAAAGTTAATTGTGGCTTAGATTTTAGTATTTATTGCTCATAATTCAAGTTCAATTTTGCATCAAACAATAAATCTATCTATATTAATCTTTGTAGACTGTAAAGGGGTGTTGGAATTTAATTCCAACTATCGCAGAGGCAGGATGGCGAGCTTAAACACTGATGGGAGAGGCAAAGGACAGAAGCAGTGGCAAAAATCTCTAGTTTCTGATCTTCACGCAACCACAGTCTCCTCCGCACTTAAAAGTTCACCAACCGCATTGAATCTTACTCCAACCACATTTAACACACAACAACTTCCATTCTGGGAGGCAGTAAGCTTGAGCTGCAAAGAAGAGTGATGACCCACCGGAGGAGGTGATGTTTGAACTCCACGAAATGTTTGTTTAATGTTTTTTATTTAGTTTTTTAGTTGCCGTGGCATATATGATTTATTTGTTTGTTTTAAAGTTTGGTTATATATATTTTAATATATATATTATAAATAAGAAATATTTATAATATATATACATATTGTAATGTTGAATTTATATATATGCATATGCCGTGTGCATTGAAAAATGTAAGAGAGAGAGTCCGAACTCTGAGAAATACTGTGTAATTTTTGCCGAGAGCAGTAAGACTGCAAAACTGTGTGTGTAGTAGTGAAGACAAAGAAAATGATAGAGAGCACTATGTGCGTAGCAATGAATAGAAACAGAGAGACAGAGAGGAGAAGTTTTTTTTGTTGAAGTGCTGTGTGTTGTAGCAGCTAAAAGAAGTCTTTCATTTTGTAAATCCAAAACACCAGAGTTTTGAGGAATTTCATTTTGTAACAGCTTGTAGTTTGTTTAATGAAATAGTGTTTATGCCATCTTTCTGTCTGCATTTTTTTTTTAATCTCTGCGTTGAGTTGATGAATTGTTTTATTCCTCTGTGTGTAAAGGAATTATTTAGAAATTCCAACATGGTATCAGAGCTAGTCCAGGCTCTTTGCGTTTGACAAAGAAGCTGAAGGAAGAAGGAGTTTTGTTGAAGGTTTCTCCAGCAGTGTGAAGTTCAGCAAAGCAAGGTATTTTATCAAAACATATTTTTTTTTTGTTTTCTTGAAGATTATAGTCCAGAGAACCATAAAGAAGAAGTTTGTTAGAGACAGAGTGTATCTCTCTAGCAGTGAGAAGGTTTATTTAAAAACACAGTGAATTTTTTTTTTGCATAGTTCAGTAAGCTAGCTATGGCAGGAGCCAGCACAAGCACGAATATGGGAAATACTCAACTCCCATAGTTTAATGGGAAGAACTATGACTATTGGGCAATCACAATGAGAGCTATGTTTTCCTCTCAAGATTTATGGGAGCTAGTTGAGAATGGTTTAGAAGAACCAGCAGATGAACAAGCATATAATGCCTTAACACAAGCAGAGAAAGATTTGGTGAAGAGTAATAGGAAAAAGGACTCAAAAGCCCTCTTCTATCTTTATTAGGCAGTGCATGAAAACATATTTCCAAGGATTGCCATAGTAAATAGGTCCAAGGATGCATGAGATACCCTCCAGACAACCTACAAAGGTATGGAGAAGGTAAAGACAACAAAACTTCAATTAATGAGTAGCGATTCTGAAGTCATTTGCATGAAAGAGTCTGATACAATAGACTCATTCTTCACAATGTTGATTGGGTTGGTTACCCAAATGAGATCTCATGGAGAGACCATAGAAGAAAGAAGATAGTGGAAAAAGTATTGAGGAGCTTACCCTCAAGATTTGATGTGATAGTCACAACCATTGAAGAGACAAAGGATCTCTCAAAGTTTACTGTTGATGAACTTCATGTATCATTGATGACACATGAACAAAGATTGAGCAGAACAACAAACTCATCTTTGGAACATGTCTTCAAGACCCAAATGCCCTTTGGAAGAGGCAGAGGTCAAGGCAAAGGAAACTACAGAGGAAAATATAGAGGCAGAAGCCTGAACCAAGGAGGAAGAAGCAACCCAACAAATACAAATGGAAGGGGCAGCGATCAGAATCAGAATGAAGGCTCAAGCCAACATCAAGCTCATGGACAAAGGTATGATAAATCTCAAGTCCAATGTCATTATTGCAAGAAATATGGGCACTATGCCAATGAATGTAAGAAAAAGCAAAATTACATGAATAATAGGCAAAATGCTAATTTTACAAAAGAAGAAAAGAACCAGATGAATGTGCTGTTAACATGTAATGTAGCACAAGATAGACAAGATGATGTATGGTTCTTAGACTCAGGTTGTATTAACCACATGATTGGAAACATAGCAATGTTTTTCAATATAGATGAAAATGTTCAATCTGAAGTAACAACAGGGACTAATAGCAAGGTCTCTGTCATGGGAAAAGGAAGAGTAAGTATCCTGACAAGAAAAGGAGAAAAAAAGTTTGTGCCAGATGTATATTATGTACCTGGCTTGAAATGTAATCTTTTGAGCATTGGACAACTCATAAACAAGGGCTACATTGTATTCTTTAAAGATGATGTGTGCACAATCATAGACATACCTCCAAGCAAGAAAGTCATTGCAGAGGTGCAGATGACAAGCAATAGAATGTTTCCTCTCAAGCTCAGAACAGACTTGAAGGAAAGAAGAAATGTAGCATCTGTAACACAAGAGATCTTTCAAGAGGAAGTGAAAGATGAAAACTTGTTATAGCACTTGAGATTTGGACATCTCAATTTTAGAGGCCTGAACTTGTTGCACAGAAATGGAATGGTAAAGGGATTACCATTGATTGAAAAACTGGACATCTTACGTGAAGGCTACATCTTGGGCAAACAACACAAAGAAAGCTTTCCAACAGGGAAGAGTATAAGGGAAAAGACACCCTTAGATATTGTCCACTCATATTTGTGTGGACCAATGCAAACGCCATCTTTAGCTGGCAGCAAATATATTTTGACATTCATAGATGATTACACCAGAAAGACATGGGTGTATTTCTTGAAACAGAAAAGTGAAGTGTTTGAACAGTTCTGCCAGTTCTTGAGAAGCAGAGTGGGCACTACATCAAAGTGCTAAGAAGTGACAGAGGTGGAGAATACGTCTCCAAAGAGTTCCTACATTTATGTAGGGAGAATGGCATACATAAGCATTTTACCACAAGGTACACACCACAGCAAAACGATGTTGCAGAAAGGAAGAATAAGACCATCATGGACATGGTCAGAAGTATGTTGAAGGCAAAACATTTGCCAAATGAGTATTGGGCTGAAGCTGTCAATTGTGCAACGTATATCTTGAATAGATACCCAACCAAAGTTGTCATGAACAAAGTTCTGGAAGAAGCATGGAATGAAACAAAGCAGTTTGTCACTCACATGAAATTTTTTGGATGTGTGGCTTATGCACATGTCCCAGATCCATTGAGAAATAAGTTGGACAGCAAAGGGGAGAAGTGTATCTTTGTTGGATACAGTGATGAGTCCAAGGCATACAAGCTCTATAATCCATCCACCAAGAAAGTAATAATAAGCAGAGATGTGCAGTTTATTGAAGAAGAAGCTTGGGATGGAAGCTTAGAGAAAACAATGAACGTGAAGACATGTGTGTCTCACGAAGAGGAAGAGGAATGCATAGCAGCAAATAATTCCTTCACGATGGTTCCTCCTACACCACCACAAACACAACAAACCACACCACAAGCTGGAAATAAAACAACCTTGAGAAATCAAGGAAGTGCTTCTTCAAGCACACCACAGGGAACTGAAACTCCCTCGAGTTCAAGTGGAACTCCAAGTACACCAAGAAGACTGAGATTCAGAAATATGAGTGAGATTTATGAACAAGGACAGGTAAATGATAATGTTGCTCTGAACTCTTTATTTGCACTATACTGTCATGTAGAAGATCCTATTCATTTTGAAGAAGCAGTAAAAGATAAGAAATGGGTAGATGCTATGGATGAAGAGATTAATGCCATAGAGAAAAATAACACATGGGAATTAGTTGATCTTCATAAAGGCTAGGAAGTGCTTGGAGTAAAATGGATCTACAAGACCAAAAGCAATGCTGAAGGTAATATTGAAATGCACAAGGCCAGACTTGTTGTCAAAGGCTACATACAACAACAAGGAAGAGATTATGAAGAAACTTTGCACCGGTTGCAAGGATGGAAATAGTGAGAACAATGTTGTCCATAGCAGCACAATAGAAATGGAAGGTTTACCAAATGGATGTGAAATCTGCATTCCTGAATGGAGTGTTGAAAGAAGAGGTATATGTTGAACGACCTCCAGGCTATGAGATTGAAGTGAAAGAGCACAAAGTATGCAAGTTGAAGAAAGCTTTTTTATGGGCTGACGCAAGCACTGAGAGCATGGTACAACAGGATAGATGCTTACCTGACTGAAAATAGATTTGAGAAATGTGATGGAGAACCCACACTCTACATAAAAGAAAATGATGGTAAGATTCTTATTGTTGTTTTATATGTATATGATTCAATATTTACTAGCAATGAATTTTGTCTCATTGTTGATTTTAAAGCAGTCATGAAGAGTGAATTTGAAATGACTGATTTGGGTTTTTTGAGATATTTTCTTGGAATAGAAGTAGAGCAAAATGAAAATGAGATTTTTATTTTCCAAGCAAAATATGTTGAAGAAGTGTTGAAAATATTCAACATGCAGAACAACAAGGCAGCTGTAACTCCAACTGTCACGGGGTTAAAATTGAGCAAAGAAGATCACAACAAGAATTTCGATCCGACATTGTATAAGAGCATAGTTGGAAGCCTTATGTATTTGACTACAACTAGGCCGGATATTATGCACGATGTAAGTTTAATTTCCATATTCATGGAAACACCAAAAGAGACTCATTGGCAAACAACGAAGAGGATTCTAAGATATGTGAATGGAACGAAGGGGTATGGTATTTTCTACTACTCATCTGAAAATTTTAAATTGATTGGTTATACTGACAGTGATTGGGCTGGAAGTGTAGATGACAAGAAGAGCACATCTGGATATGTGTTTCATTTGGGATCGGGAGCCATTTCATGGGCTTCCAAGAAGCAACCAATAGTTGCTTTATCAACAGCAGAGGCAGAATATGTGGCAGCAACAACAGCAGCATGCCAAGCAGTATGGATGAGAATAATGCTCAAAGATTTATGTCATGAACAGGACAAAGGAACAACAATTTATTGTGATAACAACTCAGCGATATCTTTATCAAATAATTATGTCTTCCATAAGAGAACAAAGCATATAGATGCAAAATTTCATTTTATACGAGAACTGGTTAATAATGGTGACATTGTTTTGCAGCATTGCAGGACAGAGGAACAGTTTGCTGATATCCTCACAAAGCCATTAACGCAGAAAAGTTTTAACTATCTCAGGAAATTCCTGGGTATGCAAGAAAGCAACAGTTGTAATTAAGGGGGAGTGTTGGAATTTAATTCCAACTGCCGCAGAGGAAAGACGACGAGCTTAAACACTGATGGGAGAGGTAAAGGACAGAAGCAGCGGCAACAATCTCCAGTTTCTGATCTTCACACAACCACAGTCTCCTCCGCACTTAAAAGTTCACCAACTGCATTGAAATTTCCTCCAACCACATTTAACATACAACAACTTCCATTCCAGGGGGGCAGCAAGCTTGAGCTGCAAAGAAGAGTGATGACCCACCGGAGGAGGTGATGTGACCTTCCTCCAAACCAATCAAATCATTTTCGCTGGGGTGGGGGCAGGCAAAGAAATATAAAGGTTTGTTTTAAACTTCAGTTATATATATTTTAATATATATATTATAAATATGAAATATTTATAATATATACACATATTGTAATGTTGACTTTATATATATGCATATGCCGTGTGCATTGAAAAATGTAAGAGAGAGAACCTGAAGGCTGAAAAACACTGTGTAATTTTTTCCGAGAGCAGTAAGACTGCAAAACTGTGTGTGTAGTAGTGACGGCAAAGAAAAGGACAGAGAGCATTGTGTGCGTAACAATGAATAGAAACAGAGAGACATAGAGGAGAAGTTTTTTTTTTGTTGAAGCGTTGTGTGTTGTAGCAGCTGAAAGAAGTCTTTCATTTTGTAAATCCAGAACACCCAAGTTCTGCGGAATTTCATTTTGCCACAACTTATAGTTTGTTTCATGAAATAGTGTTTATGCCATCTCTCTGTCTGCATTTTTTTTTAATCTCTGTGTTGAGTTGAGGAATTGTTTTATTCCTCTGTGTGTTAAGGAATTATTCAGAAATTCCAACAATTAATACATAATATATATTAATCTCTGTAGACTATAAAGATTATTAATACATAATCTCTTTTAATCTCCGTAGACTATACAGGGTATTAATAGGTTTGGATTCATACCAAGCATCATCACATTATCTGACAACAATTTTATTATATTATTTTCTTTTAAAACAATTAATATTTTTTGGATGCTTTGATCCCTGGACTGGTCCAGTCTGTTCAGTGCGGGGAGAGTGGTGGCCACGGCAGGGAGAGGGAACACCTATGAAATTCAATCACTTCCCCAGCCTGGCCTCTGTGAGCAATGCCTCTAAAGGTGGCCTACAACAGACGTGGGGGCTAGGGCGGGGAGAGTGGGGGACAGGGCTGGGAGAGTGAATGCCTGGGTAATTCAATCCAACCGCTTCGCTTCCCTAGCCAGGTCGGACCAGTCTGTCCAGGGCGGGGAGGGTGAGGGCAAGGGCGGGGAGGGTGAGGCCCAAGATGAAGCTGTCAAGGGTGAGGACGGAGCTGTCAAGGGCGGGCAGGGTGAGGCCCAGGACAGACCTGTTAAGGGCGGGGAGGGTGAAGCCGATGGTGGGGCTATCAAAGGCAAGGAGTGTGATACCCAGGACAAACCTGTTAAGGGTGTGGAGGGTGAAGCCGAGGGTGGGGTTGTCAAAGGCGGGGAGGGTGAGCCCCAGGGGGAGAGAGGGAATACCTGCGAAATTCAATTTCTCCCCCAGATTGGCATGTACGAGCAGTGTCTATAAAGGTGGCCTCCAATAGCAGTGCATTCGCCCTTTGCTCGTCTGTCATGATCTTCAGCCTCCGATCGCAGTGCGTTTGCCCGCTAGGCAAGACCTCCAGCGCCCGCCCGCTGTTCGTTTCCCCCCATAAAATTCCTCTACTGCTGCTTGTTTTCCTCCTCTAACTGTAATTTGTTTCCCCTCCTGAAATCTTCAACCTCCCATTGCCACTCGTTTCTCCCTTGCAGTTGGTTTTCCTGATAAAAGCTTTCACTTTCCAAGTGTTGTTCATTTCTTAGCCTGAAATCTTTACCCTTCACCTGCAGTTCATGCAACTCCTCTTTCCACAATTTCAATTATTTAAACAATGCCAATTCTATCAAATCACTATGAGGAGCTTCAGAGCTTGGTGTTCGAAGATTAGTTTCCTATGCCAACTCCCTTATGCTCTTAAGACTGCAACATCCAGAAACCCGGAGATGCACCAAAGATATCAATGTTTCAACACCTGGAAACTCCTCCACTGCTTCACAGTTTCTCATGTCTAATTCTTTAAGTTTTTCTAGACCACAAAACCCTGTAATTTTCTTCAATGCATCACACCCATTCAAATCCAGTGATATTAGTGTTGTGGGCAACACTCCAAGCTCCACCAGTTCTAAGCAATTGCTGATGTCCAGCTGATGAAGGTTGGAGAAAATGTCTTCAGAAAATGATAATTCTTTTATTCTTGTGCCGTGTAGGTCTAATTGTTTGAGTCGAAAAAGCATGCCCTTGCAGATAGAAGAGTCCAACAAGCTGCGCTCACTCTGATGTGGTGATTCTTTTCCCTCAAATTTTTCCATTCTGCCAAATGCCACTTCACGCAATGGACATCTAGTTTCTTTTAAAATTGTAAGGCTCTTTAACTCTCTTAAACTTGCTGGTAAATACTCTATTCTTCCACAATCTATCTTGAGATTTGTCAATTGCTTCAACTCTGCAACTAAGTTGGGCAAATATTTCCAAATCTCGCCAAAGAGTGTCAAGTGCTTTAAGCTCTTTAGCTTACCAAGCGAAGGAGGCAGCGTTTCCATACATGATTCCTGATAGGATACTCTCAAAATTTCCAAGTTGGTTAGGTTTCCAATATCGCTTGGCAATTCTTTAAGGTTTGCATTCCACAAGGAAAGATTTTCCAAGGACCACTGATGTGTGACCTGAGGAGGAAATACTTCCATTTTTTGAAAATCTGAGAGGTCTAAGCTTTCAAGCTCTTTGATATTCCCAAGAGTTTCTATACTGAGGGTCAACTGGGAGCAACCCTTCAAAGAGATATGTTTAATTCTAATTAAACTCCCGAAAGAATGCGACATCATTTCCAAACGGGAGCACCCATACAAGCTAAGATACTGAAGGTTTGTAAGATTCCCAAAAGAGTTTGGCAACATTTCCAAATGACAGCTACCAGTCAAGTTAAGATGTCGGAGGTTTGAAAGATTCCCAATCGCATTTGGCAGTAACTTCATGCTTACACGCATTCTCAAATGTTTCAGGGAGCGGAGAAGAAAGAATTCTTCTAGCAATGCTTCGATACCGTAACCCAGTTCAATATTTTCCAGATGCTTCAACATCCCAATAGACTTCGGAAACTATAAATGGGTTACATCAATATTCAATTCCCTTAGCTGCATAGGTGCCTACAATAAAAATGTTCATGTTAAATTAAAAAACCCCTAACTCCAGTGAAAGGAGAAAATTATACGCACAAACTAAATTTATACTGAAAAGAACCATTAAAAAACACAAAAATTTAATTACTGAAAAGAACCAGAACGCAACAAAAGAGTTACCTCATTGCCACTCTTCCACAGTGTTTCCAATTGGATCTCGCCGCCAAAGATTTCTAAAACTCTCAAGTTATTTAATGGAATACAGGAAGGCAGAGAAAAGTACCGACACGACCGATCAGAGGAAACAACTCCTAAGCACCCAAGACTTGAGGAAGAAGCAATTTCTAAAACACTTTCCGAGAACCCATGTGAGAAAGATACAGTTTCCGACACACCTTTTGAGTCATGTGTCTAGATCCGATTGAAGGAAGAGAAATCCCACTGGAGCCATAGAAGATTTGACAGTCTTAAGTGATTGGATATGCTTTAATCACACCATTCACCTTCAACTCTCAGCAGCGGCAAGCCGCGCAGATGAACACCAATCTCCAGATGATTTTCCAAAGAAATGCCAGATGTTTGTAAGTTAATTCCGTGTACCTAAATTGCTTAGTGAAAACTGTTAGAAACAATAATAATTCAAAAGATGAAAAACACATTAAATTGACCATAAATTTTAAGAACACTAACAGAATGTGTAGAGCTTCAAACACGTACCGATGATCGGTGGGACACATTACAGAAGGAATTTTCTGTTAAACGCCAAAGATGAACCTTAGGTTCTTTCACTGCCAAAGCTCTCCCCAAGTCTCAAAGATGACCATGCATTCTTATACAGTTTCTGTGGTCGACCTCTATGAGATACTTGTTCTCTAGGTTCCGAAAAAGGATGGATCCTTCCTAGATAGATGTGTCCCATATCTTGATGACCTTCTCTCTATTTTCTCCTATGAAGAAACAAGCAATGTCTAAGATCACATCAAACAAAAAGCAAGATCGATCATACTCTGATCTCCTATGGTTAAAGAACAGTTTCGCAAGAGTCATCTTGCCAACTCCACCAATGCCTGCAATCCCTGCAATCATGGCTTCCTCCCTATGATCTTGTGATAACACCATCCATTCAAAATCTTCTAGCTTTTCTTCTAACCCAGTTTGATATGTGGCCACATCCAATATGGGTTTTTTGGCCCTTTTCTGCAGCAAATGCAAAACCCTATCCACGAGCTCTCCCTCGTCCCTGATTATTTACAGATACAAAGGTGAAAAACATGTTTATAGAACATAGAAGTCAATCGAAGAAATGAGTTAGAAATCTCACCCATTACACTCCTCCAGTTCCAAACCGCTTATATTTGCAACGTTAGAGAGGGCATGTCTCCACTTTTCAACAGTAGTATGTTCGTATCTCTTTTTTTTTCTAGGCTGCAAAGGGTTTGAGCATACACTTTGTTTTTGCCTTTACGCCGCGTCTGCCGGAGCTCAAAAGGCTTAACATGGTAAAAGACAAGAATAATGGTCGCCCATGACTTCATCATCAACAGGAGCTCGTTGAGACACCATTTTGACTCGGCATATTGCAAAGAGAAAATAGCGACATGAACAGAGGCCGTTGCAATAGCTCCTTCAATTTGAGAACTTATGTTTTCCCCTTCCTGCATGTCCTCCTTGTCTAGAAAAAATTTGAAACAAGAGGAAAGAATTCATCGGTAGAGATGGCTGGCGAACGTTTTCTTAACATCCGACCCTCTGTGATTGAGGAAAACATCGTAAATGTAATCACTGTTGGGAGTTGCAGAGGACGAGGAGGAAGCTAATGTCGAATTATTCGCCATTAACTATATTGGTGACTGATAAATTGCATTGGGCACAGAGATGAGAAGATGAAAGGTGCAGACTCAGAGTGAGCAGTGGAAGGTATTTGAGCAATTAATTGATCTGACAAGTACCAAACCGCTTGCTAACCAAAGTTAGATGCATGTACCTCATCTCTCATCTCTCATATTGGACCCCTGTACCTTGATGGGGCGGCAACGTCGCGTAAAATTAAATGCTGCCTGGGGGGTTCGGGGGGGGGGACTGCGACTTTATGGAGCCCTCCCCTGGTGGGGGCTTTTGGGGGTAGCGCTCTCGAAGCTAAAAATAGATGTAAAATTGCCTTGTAAAAGTATAGTAATTTCTAATCAATCTGGGCTGTTCATTAGGTGGATGATCTAACTGTAGAAGTTATGTTTAGTTTAGGGTTTTTTGCCCTATAAGGCAACCCCTCGCTTGTATGAGGGTATTGTATTGCAGCAGTGTCTTGTGTGTGTATTCTCAGAGCGAGAAACATATAGGGATACTATGAGAGAGAACAGAGGATATTACAACGGATCTGTTGTAGGTTGTGTCTCTTCATTTTGTTGGATAATAAAAAGGAAGGACTGGTTGTTTGGGATGGACGTAGCCCAAACTGGGTGAACCACATATATCTGTGTCTTTATGGTTTTATGTGTTTTGTGTGCTTGTGTTTTCCGCATATTTTATGTGTTGCATTGCTCTGTTATATATAATTTTATAACCACGGGTATCAGAGCCGAAGGTCTATTTGGATGATAAACTCGCAGGAAAGAAGGGTTCCTGGTTCGAGTGGGAGCAATGGCGGAAGATGTAGATGGAAGATTATCTGTATCAGAAAGATCTATACCTACCATTGAGTAGAAAAGAAAAATAGCCAACGACTAGGACAGATGCAGAATGGGAGATTCTCGATAGAAAGGCACTTGGAATAGTACGATTGTGCCTCGCGGCATCGGTAGCCTTCAATATTTCGAAGGAAACAACAACAGAAGGTTTGATTAATGCATTGGCGAAACTATATGAAAAACCCTCGGCCTCAAACAAGGTATTTCTTATGAAAAGTTTATTTAATATGAAGATGTCGGAAGGTGGATCTGTTGTAGACCATTAGTAACTTTGTCTCTGGATCTAGTACTTTAAAGTTTGATGATGTTGTCGGTGCTATCCTTAGTGAGGAAATGCGACGGAAAATCTCCGGTGAGACATCGGGTAATGCTTTGAGTGTAGAGTCTAGGGGAAGAAAAATGGAAAGAATAAAGAGCTCAAGATATTGCAGTAAATTAAGTAAAGGCAGATCCAAGTCCAGATCGGGGATAGTGTGCTAGAAATACGGAAAGAAAGGACACCTGAAGAAATACTGTAGATCTCGGATAATGGCCGAAGTGTCCTTAGACATGTAATTTTATTAATCAGAAAAACAATTACATTTGGAATTATGCAAGAGTTTACACCCGAACAACAAAAACACTCTTGCAATGAGCTATTTATATGCTCAATGTCCTAACTTCCACTAATTATGGATCACTTATTAAATAACAAGTGTCCACTTACATTAAATACTATTCCAAATAACTAGCTAACAAAAAGGCCTAAGATACGACACATTTGGAGAGTCATATCTTGTTACAACAATAAGTTAATTCTAAATGTCTCCATAAACTAATTAAATATTCTAGAATAATAATTATTAATTTAATATATTAAATTAATAATTATTTTATTCAAACTTTATAACCTATGATAATATTTATTTTTGGATCATCTAACATTCCCCCCTATGATCCAAAGATACATTACAACATATACCAAGTTCATCCCTGAACTTAGTAAATTTTATTCTGCCAAGAGGTTTCGTGAAAATGTCGGAGGTTTGATCTTCTGAAGGACAATACACTGGCTTGATGACGTCCTTTGCAATGAGAGATCTGATATGATGATACTTGGTGTCCACATGCTTTGTCTTTGAATGGAAAACTGGATTCTTGGCAAGCTTTATTGTTGACTGATTGTCGATGAATAACGAAGTAGCTTCTGCTGGAGGAATTCCCAAGTCCTGTAAAACTCGATGTAACCAAACAATCTCACATGCTGCTTCCCATGCTGAAATGTACTCTGCTTCTGCTGAAGAAGTGGCCACTGTAGTTTGCTTCTTGCAACTCCAGGAAACTACAGCTGACCCCATGTTCATTAAGTAACCTGAGGTTGATGCCCTGTCATCAATACTGCCAGCAAAGTCGGCATCTGAAAATCCACCAAGTACAAAATTTTTAGTCTTTTTATAAAGAAGACCAAAATATTTTGTTCCTTGGATATATCGAAGAACTCTTTTGGCTGCATTCCAGTGGCTGTCTAGTGGTTCCTGCATAAAACGTGAAAGAATACTGACTGCATAAGATAGATCAGGACGAGTGGTTGTCAAATAAATCAAGCTGCCAATCAACTGTCTGTAAGTAGTGTTGTCCACCTTTTCCCCCCCTTCAAATTTTGAAAGTTTTAAGTTTTGTTCCATAGGGGTAAGGACAGGCTTACAATCCTACATTCCAAATCGCTGAAGAATTTCTGTTGCATATTTACTCTGGGAAATGAAGATCTGATGTGGACGTTGGAATACTTCAACTCCAAGATAGTAGTGAAGTAGTCCCAAATCTGTCATCTTAAAACCTGCATGTAACTCCTTTTTCACCTGTTCAATGTGATCATCATTATTGCCTGTGATGATCAAATCATCGACATACATAATCAAAATCACCAGATTTTGACCTTTTTGGCATACATACAAGGTATCATCAGATTCACTGCGATGAAAACCAACTTTGTGAAGCTATTCATCTATTTTGGTATACCAAGCTCGGGGAGCTTGTGTTAACCCATATAAAGCCATTATCAGTTTGCAGACTTTATGTTCTTGTCCTTCAATTTCAAAACTTGGTGGTTGTGTCATGTACACTTCTTCCTGTAAATCTCCATTGAGAAAAGAAAATTTTACATCCATTTGATGAACTTTCCATCCTTGTTGAGATGCTAAGGCAAGTTTGAGGCGGATGGTGTTCCATTTAGCGATAGGAGAAAACGTTTCCTCATAATCTATCCCTTCCTGCTGCGCAAAACCTTTAGCAACAAGTCTTGCTTTATACTTGTCAATATCACCATTTTTCTTGTACTTAATTCGATAAACCCATTTGCATCTAATAGGTTTAACATGCTGAGGACAATCAACAAGTTGCCAAGTGTTGTTGTCTTGAACTGCCTGATATTCATCAACCATTGCTTGTTGCCATGCTTTATGTTTTACTGCTTCTTGATAAGAAGAAGGTTCAGTAAAATCATTTGCTATCAAAGCAAAATTGCCTTCATTTTGTTTCGATCCCCTTGTTCCTGTTTTATTTTGTTCATTAGGCCTTACATCTTTCAAGAGTTGAATTGCCCATTTCGGCAATTGATGTTCACTAGTTTGGGCTTGAGCAATCGTAGGTTCTGGGGGCGAAGAGTCATTGCTAGAATAACTGTTGCTGCTAGGAGAGTTGGATGAATTGCTAGAAGACCTGGATGGCGCTGATGAAGAAGATGGACTGGATGAATCATCGTCAGATGAAGGAAATTCAAGTTCATACCAACTTGGTGAATTTGGTTGACTTTGTAAATTTCCATGTCTTTTATCAGTTTTTGCTTCTAACTTTTGAAGAAGACATTCAACTTCTTCAGCACTCTTACTCTCATTTTCATCAAAGATCACATCTCTACTTACAATAAATTTCCCATTCGACAAAAGTCGGTACCCTTTCTTCTCATCAGAATACCCGATCATTGTGCACTTTAAGCTTCGTGCATCAAGCTTAGTTCGTTTTTCCTTGGGAACTAAGGCATAACAGATAGATCCGAAAACTTGGAGATGCTTAACCCGTGGTTTGAATCCAAACCATGCTTCATAAGGTGTGATTGTGTCTAAAGAAGCTGCAGGAGATCTGTTTCTCAAGTAGACAGTGGTATGAACTGCTTCAGCCCAATATGAAGGACTTAACTTTTTGAAAGTTAACATAGATCGCGCCATTCCTAACAATGTACGATTCATTCTTTCTACTACCCCATTTTGCTGCGGAGTGTAGTCATTGGTAAGATGTCATTTTATGCCATTTTCCATGCAATACTTTTTTAATTCATTTGAAGTGAATTCTCCGCCATTGTCAGTTCGAAGAGTGCCAATCTTCTCCTTTACTTCATTTTCAATAAGCTTATGAAAAGTTTTGAACTTTTCAAATGCTTCTGAATTTTGCTTCAAGAAATAGACCCATGTCATCCTGCTAAAATCGTCAATAAAAAGTAAAAAATATTTGCAACTTCCAAGTGAAGTTGGGAAGGGTCCACAAATATCACTGTGAACCAACTGAAAATGCCTGTCTGCTCGCTAGGAACTGGTGGGAAAAGTCTCTCGATGTTGCTTTCCAAAAATGCAAGATTCACACTTTGCATTTTCCTTTTCGAAGGTTGGAAGTCCTTTAACCATGCCCTGTTTTTGTAACTGGGAGAGACTGTCAAAGTTGAGATGGCCATATCTTACATGCCATAATTTGATTGGTGAAATATCTGTACTTGCTGCGCCTGCAAAGTCAGAATGTCTTGGAATAACTGTCCCTTTCATCCTTAACAGTTTTCCATCTTCATACACTGTCATTACTGTTTGCATGTTTTGTTTGACTGAGTTGATTTTAACCGAGCCATCTTGCATAAGCATTGTATGCCCTGCTCGTCGAATTGTGACTAAGGACAACAAATTTTTCTTGAATGTTGGGACATACCATACATTAGAAATCATTCTCTCTTCGATGCCTGGTAAAAAAAATTTAACTACACCTTTGCCTGAAGGAGTATGTTTGGTTTTGTCAACAAGATAGATTGAATTCAGATGACATTCCTTGAAACTCCAGAAGAAGTCACGTCGAAATGTCATGTGTTGAGTTGCGCCTGTATCAAGAATCCATGCATCTTCATAATCACTGCGGAGAAAGCTTGAAACATGTAGAGATGTTGCTTCTATGTTGGTGAAGACATATTCGGCACTATCAGGATCATCTTCATCATTTGCGAACTGTGCTGAGTTTGGATGAAACTTAGAAATTTTCTCAATAGAATTTCTACAATCTGCTGCATAATGACCAACTCTGTTACATCGCCTGCAAACAATTTGACTCAAATCGGTGCCTCTTCCCTGAGACTGTCCTCTGCCTTGAGACTGTCCTTGACCTCTGCTTTAAGTTTGTCCTCTTCCTGGACTCTGTCCTGTGCCTTGATGATATCCTCTATTTTGATTGTTTCCTTTGCCATGAAAATTGTTTTTGCCTGAATTGGAGCCTTTGTTGGAATTGTTTCCTCTGTGTTGATTGCGACCACGACCTTGTGCTGCTTGATTTGGATTGAAATTACCTCTTCCTTTGTTTCTGGAATTTTCAGCTGAGGAGTTGCTTGAACTGGCTTCAGTGAGGAAGACATCTTCCCCAATCTGCTTCTTCTTCCCGAAGTTTTTATCATGCTGTGCTAACATGTCACTCATTTCATCAAATTTGATCTTCTCTAACTTGCCAGTGACTTGCAAAGTTTCCAAAAAATGAGTATATGATGATGGCAATCCAGCAATTAAAATTGTAGTTAAGAAGCTTTCATCAACAGCTTGAAAACCAACATTGATGATTTCTTGTGTAATGTTTTTAAGTCGTGAAATGTACTCAAGGACATCACCACCTTTAGTTAATTTCTGTTGAAGCAATTTTAATTGAAGATCAACCTTCTTTTATTCAGGTTGTGTATCACAGAGATCTCTGAATGTATGTAAAGCAACCCATGTATCTGAAGAATTCTTAATGTGTATGTACATTTCATTACTAAATGAAGCTTTTATAAGAGCTAATGCCTTGGCATATTTTATTTCCCATTTTTCAAGTGAATTTGGATCTGTTGGTTTATTTGGCTTAATGTTGCCATCACAAATTCCATGCCACAATTCATTAAAAATAAGAGTGCTTTCAATTAGACGTCGCCATGTCTTATAGGATTTCACTCCTTATAGCTTATCAGTTTCGAAGAACAAATTAATTAATTTCGACATTGGAGTGTTGAAGTAGTGCAACAAAAGAATTAAGCACAAAAAATTGAGCAACTTGTCACGCCAGGACACACGACGCAAAAAATGATCTATCAGGGCTTGGCCTTGACCCTCGAATAGTCGTTGAAACAGGAGAAAAATGACTGAGCTTTGCACTTGGCTCTAGTCAATTTCTCAAATATTTACAAGGTAGCTTTCAAAATTTGACTTTTACAATGATGCGCTTGCACAATGTGGTAAAAAAAAATAAAAAATTTTACCCCCCCTCAAATTAAAATTACTTTGAGTCACACTTATCTCTCCATAAACAAATTACAAAAAATCGCCTTATTACTCCAAAAAATTACACATAACCTTATTACTCCAATAAAAAATATTACAAAATCCTTATTAGAAAATATTACAATGTTCTTCAAAACAATTCTACTTATTCCTCCAAATACAAGGTTCTACTTCACCTTATTGCACCAAAGTGCTACTTCACCCATAGTACAAAAATTCAAACTTATCTCTTCACAATAATAAAATTTAACAAAATTTGAAGATTTAAGCATTAAACAAAGGAAATTTTGGTTCTACAACTGGAATCTGCATAGGAAATTGCTGATAACGAGACAACCATTGTTCAATGTAAGCTCTTGAGCTCCCCTTGCTGATAATGAGACAAGTACATTTAAGAAGTGGGAAATTGCTGACCACTATAAATGCATTGGTGAATTTTGGGTCTCTTTGACCTTCTGAAGAGTTTGGCATAGGTTTTAGGTTGAAAAGAGGTCATATTCAACACTTTTTTCTTCGAGGAATATGAAGCGGCCATTAGGGCCACCATGAGGCAGAATCAGTTTGAGGCCTAGCCAGCAGAGCTAGAGTCCTTTTCCAGAGTTTCAATAGTCTAAATTAGATAATTCAGATGTTATGAATTTGATGAAATGGTTTTAGAGCCTGTAGATAACATTTGAAGGCCGAAAAGCTTCGGTAAAGTTCTAGGGGCTATTAGTGCCACCTTTTGTCAGCAGTAGTGTAGGGCTTAGCTAGAGTTGTTTGAGACCATATGTAGTGAACCAGTGGCCATTATTTAATGAAAAAATAATTATGAATCTAGTGACAATGGTTTTAGCAAGTGTTGAAGACTTCTAAAGGTTGAAAAATCAGCAGAGAATTTTTCATTGACCTTAGTGCCAAGGGGTGCCGATAGGTGGTTAAGGTGAAACCAGAGTAGCCGGAGGCCATTTTTGATGAATGAAAAGTATATCTTGACTATATCAGAAATTTTGGAACCAATGGAAGTGGTTTTAGAAAATTTTGAGAACTTATAGAGCTCGAAAAGCTGATGTGAAGTTCTGGGCAGCCCTGGGCAAATCGTGGAGGATATTCTATTTGGGGAATGCAGTGCTCAATTTGAGCAATTTATCAGTTGATATTTGATGTATGATGTGTATTGGATACAACAGTAGTGGTTTCAGTGATAGAAACATATTTCTGAGGGAGTTTTTGCCATTTATAATCTCATAGTAGCTTAGTGCACTTACAGAAGGAGTCATGTCAATAAGAGCCTAAAGATGTTTTTCAAAGTTTGGACAACCAATTGAGGGATATTTATGGTATTTTCAGTCCTTTGGATCATTTTTTTATTCATTGGAATTAAGTATTTACTTGTAAAAAAACTTACCATAATCCCAAAGAGTTGAGTCATGATGACAAAGCTCAAAGGAGAGGTAGCCCATGAGATTTCGGGTGAACTCCTAGATTAAAATTGTTGTTGTGTTTGAATGATTATTTGCTACATTATGTCACTATCATACATGTTAAATTACAGCAAGAAAAAATGAATTTAAGACACATAAACAGTAAAAATTCATACACCACTTTCAAGCAAATGATTCCGCAAAATTGTCAAGTACAAGCTAGATCATTTTAATTTAAACTGAGTGGTAAGTTCTTTAAATACATACAAGTTATCCAGACCATTTTCAAATCAAGGTTATGGAGGATGAAATAATAGAATTAAAAACAGAAGAGGACTCTTCATAAAATGAGTTACTCAAGGATTTTGGAATCCAGATGAGCTACATTATCTCACTGATTCAAGCAAGCGCTCAAAAAGAGACACAAACAATAGTGATATAGAGACAATTTATTCATAAACAAGAGAAAGCTAGAATTTTAACCCGAGATAGAGTTATGGGAAGAGAAACATTCCAATTTTAAGGAGGATTCAAAGTTACATGAGTAGTAGTTCACTCAACATAATTATCCACCGCTTATTCTGGAGGAGAAATTTCCTACTACCTCATCAATTGAAGAAGGCCCACATGAGAAAATCATAAGAGATTCCTCAATGTTATATTCATTTGACATTCAGTCACTCTTCTCTTTTTTTTCTAGTAGTCTCTTTACCTCTGCCCTTAAATTCAATGACTCGGAAAATACTATACAAAAGACACTTACCTATTGCAATCAGTTGAAAAAAAGTGTATCTCTAAAGGGTCACTTGGGGAGGAATCTATTATTTAAAAGATCGGGAAAATAATTGCATTTCAAAACAAAAATGTACTATCACTAGGGAAGGAACTTATTACATTTAAAATTTGTTCCCATTCCTGTCACTACAAAATTTGATTGTTGATTTTTATTTCGTGGGAAAATAAATGATCTTTAAAAGCACTAAAGACTTGAATTATTATCCTTAAAGAAGTCACTAGATCCTTGATTATGAGCTGATTTTTTCTTCTTACTTTTGGTTCTTCATGATGTTTGTTATTCTAACTGAGGCGAAAAGTTTCAAAGTGGAACATTGTTCGTTCAAAGAGGAATTATGGAAATATGATTGTAGATAATTTATTAATATAAATTATCTAAACTGAGATTAATTAATCATCCCCAAGGGTTAAAAAGGGCCCAAATGTCTCTTATCCATAAATTGACGATTAAGATAACTCTATGCTCTATGTTCAAAATGATAGGTGAAGGTGGATTTACCATACTTAAGCTTCTTAGTAGCCTTTTATGAAGTACAACATGTCATAGCGATAAGTTTTTATTCCATTAAATAATTCTAGCTGTAGAGCAGAGTTACAGTTCTAGGAGTAGTATCAGAGGAATTGAACATTGTGAATGTGATAGAAGAAAATAATTTTGTGGAAGGGTGAAGTCTGCCCAACTTGGTCATAAAGACCAAGTGCATCCTTCATGCAAAAAAAAAAAAACATGCAAATTTAGTCATATAGAGGTCTTGAGTAATTTGGCCAAAATGTTTCATCCATTATGAAAAACACATCTTACATGCAATTAATAACAAAGAATTTGTTCCACATCAATTAACCAATATGGATATTTTGATTTGAAGTCCAGTAAACATAATTCTCCACCCCTTATTTTGGAGGATAAGTTGGAGCCAAGAAAGTTCGTACTACCTCTTCTTTCTTATATGCTATTCTTTCCTATACCACAACCTTACAGCGTTTCCTTTGCAACACGTGGCGCAATTTCTAGTTTATATCTATATTTATATTTATTTACCATACCACTTTTATTTACCATGGTATTTGGCCCATAGGCTTGGTATATACTTAGATGTTGATTTCTAATCATATTTGATATATTTTTATATATTTACCATATCTATGTAAACCTATTTTATATTTATTTATTTACCATACCTCTTTTATACATACGGTATTTGGCCCATAGTATTTAGCCCATGGTATTAATAATAATAATTTGTTCCATGGTATTTGACCTATAGGCTTCACCTAAGTAAAACCTCATTTTTTAGTTTTGGTAAATATAAAAAAGTTTATGGAGTAAATATAAAAATGAGATTTTATTTATTTACCTTACCTCTAGTTTATTTATATTTTTATTTATTTACCATAACTCTAATTTATTTTTATTTTTATTTATTTACCATACTTTTGGAGTAAGTATAAAAATAGGTTTTATTTTTTATTTACCAAAACTAGCCGTTAAAAATTAGTCATTATTTGTCTATGTTAGTTAATAAGTTATAATATTAAAAAAAATTAAGTTTTTAAGAAATATTATTAAAGAGTAATTTAAATTTTTTATAATTTAATAAAAAAATTCAATTATAGTTAATATAATAAAGAGGGATAAATAAATAAATAAATAATTTTTTTTTAGGATTTTACAAAATACTAATAAAAATGAAAAAAACTATAATCTAGAATAATTTTATTAAAAATCAGATAATATAATAAGCGGAGAAAGAGTGTGTGTGTGTCTATATATATATATATATATATATATATATATATATATATATATAAAGGGAATTAAATATATATAGAGAGAGAGAATTCCATTTATATATATATATATAAAGGGAATTAAATAAAAACATTAATCAATGAAGATAAGAGAGGAAAATTTCTAAAAACCAAAGGGACTGGAATAAAACCAAAGAGAGAAAAAACAAAGGCAGAAAGGAGAGAGGAATCCAAGGGGGAGAAATTACCTGGAGAGAGCCGAAGTCCAACTCTTACTTAATTTCCACCCATCATCTCTATTGAGATTTTTAGGATACCTCTCAATTTCAATAGCCTCCCTTAGCTTCCTATGATGGAAATGATCCACCTTAGCAATGAATTTGGAGTCTTCAATGCATACATGGTGACATAATTTTTCAGCATGTTCCGCAAGAGCAGAAGTGCGGGATCAATTGTGCCTAATGTCTGTAGCATGCTCAAGGATTCTCTGTCTAATAGATAGACCTGTTTCTCCAATATATGGAGTACCACAGGAATAAGGAACCATATAAACCCCTTTTAAGTCCTTTGGGTCTATAGGATCCTTGAAATATTTGAGAGAATTATTGATAGTACAGAGAGGTTTGAATGAAGAGGAGAAATTATTTCTCCTAAGGACGTGGGCAATTTTGTCCGTGGTCCCTTGGATAAATGAAAGATTAACCTTCACTACAAGGAAAATACCCTCTAGCGGAGGTTATAAAGGAGGTTTTTAGTGTTATAAAATTGACCAAAATTATCAAAAAAAACTTTGCTAACATTCGTTTTATGGTTCACAGAGGTTTTGGCGGATATTTTATCTGAATTTCAACACAATTAAAAAACTTGGGTAGCCGGAGGTTATTACGGATGTTTTTTTCATCGGGGCTCTACTAAGGTGTCAATGCACCGGTGTGTGTCATCTAGAAGGCGGCCCGGGGCGGTCGAAGGTGCATGCACTAGGCCGTCAAGGTATAAAACTGCACCAGGGCGCAGTGTTTGTGATACAACGCACGGGGCTGTTCTAATTGGTCTTGGGATTTGTACGGTGCCCATAGATCGTCTCAACACACTGGTACGTCGAGTTATAGAAATGCACCGGTGCATAGTCTCAGAAAAACGTACCATTTTTTCGGATTCGTATGGTTATATTTGCGGTGCCCAGAGGTCGTACAAATGCCCTGGTGCGTAGACTCACATAAATGCACCAGTGCGCAATATCGCACAAACGCACCGAGATTTATAATTGGTATTGGTATTTGTGTGGTGCATATAGGTCATAGAAATGCACCGGTGTGCTTTATCATACAAATGCGCCGGTGTACAGTAACTGACATGCACCGGTGTTCATTTTGTATTTTTTAGAAACATTGACCTATGACAGTGCAATTATTGTGATTTTTTAAAATTCATTATTCATCAAAAGTCGACACATCTTATAATAGTATTCATATTAATTAAATTTTTAATAATGCATTTGAATGTGATGTTTGGATTAATGTTTTATATCATATCATAATTATTGTGATTTTTTTAATTTCATTATTCATAAGACAACACATATCTTATAATAGTATTCATATGAATTAAGTTTTTATTAGTGCATTTGAATGTGCTGTTTGGATTAATTTGTTATATCATATCATCAAATTTCACATCTCTTCATTATAATATTTAATCATCCATAAATTTAATTAGTGGTGTTGCATTTCACAGCGACAATGGAGAACGCAATAGAATAAATTAAAACATATATATATATATATATATATATATATATATATATATATATATATATATATATATATATATATAAGACAATGTTTATCATACAAAATGGGACAGTTATTGGTATCCTTTTGTCTTTCAATTGGGAGACTATGTCCATTACATTAAACAAAATGTCGGATTTCACAGACAAATATTTCATAAAATACAATGCCTTGCTTTGATATCCAAACATAGTGATCATAATTCTTCACTTGAACTGCTATCACTACTAGAGTTGCTTCCATGATGAGTTATTTTCAGGAATGTTTTGTTCACGGTGTTGATTATTTTCTTGATCTTCTTCACCTTCCATCTACAAACATAAAAATAAATTGTAATGAGTGTATATACATTTGTGAGAATAATGAAAATTGCAATATTAAATAATATACATCAATGTAAGTCGAAAATAAATGATGTAACATAGCAACAATTGACTCATTAACTATACACATTCTTACAAAGCCATGTAGTATGCCATATTTCAAGATTTCATATGTTGGCACAGTTCCATACTTTGTTTCCTGCAAGTTTTATACCCCATAACAAATCATATATTTAATATAAAAGATTTTTTTGTTCTATTAATTATAGACGAAGATAAGTAAAATAAGATCGATAGATGCTTACAAATTCCACAATTAATTTCTAATATGCCAACATATACTCACAACCAATATTTAACCCAATGTCAATCAATTCGTCTAATGGTTCTTCTTTGTATGTTAGCACATGTTTGAAGGCATTCAATGATGATTTTTGTAAAACAACTTAAAAAATACAAAAATAAAATCTAGTTAAGCTGTTATAAGGAAGTAACAATTACTCACCAACTTAGATATCAACCCTTTTCTTCCTTGTCGTCTTGTTTTATGCGCTGAATGGGTTCCATTTTCTTTTCTTTTCTAGAAGAAAATACTTGAAAATTAATATTTAACGCTAAATTGTTTATTTATTGTACCTAATGATTGAAAAATGATTACATATTACATTTGAAGCACGTTGTTGTTGAGATGGCTCATACTGCGATGCAATTTTGTCCATTTCTTTGACCATCTCCTTGTACACCTTTTTAGACATTCCTACTGGCATATTTATGATATTAGCTTATTCATCTTTTGAAATTTTCATAATCTTCCCGAAAATGTAACATGAAAATAAACTATTTAATTTTTATATTGATATATGGAAAGTAAATATAACAAAAGTGACATTTATAAATAATTATAGACAAACATTTAAAGGAATATTAATTTTTCATTCCTTCTTTGTTGTTGTTGTATGTTTTTTCTATTAAAATTCTGACATGTCTCATTGACCAATTCTTTGGAAACTCTTCTTGTAGTTTAGATAAAATTTGGTTCTTGGAATCATTGGATTGATTTTTGTATTTTAAGTGGAAAGAACGTCTATACATTCATTCCACTAGACCCTTCAAACTTTTGTAAAAGTTTTTCCCCCTTTTGTTAGCCTCCAACAACACTACATATGAGCTAAGGAGCATTTCATTTTCATTTGCATGTTCTTTTTTTTTCTTTTCTTCGAACAAAATTCCTTTTCTGAGTTGTTGGTCCCTGTAGAACATTAAACATATTTGAATTAAAATATTTTTTGACACATGTTATCTAATAATTTTAATTATATTATTAATGAAAATTAAAAAAAAACTCATATTGGATCGATAATATTTTTTCATTCCCCTGATACATCCTTTTGCAATTTTCCCATCAAGATTTTACACTCTTCTAGTCCTAGATCAGAAATAATCTTATTGAGCTTTGTCATTTTGTGGCTCTCCATGATACAAAGTAAACAATACATATTAGTTAAACTTACATATAGTTCAAAAATATTTTTTTTTGTAAAGAATTTACAAAGAACTTGCCTTTTTTGCTTTTCTTGATGTGTTATCATTATTTTTGTTACTTGATCTCTTGTTAGTCATTTATTTATGAATATGAAACCTATACCATATCATTCATTTTAATATATTTTATAAATAAATTTTCAACTTTTCAAGTAAAAAAAAAATCTCAAGAAACCGGTGCGTCATTCATGGTGCACGCACTTACATCGGTGCGTGGGTGTCTTGCAAACACACAACACAATTAGTATAATAGACCGTATATTTATCTATGTCAACAAAAAGAACCGGTGCATTACATGTTAACGACCACACCGATTAACACTGAGAAAACAATAAAAATCATCCAGTGTTATATTTTGTTGCATAAATGCCCCGCGCAAACAAGGGACCACCATATGGTCCTCTTTGTCAACTAGGAGATCCAATGTGGTGCGTTATATGTTACATGGTGCAATGATTAACAAAATAGAACATTTTTTTACGAAACAACACGTTCGCGGTGTGCCATAATGAAATAGCGCACCGGTGCCCTATTTTACATATGGCGTAGTGATTTAAAAAAAATGTTTTTAAATTTTTTATCACGGTACTTTTGCACCTAAGGTTTGGTGCACACATGTACGAAATCACACCAACTTAAGGGGTGTGGTTTTCCCTCTTAAGTTATTGGTCACAGGCAGAAAATATATGGAGTCAAGCAAGTTAGTGGAACATGCTAGAACATAAACATACCAGATAGAGAAATAGCATGCATATTCAAACATAAAAATTAAACTAAAACTAAAACAAATAACACAAAAGCTCTAAATAGAGTCAAAAAACTTCAATAATCCAAACGGGGGCAGTTACATCCCCTCTTATTGAGTGCTGGTAGGAAATGAGGATGAAACTTCAACCGACCTGCCAAGGGGCCCTTATAACTTGGGGTCCTAAGTCCCGATGCAAGGATGTCTTTACTTCCGAGCTTCCTTGGCGCAAAGTCTCCCTCTCTCTACTATGGTGGACTAAAGTTTTTGGATGGCCAACAAATGAGTCCCCTCTATCTCTGCTTCGATCACACACTACTGGTATTGCTTGGGGAAATTCTTGCCAGCATAACAATGTGCTCTCAAGTTACTCATCTCTTGGTGGCCTTTTATAGGAGAATTCAAATCCTCCTTCCCTCTCTTGGTACATTGTGGATGGTGACCCAAGAGAGGGGGATGATTCCATTGTATGCCACATTTATTCCATTGTGTGCTCCCTTGATGTCTTAAGGAGTCTTGGGTGGCTATCCTTAGGCGGCTTCAATTGTGGAATCAATGTCCCAGAGTGTTCTTTTTGTGGTCCCGAAAAGTGACTTCCACCACTCCCAAGATTGCGCACGTTTTGGGTTAGAAGGCGCACAAAGGTGCACTTATCAAAGGATTTTGCACGCAAAAGCATTTATGAATATTTAAAATTTGATTTTTTCCTCAGACCTTAGATATTTTTCTATACTTCTAGATTCTCTAATGACTTTTAGCCCTATAAATCCTTCTGCCTGACATTAAATAATTTTTCCTTTTCTTGTACGATTTTCTAGTGATAACAGTTGGTCTAGGAAGAACTGTATAGCTGAAATACATTATAGGATTTTTTGTGTATACTGTGCGTAGAGAGAGAGATACTTGCATGTAGCTCAGAATTGGAGACACCCTGCACTGGTTCAAAGAATGACCATGTCCTGTGGGACCCCTGTAACCAAATATAATACAATATTTAAAAAATTTCTACGAGGTAGGAATGTCCCATGCTCGTAATGTTGTGGCTAGTTCAACAAATCTATTTGAGAGATACATGTTTTTTCTGTGTCACTAATATGGTAGTGATCCATTGGTTGATGACGACGACTGTTGATGCCCTCAGGGGCTCTTTTTCTCTGACAATAAGTGGAATGTGGTATCCATATGCGTAAACTTGGTATGGAATATAACTGTTGTTGGGGCCCTTGTTTTGAAATCAAACAGTTTTGAGTTGTGGATAGTACATGGCGGGACGCAACCACAGTAGGCAGAGAGTTGTCAAGGTTGTGAAGGAGTGAAGGAAAGGTGGCACGACTGTTGTGGGAGCAAGCACAGATGGTAGAAGAACGTGGCAGGAGACAAGTAGTAGAATCTCGATGAACAGAGAGAAGTAGAAGACAGTCGAGTGAGAAGAAAGGAAGAACTGTTAGTTGTGTTAGCAGAAAAAAAAATAGGTAGCCAGCCAGCCAGCTAAGAAAGGAGGTTGGCATAGGAGGAATGAGGAAACAAGAGTCGTAGGAGAGCTTTGTTCATGTTGTTTCATTCTCTATCTCTCTCTGTATCTCTGTGTTCTAATCTACTGGATAAGACCTCTTTGTAATCTGTTCAGTTGAAACTCATGTTGAGGAGCATTGTAATAGTTTGTTGCCGATAAGTGAATTATAATATGATTAGAGTTTTTTGTTCACGATATATGTTGTAGTCCATATTGATTAGTGTGGTAGTTTTTTAAAATTTTATTGATTGTCTTTCTGAATGTGCTTCTAAGGGATATCACCCATGTAATGTTGCGTTTTCTTAAGCTCTGAGATAGTTATATTTCATACATATCTAATCTGCTAGACTGATATCAATCTACTCCCAATATTAGTAAGGTCACAAGGTCACAACACGCCTCAGGTGAGACTCTTTGCTCCTCGGAGCAGGGTGAAAATGCCGATGTGGTGCTAAACTACAACGGAAATCCTTGTTGGCCTCTAATCCAAACTTGGGTCTTGCCTAAGAGACCTTTTTCCTCGCCAACAAATGGTTCCACTGTCGGGACCTGAAATTTCATTTGGGAGGTAGATCGTGGTATCTCAAATCTTCGAAAGAGAAATACGAAGCTGGTGGGATAACCAACTAGATCAGTTCATCACTCAGCAAGCCGAGCTGAGACAACAAAGGGAGAAAACGGTCAAAGATTTTGTTCTATTTTATGAATCTGCTAGTGACGTTTACGAGATATTTTGGGGAAAGTTCCCAGAAGAACTCTATAACTGGTTGCGAAGGCTCTAGATCAAATTAACCAAAATAAAGTTGTGGAAATTTAGTCGCAAGTGGGTGCACGAAGATCTGGTGGCCCTTCATTGGTTAAATACTGAGTTGACCCGAGCTGTAGATTTCTAGGTGGAATTTACCTTGGACGGATACATAGTGGAGTTTGCAGCGGAGTGCTGCCAGTCCTTTTCGAGGGCAGAGGATATATTCAGATTCGGGTTACGAGGGAAGCTGCTGAAGGAGATTCCATTGTGGATTAAAGCCTTGATGGTAGGCGAAGGACTAATGATGTTCCAAAAATCTGAGATGGAAGCATAAAACTCCTGTGTTGGGGGAAGGGACTAAGGGAGAGATGCTACAAGAACAGTGAAAAAGGGGAGTAGGGGTATGGATGTCGAGACCTCTAATAGGCTAAGGGAGCGACGAGCACATCGGAGAGCACAGATCAGTGAGAAGTGGCGAGAAAGGGTGATGAAAGAGTTAAAGAGACAGGAAAGTAGTCAAAAAGACAAAGAGGAGGCGCCTCAGATGACGAAGGAAGATGAAAGTCAGGTGGGTCCCCAGGATATAGGAGGGACCGTTAAAGAAGTTCAACAAGTGTATAGGAACCCAGCCCAGAGGGAGAAAGGAAATAAGTCTGACAGAGAAGATGAAAACACGCACCTAGATGAGATATCCGATGTGGAGTTGCACATTGCAATGGAGCAACTGTTCCAATAAAGGTCGGCATTCATATCTCAAGGTACTCCTATTCCCCAAAGTTTAAGTAGCTCTAGTCCCAAACTTCCCCTGGTGCTTTATCAACCACTAATTGAACTTTTTGTTAAGTTGCTTGAATTAAGCAAGTTGCATAGTATTCAGTCTCCAGCAGTAATACACACTGGTAGTAGAATTTCTAGTGGTACCATTTCACAAACAGGAACCAACAGATTCATTTTAGTAAAGCCTACTCAAGTGAACATGGCGGGATCACTTAACTAGTACCCAAAGTTCTATGGGAGGGGTAATGACGATGTAGAACAACACAGGTACCTCTGCGAGGCCATATGGAGGGCACAACAGACACCAGATGCAGGGAAGTTAATAGAATTTCAAACCACTCTTAGGGAGAGAGCTCTATGCTGGTTTATAAATTGGTCTGAAGCTCATCATAATCTAGCGATGGCAGATGTGAAGAGGGACTTCGTTAAGGAGTTCAAACTATTCCAAATAGACCAGCAGGGTCTGTCAAAAATGTGGGAAATCAAGCAGTGGGAAGGAGAGACTTCTTGGGATCTAATGCAAAGATTCAAAGACGCGATTGGAAAACTCAGATATCTAATCGATCCAAACCATCATAGGGATTGGCTCATCAAAGCTCTGCTACCCTTGACAAGAACTCCATTAACTCAACAGAGGATCAGACGTTGTAGGACGCACTGGAGAATGCAATGAAGATAGAAGCCATGGCGGGTTATCCGCAAGAGTTTAAGGGGGGGACATCAGTACAATACCCCTCTATAATGGGGTTGCAACATCAAATAGCGAGCTTGATAGAGAAACTCAAGGAAATCCAACCAATGTGGCTCGCAATACCGAATTTTTGGTGCACACACTGTCTAATGGAAGGACATGTGGTGATCAAATGTCCTCGGTTACAGGGTCAGAATGGGGGGAAATTGGCTCGAGGGGCATAGGGGGCTCCTCCAATGGGAGGAGTTGCGAAAATAAACACCCAAGGAATATATCCACCGCAACAAAAATACACGGGGTTCCCTGCACAACAAAGTCCAACCACTACTGAGTATTATGAAATGTGTAAGAACATGGGTCATCCACCTCGCCTATGCCCTATTTTACAAAAATATTCCACCATTCTGAATAATACATACTGTGAGTTTTGTGCCTCAACAACACACAACATAGAGCAATGTAGATCTCTGGATGCATTAGTGGAATGATTGGACCGACCTTCATACCGAGTGAATGAGACTCCTCGAGGAAGCGGAGGAGACATGAGAGGAGGCCAAGCAGGGGGCAGAGGTCCAGTAAGATGTTACAATTGTGACCAAGAAGGACACATAGCTAGGGCATTTCCATTTCCTAGAAGACCTTGGTGTTCCCATTTCCGGGTTAACACGCACGCAATAGAAGATTTCCCTGAGCTCATTAAAATATGGGAGGAAAGAACTAGACAGAGGGGAACAAATCTAGTAAATGCAGAACCCAGGATAATGGAGACTCAGACAATGCAGAACATGGCCATAGTGACATGAGGAGGCAAGATAATGGGGGAAGAAGCACGTACAGTGGACCCGATAAAATTTATCAAGCTAGCATCCCCAAAACCGCTGAACAAACCAGAAAGACAGAAGCAATTTTTTCAAGAAGTAGTAGAAAAATTTTACCAACTGGGGGGGAAAAAAGGTATTGAGTTACAGCAAACCCAGGAAAATAATGAAAACCAAGCCAATTCAAGTACTATAATTCAAGAATGGTTCCATCTATTCCTGAAGATTGTTAACAACACACCAACGTTGGAGTAGCTAAAGCAGAACCTGGAAGGATTGGTGCAGAAGAACACAGGATCAAAGGAATCACCCAAAACAATCCAAAAGTATGTACAGAGAGTGAAAATAAATAAAATAAGGATAGGAAAATAGTTCTGAGTGAACACCCAGGTTGCGGGTTTCCAAATTAAAGACACCATGCTTCATTTGGGATCCGATGTCAATATTTTACCAAGGAAAACCTGGGAATCATTAGGAAGGCCAAGATTAACATACTCACCAATCCAACTTTGGATGGTGAACCAATACTACATTGTGCCCATAGGAAAATTGGAGGCATTTGAAGCTGATACTGCAAGAGTTAAGACATATACGGACTTTGAGGTCATCGACATCATAAGGGAAAAGGATCCTTATCCTACATTGTTGGGAATTGACTGGGCCTTTGAAAATTATGCAATAATAGATCTGAAAAAAGAGCTAATGATATTTGAGGATGAAGAGGTCAGATTCACTCAGCCACTCAACCCATATCAAGGTCCAAGATACACAGATACTGTAGATAACATAGAAGATGTTCAGCTTATGGACCATATTTATCAAATGACTGCAGGAAGAAGGGAAGATTACATCAACCCAACAGCAGGTGGCTTTGTAAGCTGGAGAAGCATCCAAAGCTCATAATTAGGCTCAAAAATAGCTTGGGATGATTGGCATCAAGGAGGGTATGAGACTAATACAAGGAGATGCACCAACATCGGAAGAATCAATTGGATCAGGACTGAGGTAAGGGATTACCCAACTTTATCCAATATGAACGATGTAAACATTTTCATAACATAAATAGAATATAAGGTACCATATGGACATAAGGTACCACTAACGAACATGGCATTACAGTCCACATCGGCAAGATGGTGGAGTAACCACCGCAACTCACTGTTGTAATGGGGCAGAGTTTCGGCAACATTGAAAGCGAGATTTAAGGAAGAGGAAGGACCTCGGGTTAAAGAGAAATACCAAGGGGAATCAGACCCCATAAATCATCTAAAGGAATGTGAGGATCAATGGAGAACTCCAGGATATCCAGAAGAGCTATGCGTACACAAAATTATCCATTCTCTGGACTTGGTTCCACAGGCCTGGTACCTGAAGGAAGAAAAGAAAAGAAGTACCAGCACATGGCGAGAAGTTGCAGATAACTTTACACAATTTTTCTTGTTCGAAGGAAAAATAGAAATGATCACACAAGCTTTGCAGGCTATAAAGAAGGTACTTTTCTTCCCAGAAATTCAAAAGGAGGATAAGTAGCCATTTCCGAACCTAGGCGTCAAACAAAAGGTAGCATGTCAAAAGATCAACAGCGAAATGGATGATGATAATCTAGAAGATCTCAGGAATTTGTATTTTGAAGAGACATAAGGAGAGAGGGATATTAAAGAAGAACTGAAAACATAAGGGATCCACTTGCTACCATTAAGAACCAAGAAACTAAATATTGGAATAGAATATAAGCCAAGACTAGCGACAATTGGAGATTACTAGGGATGAACAGACAACTAAGGAGATATACAGTTTGCTGCAGGAATATGAGGACTTGTTCTATTCATCGATAGTGGATCTAAAGGGAATAAAAGGGGATATGGGGGAGATGTAGATAATATTTAAGCCCGACGCAAGGCCTGTTAAACATAGACCATATCGTTTGATTCCAAGGGTGAAGGAAAAAGTTAAGGCAGAGATCGACAAGATGTTAAAGGAAGGATTAATATTCCTAATAGAGGAAGCCGAGTGGGTAAGTCCTATAGTTATAAAAAATAAAAATGAGAAGTCTGAGATTCGAGTTTTTGTCGATTACAGGAGCTTAAACAATGCCTGTATCCATGACCCATTTCCCACTCCGTTTAGTGATGAAGTCCTAGACAATGTTGTGGGAAATGAGGCGTATTCGTTCACAGATGGATTCTCAGGATACCATCAAGTAAGGATAGCAGAGGAAGATAAGAAAAAGACAACATTCACCACCGAATGGGGCTCTTTCGCATATAATGTGATGCCATTCGGATTGAAAAATGCACCTGCATTATTTTCTCGCATCGTGATAACTGCTTTCCAGGACTACATCCACAAGTTCTTAGAGGTCTACATGGATGACTGGACAATCTACAGCTTATTAAAATACCATGCAATGTTATTTAGGATAATTTTTGATAGGTGTAGCTAACTTCATATCTTTTTGAAACTAAAGAAGTGTATCTTTTCAGTACCGTTTGGAACACTGCTAGGACACGTGGTATGTACCCAAGGAGTTTACATGGACCCAGCCAAAGTAGTAGTGATAGTCAACATGGAGGCACCAGAAATGGTAAAATAGCTGAGATCACTGCTAGGCCACACAGGTTACTACCGATGATTTATCCGCAATCCGAAGATAACAACCCCTTTAGAGAAGATGTTGCGAAAGTATGAGTAGTTTCACTGGATAGAGAGTTGCAGAACAACCCTGAATACCCTGAAAGAAAAACTAGCAAGTGCGCCAATATTAGTTCACCCAAATTGGGACAAACAATTTCATGTACACATCGATGCTTCCAGCATTGCCCTTGGAGCAGTCTTGGCTCAACTGGGGGACACTTCAGTTGACCACCTGGTATATTTTTCAAGTCATAAATTGTCCACAGCAGAATGGAACTACACCACAACAGAGCGAGAGGCAGTGGCAATGGTGTATTCCCTTCAGAAGTTCCGCCACTACCTGTTGGGAGGTACATTTAAATTTTTCACAAACCACTCAGCTTTGAAATATTTGGTAAACAAACCGGTCTAAGAAGGAAGAATTGGAAGATGGCTCCTACTCTTCCAGGAGTTCACCTTTGAGGTGATCGTAAAGCCTGAAAGATTGAACGTAGGGCCCGATCACCTGTCTTGACTAGAGAATGGAAAAAATGGGGGATCTCTAGATGATCAGTTACAAGACGCTGTTCTTTTCAGATTAGAAGCCATCCCAGAATATTTGGACCAAATAGCAACCTACCTCATGACAGGGAAGTGCCCACATAAATATACATCAGTCCAAAAAAACACCTGGTAATTCGAGCTGCAAAATATCAACTCATAGCGGGACACCTATATAAGATGGGACTAGACCATATTCTTCGGAGATGTGTCATGGACCATGAAAGGGAAGTGGTACTATGGTAATGCCACAGTGGGGTTGCCCTCTTGTAGTTAATTTAGAGAGCAGCACATCAGGTAGAAGGGCTTCACTCGGAGCTCCAACAAAGATGCGAGTAGCAGCAATTACAAATCAGCACGATTACTGAAGAGAGTGAACAGCTGAGGACAGAAAATGGTAATATACAAGAACAACTGGAAACAGTGGCAAGAATATTCTGATATGTTTGGCCCATATTAACGGCCAACAACAACCAAATACCAGAAGGGATAAAGGAGAATGATATAGTCGAATTCTCGGTTCACATCCGGGTGGCATGTTCGAACCTCCATAAGGAAAATGAGGAGCTCAAAGTAGCATTGGAAGCCTGGCCTGCGTTGCCAGACCTAGCGGTTGTATACACAGAGAAGATATCCGAGAGACAGAGCCAAGTGACAAAAATGCAGAAAGTTCTAAGTACTGCAGCGAAAGAAGCCTATGACCTACTGAAGGGTCTACAGGAATGTTCGACCTTGCTCACACTGAAGTCTTAACCGCTTTCATTACAACTACAACAAGTTTCAAGGGAGATCCAAGAGGCCACAGGCCCTACTGGACTCGACCAACTATATGCTCAAGCGGACGCTTTGGAGGTCCAGATACAGTAGATTGAAGAAAGCTCAACTGCAGCAAAGCAAGCGCTCTGAGAACTGAGACAGCGAATAAAAACCAGTGCCCAAACAATGCAACAACCGGTCTCCGAGGCCGATATGAAAATACATAATGTTTTTGGTAGCCTATCAGTTGTTTCAGGGGAGGAAGTGGTCACGCAAGTCATAGCACAAACTGATTCGCTCATGTAAGGATGGCATCACGCCATGACGACCTTTGAAGAACTCAAGGCATCAGCTCTGACAAAGGTCCCAGAATTGGGGCTCTTGTTTGGACAGTCGGGAAAAAGAGGAAAAGCAAAGCAGAATACAGGGCCGAGCGGACCGATGGAAATAGAGACAGTGAAAAGCAATTGACTCGGGGAAAGTCAATAGGATCTGGTTGGCGCCTGTTGGGGCCCTTGTTTTGAAATCAAACAGTTTTAATTTGCGGATAGTATGTGGCGGGACGCAACCACAGTAGGAACAGAGCTGTCAAGGTTGCGAAGGAGTGAAGAATAGGTGGCACGGCTATTGTGGGAGCAAGCACAGATGGTGGAATAACATGGCAGGAGACAAGCAGTAGAACTCCCGATGAACAGAGGGAAGCAGAAGACGGTCGAGCGAGAAGAAAGGACGAAATATCAGTTGCACTGGAAGCAGAACAAATAGGCAGTCGGCCAGCGGAGAAAGGAGGTTGGCACGGGAGGAATGAGGAAACAAGAGCCATAAGAGAGCTCTGTTCATGTTGTTCTATTCTCTATCTCTCTCTGTATCTTTGTGTTCTAATCTACTAGATAGGACCTCTTTGTAATCTGTTCGGTTAAAGCTCATGTTGAGGAGAATTGTAATAGTTTGTTGCTGATAAGTGAATTATAATATGATCGGAGTTTGTTGTTCACAATATATGTTGTAGTCTAGATTGATTAGTGTGGTAGTATTTTAAAATTTTATTGATTGTCTTTTTGAATGTGCTTCTTAGGGATATCACCCATGTAATGTTGCGTTTGCTTAAGCTCTGAGATAGTTCTGGTTCATACATATCTAATCTGCTAGGTTGATATCAATCTACTCCCAATCTTAGTAAGGTCATAGCACGCCTTGGATGAGACTCTCTACTCCTCGGAGCAGGGTGAAAATGTTGGCGTGGTGCTAGACTACAACGGAAATCCTTGTTGGCCTCTAATCTGAACTTGGGTCTTGCCTAAGAGACCTTTTTCCTCGCCAAAAATTGTGCATTGTACACATAGGTGTTGGTTGGGACCTTCCCCTGTAAGCATTGCTGAAAGAGATACTTATGAAGGTACGAGTCTTCGACGATTTTGATAAAAGTGCAATGGTTGTAAGGTACGATACCATCTTGACATGAAAGCTTGTGTTGTAGTCAAATGTCAGGAGGATCGATGACATCTATGGAAAATTATGTCTCCCACAATGCCACTCGAGGATGCCCCTTTTATGGAGAGGGGTGATCCAAGGTACCACTTTCTTTTTGGAAAATAGGTGTTGAAGTCAACAAAAAGGAAGCCTCAGCTGAATAAGAAGGTCATTGATTCAGGGGATCAGGATCCTGGATGTGATGGGTTTAACACATGCATGATGGCGAGAGATTATTGAAAACTGATGATGGGGATTCAGTGACCCAAGGTCGGAGTATAAAAAGCAGCTTGGTGGCATTCATAAATATTTATAATGGGGAAATCCATGGAGTCGGTAGGACTTCTAGGGTGGGTATAAACTGGTTATGAATATCATGGTGGCTTCTGTGTGAGGGTGTGATACTCCGACCAAGGGTGACAAGGACCGCTACCATGGGGGAAAAAATGAATGAGTGGGTAGGGCACATAGTGCACCGTTTGCGATCTTTGCACACTTACCAAAAGAATAAAATAATGGGGTTTGGTTTGCACAAAACATAGAGACGTGTGCCCCAAAACATGAAAGTGTTCACTCACTAATGATGTGAGGAAGGTGTTTTGCTGAGGGTGGGGGCCCCATTGGCTGGTCTCATGTGTGGGGTTGATGAAGCGGATGAAAATGTATCGCAGATGGGATTATGTTGATGGAGGTATGGTGGGCCAAATACGAGGCACGATAGTGCACTTTTAATCTTCTTGCACAACCTGGTTGTCTGGGAAAGGGGTATTATTTTGTATGGTAAAGCTTGACCTGATGCATGGCGAGTGAATGGGCATGAGGTGCTTCCCAAACTATAGTGGTATGGCCATGGTGTCACTTTTTCTGTGATAAATGGTCTACTTTAGGTGACAAGCGCCATGGAGGGGAGACTCTACCGACTGACGAGGATGTTTATCATGTGCAAGGAGAGGTGACGATAAACATGGTCAGATATGTGGAACCTATGGTTAATTCTGATGGAGAAATGATGTCAGGATATGCAGATTTTTCTGGAACTCTATCATGTTGGGGGTAGAATGATACCTGTTCTTGAACTTTCAGTGGATGGAGTTGTGGAAGGTTTTCATTTTTTCCTGCAAAAACAACTACCTCAAGTGAAAGCATCTTCTTTGTCCAATATTATTGAAAGATGTGAGCTTTAGAAAAGAAGATGAGAGAGGGCATACCTGGCGGCACTAAAAATTTATTTTTCCGGGAGTGTGAATGTGTGGCATCACCTTTGTTTGTTATGGAGTGTTGATTAGAGTGTTGCTTTCGGTTCGGAGAATGAGCCTTTTTATATCTCGTTATGGTCCTCCAAAGTTTTTGAAAAGGGCGATATATAGGTGAATATGGCCCTAATTCAATTCGTTTGTACTTGTTGAGTTTTTGAGTGGTCAACGGCTTCTGCGGAGCATTTCTTGCCATTGCAGTCAACCTGAGCACCAGGGATTAGCGATATCATGCTAAAATAACCTCCATGATGTCTTGCACTTTAATTTTTCCAGTCTGAGGGTGCCAGGATCCGTACAAACTGGTTTGTATGGATTCTGAGCCATTTTTACCCTAGATTGCACAAGCGATCAGGGTAAGAGCACTCCTTCTGCACACGCTTTCTGGGGTTTTGTGCGCCTTAGGTGATATTTTCTCCTTTCTTGGCATGCCTTACATGTGCCTGTGAGAAATACAAGCGCACCTTTAGTGCACATGTCTGAGGCACAAGCATGCAGAAGGCCGAGGCAAAGTTTTGGATTTTTTGCTTGTTTTTTGATGTTTTTTCTGTTGCTGATGGGTTCCTGTTTGGATGATAGGCTATTGTGGAGGGAGCGGGATTGGACCGAGCTCTATACTAAATTAGCCTTCGATGGTCAGGCATGCCGATATTTGGCACAATGGGGTCTCCTGAAGTTTGCGGAGAACGAGCTTCCTCGGTCATAGGACTGACTGTTGTATTACTTGATCCAGCGTTGGAACAGGCGGCGCAACGTGTTTGTGTTGCATGGGACTGACCTTGCTATCCGTCCTGAAATGGATATATACTTTGTGACCAGGTTACTGCCTCAGAGTGAGGCACTGCAGTACCCACTTCCTTCTAGGCGTGTGGATCTTGAGAGGTTCCGAGCGCGTCATTGTGGCGGGGGCCCCCTTATAGAGGGGTGCATAGCCATTGCCTCGGTGACATATTTGGATGAGCGGTGCACTCCAACGGCTATTGTGTGACTTGTAGGGTCGTCAGCTCCACATCGGGCACTAAGCCCACAGGTTGGAGTCTTGTGCCAACTGAGGGCCGGACATTTTTTTATTTTTCCTGCTTCTGCTATGACGAGATGGTGATGCAGCTTAACAAGGTCTGGAATGGATCAAATTTGTTTACGTACACTAGAATTTTATGTAGCATCATGTACGAGAGGGTGGTGCTGTTGAGACCAGTGTTGGCGGTGCCTCCTAGGGGGCCACGAGAGCCTTGCATGAGGAGGTGGGCTCCTGTGATGCTGCGAGGAGGTGGGGTATGGTGGGGCGTTACTGGAATGCCATGACGGAGTCCTAGTTTGAGGTCAACCCCCAGATGTTTCTTCCATTCCCATATGTAGGGATGGAATTTCGAGGGGATCCAGAGATGGGTCTCCCTCCTGGCTATGCTTGGAGGCCAACATGTATGTTTTTATGTTTTCTGCATTTATTTGAGTATATATGTTTTTATGTGTTTTGATGGTGACACTGACATAGTTTTGGTTACTCTTGTAGATGTTGGTGAGGTTGGCCACCCCATGGCTTGATTGGTTGGCCATGGTCCTATTAGGAGACCTTGCGGAGGTCGTGGGGGGTAAGTAGGAGATCCTGCATAGCCTCACAGTGGTGGACCTGGTGGTGGTGTTGGTGGTGGTGTTGGCCCTTCGGGAGAGGGCAGTAACTCGGCTACTGCCGAGGCTACGACCGAGTGAGCTCGTACCGACACAGAGGCGGCACATGTGGATGCAGCGGAGGCTCTCATTGCTGAGTTGAATACTCGGGTGTCAGTTCTAGAGAATGCCTGGGGTCGAATGGACTGCTTTACCTAGGGGATGCCTTCTTGAGGCTTTCTGGATGATCTCAAGGAGGTCTGGCTAGAGATGCTGATGGCCCAGGAGAGGGACTATTGGCCTGTTTTACGTCAGGTGGCAGTCTCTGTTTTGACGGCAGCTCCAGTAGTGGTATCGGGAGCAGCTGTGGGTCCAGGTGCCCCACTTGGGAGAGCACTAACCTAGAGTTTATTTGTACATAGGGAAAGCACCCATTATGAGGATGCTTCCCCTATTTTTGATGAATTTTTGTGTATCTTTGGGCTAATCGATGGGTCAAAGACACTATTTTTTGTACACAGACACATACACTATAATATATATGAGATATATTTTTTGTGGCTTTACATTTTGTGCCCCCTGTTTCTGCTTATGGATGATTTTATGTTGATGGATGATTTTTTTTTTTTTTTTATATGTATGATGGTTTATTCGAGATGCATTCCATTTTAGAATATTGCTAGCTATGCGATCAACTGTTTGGCTTTGACTCCTTGGTACATGTATAAATGTAATGTACTCAAATTTTCTGCTTAATATTTTTGCATGCAAATATTTTCTAAATAGGTGTCAATCTCCTATCTCAAATGTTTGGTTTAACTGTGACACTACTAACTGGGAATCGAGGTAGATATGCATATGGCGTATGCTCTAGTGGAGGGCATCGCACATAAGTCTGATGAAGACGTCATATTCTACATGATTCTTTGTTATTGAACCAATGCACACATTGTTTTTGTAGAGTGGTGATCAGTCAGGGTGATAGATAACCCAAGCTGCTGCTACTAAACATTGAGACCATCCTGATGCTCCATCAACAAATCTGAAGTAAGGTTCGGGTTGGTAATATATTGCGGCACTCAAGCGCATTTTGTAATAAGTTTTTGGTCAAAATTTTGGAGTGATTGGGTTTGTGTACATTAACTCTAGGGTAGGGCCTTCTTGGCCCTTATGGGTAGAACTTCTTGAGGTAAAGGCCGTTGACGGCGTTCCTAAGGCATGTCCCATCCGGTTTCGTCAAGATGTATGCCCCCTGGCAGAGACAATTTTTTACGATGTAGGGTTCTTTCCACAAGGTTTCAAATTTTCCTAGCCCTAGGGCTTCTTTTTCGACATCATAGCGGAGAACTAGTTCTCCCTCGGTGAATGAGCGAGGGATGATGTGGCGGTCGAATGATTATTTTACCCTTTCCTTATGGGCCTCGTTGTGTTGCAGTGACTGTTGTTTGCTTTTGTCGACGAGCTCTAGTTGTACTAGGTGTTGTTCTAGAGGCTGGGTATCATTGAGGAGTTCGATGGTAGCATGTAAATTCAAGATTTCACGGAAATCAATGCAAAAGCACAAGGAACCCTAATTTTTTGTGACATGAATAAGGTGGGAGTCCTGGGACGTGGGGGCGGCTGCAATCCTATTCTTGGTATACGATGATACAAATCGTATGTGGTGTATTTTGTCACCGGCATTTGGTGGGGGAAGAATCTCCATGATGGGATTTTGTGTAAGCACAAGGTTGGGTCCCCCGTTAGGATGGTCAATTTCCTGCTGGTGGAAATTTTTCTTATTGTCGAGGCGCCTGAATGTTTCCATTAGTAGGCATGCCTCTGGTTCGTGGTTTTGGCCAATGCAAATGGTGCATGGTACCATTGTGCCAACGAAGTATATTGTGTGGGAACCAACACTACTCTTCGTCCCTGATGTGGATGCTTGGAAATGATCTGTGGTAGAGGATGAGGTCTTCTACTTTAATTTCTGTGTCATTGGCTTAGGTGCATCTAACTCGTTGGGGGAGTGTAGACATAATTCTGTTGTTACTGCTCTGAGCTTGGAGAGATGCTCACATTTAATCGTATGGTGAAAGTGTGAAAAAATCTGGAAATAGGTATGCGTGATCTTCTCTTTGTTAGAGAGAATTCTCAGTGGTTGAGAATAGACTATACGAAAACTTCTTGCGAGGGGCTTCAGTTCTTTACATTGATTGAACCGATGGTCATTCAGGTTGCATAGTTCTCCATTGTCTTCGATTTGGTCTGGGTCATGTTTGGTTGGTGTTCCATCCTATTTTTCCCCTTATGATGATGTGGGTGTGGGGTTGTTGGTCTGGGGGTGATGTACTTTCTATATCATTTCAGTTCATCGTCTCATTTCTTCTCTATTGTATGAATCATATCAATGAGGGGACGAACTCGCAGGATATAGGTACATTGTTGTCCACAGTGATTTCCCTGATATACTGGGTAAAATAGCCTAGATATGGGGGTCCCATCATGCTCAGTTTCTAGTTTGGCAAGGTACCAGTGTCGTAACGCTCCTAAATCAGGGAAAATAGCGACCACGTGATTGGTTTTTTTACATAATGCACATGTTGGTCTTCTCTGTAGAGAGCGATTGGGGGTAACTAGGGGTTCCCTGAGTGTTCGCTTTTTAGCTGACAAGAATAGGATGGATATGTTCGTCACATCTTCTTGGGTTGTCGATCTGTTCATGGATTCAGAGTCCATGCCATCTTCTTGGGAGAGGTAGACTATAGTTGAGCACAAGCTAGCGAGTGTTAATCGGAATCGGGGATATAATGACAATTTTCTAGAAGGGGGTTGTCGGTGCATAAAGTACATGTGAATTGTGTTGCCCGCAATACAATGTAGGAAACCCATTCTATAGGATACCATCTGTGGATAAGTTCCAGGGCTGCACATTCTTCGCGGAAGTGACCATGTTCGTCACACAACCTGCAGCGTATGATGGGGGGGGATATGAACGGGTGTCACAGTCATTCCTCCTATAGGTACAGGATGGTACGAGGTTTATCTCTATAAGACTGGGTGGGGGGATCCTCTTGATATGATCGCTCGATGGTGTGCAAGGCATCCCCATATCGCGGGATTTCTGGGAAATTATGGGTATGGTGCCCATAATTGTTGCAGATAGCACATGCGTGATTGGTATGCAATATTTTTCCTTTACCCTTGGTGGTAGGTTCCTTTTTACGGGAACGTGGTGTCACGATGTCTGCCTTTGAGCTGAGAAGCGATTTTAATTCATTCAGCTCTGGGCAGATATGGGTAGGGTGTCCTATTACGTCGCATATGGCGCAAACTAGTCATTCTCGTTGTGTGGCAGGGGTTTCCAACTTCTTTTCTTTTCTCTCACTTTTCTTACTAGTGATCATCGGTTTTGCAATGGGAATTTCCTTCGCAGGGATGTTTTCAACTATTTTCTGAATGGGTGGGGCCTCCTCGAGATTGAGGGGCTTTAACCCTGTGGCAGTGATTTTTGTGGCTCGTGTCCTAGTAGGGGGAACGAGATACCAAACAAGTATTGCAAACGATATGTTTGGTAACACCATTATTTCCAAAACTTGTTGGGATACATAACCAATTGGGGGGTAGAGGAAAGGGGTTTGGGAAGCAGTGTAGGCTAGAGAGGCTGTTGTGGTCAAGGACATGGTGTCATTATTGCTTGTGTCTATGTCCTGACTAGCTTCAGTGCTTGATGTGGACATCATGCACACTAGAGCCCCTTTGACATCAGGTGATGACTCTGGTATAACAGGGGGATATCCTAGGAATGATCCTTGGATGGATGACGGTTTGAACTAGCCAGAGCCATATTTTTGGTATCATGACAATGTGTCTGTGGATGTATCTATGCAGGGTAGAATGACATCAGTATTTGTTAAGGGCCACTTTTTCTATGTGTCAATTGGTCGACAGTAACGATGCAATACTCATGGGGGAACATCATAGTGCAGAAGATGGAGGAGGCTATAGCTGACATAGCGTACATATAACTTCGAACACAGAGTATATTATAGTCCAAGTGGGCATCCAAGACTTTATTGTCTATAAGGACCATCTTTCCAGCTAAGAAGGCTGAGATGTTTTGGTAGAGGCTGATGGGAGTTGAAGGGAAATCGTCATATGCTATAGGTGTGATGACTAATGGCTTCATTTCGGGAGACCCTAACTTCTACCAAACGTTCTTTGACATGATGCATGTGGATGCACCCTCGTCGATGACACATCGATGAATGGTAATATTTTGGACTGATACTAGTATCTTAAAGGTGACTGTCAAAGGAAGCCTAGGGGTGGATTTGTCTAAATAAAAAGCCATTAGGCATGTATTGGCAGGGTCTATAGTGCCTAACGCAGAAAGCAAGGCTTTTCATTGCTTTGTGCATGACTGTAAAAATTCCAGAGCTGACATAGTAGCAGGAGATTGTGCTAAGTCATCCACAATGCTATAATTATGGGTTGCTTTGGAACAGTTTTATACTTGCCTAGTTGGTTCCTTAGCCATCTTCGGCAAAGGTTTGACATACATCTTTGATATGGTCAAAGGTGCAGTTGGTGCACTGGTACTAGCCTCTGATGCGTTGGTTTCTGGTGGGGTATCGTAATCTCGATTCCTTGTTTGAAAAAACATATCTTCGCCAGTCATGTAGATTTCATGGCTTTTTTTTCCGAAGTCGTCAGAATTTTGTTGCTGAGTGCTAACTGTCCCTTAATGGGCGGAGAGCTCCTGCATCACTGTTAACTATTGGCCATATCCCCCTAGTCCACATTTATTCTGAATATTTTTCAGCACAAGGAGGTTGGGACAGTGGTCAATGTAATGGTCGTACTCACCACCGATCGAACAAGAGTGGTTTGTTCGAACAGGTGGCCTTTTTTCTGTCATTGGGCATTTCTTGGCTCCTAGTTTTGATTTTTTTTGGGGTCGCTTCTAGCGTGAGGTCGCGGAGGGTGTTGCTGGCTATTGCCCCCTTGTCCAGGATTTCTTTTGGGCTTGTTTTTTCATTTTTTCTTAACCACGTTAGGAGGATAGTTCTCCTAGTTATATGGTTGGCGCGGTTAGTTTTGGGAAGGCTGTAAAAAGTTCACTTATGCATTATTCTGCATAGACGGGTCTTATGCCAGGGACTGAGCATAATGCGGTCCCTAGTTTGTGAATGGCTATTGGGGGGGATCTCTTTCTTCAGCATGTCTCTTTGTGTACTAGGTCCCCTAAGCCAGAGGATAGGGCCGTCCCCATTGATATGATGATGCCATACTGGTCAAATGTTGCGGAGGCATTTGATGACTTTGGTAGCCAGGTTGTGGTATGTTATGGGTATAATCGTACGTGTAACCGGGGTTTTGAATGTTGCTTCTTGGGTAAATTTGGGTCAATGACCCAATTAAAAATTCTGCAGAATTCGACATGCCTGGAAATTCTTTCTAAGTTTGTAGGCGTAGGGAATTTGGCAGGATATTGTAAATATAGCCTGATTGTGTATAGATTAGCTCGAGTTATTGGGCCCTGCTGATGGCGTCCTCTTCGATTATGGGCCTTTGTTACGCCACATCCTTCGAAATCTCTGCAATGAGAGTTTTCAAGAACATGTGTAATAGTACGCTATCTTCGAGTTTGGCTTTACATAAACTATGATGCCACTGACATTTGTGGAAATGGTCCTAGATATGGACGGTGGGGGTTTTCCTAAATTGTGTTAGTAATTCCATTCTAGAATCATGGTGAATGGGTAACTAAAAATATGTTATGAATGCAGTGGCGAGGGCGCTAAAGGTTCCATGTGTAGCAGAGGGTTGCTCCACATACCATTTCTCTGCTACTCTTGTCAGAGTGCATTTAAATAGTCTTAATCGAATCGTATCATCCACGATGTTGTTCGATGAGCACCATAGGTGGAAAGTCATAACATGATTTCCTGGGTCTTCCACTTACTTTCCTTCGAACTTTTGAATGTCCGAAGGGAGCTTCGTGGGCATGGGAGGCCATATGGGGTTGTGTGCAATGGGGTCATTCGTCAACTTGGTTAAATATAGTAGATTCAACGAAGCTAGAAAAGGTGACTGCGAGGTTGTAGCCATTGCAACTTGTGAAAAAACAATGTTATGGTTAGGAAGAGGGTTTATCTGTGACGTACCCTACTATGTATTCGACTGGATTCCTGAATGGGTAACACTCCTCTGCCCTCTAGGGGTTGTGGAAGGAGTGGTATGTGGCATGGCTTTGGGAGACCAACTAGGGTTCCCAACTAAGGATTCCCCAATAAAGGACGAACCAATAATGGTGGCAGTGTTCCGTCTTTGATGCCTAAATGGCGAAAGACCTGGAACCCCTCCCGGTAATGGGGGGAGGTCCAAAAGACGTCTAGATCGACAAGGTCCCGTTTGGTCCATTCTAGTGTCAAATAGGTCTGCCTTTGGAAATTTTTGAGAGGATAGAGATTATAATCAAATCAAAAATCCGACCACATGCATAAAACAAAGCGAAAAATGAAATATATTTTCCCTTTAAATTAATCCTATGTGACTAGTCAATCAAAAAATATGGTTTTTGTTTGTTTGCGTATGATACTCAAATCCTAGAAGACCTAATATTCCTCACACACTCAAATGTAACTGGGCCTTGAGAAGATATCTTGTGAGTGCTGGCACAACATCCCGTAAGAGCTGGCGACGCCCCCAGACAGTCGAAGATGTAGATGTGTGTGACAAAAAAGTTAAAAAGCACATAGTTTTAACGTGTGGATATGTCATGATCCTTTTCAAAATCCCCTATTAAACTATGTTTTATTGTTCCTTTCTCAAAAGAAAAACATGCGCGGATATGGGCCGCTTTTAATTTTTCCTTGTTAATCTATGTGATAAACTCCAGGGAGATGGTGAGTTGTGAATATATAGCATTGATATGCTTGCCTAGGATCACCAAAGGGTGCAAAGGCAGCAGAGATTACTTTCTCTTCTATTGAAAATTCAATCCTGGTATCGAAATCCTAGTGCAAAAATTGAACTAAACTAATGACTTTTACACTAGAAAAAAGGAACTAGCTAAGCATGCATGGACTTAGGCCACTTGCTTTGGCTAATTATCTAGGTGTCTTGGTACCTAAATTTGCAAAACATAACATTTTTTTGGAATGCAAGTTAATTTCCCCCCCTACATAAACTACGTGTGAACTTTGCAAAAATCAACTTGAAATAAAACTAACACCAAGCCTACCAAAAGTAGCTAAGAGTGAGCTTTAGCAAGCAGCGGGGTACCTCAACTAGTGCTGGTAGATGTATTATGGGCTGCCAGGCACTTTACAAGTAGGAAAAGATAGAAATATGGGAGAAATTTCTCGATTTGTCTTTTGCATGCAAAAGGCTAAAACAGGTGCGATGTCTACACGTAGGTCAGCTCTAAACGCGAGCCTTGGGTGTGTCTGTTTGTGGAAAATGCGCGCAAATTCCTGAAAAAAATAATTTTTTGGAGCTGCTTTGCTTAATCTGTCACTTAGGATGAACTAGGGGCTGAAGGAGAGAAAGGGGGGAATTTCAGCCCAACTCCACAGTATAGACAGAGGTCCCTGCAAAAAGGTACAACCACATAAACTTGGAAATAAACGTTAGTGGAGTCGCCAATCCTATGTTAGTGTGTTTGGTGCACGCATGTACAAAATCACATCAACTTAAAGGGTGTGGTTTTCCCTCTTAAGTTATTGGTCATAGGCAGAAAATATATGGAGTCAAGCAAGTTAGTGAGACATGCTAGAACATAAACATACTAGATAGAGAAATAGCATGCATATTCAAACATAAAAATTAAACTAAAACTAAAACAATAACAAAAAAGCTCTAAATAGAGTCAAACAAATTCAATAATCCAAACGGCGGCACTTACATCCCCTCTTATTGAGTGCTATTAGGAAATGAGGATGAAACTCTAACCCACCTACCAAGGGGCCCTTAGAACTTGGGGTCCTAAGTCCCGATGCAAGGATGTCTTTACTTCCAAGCTGCCTTGGCGCAAAGTCTCCCTCTCTCTACTATGGTGGAATGAAGTTTTTGGAGAGCCAACAAATGAGTCCCCTCTGTCTCTGCTCCGGATCACACACTGCTGGTATTTCTTGGGGTAATTCTGGCCAGCATAACAATGTGCTCTCAAGTTACTCATCTTTTGGTGGCCTTTTATAGGAGAATTCAAATCCTCCTTCCCTCTCTTGGTACATTGTGGATGGTGACCCAAGATAGGGGGATGATTCCATTGTGTGCTCCCTTGATGTCCTAAGGAGGCTTGGGTGGTTGTCCTTAGGCGGCTTCAAGTGTGGAATCAATGTCTTGGAGTGTGCTTTTTATGGTCCCTGAAAGTGACTCCCTCCACTCCCAGGATTGCGCGCTTTTTGGGTCAAAAGGAGCGCAAAGGCATGCTTATCGAAGGATTTTGAGCACAAAAGAATTTATGACTAGTTAAAATTTGATTTTTTCCTCAGAACTTAGAGATTTTTAAATACTTCCAGATTCTCTAATGTCTTTCAACCCTGTAAATCCTTTTCCCTGACATTAAATAATGTCACCTTTGCTTGTATGATTTTCCAGTGATAACACCGACTATGCAAGTTGTCTCATGGGTTGGATGTCTTAGGCCTATATATAGCAATACAAAAATCGTATAAATCTAAAATGAAAATCCCTAATTCTGAAATCACGGAAACAGGGAGAAGAAAGGGCAGAAACAAAAAGAATGTAGGGTTTAGGGTAAAAATGGATTTTTTTATATTTTATTTTTTATTTTGTTTCTGAAAATGAAATGAAATTGAAATTTTTTCTTACTGCGTAAAAAAAACTGCAGAAAAAAAGTAAAAAAAACAATAAACTTTAATCACGAGATTGTTTGAAATTCTATGCTATAGGGTTTGAATCACCAGAGGTTTGGAATTCTAATTTTCTTAATACTTTTTTTCGAACGTATTTTTTTGCTCCATAGTGCTCTCATGCTATGTTGCTCGAGGTATGTTTCCTGCAAATCTCTAGCTGAAATTTTTGCAAAAATAGAGAAATAATGAAAAGTGTTTATTATTAAAAGAATTGTTTTATGAAATTAGATTTTTGAAAATATTTTGCCACCCATTTTTCAATTTACCTCTTTTTTTTCACTTAAAGAAAATAGAGTTGTGCATTTTTTATTTGTGGTTATTTTTCGTCGATGCGTCACTTAATATCACCGCACTGATGCATCCGTTTATGTCACGACACCGATGCACATTAACGAAAACACACCGGTGCAGTGATCTGTTTATTAGCACTGATAACAAGAAGGTCATTTTTAATTCACCAAAATTACTTTTAGGTGTGTGCACCAAAATTTATTGTTGATTTTGCTCAAATGCAGGTCATAATTATATCGAATGGACAATTCTTCAAAATCCAGCTCATTCCATAATATTTCTCAAAGTCCATCACTGAGTTCTCACTATCCACCTTGAGACATAATATTTACTTTAGATTTTGTTTATATTTTCATTATCTAATTGAATTTATGTTTTTTTATCCATGTCAATCATGCACAACTTAATTAAATTTATAATGTATAGAAATTTTCAGTTTCACGCAAATTCAGAATCGAGTTCAAATGCACGAAATATTCAAATTTAAGCTCCAAAACGTCGGAAGCTCCTATTAGGAGCATCATACCTCAAGGCGCATTTGGTAGATGAAAATGGACAACCGCTTCACCCTGCCAATTTTAAAAATATTGCATCTTCTAGCCACAATCCTGGGATATGAATGATGATAATAATTATAATTGTTTGGTATATTGACTAATGTAATTATTTCGACGTAAAACCAATTAACCATGAAATATTTTCAACATGGTTAGTAATTGATATCATATATTTTGTACTAATCATGTTCAAATATATATTTTTTAATTATTAGGATTCTAGTGATGATGAGCGACCTACCTACCATCTTCTGTTGCACCCTATGACAATGTCAAATCAAGAGAAGAATGGATTAAGAGAAAAAATCAGAGAGGAACGATACCAAGAATGGTTGAATCAACCACCAATTCAATTCCCGCTATGTCCAGATTCACCAATTAGGAATGAATACAACAATAGTAGTTCTTCAAAAGATGGCAATGGAGGCAATCAAATAGAGGTTGGTATGGATGATTACTTAAGGGATATGACTGCCATGGAGATAGCGCTGTTAAAAGCATTCCAAAACGATGATCAGCTAGGGGATGATTCTCATATTGCTGACACCTTTTTTGAAAGCCTTAAATTTTCTTCCACCACCCCTCCCTTTGGACCTGGCGGTCTGTCAAAGTCTACCCAGTTGCGAACAATGATTTTACTGTAAAACTTGAAAGAAAAGTTTGGTTTTTCGAATGCATGTTTCTCGAAAATTTTGAGGTAAGTTACCATAAAGTCCTCCCTTATATAAATTTGAGAAATATAATCAGTACAATGCAATGAAAATTACAAATGATAAATTTTATGAATGTTAATAATTATATCGGAATTAATGTACATTTATTGATATATTTTTCCATGATCACCAACTACAGGTTATTCAAATATAAGGTTCTTCTAAGTTATAATGTCTTACCCGGTAGCTGCGAAGAGGCAAAGAAATTGTTGAAAATGTTGCGTGTTGAGTACATATCATATCATGCATGTCCAAATGATTGTATTCTATATAGAGGAGAATATACATACAAAGAGATATGTCTAAAATGTGGGCATGACAGGTATGATAAATCAAAAAAGAAGGGTAAATCATGTACTGGTCCTCCTTTTAAGGTATTGATGCACATTCCCATAATCCCAAGGATTCAAAGGCTCTTTCATTGCAAAGAATTAGCTATGCTGCAGGGATGGCATGCCTCACACAAAAGTGAGTTGGGAGTTATGCGAATCTCAACTGATTCAATAGCCATGACGCATATAGAGGATACATGGCCCGAAAAATTCAAGGATGAAGTACGAAGTCTGCGACTCAGCATAGCCATGGATGGAATCAACCCATATTCCCTCCAAAACACCAAATGTTATGTTTTGTTTGTAGTAGTTATCAATAAAAATACCCCCCCATGGTTGTCCATGAAGAATGAACATCTTAAGTTGGCTCTCATAGTCCCTGGTAGAAGACAAGTGAAGAATATGGATGTCTACTTACAACCACTGGTAGATGAATTGAAGGAATTATGGGATGGGATGAATTTATATGATGTATCAACACCCATCGTAGCAGAGAGGAGTTTTAAGTTGTATGGTATACGTGCTTACACGACACATGATTATCCAGGCTTAAGAGTTTTCTTTGGTAAATTACATGTTTAATTTATTGATTTGTTTATATACGTATCAATATTATTTCACATATTAGTTATTTGATTCATTGTAATTGTTCTAATATTCATGATATTATATAATGTGCGATGCATATTAATTGTATACAATAATCTCGCAGGTCTTGTAACAAAAGGGTATTTTGGATGTAAATGTTGTGGACCTTCTATGAAATCTATATGGTCCAAGGACCTACAAAAGCCAATGTATGATTACTCTAGGGTATTACTCCTAGAATAACACCCTTACAGAAGAGCAGCATTCGCTTTCAATGGTAAACGAGAGAGGACCCAAAGGCCTCCAATAATGACACCAGTTGAATGGCTTAGAGCATATGAGAGAGAAAAGGAGAAGGAGTTCATAGAAATGTTCGATTCAAATGGAGAGCCTATGTTCGATGATCCATAATTCTTCGACACCTATGTTTAGAGATTGCCCATTGGGATGAAAAGGAAATCTATCGTTTATAACCTCCCATATTGGGAGCATCTTAATATTACCCACTTATTAGATCCCATGCATATATTTAAAAAAAATCATCTTCTTTATGGAGGCACATATCATCGAAACAAAGTGACATGTTGGCTATTAGGAAAGATCTTATTGCTTCAAAAAATAAAAATAAAAATTGGCCAAGAGGATTAGAAAGTACGTGATCAGAGGTAGGCGTTGGTCCCTCTAATTCATGGATTTTCAAATAAGGTGATGTCCCATTGACTTTAAAAAAATATGATATTTCTTTGGAAAAGAAATTTATAATGGGTGTGAGGGTGCCAACTTCATACGGGTCTTCACTATGATGCTCCTTCACCGTGGATGACCATTTTTTAGGGTTGAAATCGCATGACCATTTTAATCTTCTAAGAGTACGTATAATGTCAAAAGCATGATTTTATTATTTGTTATATTAATAAATTTTATCCCATGCGGGGATCATAAAACATAACTAATTTTGTATATTATTGCACATGTTTATAACTTTGCAGTGTCAGTATCCTTTGTTCATGCGTGGGTGTGTGAAACATGAATTCGCTCCAGACCTAGGACGTGCCATATCTAAATTATCTGCATTTGTATGTTGGATCACGTCAAAGGAGATTCATTTGGCTAGCATTCCATGGTGGCGTCAAGAGATAGTTGAGATTGTTTGTATGTTTGAGAAGGAACTGCCGACAAGTTTCATGGAATTATAGGTTCATCTTCTAATTTAGCTAGTAGATGAGGTTGAATTAGTTGGGATGGTTTCTTGTCGATGGATGTTCTTCTTAGAAAGGTATATGAAGAAATTGAAAGGTTTTGTTCGACAAAGGGAAAAACCCGAGGGGTCTATGGTAGAGGGGTACATATCGTATGAGTATTTCTATTATGCCAGTGATTACATCAAGCAGATTGACAACAAACCAAGTGCGGTGATTTGGGATGATGAAAGGGATGAAGACAAAAGATAAGGGGAGTTGCTCCAAACGAGTGGAAAAAATCGCTTGATAAAGAGTAAGCGGCTTATAATTTTTCAAATTTACAAAAGGTAAATATTCATGTTGAAATTTGATATAATGTATATTTTGATCTCTAAGTACTATATAATGTCAATTTTATTTCATCAATGAATGCAGAAATTGACGAAATCAATAAATTTGTTCTTTACAATTCTGAAGCGACACAACCGTGGGTCGCATTGTACAAACAAAAGAGGATGAAATGGGATACTAACAGGAAAGAATTTAGATGGTTGAATGGTAGAAGTGTGCCTTATCTCGATCATTTAAAAGAAAATATGCTAAAAATATGCCCCAAGAGTTGGGTTGCTGACCAAGTCAGAGAGAAATACAGTGCAACTAGTCATTACCCGCGTGTTGAAGAGGATGCGCTAAACATAGGAATTGAGTGCAGCAAATCGGTAATAATCTATTTAATTTATATGTAAATTTGAAACTTATAAGACATCTATATTTCCTATTTTAACTATTGGGTTATTATAAGACACACGACACTATGATTTTTTAAATTTTTTTATAATAGGTGCATTTGTTCCCATCTATGTGGGTATATGGACGCCATTTTCGCACAGAAAATGCTGATGTTGGAAAAATCACACAAGACTATGGAGTGGAAGTCGAGTTCGATCAATCTAGTTGATCTAGCCACCGTGATCAAAACCTAGTACGAGGGACGTTAGGTTACGTCGGAAAGATACAAGAGATCATTGAACTGGATTTCTCTTCTTTCCAATGTGTTAGTTTTAGGTGCAAGTGGTGGGACACCTTTGATAGGAATAATTTAAAGGAAGATTGCGGTAGTAGGATGATATGTATCAACTCTAGAAAGACGTGGGATGAAGCTAAGGAGCCCTTTGTTTTCCCCAAACACTGTAACAAGTTTTTTTTTTACCCAGATGTGTTGGATAGGGATTGGTGGTTTGTATTGTGACATGACCCTAGATCAAAACATATTTTTGAGAACAATAATGTTATTATGCCATGCGAGATGGACGATAATGAGGGTGATCATGAGAACTGAGAGTGATATGGTACATGTGTTATTTGAACAATATTTATACTTTTTAAGATGGGTTTTTCGAAACAATATGATATGTATTTTGAATTAATTGGTAATTTTCATTGTGTTAATGATAAAATCAACATTTCACTTGATAATTTGCAATTATTTTGATCTAAAAAACAATGGCGTACTGTATAAAGTTTTTTTTTTTTGTATGTAAGATCATAATAAAATAATGATAATTCTAGAGGACATGAATTTATTTGCATTATTTTTAAACTTTATTACGTTACAATAATTCATATTATTCTAGATTTATTATTTTACAATTATTTAAAATTTTACAAATTTACAAATTTAAAATTTTTAATAAAATCATTTCACATTAATACAATTAAAATTTTCACATTAATACAATTAAAATTTTACAATTATTTTACATACAATTACAATTAGAATTAGAATCACAATTACAATTACAATTTTACAATTTCACATACAATTACAATTTTACAATTTCACATATAATTACAATTTTAGAATTTTACATACAATTACAATTACAATTACCATTTTACAATTACAATCAATTCACAGTAATACAATTAAAATTTTACAAATATTTTACATACAATAACAATTAAAATTACAATTTTAGAATTTTACATATATACAATTACAATTTTATAAATTTAAAATTTACAATTACAATTACAATTTTACAAATTTACATATATACCACTACAATTACAATTTTAGAATTTTACATACAATTACAATTACAATTACAATTTTACATATTTACAATTACAATCATTTCACAATAAGTTAAATATTACAATTACAATTAAAATTTACAAATATTTTACATACAATTACAATTAATACAAATGCAATTACAATTTTAGAATTTTACATACAATTAGAATTACAAATATTACAATTTTACAATATCATGATCATTTAATATTAAATTAATTAATAAACATCACGTTCATGATAACCATGGTACAAACATCATATTTGACTAAAAACACATTCAAATTCACTAACATCATCGTGATCATGATCATCTAACAAAACACAATTAACATTATATAACATCATCACAACACAAACATCAAATATACATCCCATGTGAAATAACTCCTATCACATACACATCTATCTGCAAGCTGCACATTAAATAAACATATCTAACATGAACTAACAATATACACATCATGATGATCACCAACATGTAAATTAAGTACAACTGCAACATGAATATAAAATACATGGACCATATATATATATATATATATATATATAATTGAATAATGTCAAAAGTATATAACTGTAATACAAATGTCATGGATCAGCTGGTGGTACATCATCAATAACAGTACTAGTTGAGGCCTGCTCAGTCAATGGTGAAGCCTCGACAAGCTCAGATACATGTTGATCATCATGTGCTCACTGATCTGGATCGACTGTCGGCTGCTCATCGTGATGACTCGACATGGTCGATGGTCCAACCTATTCATGATCATGAGTACTACTGGATGCTGCAGGATGCTGACTAGATGTGGTCGATGGTCAAGCCTGCTCTCCATCATGAATGTTGCTCGATGCTAGTGGAGGTTGCTCATCTAACGCGGTGCAAGGTGAATGATCATAAGATGATGCATCGCTGCTCGAGGACTTTCGATCACATGCTGTGTCTCAACCATGCCTATAACGTGCAAGGGTCCTCCTCAGCCTCTTAAGTAAGGTTGTAGCTCCTACGACATGCCGCATTAGGGTGTACATGTCACGCGACATGCCTCTCCACATATGTAACAACCTACCATCGGCATGTATGTCTCTCATAGTAGCGGGCCTGATGCCCGCCTTAAAAATCAATGCAGTGAATTGGTCGCCAAACTCCATCCTGTATCTGCTATCAAGCCTACCGTGCCTAGAAAAAGGCGGCACCGGTGCACCAGCATGAGTAGGTCTCTCTGCACCAGCCTCCTAATGATCCTCGACATCTAGCATACCTTGATCATCATCAGGACCCACACCTAGATCATGTGGTGGTGCTGGTATGTACTTGCCATTAAAAGACCCAATGTCTGCAAAATATATACAAGTACACAACAATAATTATACAATTTTATTACACAATTTAATAAAAAGAAGTTAAAGAACATGTTAGAATAAATTTAAATAAAATAGTAATATTACCTCTATCATCCCGCGGCTCATCATCTGTGAAGAGTAATGGCCGAAGTGTCCTCATACACGTAATTCTATTAATCAGAAAAACAATTACATTTGGAATTATGCAAGAGTTTACACCTGAACAACAAAAACACTCTTGCAATGAGCTATTTATATGCTCAATGTCCTAACTTCCACTAATTATGGATCACTTATTAAATAACAAGTGTCCACTTACATTAAATACTATTCCAAATAACTAGCTAACAAAAAGGCCTCAGATACGACACATTTGGAGAGTCATATCTTGTTACAACAATAAGCTAATTCTAAATGTCTCCATTAACTAATTGAATATTCTAGAATAATAATTATTAATTTAATATCTTAAATTAATAATTATTTTATTCAAACTTTATAACCTATGATAATATTTATTTTTGGATCATCTAACATTCACCCCTATGATCCAAAGATACATTACAGCAAATACCAAGTTCATCCCTGAACTTGGTAAATTTTATTCTGCCAAGAGGTTTCGTGAAAATTTCGAAGGTTTGATCTTCTGAAGGACAATACACTAGCTTGATGACGTCCTTCGCAATGAGATATTTGATATGATGATACTTGGTGTCCACATGCTTTGTCTTTGAATGGAAAACTGGATTCTTGGCAAGCTTTATTGCTGAATGATTATCGATTAATAACGAAGTAGCTTCTGCTGGAGGAATTCCCAAGCCCTGTAAAACTCGATGTAACCAAACAATCTCACATGCTGCTTCCCATGCTGAAATGTACTATGCTTCTGCTGAAGAAGTGGCCACTGTAGCTTGCTTCTTGCAACTCCAAGAAACTGCAGCTGACCCCATGTTCATTAAGTAACCTGAGGTTGATGCCCTGTCATCAATACTGCCAGCAAAGTCAGCATCTGAAAATCCACCAAGTACAAAATTTTTAGTCTTTTTGTAAAGAAGAAAAAAATCTTTTGTTCCTTGGATATATCGAAGAACTCTTTTGGTTGCATTCCAATGGCTGTCTAGAGGTTCTTGCATAAAACGTGAAAGAATATTGACTGCATAAGATAGATTAGGACGAGTGGTTGTAAAATAAATCAAGATGCCAATCAACTGTCTGTAAGTAGTGTTGTCCACCTTCCCCCCCCCTTCAAATTTTGAAAGTTTCAAGTTTTGTTCCATAGGGGTAAGGACAGGCTTGCAATCCTGCATTCCAAATCACTGAAGAATTTCTGCTGCACACTTACTCTGAGAAATGAAGATCTGATGTGGACGTTGGAATACTTCAACTCCAAGATAGTAGTGAAGTAGTCCCAAATATGTCATCTTAAAACCTGCATGTAACTCCTTTTTCACCCGTTCAATGTGATCATCATTGTTTCCTGTGATGATCAAATCATCGACATACATAATCAAAATCACCAGATTTTTACCTTGTTGGTGTACATACAAGGTATCATCAGATTCACTGCGATGAAAACCAACTTTGCGAAGGTATTCATCCATTTTGGCATACCAAGCTCGGGGAGCTTGTTTTAACCCATATAAAGCCTTTATCAGTTTGTAGACTTTATGTTCTTGTCCTTCAATTTCAAAACCTGGCGGTTGTATCATGTACACTTCTTCCTGTAAGTATCCGTTGAGAAAAGCACTTTTTACATCCATTTAATGAACGTTCCATCCTTGTTGAGCTGCTAAGGCAAGTGTGAGGCGGATGGTGTTCCATTTAGCTGTAGGAGAAAACGTTCCCTCATAATCTATCCCTTCCTGCTACGCAAAACGTTTAGTAACAAGTCTTGATTTATACTTTTCAATATCACCATTTTGCTTGTACTTAATTTGATAAACCCATTTTCATCCAATAGGTTTAACATGATGAGGACAATCAACAAGTTTCCAAGTGTTGTTGTCTTCAACTGCCTAATATTCATCAACCATTGCTTGTTGCCATGCTTTATGTTTTACTGCCTCTTGAAAAGAAGAAGGTTCAGTAAAATCATTTACTATTAAAGAAAAATTGTCTTGATTTTGTTTTGATCCCCTTGTTCCTGTTTTATTTTGTTCATTAGGCCTTACATCTTTCAAGATTTGAACTGCCCATGTCGGCAATTGATGTTCACTGGTTTTGGCTTGAGCAACTGCAGGTTTTGAGGGTGGAGAGTCATTGCCAAAAGAACTGTTGCTGCTAGGAGAGTTGGATGAACTGCTAGAAGACCTGGATGGTGCAGATGAATAAGACGGACTGGATAAATCATCGTTAGATGAAGGAAATTCAAGTTCATACCAACTTGGTGAATTTTGTTGACTTTGTAAATTTCCATGTCTTTTATCAGTTTTTGTTTCTAAATTTTGAAGAAGACTCTCAACTTCTTCAGCACTCTTACTCTCATTTTCATCAAAGATCACATCTCTGCTTACAATAAATTTCCCATTCGACAAAAGTCAGTACCCTTTCTTCTCATCAGAATACCCAATCATTTTGCACTTTAAGCTTCGTGCATCAAGCTTAGTTCGTTTTTCCTTGGGAACTAAGGCATAACAGATAGATCCGAAAACTCTGAGATGCTTAACCCATGGTTTGAATCCAAACCATGCTTCATAAGGTGTGATTCCGTCTAAATAAGCTGTGGGAGATCTATTTCTCAAGTAGAAAGTGGTATGAACTGCTTCAGCCCAATATGAAGGACTTAAATTTTTGAAAGTTAATATAGATCGCGCCATTCCTAACAAGGTATGATTCATTCTCTCTACTACCCCATTTTGCTGCGGAGTGTAGACATTGGTAAGATGTCGCTTTATGCCATTTTCCATGCAATACTTTTTTAATTCATTTGAAGTGAATTCTCCACCGTTGTCAGTTCGAAGAGTGCCAATCTTCTCCTTTACTTCATTTTCAATAAGCTTATGAAAATTTTTGAACTTTTCAAATGCTTCTGACTTTTGCTTCAAGAAATATACCCATGTCATCTTGCTAAAATCGTCAATAAAAAGTAAAAAAAATTTGCAACTTCCAAGTGAAGTTAGGAAGGGTCCACAAATATCATTGTGAACCAACCGCAAATGCCTGTCTGCTCACCAGGAACTAGTGGTAAAAGTCTCTCGATGTTGCTTTCCAAAAATGCAAGATTCACACTTTTCATTTTCCCTTTTGAAGGTTGGAAGTCCTTTAACCATGCCCTGTTTTTGTAAATGAGAGAGACAGTCAAAGTTGATATGGCCATATCTGACATGCCATAATCTGATTGGTGAAATATCTGTACTTGCTGCGCCTGCAAATTCATAATGTCTTGGAATAATTGTCCCTTTCATCCTTAACAATTTTCCATCTTCATAACCTGTCATTACTGTTTGCATGTTTTGTTTGACTGAGTTGATTTTAACTGAGCCATCTTGCATAATCACTGTATGCCCTGCTTGTCGAATTGTGACTAAGGACATCGAATTTTTCTTGAATGTTGGGACATACCATACATTAGAAATCATTCTTTCTCTGATGCCTGGTAAAAAAACATTAACTACACCTTTGCCTGAAGGAGTATGTTTGGTTTTTTTAGCAAGATAGATTGAATTCAGATGACATTCTTTGAAACTCCAGAAGAAGTCACGTCGAAATGTCATGTGTTGAGTTGCGCTTGTATCAAGAATCCATGCATCTTCATAATCACTGCAGAGAAAGCTTGAAACCTGTAAAGTTGTTGCTTCTGTGTTTGTGAAAACATATTCGAAACTATGAGGATCATCTTCATCATTTGCAAACTGTGCTGAGTTTGGATGAAACTTAGAAATTTTCTCAATAGAAGTTCTACAATCTGTTGCATAATGACCAACTCTATTACATCGCCTGCAAAAAATTTGACTCAAATCAGTGCCTATTCCCTGAGACTATCCTTTGCCTTGATACTATCCTCGACCTCTGCTTTGTCCTCTGTTTTGAGTTTGTCCTCTTCCCGGACTCTGTCATGTGCCTTGATGATATCCTCTGTTTTGATTGTTGCCTCTGCCTTGAAAATTGTTTCTGCCTGAATTGGAGCCTCTGTTGGAGTTGTTTCCTCTGTGTTTACTGCGACCACGACCTTGCACTGCTTGATTTGGAGTGAAATTACCTCTTCCTTTGTTTCTGGAACTGTCAGCTGAGGAGTTTCTTGAACTGGCTTCAGTGAGGAAGACATCTTCCCCAATCTGCTTCTTCTTCCCCAAGTTTTTATCATGTTGTGCTAACATGTCACTCATTTCATTAAATTTGATCTTCTCTAACTTTCCAGTGACTTGAAAAGTTTCCAAAAAATGAGTATATGATGATGGAAATCCAGCAATTAAAATTGTAGTTAAGAAGGGTTCATCAACAACTTGAAAACCAGCATTGATGATTTCTTGCTTAATGTTTTTAAGTCGTGAAATGTACTCAAGGACATGACCACCTCTAGTTAATTTCTGTTGAAGCAATTTTAATTGAAGATCAACCTTCTTTGATTCAGGTTGTGTATCAAAGAGATCTTTGAATGTATGTAAAGCAGCCCATGCATCTGAAGAATTCTGAATGTGTATGTACATTTCATTACTAACTGAAGCTTTTATAAGAGCTAATGCCTTGGCATATTTTATTTCCCATTTTGCAAGTGAATTTGGATCTGTTGGTTTATTTGGCTTGATGTTGCCATCACAAATGCCATGCCACAATTCATTAAAAATAAGAGTGCTTTCAATTAGACGTTGCTATGTCTTATAGGATTTCACTCCTTCTAGCTTATCAGTTTCGAAGAAAAAATTAATTAATTTTGACATTGGAGTGTTGAAGCAGTGCACCAAAAGAATTAAGCACAAAAAATTGAGCAACTTGTCACGCCACGACACACCCCACACAAAAAATGACACATGATGCAAAAAAAGATCTATCGGGGCTTGGCCTTGACCCTCGAATAGTCGTTGAAACAGGAGAAAAATGACTGAGCTTTGCACTTGGCTCTAGTCAATTTCTCAAATATTTACAAGGTAGCTTTCAAAATTTGACTTTTACAATGATGTGCTTGCACAATGTGGTAAAAAAAAAACTGTTACCCCCCCTCAAAGTAAAATTACTTTGAGTCACACTTATCTCTCCAGAAACAAATTACAAAAAATCACCTTATTACTCCAAAAAATTACACATAACCTTATTAGTCCAATAAAAAATATTACAAAATCCTTATTCAAAAATATTACAATGTTCTTCAAAAAAAATTTACTTATTCCTCCAAATACAAGGTTCTACTTCACCTTATTGCACCAAAGTGCTACTTCACCCATAGTACAAAAATTCAAACTTATTTCTTCACAATAATAAAATTTAACAAACTTTGAAGAGTTAAGCGTTAAACAGAGGAAATTTTGGTTCTACAACTGGAATCTGCACAGGAAATTGCTTATAATGAGACAACCATTGTTCAATGTAAGCTCTTGAGCTCCCCTTGCTGATAATGAGACAAGTGCATTTAAGAAGTGGGCAATTGCTGACCACTATAAATGCATTGGTAAAAAAGCGAAGAAAAAAAAATACAAATAGTGGTATTGAGATTAAAAATATCGAAGATGGTTCATAATTCTTCAATAACTATGGTCATCTTTGTACTCTGTTTTACGATCATGGCGCTGCCAACAATAGATCTGAGTACAGCTCGAATCCACTCGATGTCTTCGCAGGTAGAGCCTCAGAATAATTTTGAGGTCTGCTCATGGTTTATTTTCACCAAGAAATGTTGTCCCAATTGCTTTCCTTCTTACGATTCAAATGACACCAGATTCACAATAGTTAGATGCAGTAATTAGATACTGCTCACGGGAACGCAATTTTTTTTAAATATGCAAATAAAATTAATGCCATGATGTCGTTATTCATTCAACGCTACTTTAATTCAACGCTGCTTCAATTCATTCAACGCTACTTTAATTCAACGCTGCTTCAATTCATTCAACGCTTCTTCAATCTTGAACAACTCTCGCAGGTGCCTAAAAACCATTGGACAGTAATCTTTCCATCTAAAGTCAATAGACTGGTGAGGAGGAGTAAACTTAGAACCCTCTAAAGGGAACCGCAACCTATCCGAGCTTTTGGACCGAAATCAGCAACACAAATATCACGTGTTGGCTCTGGTGTTATTCTTCCCATGGTATATTGGAGAAGAGTTTGGATGAGTCTTTCAAATAGAGTATGCAACAAAAGTTGTTCATAATAATGGAACTGTGATTGGCATAAAGTGCAAATATGGGATTGTTTTGGGTGTGGAGAAGCTCATTGCTTCTAAAATGCTACTAGAAGGATTTTTATGGTTGGATTGTTGAATTCAGTAGAAACCTTCGCACATATTTTGCAGAAAACTATTTTGTAAAAAAAAAAATTTAGAATTTACAAATCTAAAATCAATAATAAAATTTCTGTACGTTTTAAACAAAAAAGTTGACAAACTCCATACCAATCATTTTCTGATCAATTCAATGGAGTTTTCCAAGAACTGGTAGAGCTGGAATCTCCTCCTCATATTCACTGCAGCATTACTGTAGCTCTGATACCACAATAATGGTCGAAGTGTCCTCAGACACATAATTTTATTAATCAGAAAAACAATTACATTTGGAATTATGCAAGAGTTTACACCCGAACAACAAAAACACTCTTGCAATGAGCTATTTATATGCTCAATGTCCTAACTTCCACTAATTATGGATCACTTATTAAATAACAAGTGTCCACTTACATTAAATGCTGTTCCAAATAACTAGCTAACAAAAAGCCTAAGATACGACACATTTGGAGAGTCATATCTTGTTACAACAATAAGCTAATTCTAAATGTCTCCATACACTAACTAAATATTCTAGAATAATAATTATTAATTTAATATCTTAAATTAATAATTATTTTATTCCAACTTTATAACCTATGATAATATTTATTTTTGGATCATCTAACAAAGAGGATGTTGGCACACCCTCGCCAATCCAAACCTGCATAAGGATAGGGGACCATAATGAAGGGATGCTCATCAACAATCGCTAGAAACTCTAGTGCATCATGCGATATCCTCTCTGGAACCACAGTCTCGCCCCTCTTAGGCATCATCTACCCCCACATGTGCATCTGTGCCTCGAACATTGGCCTACAAGGTTGCTGAACAAAAGTAGGCCTCGTCTCTGGAAACCTCTCAAAAAATAAACATAAAAGCTCTGCAGAAAAAGGGAAGTTGACCCTCCCTTGTGCATGAGCATGACATCTATCTAAGGCTGTACAGAATTGCGGCAAAAAAATGGCAGACCACCTGATAAGTCGTGGCTCCTGTGCTAAAGAATCAACATTATATAGAAGCGAGCAACTAATGTGTTGCTTGTCACTAGTGTTGTGTGAAATGATCAAAATCAGAAGTGAGAGGCACTTCACCTCCTCACTACCAAATGCACCAATACGTAACTGACCTCCAGAAACTTGAAAATTTGAAGGAGACAGTATATCTATGCTAATGTATCTCTGGGAGTACACCAACTAACTCCCTACTGCATAGCCAACTGGAACCTCTAGGAACAAGGGAAAATCCACCCCTCTCCTCGATAGCCCTGTAATGAAATATATGTCCTCCTCAATGGGCACGTACCATTGGTTAGGACAAAACCAGAAAGGTTGTAGGTGGGCATTCCACCTGCGGATAAGATGTCTAAAAAACAGACCATGTCCCTTTAGGGAAGTAGCCTCCTCATAGAACTTGAGGAGGCCTACCTTCCTTAGGAGCCCCTGGGTAGCTGTTGTAATAGGGCAAGGGTATGCATCTCTCTCCTTCTCTCGTTCCTCCCACAGGTGAACCATGTTATATTGGTCTGCCTGTTGGTGTTGTTGTTCCCCCTCTTCTCTCCTTTCACTTATTTGAATGATTGACATACTAAATACAATTTATTTATTAAATGAGACATGTATTAGGAATATACATATATAATTTTTTTAGGGAAAAAAAAATAGCCGATGCACCACAAAAAACAGGCATGCACCTGTACTGATGCATCTTTTTTTGTTGCACACCAGCGACGGTGCACCAGAAAATGGTCAGCGCACCTTTGAATATGGACGGTGTTGGGAGTGTGGTGCGCTCACTAAAATCTATGCCCTGTGGCGTATAGTTCGGTCAGCGCATCGACCTCCTGAAATCATTACATAGTCAACAGTGCGGTATTTTACTAGGCCGCACCGTTGACCCTGTCTAAATGCGGAATGCGGTGCGCTAACAAAAATACCCTCCCCGGGGCAGATATTTAAGTCAACGCATTGCATTGCCGCTATTCCACATGGTCAACGGTGCGATCGGGTAACCGACTGCACCACACTTTTTTTAAAATTTTAAAATAACATGATACGCCTTTGGTACCGCCCTAGAACAAGTTCGGATATCATTCGCACCGGTTGTGGTGTGACCAGTGAATTTACAGGCAGCACCGTGAACCAATGCGAGCCGAATGACTCGAGCACACCGTGCAACAATTTTTTCTTTTATCTATTAAATGGTTAATTTTAAGGTAATTTGAAATTCTAATCTGCTTAAAGGCTTAATTATGGAAAAGAAGAAAAATACTTGTACATTTCGCCATCGAGGAGGCATTTTGGCTATAGAATTTGCAAAAGAAAATTTTCCCACCGTTTTGCAAAATTCAAGCTAGAGATTGGTGGAAAATTCACAGCAACAGTACGTGCAATGGGTGCAATGGGAGCAAAAATGTCATGGCGGCTTAGACAAGGATAAATTTCATTGGTGCTTGAGAGCTCTCGAGCACTGAGAAAAGTGAAAAATGCTGTTTTTTGGCTGTAATTATTTTTTTATTTAACCCTGTTCCTGTGCATGGGGTTTTATAGGTGCACCGGTGCAGTTGCTTAAGACTGCACTGGGTGGTTTCTTTTTTGGCGCGTGGTTTTATGAATCACCGGCGTAGAATATTTTTAAAGCATCGGTGCACTATAGTAATAAAGCACACTGGGTGGGTGTGTATGGAGCGCACGGTGTCTAGTGTGCCAATGTTTTGTGTGCACTGGTGCTTTCTCTTGTTGAACGCATCGGTGCAGTTTAGGATGATAAGTGCACCAGACGAAAAACATCCGCAAAAACCTCCACCCGCCAATGTCCTCTAGTAACCTCCACTAGAAACGGATGTCTAGGGTATTTTTAGAAGGGGTTCCTTAAAAACTTCCACTAGAGGGTCTTTTCCTTGTAGTCCTTGGAGATGGGATCCAAACGAGAAGAATTACCTCTTAAACCTTTAAAGGATTTTTGAAAAGCCTTAAGACCTTGATATCTATTATACCCATTCTTATCAAACACATCAAGAATATGGGATTTCTCCGACTTCAAGTGGCTATCATCAGATATTCTAAGAGCACGGGTAGCCAAAGTGTAGACAGAAATTTGGTGAGAATCAACATGAATATACTATTCAGTGTGAGTTTTCTTGCAAAAAACCATGTGAGAGATAGACCCATCATCCCTTCTAGAGAGAAGAATATCTAGGAAGGGAAGGAAACTATCCACGTCCACTTCCATCGTGAATTTTATGTAATCAAACTGGGAATTTAGGTGATCAAGAAACAAATTCAACTTCTCGCGACCATGGGACCATATGACACATGCATCACCCATGAACCTATTCCACTTCTTCAAGCGAAATTGAGCTGAAGCCAAGGCCTTCATTTCAAAATCCTCCATAAATAAGTTAGCGACAATAGGGGAAAGAGGGGAACCCATGGCGACATCGCAGGTTTTCTCATATAACTCATCTTGGAAACTGAAAAAAGTCGAGGTGAGGCAAAGGCCAACCAATTTAGAACTATCCTGGTCCGAGATCCTCCTAATGACATCAATGGCTTCAGGGATGGGGATTTTGGTAAATAAGGAGACAACATTGAAGCTAACTAATAAATCCCCAGGCTCAAGTCTGATGTCTTTCCACTCTTTTATAAAAGAAGTTGAGTCTTTAACATAAGAATCAGTGAGACACACAAGGGGTTTAAGCTTACGGGCTAAGAATTTAGCTAGATGATAAGAGAGACAACCTATTTTGTTAACAATAGGCCTTAAAGGGGCCCCAGGCTTATGAATATTAGGAATACCATAAATCCTAAGGTTGAGGGGATTACTCTCAATAAGCTTCCTCGAGAGAGGATTAAGAGAGGGGTCAGACTTAATGGCGAGGGCAACCCCCTTAGAAATATATATATATATATATATATATATATATATATATATATATATATATATATATATATATATATATATATATATATATATATCCTTTCTCCGCTTATTATATTATCTCATTTTTAGTAAAATTATTCTAGATTATATTTTTTAGCCTTTTTATTAATTTTTATTAAAATCTTAAAATTTAATTAATTAATTAATTAATTTTATTTTATTTATTTATTGTTATTATTATTATTAATTTATTTATTTATCCCTCTTCCTGATTATATTAACTATAATTCAATATTTTTATTAAATTATAAAAAATTTAAATTATTCTTTAATAATATTTCTTAAAAACTTTAAAAAATTAATATTATAACTTAGTAACTAACCTAGATAAATAACATCTAGTTTTTAACCACAAGTTTTATTAGCTATCACCGGGCAATGATGCATCCTTACTATTTATTTAATGAGATTGGTTCCCTTCTTCATGATGCATCCTTACTATTTATTCAATGAGATTGGTTTCCTTCTTCATGATGCATCCTTACTATTTATTCAATGAGATCGGTTCCCTTCTTCACTTGGTCGTGAGGATGAACCACATTAAATGGTTCGAAATGTCGACCAAATCCTAATGATGTGATTAATCCGAAAGACATTTATCTACATTATGGATCACAAAAGTCTTAGATCTTACATTACATCTATACATGTGACTTATATTCCTACATGTTAAATGCTTAAATTACATTTCTCACATTAGATCTACACATGTACCCTATACTAGGCTATAGAGTGCCTCTCGATGCAACAATAAAGGAATAAACAATTAAGTAGGACACTTATTCACATGACACAAAGTTGATTCTAACTATTAACACTATAACCCATATGTGTATTCGGATAAATTTACACATGGGTTAGTTAGTTGGAGAGCTGAACTTGGGGAAGGTTTTTCATCACTCCCATAACTTTACATAACAAAGACTTGACAAATATACCCTAAAAAAAGATGTGTATTAAACTTTAAATTAAAATCATTATTATATATATATATATATATTTATCCAAAAAAAATCACTTTCAAATGTAATTATTTATATTTAAATTAGATAAATTTTCATAAAACAAATATTATTTTACCAAATAATAAAAAATAAAACTATTTCAAATTCAATATATATTAATATGTCTAAACTTAAAACTACTTTGCTTGGCTAAAAAATTGTTTAGCTTCACACAAGAAAAAAAGTTAACGATCTAAGATCCAAAGACATCTTGCATAAGCGAAAAACTGTCCCCTACATACATACCAATAACTCATAATTTTATATGGCATTGTTTTCCTCAAATAACAATGACTAATCAACCAATATTTTGATATAGTAACCAATAATCTATATCCTACTACTAATTTCACAACTAAATTATAATATAATTTTCCAAAAACTTAAAAAAAAATAAAAATAAAAAATTCTAACCTTCAATGACCAGAATGAAAAGCCTTTTCATCTCGAAAATTTCCAGTTAACATGATTTGAAAAAAATTAAAAGGATATTTGGATGGGACGTAATTCCCCGTACTCCCTAGGGTGAACACAATTGCTATCAATAACCACCAGAGATTTTTAAAATATAAATTAAAAAAAAAAGATGAAAAGGAGCTTGGGATGGACGTAATTCGCCGTGATTCCAATTTCCCTCCCTATTCATGAATAGCGTGACTCTTGAATTGTCATGGAATGCCGGACAAACAATTACTTTCTGATGACAATGAAGTTTTGACCAACTTTTACTCCTTATTAACACTTTCACTTTCAATAATAATCGCAAAAATCAATTATTGCCATGATAAAAGATAGTGTAACATTGTCGGCCTTTACTCATGATGAAACATAATGCACTAACCTTGTCTACCTTTACTTTACTATTCATTCATCTAAAAATGTCTTTGAATAACAAACAAACAAATCTGAAATTAAGTAATCCACACCATACCGTGAGAGAGACAAGTTGTTAGCCTGTGTGATGGGGCCGCCCGTAAAGGACGCAATTAGGGCATCAATGCACGTCTTTCCCTAATCAATACTATTAAAAACTTTTGGGTATTTATATTGTATTTTGGATTTCCAAAAATTCAAAATTATATTCAATTTTTATTAATATATTTTTTAAAACTATGTAATTATACTTATTTAAACATTTAATTTTTAATGATACATTTTGTATTATATTAAAATTTTTGTAGAAGTTCGAAAACCTGAAGGCGGTGGAATCATTCAGTCCTAATATGTCTCATTTGATTGTGAGGCATGATCCGACATTTAAGGATTTAAAAGTCTGTGACACCCAAATCTAAGTGGGGAGGATTTGATAGATTGAAAAAGGAGCACCTCATCAAAAATTCACACCACGATACTTTGGTCCACACATAAATCTCACTCGCTATCATGGAATTAAGGGAGCTTACTATTAGCATGGTCTATTTGGCCCTATTAATAGGTGTAAGATTTTCCACTAACCATGTTAATTATGTTCACGGGATATTTTTCTATACTTTGGCCCACACATAAATCTCACTCGCTATCATGGAATTGAGGGGAGCGTACTATTAGCATGGTCTATTTGTCCCTATTAATTAAATAACTATTATAATGTAAAACTTGAAAAAATGTTTGCTTCAAGAGATTGGATCAGTGTCCATGCTTGGTGCTTGAAAGATCTCTATTTTATCATTTGAAATTTATCATTGTTTAAATTGTTTTAGAGTGCATAAATGGATTTAACGCTTTAAAATTCCCTTTTGACGCTTGGATTGTGTAATCTACACATCTTAATTCCAACAAATCTTTGTTGAATTTTAGACAAAATTGACAAAAATATACCTAAAAAAAGACTAACATATAAAATAATGAGATTATTTGAAATGTTATCTATATCTATATATATGTGGGTTAGCTCAATTGGTCGAATCCTCGTTGTTAAAGAACCTTTCTTTTGAGAGGTCATGAGTTCAATTTTCTAGACACTCTTGAGATCAAACTACATGGTTGAAGGGACAAGAAGTGATCCCTTCAGGTGGATCTTCCTAGTACAAACATTCCATAGACATAGCCATTGTTGATCACGATGTTTAATTGAAAGGGTATTTGTTGTGGTATTTGGAAAGTTCAAGGGCTTGACTAGGCCCGCCATAGAAGGCAATGAAATTACCTGTGTAGTTTTTGCTACTTCTTATAGTCTTTTAGTCCTCTAGGTTGGGTAGGTAGGTGAATTGATACAGAGAGGCATTACATTATCCGGGGGTGGGTCTGGAAACATTATATGGAGAAGGGGGGTATGTAACAGGGTGAGTTGGTGGAGTCTCTGCAGAGGGATTGGTTCAATCGTGACAAGTCACAGTAGTTTCACATATTGTAGGTGGCAAGGAAGTTGGTTAGTCGTTGATGAATGTTTTGGTATTTGGTAATTTGGGTGGGAAGTGGACGAGCGAGTTGGGGAGGTGTGTTGGGAATGTAGGGTGCTCTGGCAAGCTTTCGACCTCGGCAACCAGAATGCTGGGATGAATTCATGGTGCGAGCTGAGTAGAGGGGTTAGCTGGAGCACCATGCAGTGCCAGTGGGGAAGGACTTATCATGGTACTAGTATACGTGGCTATGGTGTTGGTTATCGTATTGAGCAGCAGGACGAAGGGGGGGAGTTGGAACAGTAGCAGGAAATCTCGCTGGGGTGCGTCAAGCTACCTCCGCCATTTGATGTTTTAGAAGAGCGGCTTCTCCTGGTGACAACAACGGTGGAGCAATTGGCCCATGACTGACATGACGATAGAAACAAGGTCATTGCTTTCATGAATGACCTCTAATACAATCAATGGCACATGATGGATCAATTGGGCTCCCTTTGGTGAGGTCAAAAGCGGCTCTGGGAGAGAGTAGATTACTTTGAAGGAAGGATGGCACACATGAGGCTCACATCCATGAAGCCTTTTTCCAACTACATGGCAATGGTTCGGGTGACCCACCTCCGAGTAATATTACTTGTTACTTAAGACTATAGGCTACATTTGATCCTTGGAATGTTCTAGTTTATATGGGAAATATTTAAATGGTCTTTAAGCTTTTCTTTACTCATGTATGTGTCTTTTTTCCATTACCACTTGGCGAAAAAAGATCGATAGGAATGGCCAGTGGTTTTTTGAAGCGAAGCTCCTCATGATGAAAATTTCTTATGAATTAATAGAAAAAGTTGATTTACAAAAAAAAACCATATATTAATTTTATATTAAAATTTTGAATGAATTTAACACATCTCCCTTTTATTATTCTTATCAAGAAATAATTGATTTTTTTTTACTTTTAAGTACTTCTTATCTTTGTGGATTGAATATATATATATATATATATATATATATATATATATATATATATATATATATATATATTATATTTTTAAAACTAGAAGGAAAAAATGTAATTGTTTTTAATTATTGATATATTTCTTTAAATTTAATATAGAATTATGTTGCTTCATATGGATATATCAATATTTTATTTATCATTGGGAGTGACACTGAATAATTTTTTACATTAGAATGGAATAACACATCACTCTCATACTCATAATAAATTGTATAGCTGTTGGCTTAAAATGCATTTATCTTATATTATTCATTGGAAATTTATAATAATATCTAAATTCTATTTAAAAATTTTGATTTATTTTTTTATTTATTAAAATTTAAGAATTGATTTTTTTTTAATTAATGTGACATTAGTTTTTAGTGTATGTGATTTATTATTTTGGATTTCCAAAAAGTTATAAATTAATTAATAAAAATAAATTTAAGAGTGTATAAGTAGTGAGGTTCCAATATTGTTTTAACCTTGAATCTAATATTTGAAATTCCTCTAGATCTAAACTTGAGACACGGATTAGGGCACTAGAAACCAAGGTTGTGAAATTAGCAAGGTAGAGCTATAATGAAATATAGACAAATGTGTTGTCATATTAATTTTGTTCAACTGTCTCTATGCTCCACAAAAGACACTAGTCTCAAAAACGTATTCACATGATATTGGTTTGAGACATTGGTATTCTCCTACCTCTCTGCATCAAAAATAATTACAAATTGATCTAAACATTCATAGGAACACCATCCATAGAGCTCAATGGTAGGTTTCAATACCTTATTTCTAGATAGGGTTTAGAGATGGGCTTTCACTACCTTAATTCCATGTGATCTCTAGGAGAAGCTCTATGGCTTTAAGTTGAAGTTATTTTCATTTTTCCAATGGATTTGTTGTTCTCCGATGCATTCCTCTATATGGAACACAAAAAATATGCATTTAATATTCCTTAACCAAATGAAAATAAATTTAAAAAAAAATTCTTGGAGCCTATTGCTTGTGTCGGAAAATCTATGGTTGATTCCATCTAAGATGTGGATTCTCGTCACTTGTAGAGGCATCCTCAAGTTTAGGTAATAACGTTGCATGATTTATTGGTAACTGGTTCTACGTTGGACCACTTGGTTTTGTTCTTTTTATTTTCTTCCTACCTATGTTCATTTGAATATATTCACACTATGTTTTTTTTTGCGGGGTTAATATTCTATTTCTTTTTAAACTAGAAATTATATGAAAGTACTGAAAATTTTAGGTGAATTGGTGTCTAGGAAAACTCAACAATATCCAAAACTTCACCGTATGTATAGAGGAATAAATCATCAAAGTATCGGCGAGGAGTTCAAAATTTACCATACAAAGACTAAAATATGGGTATTTTCAGCAATGGATACAAACAAAAAAAATGGGAGAAGAAGAAACAACAAAAATACCAAAAGACTAAATAGATGGGTCTGAATTACTAACTGCAACTTGGATGGGATCCTTTTTGTCACTTGGTGTTCCCCCACTTGGAGAGGGGATGTGAAAGCGTTTCTCAATGTGCTCTAGCTACTGATCCAGGTCCTTCATACGTTGCTTCAAGTGTTCCATGAAGTGGAGAAGATATGATCTATGCTCGTACTACTCTAGGAGAAACCTTTAATATTCCAAGGGATAATTTTCATGTCGAGGGTATGTTGGAAGTGAGGAAAACCTCTGAAATCACTCTAATTCATCTCGAGTTGACCAATGTATAGATTGCCAATTCTTCCAAGATCCGTTGATTCCTTTTCCTTCCTTTTTCCCCTTCATACGACAATGAGTACATCCTAATACAAAGTGAAGTTGTTGTGAAACATTCCTTATTATTAAAAATCACTACAAGGAAAAGACACTCTAGGAGATGTTTTTGAGGAACTCCTTATAAAAATAGCTCAGATATCCATTTGTAGCGGAGGTTTCTAGAGGGTGTTGGCGGGTGGAGGTTTTTGCGGATGTTTTTTGTTCAGTGCATTTCTCATCCTACACCACACCGGTGCGTTCCACTAGAAAAGCACCGATGCATACTACAAATTGGCACACTGGGACACTGTGCTCTCCGTACAAACCCGCTCGGTGCGCCTTGAAAACCTGCACACCGGAATAGGGTTAAAAAAAAAATTATGACCAAAAATCCACATTTTTCACTTCTTCAGTGCTCCAGAGCTCTCAAGCACCAGTGTGAATTTCCCTTGTGTGAGGCACCCTGCCATCGGTGCTCCCATTGCATGCATTGTTCCCATCCATTTCCCACCATCTCGATTTCGAATTTTGGAAAACGGTGGGCAAATTTAGTTTTGCAAATTCTATAGCAAACATGCCTCCTCGATGCCCAAATGTACATGTATTTTACTTGTTTCTCCATAATTAAACTTTTTAGCAGATTATTTTTGTAAAAAAACTTAAAATTCACCATTTAAAAAAAAAAATCCCGCTCGATGCGCTCGAGCCGTTCGGCTCACACTGGTTCGCAGTGTTGCCTGTAAATTTACAGGATGCACTGCGACTAGTGCTAATGGTAACCACACAAGTTCTGGCGCGGTACCAAAATGACACACCGTGTTTTTTTAAAAATACATAAATTGTGGTGCGACCGCACCGTTGAATAGGTCCAAGTTTGGGAGGGTGATGTGTTGACCAAAATATGCGCCCTAGGGTAGATATTTTGGTCAGCACACCGCCCTCCCAAACTTGGACATAGTCAACGATGCAGTCATGTAAACGACCACACCGTTGATTATGTATTGATGTCAGGAGGGCGGTGTGCTGACTAAACTATACACCCTAGGGCGCATAGTTTGGTCAGCGCACCACCCTCCCAATACTGGTACATAGTCAATGTTGGGGTTCCCATGTTTTGGCCAGATTGGCAAGACCAAAAGATGAGACAACATCAGAACCACTTTGGGGCCATAGGATCTAGCCCTCCTGGACCTAGAGAGGGATCTCTCCAATAAACAAAGAATGATTTATCTTTGAAGCTCGAATTGAGATATTAGGCTAGTTATGAAGTACAGAAAGAGGGGTTTTAAATAATTTGGTTGAAGGGTTGCTGGGTTGAGTCATGAGATCACAGACTGGGAAAGCAATGGGAGAAAAGGGACAAGGCAGCAGGACCTTTCAGCAAAGAGGATAGGCCTAAACAGTGCCATCCATTGGGCTATGGAGCCATGATAGGAAAATTACTTGCATCCACTAGCCAAGGCTTTCAAAGGGCAAGTCATCTACACTAAAGGATCTTTTAGGCAGATGGTGGGATGGAACATTAAGGAGGAAAGTGAAAGAAGGAAAGCAACCATTTTCTGTCTATAGATCAGGTCAGAGGTCATTTAACTCCAGACCTGCTTGGACATACTCAAAGGCAGCTCTCAAAGGTGGACAAAGGGGAAGCCTGTAGATCAGACCAGAGGTCATTTAACTCCAGGTCTGCTTTGGCAACTCCAAGGAAAGAACAGAGATAAGGTTACAAAGAAACATCTAAGAGGCAAACCCCCAAGTTCATACATCAGCCAGCAGGCAATAACATCCGCTGCACTGGTTAAACCCCACGAATTTACTCTTAGATACACATAAAGCAGAAAACACAAAGGTAGGGAGAGCAGACAGCATAGGGCACCTAACAAGGGTCAATCCTATACCATTATTCTGATGCCTACCAGAAGAACATGAAACAGTCTGAAAATGTAATGAACAGAGTAAGAAAACATCACCAATAGCAATAGACCAAGATCCTGTGAAATGTGCTTTGATTAACAAATGCAAAACCAGTCATGTACAATATGGCTCAATGGCTATTACAGCCCAGACTTTCTCTTCCCAGCCTATTACATACAAACTACTCTGCAACTTCCTCCCACGACTGTTCTAACAGTCAAGAATGAATCCCTCTAACAGCGATATGCCCAGCAAGGCAACAACAACCTTTTTCAATTCGTTCTCAGGGATTTTATATGAGGAGAGGAAGCAACAGAGGTAGGATATACAATAAATGAATCTCATTAAGACATTCAGGCGGAAGTGTTCACGCCCATACTGCTTAATGGCAGAATGCAGCACTGTATGAACCCTGTAGACTGTTTGGAGGCTCTGTCAGGTCAGATTTTGACCTCTGGTGTTTTGTGAAGTCCTTCGGATGTCTGGAGCTCTGTGCTAGCCATGCTGAAATAAATGAACTGGGTGGGATGATCTGCAGGTCCCTCCATGCGCCATTACTGCCGTCCGACTGTCTTAGATGAGCTTCAGTCGGCGTAATTAATCGTTTCAGAGCTCGAGGGGCATGGAGATTTCTTGTAGGAGGGTGTCCTTTTGGAGGAGAGTACTTCTGCTGATATTTAAACACAGATAAGACTCTTTGCGTGCTTAAGTCTTCAAACTTTTCTTGAATCCTTTGACTGTGGGATTAGACGTTAACTACATCAATAATGCGCATTAATCCCTTTGAATCCTGCTTCGCAGGCCGGCTAAAATGGCCTCTCTGTGCTAATCTGCATCATAGGATAAACATGTTAAGAACCTGGCAGTGGTGGCGGAATGCCGTGGAGGCGGCGGAATGGTGGCGGAAGAATGGAAAATCAATGGAAACAGCGGAGAGGAGCGGAGAAATGAATGCACAGTGTGAAAAACCGAAGTTTAGCGCTCGGGCGAATTACACAGGAAAACACCAAAAAACAATGAACAGATGAATGGAGTGGGACCCAGCGGAGGCGGAGGGCGAATGAACACAAACCGTCAGATCTGGGAGAAACGGACGGCCACGATGCAATCACACCATCGCGATCGGAACGCGCAACACAAAAGTTCCGATTGCGATTGACCTTGGAGATGCGATTGAACCAGGACCGTTGATCGCGGGAAGGGACGGACGGCGGAGATTTAATCGGAGGGGGAGAGCAGGCGGACTTGCGATCAGCGGAGGGCCGTTGGATCGCGGGGAGATCAACGGCTACGATGCAATCGGGAGGCAAACCGAAAGAATTGCGATTGCGATCGGAGGAAATGAGCGATTGAGCGATAGCCATTGGATCGGCGGGGAGACGAACGGCTGTGATATAATCGGAGCGTCGGGAGAAGGGCTTGCGATCAGCGATCGGGCGGGAGTGCGATTGAGCGCAGACCGTCCGATCAACCGACAGATCAACGGTTGGGACAGTAATCGGAGGGGCAGGTGGGATGGAGCGATGACCGTCAGATCACGGGAGAGTGGACGGCGGAGATGTAATCGGAGCATCTCAATCGGGGTGGCACCATTGAGAGTTCCGATTGCGATTGAGCGGGGCAATGCGATTGAGCGCTGACCGTCGGATCGGCGGTGGGGAACACAATCGGAGGGGAAGGAGCGATTAAGTGCAGACCGTAGGATCGGTGGGAGAATGGACGACCGCGATTAAATCGGGGGATCGCAATCGGAGGTGCTCTGTTGTGACTTGCGATTGCGATCGGGAGGCGGTTGCGATTAGCGGATGGCTGTCAGATCTGGGTGGATCAACGGTCCAGATCGGAGCGGGGACTTAATGTTAAAATCAAATCGCATCAGGGGTTTTTTTCTGTTATAAAGGGAATGCACCCGCCGATGCTCCGATTGTGATAAGCGCCAGGGACTTAAGCACTTGGTCTTGGCGCGGGGTCATATGTGGGGAAGTGGTTTAAGGGCTTTGCGATAAGGGGCTAAGCCCTATAACATGGTCGGAAAGTGGGTTTTGGCCCCTTTTAATGGATTTTGGAGGTTGGGGAAGGGTAACGATAGAGGAATAAAGGGGGATAATGGCCATTAAAGGGGGAAGGGTGGAATTTAAAGGGGATTTTGGGGGAATTTGAAGGGGTAAAAAGGGGAGTAGAAGGGGGAGACAAGGGAGATGAAATAAAAGGGAAAAAAGGGGGCCTTTGGGCATTTCTTTACCAACAGAGAAGGCTTTAAAAGAGGAGTCAGCAGAGGGGAATTCATCAAAGGATAAAGGGTACAAAGAGGCTTCAAGGAGACTGTGTCTTCAGTGGAGATGGATTCCTTGAAGGCTTCAAAAACAATTTAGCCCCCTATTTGCTTGTCAAAAATTTCATGGGGGGGGGCTAACAGTGGCTCCACATGGGGATGGCTTCTTCTTGAAGGAGCCAAGAAACCAGAAGATGATCTCTTGGTGTAGGCCAGGTGCCTACTGCTTGAACCATCCATATCTTTCCTTGATCTGCTGCCACAAACCATGAAGGCATCCAATCAGCAGAAACATTTTCCCAACCAATCTACCTACCCAAACTAGAGTTCTAACAATCTTCCCATGGGTGCATTTGAATTAGCAGACCCTTTGCATTTATTTTGCAGAACAAAAACAAACCTATTCTAATTCTACCCTTATTGCTCCATGAGACCAGATTAGACTGTTGGCCTCATCTGCTTCTCTACCTACACTACTACCTGTTGAGATTAAACTGTTTAACAGGTTTCTTCACCTACATTCTAAAACAGGAAATTTAAACACAGCCAAGCCAGGATTAGGCAGTCTGACTTGCTGGGCAGAAATTTGAAGAAAACAAAACTGTGAAGGCATGGAATACCGCAACTGTGAAACATCCTTCTTTCTTTCTTGTGACTCAGGTTTTGAGCATGTTTGAGTCACTTCTATCCTTTGCTCCAGCTCTGATCTTAGAGCTGGATGTTCCTTTACTGCTGATCCAGATTTTGAGCTTGTTAGGACCAGCTATTCTTGCTCCCTTTTGGCTCAGATTTTGAGTTTACTAGATCCAATCCTTTTGCCTCAGAGGTTCATGTTTTGAGCATGTCTGAACCTCCCTTTTCATCCTGTTTTTTTTTTTTGGAACATTTTCTTCATTTTTGCTGAAAATGAAAATTTGCAACGGTATATACAATGGAAATGAAACATGGAAATGGAGAATTAGCAGAAATAGTGTTTGAGCATCCTGCCATTGACAGGACCCCCAAACAGCTCTGTACCATCAAGTTCTTGCAAGAAAAACGCATTAGGACCCACAGTGGCTTGAATGATGAATGGACCTTGCCACAAGCTGTCGAATTTGCCATGTTTTCCTTTATCCTCTCTTCTTGAATCCCACTTTAGGACCTTGTCCCCAACTTTGAAATTTGCTGCTTTGGTTCTTTTGTCAAACTGTCTCTTCATGTTTTCCTGCACTCTGATAGCTCTGTCATAAACTTTCTCCCTTGTTTGCTGGAGATGGATTGTTTCATTAATTCTCCTTATCATGTTGTCTTCTTTTGATTGGACCTCTTGAATAAGCTTTACTACTGGTATCCCAAGGCTAGTAGGGAAAACTGCTTCTGTCCCATAAACCAGCTGGAAGGGTGATGTGCCAATAGACTTCTTTGTAGTGAGCCTGTCTGCCCACAGGGCATGTATCAACTTTTTATGCCAAGACCTTTTGTTTTCTTCCAACAGCTTCTTAATGATTGTAACCAGGCTTTTATTTGATGATTCGCTAGGCCATTACCCTGGGGGTAATAGGCAGTTGAATGTCCAAGCGCAATTCCGTACCTGTGACAGAAATCAATCATTCTTTTGGATCCGAAAGCAGCAGCATTGTCAGTGATTATTTTCCTTGGGCAGCCAAACCGAGACAGGATGAAGTCTTCTAGGAACCTAATGATGACAGAATCGGTGGCATTCCTAGTGGGTATGGCTTCAATCCACTTAGTGAAGTAATCAGTAGCAGTCAAGATCCATTTATGTTGCCCAGAGGAAGAGGGGTGGATTTCTCCAATGAAGTCTAAGCCCCATTGCATGAAAGGACCTTCTATGGTGATAGGTTGCAGAGGGAGGGGGAGGAGCTTTCTTTTGCCCTCAAAAATCTGGCATTTGTGGCAGGTGAGGATCATTTTATGGACATCACTGAAAAGTGTAGGCCAATAGTAACCAGCCCTGAGTATATTATTTGCAGTGGTCTTCCAACTTAGGTGGCCTCCACACTCCCCAGCATGGAATTCTTGTTTGATCTTTTCGGCTTCAGTTTCAGACAAACATTTCAGTAAAAGGCCGTTTGGATTTTTCCAATATAGACTCTCATTCAAAATGCAGTAATTTCTAGCTTTGAGTTTTATGAATCTGGCCTTTGTTTTGGACAGTTTCGGAGGGGCATTCAGGTGTGTGAGCACGTACAGGATATCAGTGTACCAAGGAGAGTTCTGAAACTGCTCCTCAACAGCTAGATGGGGCAATCCTTCCTGCTCATCCAGGGCGTTCATCATGTTGATATCAAGGGCCTGTAGATTATTTTCAGCCATCAATTGGGCCAGGCCTTGACCTCTGATCAGCTTAGTGGGTTTGATTTCAATGTCATATTCTAAAATCGTGGCAATCCATTTGCCCCTTTTCCCATCTGGGTCTTGGGACAAGATATCTTTGACCACTGTATTTGGCACATAGGAAATGGTGTGAGAATGCAGAATGTACACCCTAAAGTCTTTTAAGGCCTTCATGGACCATATGGAGCATGACACTGCTTTCATGTCTTGCTGGGGTGCATCTTAAGGCTGCGAGGAAGGCTATAGGATTGTTCCTTATCTTGAATTTTACTGCTGACAAAACCGACTATTGTGTCGGAGAAAATGAAAGATGAAAAATCTTTTGAAGTCGGGCGATAAGTACGGGGGCTTGAGTGAGTGCAAGCTGTGTTCAGAGAATTTACACAGCCTCAACCTTTCTAGTCACTCACAACGTCCTTCTTTAGCATTTCAGTCATTTTCCTAAGATGTTCAGCAAGATTGGGGATAAATCTTCTGAGGAAATTGATCTTCCCTATGAAGGACTGTAGCTCCTTGATGTTTCTTGGATGTGTAATTTGAAGTATTCCCTCAACTCTCTGGGGGTCTATCCTAATCCCTTTCTCTGATATAATGTGGCCCAGAAGTTTGCCCTCTTGCAGCCCGAAAACACTCTTCTTAGGATTTAGGGACAGACCATACCTTCTACATTTTTCAAAAACTTTCCTCAGATGTTTTAAGTGTTCATCTTCTGTTTTAGAAAAGACAGTTAAGTCATCCAAGTAGATAACTATAAAGTGGCCAATCTCATCTGAGAAAGCAATATCCATTGCTCTCTGGAAGGTAGCTCCAGCATTCATCAATCCAAAAGGCATTTTCACATACATTAAGGTGCCCCATGGAGTGGTGAAGGCTGTTTTGAGTTGATCTTCTGGGAGCACCAGAACCTGGTTGTATCCTGAAAAACCATCAAGCAGGGAGATTCTTTTAGAGCCCACTACCTTCTGTAGGATATGCTCCATTCTAGGCAAAGGGTAGTTATCTTTCAGGGAGGCTCTATTGAGGTTACTGAAGTCTATGCACAATCTAATCTCTCCTGTTTTCTTCCTCACAGCCACTAAGTTTGACATCCAATCAGAAAACCTTACAGGGACTATAATGCCTGCATTATACATCTTCTTAATTTCCTTTTCTACTGCAGGCAATTGTTTTGGATTAATTCTTCGAAGTTTTTGTCTAAAAGGCTTCTGATTTTCCTTCAGTGGTATCTTATGTTGTATAAAGTTGGTGTCATAGGCCTTTAAGTCTTCATAGCTCCATGCAAACACATCAATGAATTCCTTAAACAGATCAATGTATCTTTTCTTCAGGTTTGCAGGTATAGACTTAGCCAGCTTTATCATTTTGGGTTTGTCTTCAGTGCCTACGTTACACTCTTCCACATCCGATTCTGCATGTTCTATTGTGGGTTTCTTTGCAACATCATCGAAATCAAAGAGATCCTCTAAGGGTGCTAAGCCTCTTGGTATGTTCTTGTCTTTGGCTTGCAGCACCTCCATTTCTTCTCTATTTGTGTTTTCACGTTTTATGGCTGAATCTCCAGTTTCTTCAGAAAAAGAGTTTATTTCTATACTACAAGGTGTTTCTAGTTCATCTGTGGAATCCTCACTTGGGCAGCTGTCATCAGATTTTGAGTCTGAATCAGAAAATTCAAACTCATTTCTGCCCATCAGGAAATCTTCAATCTGTTTGTCTCCTTCAAAGACCTGCCAGTATTTTTCATTGTCTGGCACTGCAGGCCTGAATTTAGTCTGAATGATGATTTTTTGGTCAACTGGGGCCTTAGGATAAGAGCTAGCTAGGCAGGCTAGTCCATTTGCGATAGCGTTTTGACCCCTAGGGATGTATACTAAATCATATTCAATGAATGTTTTCAACAAATATAGAGTATCGTTCCTGTATGCCCTAAGCCTGGGGTGTTTTGCCGAATACTCACCATTCATCTGTTTGATTACTAACTCGGAGTCTCCTCTCACGACTATCCTACGGGCTCCTAATTTTTTCAACAGATTTAAACCCAAGATCAGAGCCTCGTATTCTGCAATGTTGTTCGTGCATTTGAAATGCAGATTGACGGTGTGGCTCTCCGTGTGATCATTTTCGGTGTTACGCAACCACACTCCTGCTCCGGCGTTTTGTCTAGTGCAGGACCCATCGAAGTTCATTTCCCACAAGGGTTCTTTGTTTACTTCCACTTCACTTTCTCCCTCGCAGCTGGGTTCACTATTAGGTTGAGTTGGGGGGTATGTACTAGGTTGCAAACTATCTCGCTGTTCATAGAGGCCATGGATGTCAGGGAGGTGTTTAGCCTGCCGTTCTTGCTCTGTTTCTGTTTCACTTGGAGTGAGTGGTCCACCACAAATCCTACAGTCTTCGTTTCTAGTTTCCCTTTCATTTTCAGTGTGCTGCCCATGGCCTTCCTGATCATTTTCTTCCAGAGTGGCCATTATGTGGAGGTCTATAGGCTCGGTGTTCTCGTTTGAATGCCTATTTTGGGACGCTTGCTCTTCTAAGGATTCATCGTTACAAAGAATAAAGGAGTCGAGATTGGTATGTACAGAATACAATGGTCAATTTTCAGGTTTCTCGGGGCTGCTGACCAGAAATTTCATTTGGGATTCTCTATATAGTCTTCTCGACTGGCCAAATATAGGGATAGTGGCATATGAGCCATCCATCTGCATGGTGCCTTGCAGCTTGGCTCCCCATGATCTAGATAACAACATGCCATACTTGGGCGGCACGTCTGCCACCACTACATCCATGACCATACATTTCGCAGGAATTTGAGTCAAGCTCACACACAAGTCTTTGATCAGGCCAAGACATTTTACCCTACTCGAGTCGAATGAGTATAAGTCTTTGTAGGGTCGGGTGATTTCGAGGCCTAACTTCTCCATGACTACTTTAGGCATTAGATTGTGTGATGCACCGGAGTCATGCATGGCATTATGAAGGATCTTGTCATGAATGTTAAGACTGATATAAAAAGGTGTAACTACCCCTTCCTGAAATTTCCCTTCAATCTTGGGACCGAATAAGAGGGCAGGCTGATCATCACTCAAATTTACAGTGTCATTATTTATACTCAGATTTAATGCTTTCAAAATCTGGCCTTTATATACATCCTGAGAGGCCAGCTCAGATAATGGTACAGAGATTTTGATTTTTGCAATCTCACTTTCTAAACTGAAAGTGGATTGACTCTTGGAAGTATTCAACTCTGTTTTATTTGCAACCACCTTAGTAGCTGGATCGGTTTGTGTCTTCTCATTATGCACATGTGTAGACACAGTTTTATCAGGAGCACTAACTGAGGCGCTAGTGCTACTGGTTGGTTGACTTTGTTTTTCATTATTTTGGTTGTCCTTTTCTTTGTTACTCTCAGAACTCTTGGCCGTTGAATTGTTGTTCACGGCAGTTACTTTAGAAGATTTTTCAGGCCTCTTTTTGATGGTTACCTCAGGAGTTTGAGGTTTGGAAGTGTCTTGGTTCCTTTTACTCCTAAGCTCATATTGTTCTCTGACCTGTAACATGGCATTTTCGAATCCCAACCTATAATCCTCAGATTCAAACCATTCCTCCTCCCCATAAGAGGTTGAGGGTTGGTCCTCTTCTGAATCATAGTTTAGGATCGAATCTTCTGTTTCGAACATGTTTATCACATTCCCTTCAGACTCTTCTATGATTCCCTCATCCTCATCAAGAAAGTTTTGGAAAGGGGGAATGACTTGCTGATCTGACTCTTTCTGTCTATTGGGAGTGTTGTTGTTTCTTCTAAAGTTTTGGTTTTGGTTTTGATTTTGGTTCCTGTTCTGGGTGATAGCCATCTTTTCGACCACTTGGCATAGCTTATCCACATTCTTAGACAATAGGTCAACCCTTGGATCTGAAGTGGAGGCTATAGTGTCATCCTTGTATGTTACTCTCTTTTCAGCTCTTAGTTTGGCCCTTTTTTCAATCAAATTTGCTTCTATGTTCACTGCCCCTTTCTGCATGTCCTCCAAAGTGGTATACTCTTTATCTCTAAGCTCATAGGCCATGTCAGCATCAAATCCATCACGATATTTTGCTAAGGCCATACCTTGTGGGGGTTTCATGTGTGGGGGAAGAGCGTTGTAAATACTGTTGAATCTGGTGGTGTAATCATGAACACTTTCCCCTACGTTTCTCTTAAGGGACATGTATTCTGCTAGGAGCTGGCGAGGGTTTGCTCTGGTTTCCCATTTTTTGATGAAATTCTAGTATAACGCAGGGAGATCTTGGATACTACCACCAGGTAGACTTTTAAACCACTTCTTAACTTCACCTCCCAAGCTTTGCGCAAAAATTCTCATTTTGATTGTATCATCATCAATTTCCATATAGTCAAAAGAGTCCTTCATTTTATCTACATGTTGTTGTGCTGTTGTAGGCTCTTTAGCAGGGAAATGTGGAATTTTTGATTGATAATCGTTTGGTAAGGGCAGTAAAGGCTGAGGTAAAACTAGAGGTGCGTACCAGGCTGCCATGATGATGTTCTGATGGGGTATAGGATTGGCTTGAGCAGCTGGTATTTGGATGACAGGGATAGTAGGACCAGCAGAAGTCTGTTGAGCAGATCTAGGGTGTGGAAGCCCCAAGTTGTGGAGAAAGTGGAGATCAGGTGGTGTGGAAGGAGGGGTTTCGCTGTCCCTAGTGTCCGGCTGGTCTGACACACCGAATGACCTAGTTCTAGGTAATCTGTTTTGGAGGCCTAGGTCAAAGAAAGGGTCTAATAGAGCTGCAAGATCTTCTGGTGCAGAATTAGCTCTATGAATGTTGCTGGAAATAGTTGATCTCCTACCCACAGGTGTTCTTTTAAGGATCTTCTCAGGATTATCAACTGTTTCAGGTGGGTTTGGGTCAGGGAAAGCTCTTGTATGAATGGTTCTGTGAACCAGAGTGTTGTTTATAAGTCAGGCAGCTTATCCCTACTTGTTATTTCTACTGAGGTTAATGTTGTCTTGGGAACTGGCCTCCCTGTGGAGTCTTCATTATGCTTTGGGACTGGTCTGCCAGTGGAGTCTGATGTGACACCAAGATAATCAGCAGGCCTACTGATCTCCAGTGGAGTCTTTAACGTTTAGGAACAATGGAGTCGCCAGGTGGAGGTTTTAGGATGATTCTAGGGTACACTGTCCACCACAGTGCTCACCGGCAAAAGTGTGACTTACCGTCAACCTAGCCAGAGTTCTAAGTTTCTGAGGTTGTTTGAAATGAGAAGCACTCAGATTTTCCCCAGCGGAGTCGCCATTATGTTGGGGTTCCCATGTTTTGGCCAGATTGGCAAGACCAAAAGATGAGACAACATCAGAACCACTTTGGGGCCCTAGGATCTAGCCCTCCTGGACCTGGAGAGGGATCTCTCCAATAAACAAATAATGATTTATCTTTGAAGCTCGAATTGAGATATTAGGCTAGTTATGAAGTACAGAAAGAGGGGTTTTAAATAATTTGGTTGAAGGGTTGCTGGGTTGAGTCATGAGATCACAGACTGGGAAAGCAATGGGAGAAAAGGGACAAGGCAGCAGGACCTTTCAGCAAAGAGGATAGGCCTAAACAGTGCCATCCATTGGGCTATGGAGTCATGATAGGAGAATTACTTGCATCCACTAGCCAAGGCTTCCAAAGGGCAAGTCATCTACACTAAAGGATCTTTTAGGCAGATGGTGGGATGGAACATTAAGGAGGAAGGTGAAAGAAGGAAAGCAACCATTTTCTGTCTATAGATCAGGTCAGAGGTCATTTAACTCCAGACCTGCTTGGACGTACTCAAAGGCAGCTCTCAAAGGTGGACAAAGGGGCAACCTGCAGATCAGACCAGAGGTCATTTAACTCCAGGTCTGCTTTGGCAACTCCAAGGAAAGAACAGAGATAAGATTACAAAGAAACATCTAAGAGGAAAACCCCCCAAGTTCATACATCAGCCAGCAGGCAATAACCTCCACTGCACTGGTTAAACCCCACGAATTTACTCTTAGATACACACAAAGCAGAAAACATAAAGGTAGGGAGAGCAGAAAGCATAGGGCACCTAACAAGGGTGAATCCTATACCATTATTCTGATGCCTACCAGCAGAGCATGAAACAGTATGAAAATGTAATGAACAGAGTAAGAAAACATCACCAATAGCAATAGACCAGGATCCTGTGAAATGTGCTCTGATTAATAGATGCAAAACCAGTCATGTACAATAAGCTCAATGGCTGTTACAGTCCAGACTTCTCCTCCCAGCCTATTACATACAAACTACTCTGCAACTCTCTCCCAAAACTGTTCTAACAGTCAAAATGGAACCTTCTAACAGCAATATCCCAGCAAGGCAACAACAACCTTTACAATTCGTTCTCAGGGATTTTTTATAGGAGGAGAGGAAGCAACAGAGGTAGGATATACAATAAATGAATCTCATTAAGACAGTGAGGCGGAAGTGTTCACGCCCATGCGCCAATGGCGAGAATGCGGCTCTTTGTATGAACCACAGCCAAACTGTTTCAGGGCTGCGACGGAGGTCGATTTTGACCTCACGTGTTTCGTGAAGTCCTTCGGATGTACGGGCTGCATTGCTAGCCATCTTCGAAATAAATGGTATTTGGGTGGGATGATACAGGGTCCCTCCATGCGCCATTAACGCCGTCAAGTTTGTCTTAGATGAGCTTCGATCGGCGTAATTAATCGTTTGAGCTCGGGGGGCATGGAGAGATTTCTTGTAGGAGGTGTCCTTTTGGAGGGCGCCTCGCACGATATTTAAACACGGATAAGACTCTTTGCGTGCTTAAGTATTCAAACTTTGCTTGAATCCTTTATTTGTGGGATTAGACGTTAACTACATCAATAATGCGCATTAATCCCTTTGAATCACAGCACGCCCGCGGATTGCTGAAATGGCCTCTCTGCACTACCTGCATGATAAAATAAACTTATCACAGGGCCCGGGCAGTGGTGGCGGAGAAATGCAGTGGAGGCGGTGGAAAGGTGGCGGAAGAATGAAGAATCAATGGAAACAGTGGAGAGGAGCGGAGAAACGGACTCATAATGTAAAACCCCAACGCTTAGCGTTCGGGCGAATTACACAGGAAAACACCAAAAAACACTGAACAGATGAATGGAGTGGGACCCAGTGGAGGCGGAGGGCGAATAAACACGGACCGTCAGATCTTGGAGGAACGGACGGCCACGATGCAATCGCATCGTCGCGATCGGAGCACACAACACAAAAGTTCCGATTGCGATTGACCTTGGAGATGCGATTGAACCAGGACCGTTGATCGCGGGAAGGGACGGACGGCGGAGATTTAATCGGAGGGGGAGAGCAGGCGGACTTGCGATAAGCGGAGGGCCGTCGGATCGCGGGGAGATCAACGGCTACGATGCAATTCGGAGGCAAACCGAAAGAATTGCGATTGCGATCGGAGGAAATGAGCGATTGAGCGATAGTCGTTGGATCGGCGGGGAGACGAACGGCTGTGATTTAATCGGAGCGTCGGGAGAAGGGCTTGCGATCAGCGATCGGGCGGGAGTGCGATTGAGCGCAGACCGTCCGATCAACCGACAAATCAATGGTTGGGACAATAATCGGAGGGGCAGGTGCGATGAAGCGATGACCGTCAGATCACGGGAGAGTGGACGGTGGAGATTTAATCGGAAGACCTCAATCGGGAGGTGCGCGATGAGCGTTGCGATTGCGATCGGAGGGACGGGTGCGATTGAGCGCTGACCGTCGGATCGGCAGGGATATCAACGGTGGGGAACACCATCGGAGGAGAGGGAGCGATTAGCGCGAGGCCGCGTGGTCTAGATCGAGATCTACCACGGGGATTGTCGTCGGGGATCGCAATCGCGTGCTGCGGTGTGACTTGCGATTGCGATGGGCGGGAGGCTTGCGATTAGCGCTCAGCCGTTCGATCGGAGCAGATCGACGGTACGGAACGGACCGCAGGACTTAACCTTATAATCAATCGCATCGGGAAATTCTTGCATTACAAAGGGTTTTGCCTCCCGCCGATGGTTCCGATTGCGATAAGCGCCGGGACTTAAGCACTTGGTCCTGGCGTGGGGTCATATGTGGGGAAGTGGTTAAGGGGTTTGTGGTAAGGGGCTAAGCCCTGCTTGTCCTAACATGGTCGAGAAAGTGGACTTTGGCCCCTTTTAATGGATTTTGGAGGGGGGGGGGGGGTTGGGGAAGGTAACGATAGAGGAATAAAAGGGGATAATGGCCATTAAAGATTGGAAAGGGTGGAATTTAAAGGGGATTTTGGGGGAATTTGAAGGGTAAAGAGAGTGAGAAGGGAGACAAGAGGGAGATGAAATAAAAGGAGAAAAAGGGGCCTTTGGGCATTTGTTTACCAACAGAGAAGGCCTTTAAAGAGATCCCGGCGGAAGGGAATTCATCGAAAGGATGAAGGGCACAAAGAGGCTTCAAAGGGACTGTATTTTCAGGGGAAATGCATTCCTTGAAGACTCAACAACAATTTAACCCCCTATTTGCTTATCAAAAATTTCATAGGGGGGCTAACGGTGGCTCCACATGGGGATGGCTTCTTCTTGAAGGAGCCAAGAAACCAGAAATTGATCTCTTGGTGTAGGCCAGGCGCCTGCTGCTTGAACCATCCATATCTTTCTTTGATCTGCTGACACAAACTATGAAGACATCCAATCAGCAGAAACATTTTCCCAACCAATCTACCTACCCAAACTAGAGTTCTAACAATATTCCCCTTGGGTGCATTTGAATTAGCAGACCCTTTACATTTATTTTGGAAAACAAAAACAAACCTATTCTAATTCTACCCTTATTGCTCCATGAGGCCAGATTAGACTGTTGGCCTCATCTGTTTCTCTACCTACACTACTACCTGTTGAGATTAAACTTTGTTTAACGGAGTTTCTTCACCTACATTCTAAAACGGGGGGGAATTTAAACACGACGAGCCGAGTTAGGCGGTCGACTTCTTTGGGCGAAATTTGAAGAAAACAAAGCTGTGAAGGCATGGAATACCGCAACTGTGAAAACATCCTTCTTTCTTTCTTGTGACTCGGGTTTTGAGCATGTTTGAGTCACTCCTTTCCTTTGATCCAGCTCTGATTTTGGGCATATTAGAGCTGGATCTTCATTTTACTGCTGGTCCAGATTTTGAGCTTGTTAGGACCAGCTATTCTTGTTCCTTTTGGCTCAGATTTTGAGTTTATTAGAGCCAATTTTTTGCCTCAGAGGTTCATGTTTTGAGCATGTCTGAACCTCCATTCTCGTTCTGTTTTTTGGAACATTTTCTTTTCTTTTGCTGGAAATGAAAATTTGCAACGGTATGTACAATGGAAATGAAACTGGAAATGGAGGATCAGCAGAGATAGTGTTTAAGCATCCTGCCATTGACAGGACCCCCAAACAGCTCTGTACCATCAAGTTCTTGCAAGACAAACGCATTAGGACCCACAGTGGCTTGAATGATGAATGGACCTTGCCACAAGCTGTCGAATTTGCCATGTTTTCCTTTATCCTCTCTTCTTGAATCCCATTTTAGGACCTTGTCCCCAACTTTGAAATTTGCCGCCTTGGTTCTTTTGTCAAACTGTCTCTTCATGTTTTCCTGCACTCTGACTGCTCTGTCATAAACCTGCTCTCTTGTTTGTTGAAGATGGATCGTTTCATTGATTCTCCTTATCATGCTGTCTTCTTCTGATTGGATTTCTTGAACGAGTCTTACCACTGGTATCCCAAGGCTAGTAGGAAAAACTGCTTCTGTCCCATAAACCAACTGGAAGGGTGATGTGCCAATAGACTTCTTTGTAGTGAGCCTGTCTGCCCACAAGGCGTGTATCAACTTTTTATGCCAAGACCTTTTGTTCTCTTCCAGCAGCTTTTTAATGATTGTAACCAGGCTTTTATTTGATGATTCAGCTAGGCCATTACCCTGGGGGTAATAGGCAGTTGAATGTCCAAGAGCAATTCCGTACCTGTGACAAAAATCAATCATTCTTTTGGATCCGAAAGCGGCAGCATTGTCAGTGATTATTTTCCTTGGGCAGCCAAACCGAGATAAGATGAAGTCTTCTAGGAACCTAATGATGACAGAGTTAGTGGCATTCCTAGTAGGTATGGCTTCGATCCACTTAGTGAAGTAATCAGTAGCAGTCAAGATCCATTTGTGTTGCCCGGAAGAAGAGGGGTGGATTTCTCCAATGAAGTCTAAGCCCCATTGCATGAATGGGCCTTCTATGGTGATAGGTTGCAGAGGGAGGGGAAGAAGCTTTCTTTTGCCTTCAAAAATTTGGCATTTGTGGCAAGTGAGAATCATCTTATGGACATCACTAAAGAGTGTAGGCCAGTAGTAACCAGCCCTGAGTATCTTATTTGCAGTGGTTTTCCAACTCAGGTGGCCTCCACATTCCCCATCATGGAATTCTTGTTTGATTTTCGCGGCTTCAGCCTCAGGCAAACATTTAAGCAAAAGACCATTCGGATTTTTCCAATATAGACTCTCATTTATAATGTAGTAATTTCTAGCTTTCAGTTTTATGAATCTGGCCTTTGTTTTGGACAGTTCTGGGGGGGCGTTGAGGTGTGCGAGCACGTACAGGATATCAGCATACCAAGGAGAGTTCTGAAACTGCTCCTCGACAGTTGGGTGAGGCAATCCTTCCTGCTCATCCAGGGCATTCATCATGTTGATATCAAGGGCCTGTAGATTAGTTTCAGCCATCAATTTGGCTAGGCCTTGACCTTTGATTAGCTTTGTGGGCTTGATTTCAATGTCATATTCCAGAATTGTGGCAATCCATTTGCCCCTTTTCCCATCTGGGTCTTGGGACAAGATATCTTTGACCACTATGTTCGGCACATATGCAATGGTGTGAGAATGCAGAATGTACACCCTAAAGTCTTTTAAGGCCTTAATCAGGGCATAGGCCTGCTTTTCTATGATGTTGTACTTTAAGGGTGCATCTCTTAAGGCTTTACTGAAGAAGGCTATAGGCTGTTCCTTACCTTCCGAATTTTTCTGCAGCAAAACTGCTGCTATTGTGTGTGGGGAAGCAAATGAAAAGATCAGAAAATATTTTGAGAAGTCAGGGCTGATAAGGACAGGGGCTTGGGTGAGTGCGAGCTTTACTGACTCAAAATATTTTTTGGCTTCAACAGTCCACTTGATCCCTGCATCTTTCTTTAGCATTTCAGTCATTTTCCTAAGATGCTCAGCAAGATTGGGGATAAATCTTCTAAGGAAATTGATCTTCCCAATGAAGGACTGTAGCTCTTTGATGTTTCTTGGATGTGTAATTTGAAGTATTCCCTCAACTCTCTAGGGATCTATCCTAATCCCTTTCTCGGATATGATGTGGCCCAGAAGCTTACCTTCTTGCAGCCCAAAAACAGTCTTCTTAGGATTTAGGGACAAACCGTACCTTCTACATTTTTCAAAAACTTTCCTCAGATGTTTTAAGTGTTCTTCTTCTGTTTTAGAAAAGACAGTTAAGTCATCCAAGTAGATAACTATAAAGTGTCCAATCTCATCTAAGAAAGCAATATCCATTGCTCTCTGGAAGGTAGCTCTAGCATTCATCAATCCAAAAGGCATTTTCACATACATGAAGGTGCCCCATGGAGTGGTGAAAGTTGTTTTGAGTTGATCTTCTGGGAGTACCAGAACTTGGTTGTATCCTGAAAAACCATCGAGTAGGGAGATTCTTTTAGAGCCCACTACCTTCTGTAGGATATGCTCCATTCTAGGCAAAGGGTAGTTATCTTTCAGGGAGGCTCTATTGAGGTTTCTGAAGTCTATGCACAATCTAATCTCTCCTGTTTTCTTCCTCACAGCCACTAAGTTTGACATCCAATCAGAAAACCTTACAAGGACTATAATGCCTGCATTATACATCTTCTTAATTTCCTTTTCTACTGCAGGCAATTGTTTTGGATTAATTCTTTGAATTTTTTGTCTAAAAGGCTTCTAATTTTTCTTCAGTGGTATCTTATGTTGTATAATGTTGGTGTCATAGGCCTTTAAGTCTTCATAGCTCCATGCAAACACATCAATGAATTCCTTAAACAGATCAATGTATCTTTTCTTCAGGTTTGCAGGTATAGACTTAGCCAGCTTTATCATTTTGGGTTTGTCTTCAGTGCCTACGTTACACTCTTCCACATCCGATTCTGCATGTTCTATTGTGGGTTTCTTTGCAACATCATCGAAATCAAAGAGATCCTCTAAGGGTGCTAAGCCTCTTGGTATGTTCTTGTCTTTGGATTGCAGCACCTCCATTTCTTCTCTATTTGCGTTTTCACGTTTTATGGCTGAATCTCCAGTTTCTTCAGAAAAAGAGTTTATTTCTATACTACAAGGTGTTTCTAGTTCATCTGTGGAACCCTCACTTGGGCAGCTGTCATCAGATTTTGAGTCTGAATGAGAAAATTCAAACTCATTTCTGCCCATTAGGAAATCTTCAATCTGTTTGTCTCCTTCAAAGACCTGCCAGTATTTTTCATTGTCTGGCACTGCAGGCCTGAATTTAGTCTGAATGATGTTTTTTTGGTCAACTGGGGCCTTAGGATAAGAGCTAGCTAGGCAGGCTAGTCCATTTGCGATAGCGTTTTGACCCCTAGGGATGTATACTAAATCATATTCAATGAATGTTTTCAACAAATCTAGAGTATCGTTCCTGTATGCCCTAAGCCTGGGGTGTTTTGCCGAATACTCACCATTCATCTGTTTGATTACTAACTCGGAGTCTCCTCTCACGACTATCCTACGGGCTCCTAATTTTTTCAACAGATTTAAACCCAAGATCAGAGCCTCGTATTCTGCAATGTTGTTCGTGCATTTGAAATGCAGATTGACGGCGTGGCTCTCCGCGTGATCATTTTCGGTGTTACGCAGCCACACTCCTGCTCCAGCGCTTTGTCTAGTGCGGGATCCATCAAAGTTCATTTCCCACAAGGGTTCTTTGTTTACTTCCACTTCACTTTCTCCCTCACAGCTGGGTTCGCTATTAGGTTGAGTTGGGAGGTATGTACTAGGTTGCAAACTATCTCGTTGTTCATAGAGGCCGTGGATGTCAGGGAGGTGGTTAGCTTGCTGTTCTTGCTCTATTTCTGTTTCGCTTGGAGTGAGCGGTTCACCACAAATCCAACAGGCTTCGTTTCTGGTTTCCTTTTCATTTTCAGTGTGCTGCCCATGGTTTTCCTGATCATATTCTTCCAGAGTGGCCATTATATGGAGGTCCATAGGCTCAGTGTTCTCATTCGTATGCCTATTCTGGGACTCTGGCTCTTCTAAGGATTCATCATTACAAAAAATAAAGGAGTCAAGATCGGTATGTACAGAATACAATGGTGAATTTTCAGGTTTCTCGGGGCTGCTGACCAGAAATTTCATTTGGGATTCTCTATATAGTCTTCTCGACTGGCCAAATATAGGGATAGTGGCATATGAGCCATCCATCTGCATGGTGCCTTGCAGCTTGGCTCCCCATGATCTAGATAACAACATGCCATACTTGGGCGGCACGTCTGCCACCACTACATCCATGACCATACATTTCGCAGGAATTTGAGTCAAGCTCACACACAAGTCTTTGATCAGGCCAAGACATTTTACCCTACTCGAGTCGAATGAGTATAAGTCTTTGTAGGGTCGGGTGATTTCGAGGCCTAATTTCTTCATGACTACTCTAGGCATTAGATTGTGTGATGCACCGGAGTCATGCATGGCATTATGAAGGATCTTGTCATGAATGTTAAGACTGATATAAAAAGGTGGAACTACCCCCTCCTGAAATTTCCCCTCAATCTTGGGACCGAATAAGAGGGCAGGCTGATCATCATTCAAATTTACAGTGTCATTGCTTATACTCAGATTTAATGCTTTCAAAATCTGGCCTTTATATACATCCTGAGAGGCCAGCTCAGATAATGGCACAGAGATTTTGATTTTTGCAATCTCACTTTCTAAACTGAAAGTGGATTGACTCTTGGAAGTATTTAACTCTGTTTTGTTTGCAGCCGCCTTAGTGGCAGAATCAGTTTGCGTTTTCTCCTTATGTACATGTGTAGGCACAGTTGTATCAGGAGCACTAACTGAGGCGCTAGTGCTACTGACTGGTTGAATATGTTTTTCATTGTTTTGGTTATCCTTCTGTTGGTTTTTCTCAGAACTCTCAGTTGTTGATTTATTGTTTACAACAGTTCCTTTAGACTATTTCTCAGGCCTCTTTTTGATAGTTACTTCAGGAGTTTTGGGTTTGGAAGAGTCTTGGTTCTTTTTACTCCTGAGCTCATATTGTTCTCTGACCTGTAACATGGCATTCTCGAATCCCAACCTATAATCCTCAGATTCAAACCATTCCTCCTCCCCATAAGAGGTTGAGTGTTGGTCCTCTTCTGAATCACAGTTCAGGATTGAGTCCTCTGTTTCGAACATGTTTATCACATTCCCTTTAGACTCTTCTATGATTCCCTCATCCTCATCAAGAAAGTTTTGGAAAGGGGGAATGACTTGCTGATCTGACTCTTTCTGTCTGTTGGGAGTGTTGTTGTTTCTTCTAAAGTTTTGGTTTTGGTTTTGATTTTGGTTCCTATTCTGAGTGACAGCCATCTTTTCAACCACTTGGCATAGCTTATCCACATTCTTAGACAATCTGTCAATATTCGGGTCTGAAGTGGAGGCTATAGTGTCATCCTTGTATGTTACTCTCTTCTCAGCTCTTAGTTTGGCCCTTTTTTCAATCAAATTTGCCTCTATGTTTACTGCCCCTTTCTGCATATCCTCCAATGTGGTATATTCTTTATCTCTAAGCTCATAGGCCATGTCAGCATCAAATCCATCAGGATATTTGGCCAGGGCCATACCTTGTGGAGGTTTCATGTGTGGGGGAAGAGCGTTGTAAATGCTGTTGAACCTAGTGGTGTAATCATGAACACTCTCTCCTGCGTTCCTCTTAAGGGACATGTATTCTTCTAGGAGCTGGCGAGGGTTTGCCCTAGTTTCCCATTTGTTGATGAAAGTCTGGTATAAAGCAGGGAGATCTTGGATACTACCAGCAGGTAGGTTTTTAAACCACTTTTTAACCTCTCCCCCCAGGCTCTGCGCAAAAATTCTCATTTTGATTGTTTCATCATCAATTTCCATATAGTCAAAAGAGTCCTCCATTTTATCTACATGTTGTTGTGCTGTTGTGGGCTCTTTAGCAGGGAAGTGTGGGATTTTTTATTGATAATCATCTGGTAAGAGCAGTAGAGGCTAAGGTAAAACTAGAGGTGCATACCAGGCTGCCATGATGATGTTCTGATGAGGTATAGGGTTGGCTTGAGCAGCTGGTAGTTGGACGACAGGGATGGTAGGACCAGGAGAAGTCTGTTGAGCAGATCTAGGGTGAGAAAGCCCTAAGTTTTGGAGAAAGTGGAGATCGGGTGGTGTGGAAGGAGGGGTTTCGCTGTCCCTAGTGTCTGGCTGGTCTGAAACACTGAATGACCTAGTTCTAGGTAGTCTGTTTTGGAGGTCTAGGTCGAAGAAAGGGTCTAATAGAGCTGCAAGATCTTCTGGTGCAGAATTGGCTCTATGAATGTTGCTGGAAATAGTTGATCTCCTACTCACAGGTGTTCTTTTAAGGATTTTCTCAGGATTATCAACTGTTTCAGGTGGGTTTGGATCAGGGAAAGCTCTTGTATGAATGGTTCTGTGAGCCAGAGTGTTGTTTACAAGCCAAGCAGCTTAGCCCTACTTGTTATTTCTACTGTGGTTAATGTTGTCTTGGGAACTGGTCTCCCTGTGGAGTCTGATGTGAAACCAAGATAATCAGCAGGCCTACTGATCACCAGTGGATTCCTTAACGTTTAGGAACAATGGAGTCGCCAGGTGGAGGGTTTAGGATGATTCTAGGGTACACTGTCCACCACAGTGCTTCACCGTCAAAGGTGTGAATTACCGTCAACCTAGCCAGGGTTCTAAGTTTCTGAGGTTGTTTGAAATGAGAAGCACTCAGAGTTCCCCAGCGGAGTCGCCATTATGTTGGGGTTCCCATGTTTTGGCAGATTTGGCAATACCAAAAGATGAGACAACATCAAACCACTTTGGGGCCCTAGGATCTAGCCCTCCTGGACCCGGAGAGGGATCTCTCCAATAAACAAAGGATGATTTATCTTTGAAGCTCGAATTGAGATATTAGGCTAGTTATGAAGCACAGAAAGAGAGGTTTTAAATAATTTGGTTGAAGGGTTGCTGGGTTGGTTAGGAGATCATAGACTGGGAAAGTGATGGGAGGAAAGAAACAAAACAACAGGAGGCTTCAGCAAGGAGGATGGGCCAAGACCGTGCCATCCATTGGGCTATGGAGTCATGATAGGAAAATTACTTGCCTCCACTAGCCAAGGCTTCCAAAGGGCAAGTCATCTACACTAAAGGATCTTTTTATATAGATGATGGGGTGGAACATTAAGGAGAGAAGTGAGAGAAGGAAAGACAACCAATTTTCTGTCTATAGATCAGGTCAGAGGTCATTTAACTCCAGACCTGCTTGGACATACTCAAAGGCAGCTCTCAAAGGTGGAAAAAGGGGCAGCTTATAGATCAGACCAGAGGTCATTTAACTCCAGATATGCTTTAGCAACTCCAAGGGAAAAATAGAGATAATATTACGAAGAAACATCTAAGAGGCAAACCCCCAAGTTCATACATCAGCCAGCAGGCAATAACATCCGTTGCACTGGTTAAACCCGTGAACCCACTCTTAGACAACGCATAGGGCGGAAAACATAAAGGTAGGGAGAGCAGACAGCATAGGGCACCTAACAAGGGTGAATCCTATACCATTATTCTGATGCCTACCAGAAGAACATGAAACAATATGGAAATGTAATAAACAGAGTAAGAAAACATCACCTATAGTAATAGACCAGGATCCTGTGAAATGTGCTTTGATTAATTTATGCAAAACCAGTCATGTACAATATGGCTCAATGGCTAATACAGTCCCAACTTCTCCTCCCAGCCTATTACATACAAACTACTCTGCAACTTCCTCCCAAGGCTGTTCTAACAGTCAAACTGAATCCCTCTAACAGCAGATGCCCAACAAGGCAACAACAACCTTTTCAATATGTTCTTGAGGATCTCTTATAGGAGAAGAGGGAAGCGCGAAAGGTAAGGATCTCTAGTAAGACTCTTTATTAAGACGGTCGAGCGGAAGTGTTCATGCCCACTCTTGCTTAATGGCGGAATGCAACCTTTGTATGAACCATGTTGTTTGGAGGCTACGTAGGGGTTGATTTTGACCTCTGGTGTTTCGTGAAGTCCTTCGGATGTACGGAGCTCTGTGCTAGCCATGCGAAATAAATATTTGGGTGGGATAATTACGGAGTCCCTCCCATGCTGCGCCATTCTTGCCCGTCAAGTTTGTCTTAGATGAGCTTCGGTCGGCGTAATTAATCGTTTCGAGCTCGAGGGGCATGGAGATTTCTTGTGGGAGGGTGTCCTTTTGGAGGAGAGTACTTCTTTGATATTAAACATAGATAAGACTCTTTGCGTGCTTAAGTCTTCAAACTTTTCTTGAATCCTTTGACTGCGGGATTAGACGTCAATGACACCTATAATGCGCATTAATCCCTTTTGAATTCGGACTCTGCTGCTTTGCATGGTCGCTGAATCAGCCTCTCTGCACTATCTGCACACTTTATAATATACCTGTTTAAAGCCCGGGCAGTGGTGGCGGAATGCCGTGGAGGCGGCGGAATGGTGGCGGAAGAATGGAGAATCAATGGAAACAGCGGAGAGGAGCGGAGAAACGAATGCACAGTGTGAAAAAACCAAAGTTTAGCGCTCGGGCGAATTACACAGGAAAACACCAAAAAACAATGAACAGATGAATGGAGTGGGACCCAGCGGAGGCGGAGGGCGAATGAACACAAACCGTTAGATCTGGGAGAAACGGACGGCCACGATGCAATCGCATCATCGCGATCGGAGCGCAACACAAAAGTTCCGATTGCGATTGACCTTGGAGATGCGATTGAACCAGGACCGTTGATCGCGGGAAGGGACGGACGACGGAGATTTAATCGGAGGGGGAGAGCAGGCGGACTTGCGATCAGCGGAGGGTCGTTGGATCGCGGGGAGATCAACGGCTACAATGCAATCAGGAGGAAAACTGAAAGAATTGCGATTGCGATCAGAGGAAATGAGCGATTGAGCGATAGCCATTGGATCGGCGGGGAGACGAACGGCTGTGATCTAATCGGAGCGTCGGGAGAAGGGCTTGCGATCAGCGATCGGGCGGGAGTGCGATTGAGCGCAGACCGTCCGATCAACTGATAGATCAACGGTTGGGACAGTAATCAGAGGGGCAGGTGCGATGGAGCGATGACCGTCAGATCACAGGAGAGTGGACGACGGAGATGTAATCGGAGCATCTCAATCGGGGCGGCACCATTGAGAGTTCCGATTGCGATTGAGCGGGGCAATGCGATTGAGCGCTGACCGTCGGATCGGCGGGGAGATCGACGGTGGGGAACACAATCAGAGGGGAAGGAGGGATGGATTTAGCGCTGACCGTAGGATCGGTGGGAGAATGGACAGCCGCGATTAAATCGGGGGATCGCAATCGGAGGTGCTCTGTTGTGACTTGCGATTGCGATCGGGAGGTGGTTGCGATTAGCGGATGGCCGTCAGATCTGGGTGGATCAACGGTCCAGATCGGAGCGGGGACTTAATGTTAAAATCAAATCGCATCAGGGGTTTTTGCCGTTATAAAGGGTTTTTCCTCCCGCCGATGGTTCCGATTGCGATAAGCGCCGGGACTCAAGCACTTGGTCTGGCGCGGGGTCATATGTGGGGAAGTGGTTTAAGGGCTTTGCGATAAGGGGCTAAGCCCTATAACATGGTCGGAAAGTGGGTTTTGGCCCCTTTTAATGGATTTTGGAGGTTGGGGAAGGGTAACGATAGAGGAATAAAGGGGGATAATGGCCATTAAAGGGGGAAGGGTGGAATTTAAAGGGGATTTTGGAGGAATTTGAAGGGGTAAAAAGGGGAGTAGAAGGGGGAGACAAGGGAGATGAAATAAAAGGGAAAAAAGGGGGCCTTTGGGCATTTCTTTACCAACAGAGAAGGCTTTAAAAGAGGAGTCAGCAGAGGGGAATTCATCAAAGGATAAAGGGTACAAAGAGGCTTCAAGGAGACTGTGTCTTCAGTGGAGATGCATTCCTTGAAGGCTTCAAAAACAATTTAGCCCCCTATTTTCTTGTCAAAAATTTCATAGGGGGGGCTAACAGTCAACATTGTGGTCGATTATACTATCGCATCGTTGACTGTGTAATGATGCCAGGAGGGCGGTGCGCTAACAAAACTATCTGCCTCGGGGTGAGTAGTTTGGTCAGTGCACCGCCCTCCCAAATTTGTACATAGTTAGTAGTGCAATCAGCTAAACGACTACACCATTGACCATTAACTGATGTTTGATGGTGCGTTGATAGAATTATCCGCCCCATGATGGATAGTTTCGTCAATGCATCACTTGAGAAAGTACAGTTCATGATGTGCAGTGCGCTAAAAATTTCTAAGCGCACCACGGCCAGTGCGCAATAAAAACAGACGCACTAGCACCGGTCCATGACTGTTTTTTTGGCGCACCAACCATGTTTTTTTTTTAATTATATTTGTAAATAAATGTATCATTTAATAAAAAAATTGTATTTTATATGTGAATCATTCAGCAAAGTCAAAGGAGAGAAGAGAGGGAACAACAGGAACATATGGTAGACCAATATAACGCGGTTTATCTATGGGAGGCACGAGAGAGGGAGAGATATATGTACCCTAACCCTATTACGCCAACCACCCAGGCACTCCTAAGGGAGGTAAGCCCCTCAAGTTCTATGAGGAGGCTACATCCTGGAAGGGCCATGGTGGGTTATTGTGACAACTTATCTTCAGGTGGATTTCCCACCGATAGGATTTTCGAGTTCATCCTAACTAGTGGTACTTGTCCACTGAGGAAATCATATATTTTATTACTGGCCTATCGAGGAGAGGGTAGGATTTTCCCTCGTTCCCAGAGGTACCCGTTAGCTATGCAACAAGGAGTCAGTTGGTGTACTCCCAGAGATACATTAACGTTGATATACTATCTCCTCAAGATTTTTAGGTCTCTAGTGGTCAGTTACATAATGATTCATTTGGTGGAGAGGAGGTGAGGTGCCTCTCACTACTGATTTCAACCATTACACACCATACCAGTGACGCGCAACATATTATTTGCCCGCTTTTATTTTATGTTGATTCTTTATTACAGGCGCCACGACTTGTGTGGTGGTCTACAATTTTTTTGCAGCAATTTTGTACAACTTTAGATAGATGTCGTGCTCAGGCACAAGGGAGGGTGAACTTCCCTTTTACTTCAGAACTATTTTATTTATTTTTTGAGAGGTTTCTAAAGACAAGGCCTACTTTTGTTCGGAAACCTTGTAGGCCGATGCTGCATGTACGGATGCAGACGTGGGGACAAATGATGTCCAAGAGGGGCGAGTCTGACTTTTCCACGAGGATATCGCATGATGCACTAGAGTTGCTATCCAGTGTTGATGATCATGCCTTCATTCTGGTCCCCTATATGTATGATAGTTTGGATTGGCGAGGGTGTTCCAACATCCTCTTCACAGATGATGAGCCGCGGGATGATAAAGGTAATATTAGTGTTTTCTTTAAATTTATTCTAACATGTTCTTTAACTTGCTTTTATTAAACTGTTTAATGAAATTGTATAATTATTGTTGTGTACTTATATATATTTTGTATATATTGGGTCATTTGATGGCGATGAGATGCCACTACCACCAAATGATCCATGTGTACATCCTGATGATGATAAGGAGATGGAAAATGCGGAGGATCAGGCTGGTGCAAACAAACCTGGTCCTCATAAGCATGTGCAGGTATCGACTGGTGTGAGGCGTAGGCCTGACACTAGATTTAGAATGGAGTTGGGCGACCAACTCTATCAACTGCTTGTGGAGGAGGGAGTTAGGCTGACCACTATTAGAGAGATACATGCCAATGATAGGCTAAAAATGATGTGGAGAGACATGCCACGTGATATGTTGACCCTGATGCAGCATGTCGTAGGAGCTACCATCTTAGTGGCGTGGTTGAGGAGGGTCATTTGATGTAGGCATGGTCGAGATGCAGTACTTCGATAGTCGAGCAGCGATACATCATATAATGATCATGATCAGGGGAGTGATCATCGTTCACCTCACACCGGTGATGAACATCCTGTAACATCGACCAATTTTCATGATCATGAGCAGGCTGGACCATCCACATCAAGTCATCATGAGCAGCTTGCAGCATCCAGTAGTCATGATCATGAGAAGACTATACCATCCACGTCGAGTCATCATGAGCAGCCTGTAGCATCCAACAGTCATGATCATGAGCAGGCTGGCCCATTCATGTCGAGTTATCATGAGCAGGCAGTTGATCCTGATCAGCATGAGGCACCTCCAGATCGGAATGCATGTGATGATTGACATCTATCTGAGCTTTTCGAGGCTGCACCATTGACTGAGCAGGCCTCGACTAGTACTACTATTGATGTACCACTAGCTGATATTTTCCATTTATATTACAGTTGTATATTTTTGAAATTATATATATATATATATATATATATATATATATATATATATATATATATATATATATATATATGGTCCATGTATTTTATGTTCATGTTACAGTTGTACTTAATTTACATGTTGGTGATCATCATGATGTGCATATTGTTAGGTCATGTTAGATATGTTCATTTAATACGCAGCTTGCACATAGATGTGTATGTGATAGCAGTTATTTGGCATGAGATGTATATTTGATGTTTGTGTTGCGATGATGTTATACAATGCTTGTGTTTTGTTAGATGATCATGATCACGATGATTAGATGATGTTAGCAAATTTGAATGTGTTTTTTAGTCGAATATGATGTTTGTACGATGATTATCATGATCATGATGTTTATTTTTAATATTAAATCATGATATTTATTAAATATTATGTCGTGATTGTAATTGAAATTTTAATTTTAATTGTATCTAAAATTGTAAATTTGTAATTGTATGTAAAATATTTGTAAAATTTTAACTGTAATCGTAATATTTAATTTTTTGTGAAATGATTGTAATTGTATATATGTAAAATTGTAAAACTGTAATTGTAAATTTAATTGTATGCAAAATTTTAAAATTGTAATTGTAATTGTATGTAAAATATTTCTAAAATTTTAATTTTATTAATGTGAAATGATTGTAATTGTAAAATTGTAACTGTAATTGTAATTGTATGTAAAATTGTAAAATTGTAATTGTATGTAAAATTGTAAAATTGTAATTGTAATTCTAATTGTAATTTTAATTGTAATTGTATATATGTAAAATTGTAAAATTGTAATTATAATTGCATGTAAAATTCTAAAATTGTAATTGTAATTGTAATTTTAATTGTATGCAAAATTGTAAAATTGTATGTAAAATATTTGTAAAATTTTAATTGTATTAATGTGAAAGGATTGTAATTGTAAAATTGTAATTGTAATTGTATCTAATTCTAAAATTGTAATTGTAATTGGAAGTGAAATTGTAAAATTTTAATTGTAATTGTAATTTTAATTTTAATTGTAATTGTATGTAAAATATTTGTAAAATTTTAATTGTATTAATGTGAAATGATTTTATTAGAATTTTTAAATTTGTAAAATTGTAAAATAATAAATCTAGAATAATATGATTTTTTGTAACATAATAAAGTTTAGAAAATAATGCAAATAAATTCATGTACTTTAGAATTATCATTATTTTATTATGATCTTACATACCAAAAAAAAGAACTTTATATCGTACACCATTGTTTTTGAGATCAACATAATTGAAAATTATCAAGTGAAATGATTTTAACATTAACACAATGCAAATTACCAATTAATTCAAAATACATATTATAATGTTTCAAAAAAAAGAGTCTTAGTTATAAGGTAATTGAGTCCTTTTCTTTATAAAAACTCATCTTAAAAAGTATAAATGATGAAATAACACATGTATCATATCACTCTTGATTCTCATGATCACCCTCATTATCTTCCAGCTCACTTGGCATGATAACACTACTGTTCTCAAAAATATGTTTTGATCTAGGGTCATGTATCAATACATTAGGGGAACTTTGAGGTCTAAAATAGGCTTCCTAAGAAAAATATACAACAAAAATAAACTTTATAAGAACCAATAGGGTTCAATATGATGATTTCAACCATGGGGGATGATTAACCATTTTTTTAGTAAAAGGGTAAAAAGATTAAAAAAAATAAAATAATAAAACTACTTTTTCAACTTGTATTTTCAACTAATCTCCCAAAGTTTTTACTTAAATTTTGAGTGAGAGTACTCATTGGATGTAAAATTTAATTCCTCATCAAAGGAGTATCGATGTTGCATACTTTCGATGGACCTTGATACACGAAAAATGCGAGATACATAAAAAAAGAAGTGATTACAATCACGTTTTTCATGTATTTCTCATTTTTAGTGTAGTAGGACCCATTGAAAGTATGCAACATGGGTACTCCTTTGATGATGAATTAAATTTTGCATCCAACGAGTACTCCGACTTGAAATTTGAGTAAAAACTTTGGGAGATAAGTTGAAAATATGAGTTGAAAAAGTAATTTTTTCTTTTTCCCTCAAAAATTTGATGATGTAATTAAATCTTATTTTATTATTTCCACTATTATTTTATAATTTCCTTAGGAGGCCCATTTTAGACCTCAAAATTCCCCTAATGCGAACCATCAATCCATCTAACACATCTAGGTACAAAAACACATGGTTGTAGTGTTTGGGGAAAACATAGGGCTCCTTAGCTTCATCCCACATATTTCTAGAGGTGATACATATCATCCTACTATCACGATCTTCATTTAAATTATTTTGATCAAAGGTGTCCCACCACTTGCACCTGAAAATAACACATTGGAAAGAAGATAAATCCACTTCAATGATCTCTTGTATCTTTCTGGCGTAACATAACATCCCTCGTACGAGGTTTTGATCATGATGGCTAGATCGACTAGATTGATCGAACTCGACTTCCACTCCACAGTCTTGTGTCATGTGTCCATCATCAACATTCTCTATGCGAAAATGGTGTCCATATGCCAACATAGATGGGAACAAATGCACCTATAAAAATGTTAAAAAATCATAGTGTCATGTGTCTCATAATAACCCAACAATTAAAATATGAAATATAAATGTAATTACATTTCAAAGGTGCATTATTAGGTTTAAAATATACATAAATAAATTATTACCGAGTGGGTGAACCCAATCCCTATGTTTAGCGCATCCTCTTCAGCACGCGGGTAACGATCGATTGCATGGTATTTCTGTCTGACTTGGTCATCAATCCAACTGTCGGGGCATATTTTTGGCATATTTTCTTTTAAATGATCAGGATAATGCACACTTCTACCATTCAACTATCTGAATTATTTCCTTTCACTATCCCATTTAATCCTCTTTTTTTCGTACAATGCGACCCACGGTTGTGTCGCTTCGGAATTGTAAAGAACGAATTTATTTATTACTTCAATTTATGCATTCGATGATGAAATCAAACCGACATATAGTACATATGAGATACAAATATTCATTATATCGAAGTTCAACATGAAAATTTACTTTGTGTAAATTTGAAAAATTATAAGTCGCTTACTCTTTATCAAGTGCCTTTTTCCATTTGTTTGGAGTAGCTCCCCTTTTCTTTTGTCTTCATCCCTTTTATTGTCCCAAATCACCATCCCTGGTCTGTTTTCAATTTTCTTGATGTATTCACTGGCATAATAGAAAGACTTATACGATATATACCTCTCTGTCATAGACCCCTCGGTTTTTGCCCTTTTTCGAACAAAACCTTTCAATTTATTCATGTACCTCTCCAAGAAGAACATCCAACGATAAGAAACCACCCCAACTAATTCAACCTTATCTTCTAGGTGGATTAAAATATGAACTTGTAAGTCCATGAAACTTGTCGGTAGTTCCTTCTCAAACATACAAACAATCTCAACTATCTCTTGATGCCATCGTGGAATGCTAGCCACATGAATCTCCTTTGACGTGATCCAACATACAAATGCATATAATTTAGATATGGCACATCCTAGGTCTTGGGGGAATTCATGTTTCACACATCCACACATGAACAAAGGATAATGACATTGAAAAGTTATAAAAAAGTGCATTAATATACAAAATTAGTTATGTTTTATGATCCCTGCATGGGATAAAATTTATTAATATAACAAATAATAAAATCATGCTTTTGAAATTATACTTACTCTTAGAAGATTCAAATGGTAATGCGATTTCAACCCCAACAAATGGTCATCCACGGTGAAGCAGCGCCATAGTGAATACCTATATGAAGATGGCACCCTCACACCCATATAACTTCCTTTTCCAAAGAAAGATCATCTTTTTAAAAAATCAATGGGACATAACCTTCTTTGAAATACCATGAATTAGAGGGACCAGCGCCTACCTCTGATCCTGTACTTTCTAATCATCTTGGCCAATGTTTCTTTTTAGTTTTTGAAATAATAAGATCTTTCCTAACAACCAATGTTTCACTTTGTTTCGATGATATGTGCCTCCATAAAGAATATGAAACATTTTTAAATATATGCATGGGATCTAATAAGTGGGTAATCTTAAGATGCTCCCAATATGGGAGGTTATAAAACATTGATTTCCTTTCATCCCAATGGGAAATTTCTCTACATAGGTGTTGAATAATTCTGGATCATTGAACATAGGCTTCCCATTTGAATCGAACATTTCTATGAACTCCTTCTCCTTCTCTCTCTCATATGTTCTAAGCCATTCAATTGGTGTTGTTATTGGAGGCCTTTGTGTTATCTCTCATTTATCATTAAAAGTGGATGCTTCTCTTATGTAAGGGTGTTCTTATGGGAGGAATACCCTCGAGTAGTCATACACTGTCTCTCGTAGGGTTTTGGACCATCTAGCTTTCAGAGAAGGTCCACAACATTTACATCCAAAATACCCTTTTGTTACAAGACCTGCAAGATTATTGCATACAATTTATATGCATGGCACATTAAATAATATCATGAAGATCAGAACAATTACAACAAATTAAATAACTAATATGCGAAAGAATATTGTTACGTATATAAAAAAATAAATAATCATATAAGTTACCAGAGAAAACTCATAAGCCTATATAATCATGTGTCATGTAAGCACATATGTCATAGAAAATAAAACTCCTCTCTGTTGGGATGGGTCTTGATACATCGTATATATTTATCCCATCCCCTAATTCCTTCAATTAATCTACCAATGGTTGTAAGTAGACTTCCATATTCTTCACTTGTCTTCTACCAGAGACTATGGGAGCCAACATAAGATGTTCATTCTTCACGGAAAACCATGGGGGGATTTTGTTATTGATCACTACTATAGGCAAAATAGAATAGTTGGTGTTCTGGAGGGAATATGGGTTCACACCATCCATGGCTATGGTGAGTCGTAGACTTCTTACTTCATCCTTGAATTTTTCGGGCCATGTATCCTCTATATGCTTCATGGCTATTGAATCTGATGGGATTCGCATAAATCCCAACTCACTTCTGTGTGAGGCATGCCATCCCTACAACATAGCTAATTCTTTGCAACAAAAGAGCCTTTGAATCCTTGGGATTATAGGCATGTGCCTCAATATCTTAAAAGGAGGACCACGTGATTTACCCTTCTTTTTTTATTTATCATACCTATCATGCCCACATTTTGGACATATTTCTTTGTCTACATATTCTCCTTTATATAGAATACAATCATTTTGACATGCATGATATGATATGTACTCAACACCCAACATTTTCAACAATTTCTTTGCCTCTTCGTAACTACCGGGAAAGACATCATCACTCAGAAGAACCTTATCTTTGAATAAACTATAGTGGGTGATCATGTACAATATTAAATGTATATTAATGCCGATATAATTATTAACGTTAATAAACTTGACCATTTTTAATGTTCGTTGTGTGATTATATTTCTTAAAATATAAGGGAGGAATTTATGGTAATTTACCTCAAAATTTTCGAGAAACATGCATTCGACAAGCCAAAATTTTCTTTCAAGTTGTACAGTAGCATCGTTGTCCCCAATTGGGTAGACTTTGATTGACCGTCAGGTCCAAAGAGAGGGTTGGTGGAAGAAAATTTAAGGCTTTCGAAAAATGTGTCAGTGATATGAGCATCATCCCCTAGTTGATCATCGTTCTAGAATGCATCTAACAACATTTTCTCCATGGCCGTCATATCCCTTAAGTAGTCATCCATACCAACCTCTATTTGATTGCCTCCATTGCTAGCTTGTGAATAACTACTATTGTTGTAGTTATTCCTAATTGGTTAATCTAGAAGTAGTGGGAATTGAATAGATGGTTAATTCAACCATTCTTGGTATCATTCCTCTCCGATTTTTTCTCTTAATTCAGCCTTCTCTCGATTTGACATTGTCGTGGGGTGCAACAGATGATGGTAGGTAGGTCGCTCATCATCATTAGAATCCTAATAATTTCAAAAAATATATTTGAACATGATTAGTAAAAAATATATGATATTAATTAGTAAGCACGTTGACAATGCATGATTAATTGGTTTGACGTTGAAATAATTACATTAATATACCAAACAATTATTATTACCATCATTGTCCCAGAATTGTGGCTAGAAGATGCAATATTGTTAAAATTGGTAGGGTGAAGCGGCTGCCCATTTTCATCTACCAAATGCGCCTTGCAGTATGTTGCTCCTGATAAGAACTTCCAACATTTTGGAGCTGTTTAAATATTTTGTGCATCTAAACTCGATTATGAATCTGTATGAACCTGCAAATTTGTATACATTATAAATTTTATTAAGCTTATTGACATGGATAAAAAACTTAAATTAACTAGATAATGAAGATATAAATAAAATATGAAGTAAATATTATGTCTCGAGATGGACAGGGAGAACTCCGCGATGAAATTTGAGAAATATTATGGAACGAGTTGGATTTTGAAGAATTTTCCATTCGATATAATTATGATATTTTCTCCCTGCATTTGAGAAAAATCAACAATAAATTTTGGTTTACACACCTAAAAGTAATTTCGGTGCCTTAAAAATGGACTTATTGTTATCGGTTCTAATGTGCAGATAACCGCACCAGTGAATTTTATTTACTGCACACCGGTGCGATGTTATTAATTGACGCATTGGAACCGAATAGCCGTAAATAAAAGAAGTGCAACTATATTTTTTTAAAATGAAAAAAAAAGTGGCAAATTGAAAATGGACGGCAAATTATTTTCGAAAATCTAATTTTAAAAAACAATTATTTTAATAGTAAACACTTTTAATTATTTCATTTTTTTTTCAAAAATTTTCAAGGAGATATTTGCACGAGACATACCTGGAGCAAGAGAGCACGAGAGCACTATGGAGCAATGAAATACTATCGAACATAACTATTCAGAAAATATAAATTCCAAACCTCTGGTGATTCAGACCTTGTAGCATAGAATTTCAGACCATATGGTGATTAAATTTTATTATTTATTTTACATTTTCTGCAGTGTTTATTATGTAGTAAGTAAAAAATTTAAATTTATTTTTCATTTTCAGAAAAAATAAATAAATTAAAAATAAAATTAAAAATTAAAAAATTAAAAAAAAATAAATCCATTTTACGCTAAACCCTTGATTCTTTTTGTTTCTGCCCTTGCTTCTTCCTGTTTCTGTGATTTCAGAATTAGGGCTTTTCATTTTATATTTATAGGGTTTGTATTGCTATATATATAGGCCTATGACATCTAACCCATGGGACGACTTGCATTTTCGGATCCCAATCCATGTTGGCCTTTGCCTGAATTTAAAAAAAAAAAAAAAATTAATCGATGTGCCCTGTGTAAAATAGTGCACCGGTGTGTTGTTTTATCGTAGGGCACTGCACATGTACTGTTTGATAAAAAAATTTAAAAACATTTTTTTTCTTAATCTGTGCAGCATATGTAAAATAAGGCATCGGTGCGCTATTTCATTATAGCGCACTATGCATGTACTGTTTGACAAAAACAATTTTTTTTATTTTATGACTGTGTTAATCGGTGCACTATTTAAAATATAACACATTGGGTCTCCTTGTTGACAGAGAGTACCGTATGGTGGTCCCCTTTTTTCACGGTGCCTTTATAAGAATATGTTGCACCACCCCCTCCACAATATCATATTCTAGAAAAACTAGTACTAGAGGATTTTTATTAATTTGTCTGTGTTAATCGTTGCGCTAGTTAAGATATAACGCACCAGTGCTCCTTGTTGACATAGAGAATCGTACGGTGTTTTTGCTATTTTAGTGGTGTGTTTATAAGAATAGGTCACACCGATGTCGGTGCGTACATCATTAAAGGCGCACTGGTATCTTGATATTTTTATTTTTTACCTAAAAAGTTTATTATTTATTTATAAAATATATTAATGAATGGTATGGTACATGTTTCATATTGATAAAGAAATGGCTGACAATATATCAAGTAACAAAAATACTGATAGCACATCAAGAAAAGAAAAAAATGCAAGTTCTTTGTAAATTATTTACAAAAATTATTATTTTTGAACTATATATAAGTTTAACTAATATGTATTGTTTATTGTGTATCATGAAGAGCCACAAAATGACGAAGCTCAATAATATTATTTATGATCTAGGACCAGAAGAGCGTAAAAGCTCGATGGATTTTTTTCAAAGGATGAATCAGGTGAGTGAAAAAATACCATCGATCTAATCTGAGTTTATTTTTTAATTTTCATTAATAATATACTTAAATTTATTAGATAACATGTTTGAAACAACCTATTAATTCACATATGTTTAATGTTCTATAAGGAACAACAACTTAGAAAAGGAATGTTGTTCTAAGAAAATTAAAAAAATAGAACATGAAAATGAAATTGAATTTCTCCTTAGCATATCTGGAGTGGTGATGGAGGTTAACGAAAGGGGGAAAAACTTTTACAAAAATTTGAGGGATCTAGTGGAACGTATGTATAGATGTTCTTTCCGCTTACAATACAAAAATCAATCCAATGATTCCAAGAACCAAATTTTATCTAAACTACAGGAAGAGTTTCTAGAGAATTGGTTAATGAGACATGTCATACTTTTAATAGAAAAAAATGTACAAAAAGAAAATAAGAAGGAATCAAAAAATAATATTCCTTTAATTTTTTTTCTAGAATTATATGTATATATTACTAGAAATCAATCATTTATAAATATCATTTTTGTTATATTTAATTTTCATATATCAATATAAAAATTAAATAGTTCATTGTCATCTTACATTTTGAGGAGGATTATGAAAATATCAAAGGATGAACGAGCTGATATCAGAAATATGCCAGTAGGAATGTCCAAAAAGGTGTACAAGGAGATAATCAAAGAAATGGACATAATTGCATTGCACGAGGATCCATCTCAACAACAACGTGCTTCAAATGTAATATGTAATCATTGAAATTTTCGATTAGGTACAATAAATAAACAATTTAACATTAAATATTAACTTTCAAGTATTTTCTTGCAGAAAAGAAAAGAAAATGGAACCCATTCAACACATAAAACAGGATGACAAGGAAAAAAATGGTTGATATCTAAGTTTGTGAGTAATTGTTACTTCCTTATAACAACTTAACTAGATTTCATTTTTGTATATTTTAAGTTGTTTTAAAACAATCATCATTGAATGTCTTCAAATAGGTGCTAACATACAAATAAGAACCATTAGACAAATTGACTGACATTCGGTTAAATATGGGTTGTTAGTATATGTTGGCATATCATAAATTAATTATGGAATTTGTAAGCATCTATCGATCTTGTTTTACTTAGCTTCGTTTATAATTAATAGAACAAAAAAATCTTTTATATTAATTATATGATTTGTTATGGGGTATAAAACTTGCAGGAAACAAAGTATGGAACTGCGCCAACAAATGAAATGTTGAAAGATGGCATGAAATTTGGTTTTGAAAGAATGTGTATAGTTCATGAGTCAATTGTTGCTATGGTACGCCATTTCTTTTCGATTTACATTGATGTATATTATTTAATATTGAAATTTTCATTATTCTCACCAATGTATATACACTCATTACAATTTATTTTTATGTTTGTAGATGGAAGGTGAAGAAGAAGAAAAAAATCAACACCGTGAACAAAACAGTCCTCAAAATAACCCAAGTCATGGAAGTAACTTGAGAAGTGACAACAGTTCAAGCGAATAATGATGATCATTATGTTTGGATATCAAAGCAAGGCGTTGTATTTTTTGAAATATTTGTGTGTGAAATCAGATATTTTGTTTAATGTAATGGACATAGTGTCACAATTGAAAGACAAAGGGATACCAATAACTGTCCCATTTTGTATCAGAAAGAGTATCTTATATATATATATATATATATATAATACGTTTCAATTTATTCTATTGCGTTCTCTATTGTTGCTGTGAAATGTAACACCACTGATTAAATATTATAATGAAGAGATTTGAAATATGATGATATGATATAAAAAATTAATCCAAGCATCACATTCAAATGCACTAATAAAAAATTAATTGATATGAATATTGCTATAAGATATGTGTCGTCTTTTGATGAATAATGAATTTTAAAAAATCACAATAATTATGAGATGTATAAAAAATTAATCCAAAAATCACATTCAAATGCACTAATAAAAATGTAATTGATATGAATACTGTTATAATATATGTGTCAACTTTTGATGAATAATGAATTTTAAAAAATCACAATAATTGCACTGTCACAGCTCGATGTTTCTAAAAAATAAAAAATGAACACCAGTGCATGTTAGTTACTATACACTAGTGAATTTCTATTCTAATGCACACCAGTGTGTTTCTATGACCTATGGGCACTGCACAAATGCCAATACAAATACCAATTATAAATTTCGGTGCATTTGTACGATACTGTGCACCAGTGCGTTTATGTGAGAGTGTTCAATGGTGTGTTTCTACGACCTATGGGCACAACAAAAATACCAATACCAATTAGAATGATCAATGCACTTGTGTGATAGTGCATGCTGGTGCGTTTGTATAATACTTCACAGTGGTGCGTTGATACGACCTATGGGAACCGCACAAATCCCAATACCAATTAGAACAATCGGTGTGTTTTTGTGATACTACGAGTCGATGTGTTTGTATAATACTACACACCGATGCATTGAGATGACCTATAGGTATCACAAAATTCCCAACACAAATTAGAACAACCCCATGCGTTGTATCACCTATAGTGAGATCGGTGTGGTTTTAGACCTTAACGGTCCGATGCATGCACCTTCGAATGCTCCGAGGCGACTGTCTGGTCGGCACACATCGGGATGGTGCTAAATGCCTCAGGGTGTCCTATATTTTTTTTCCATCCCGATGCTTGGTAGGTTTGCAGTACCGGCATGTTCAAATGCACTGGTGCGTTGAAACCTAATTAGCGCACCAATGAGAAAAACATCTGTAATAACCTCCGCTCGCCCTTTTTTTTGTTGTGTTGAATTCCATTAGAAGATCCACCAAAACCTCTATTACTGAAAATGGATGTTGTAGAAAATGTTTTTTTTGACAATTTTGGCCAATTTTATAATACTAAAAACCTCCGTTATAACCTCCGCTAGAGGGTATTTTCCTTCTAGTGAATATTTCCATCTAGAAGTGGAGATATAACCCATCCGAGTTGAAAAGGCATGGGCCTTTTTCAAAGAATCAGGTTCTATCTTCAATATTGGTAAATACTATAATGAAAAAAAATTGGCTCCTAATTCCAATTTATTTTCCTCCTTGGGATTCCATTTTAGCTAGATCTAGTGGGAGAGTTCCTTTTATGAATTCCAAATGCAAATAAATTTTCTGATTAAGGTGTGAACCAACATGTATTGGATATATTCTATGATACTAATGGATATAAATTCAAATTTATGTTCTATTACTGCTTTAGGAAGATAACTCTTTGGCATCCATTTTTCTCACTGAGTATTGGGTTACAAGAAATTTTGTTGTTCCCAATTAGGTTTTTGGCCCTAAATATTGGGGTTGGAAGAAAAAGGCTACTTAGAATGAACATATCTTATTGCAATTTTGTTGTATGAAGGAGATCTACTCCCTCCACTAGCATTATACATAGGAAAAGTAGTTGGAGAGCTTCCATAAACATCTTCACACTATGATTGATAGAGATTTGATTTGGTATTGTTTAGTTCCTTGGTTTCTTTGGCCTCAACGGAAAGAAGGTGAAGCCGTATGGATAAGGAAGAAATGTGGATAACCCACAGGCTCATATGGGTTGAAAAAAAACTAAAAAGGAGGTGCTCAAATGACATAATGAACTCAAACATAGTGGGGCCATTAGTTAATGGAGAGAAGATGCTTCATTCCATTCACTAGTGGATGAGTCAACTATTTTGGTATGGGGGATCTAGTTTGTGTTAATATGTCCAGTATATATATATATATATATATATATATATATATATATATATATCACAGTAATGTGTTTGTA